>OV277716.1:4807500-6007500 GCA_922987775.1 Agonopterix subpropinquella | reverse complement strand
AGGCTGTCGAGAGATACGGGAAGGCACTTGCCGTGTCTCTTGACATATCCAAAGCCTTTGACAGGGTCTGGCATGCAAGCCTTTTAAGCAAGCTTCCATCATATGGAATTCCGATTGACCTATGCAACTGGATAGCTGACTTCTTGAGCGAACGATCCATTCGAGTAGTCATTGATGGATACTCATCGGATCAAATGGCTATTAATGCCGGTGTTCCTCAAGGGTCAGTTCTGTCATCCACTTTATTTCTGCTGCATATAAACGACATGCTTGTGCCCGGAACCTTTGGGTATGCAGACGACAGCACTGTTGCTGACAGATATCTGTCCGGTGCAGGGGTCAAATTGGACGTTACTCAGTCTTGTCGAGAGGCCATGGTGCAGCGAATAAACTTGGCCCTTGAATCTGTGTCCGACTGGGGTGACTGGGGTGGGTGGGGTTTCGTACTAATCGGGTCAGTTTCAACGCAAGCAAAACACAGGCGTGCCTTTTCTCCACAAAACGGAGTCCCTTCGCTTTGACCCCGACTTTCCGAAATGTGTCCATACCGATAGCTGATCGCCTGGAGCTCCTTGGCATTAACATATCGTCCGATCTGAATTTCGGACGGTACATTGAGTCCATGGCGAAAACCGCAGCGAAAAAACTGGGCGTCCTCTCGAAGGTCAGACGGTACTTTACTCCGGGACAGCTTCTACAACTTTATCAAGCACAAGTCCGATCGTGTATGGAGTACTGCTGCCATCTCTGGGACGGGTCTGCCCAATACCAGCTGACCGCGCTGGACTCAATCGACAGGCGTGCCAGGAAGCTCATAGGTGATCCAACCTCGGTGGCGAAGCTACAAAGTCTTGAGCATCGTCGCAAGGTAGCCTGTCTATCTGTTTTTTATAGGATACATTTCGGAGAGTGTGCGACTGAATTACATGATCTGATACCACCGTCTCCCTTTCATCTGCGGGGGACGAGACGCAGACTGGGTTTCCACCCCTATGTCGTTGACCTACCAGCAATTCGCACGAAGAAGTTTGCTTCTTCTTTTATAATGCGCACGGCTAAGGAGTGGAATGCCCTGCCTGCGGACCTGTTCCCTGAGCAATACAACCTGGGCCTCTTCAAGGCGAGAGTGAATAGGCATCTTTCTAGGTAAGCATGCTACATCTTCGGCCTCATCATCACTCAACATCAGGTGAGATTGGGGTCAAATGCTTACCTATCACACATAAAAAAAAAAAAAAAAAAAAAAACATGTTTGAGAAAAATTAATATTTACGTGAGCGCCTTCTAGGGTCAAAAAACGCAGTCACCTTTTCAGTCTAATCACCGGCTATTGAAGCATCAAAACTAATGCAGGGCGCTTTGAAAGGCGGGAGTAGCACTCGCACGAGCGATCAGTGCCGGTTGCGTTCGCTAAAATTAATTTGCGCGGTCATCAGAATTTTTCAAATGTTACTCGCACGATCGATACGTCTCGGGTGTAAAGGGATAGTGCGCGGCTGCCGCGCGAGATAATGCTCGATGGTTTGCCACGCGAAGTCGGTACGCACCTGTAAATCAACAATCTTGATTGTTTTGCCATTTGTGGCACCGCCCAAAATTGTTCGCTTTTTTTAACCGACGAAAACAAAACAAAAAACGGTGGAGGTTTTCAAGTCGACGCGTATACAGGGTGTAACAAAACACCCTAGTTATACTTAACTGGATGCTTCAGACCATCAAACTGAACAACTTTCACTATGGGTGCAACATCGAGAAAAAATTAAAAAAATCTGTTATCCCATACAAAAATACCGACTCGACTAAAATGTATGGGACAGCAGATTTTTTTTTTTCTTGATGTTGGCTCCATAGTGAAAGTTGTTCAGTTTGATGGTCTGAAGCACCCCCTTAAGTATTACTAGGGTGTTTTGTTACACCCTGTATATATATATATATTTTTTTTATGTATGTACGCATAACTTTTTACGGAGTAATCTGATTTTGATATTTTTTTTTGTTTAGTAGGTCATACTTCAGAGGTGGTTCCATTTTAATTTGGTGAAGATCTGGTAAAGGGTTTCGGAGATAGACAATAGAACTCCTCAAAGATCTATAGCATATCATCGACGATTGAAATAAAAGATTCGTGTTCATGTTCCCTTTACATGTCCAACGGATATGTTAACCCAATATAACACCAACGCTGAAAATTAAAATTTTTTTTTTTTTTAACAAAGTATGAATACTGACTTCAAAACTCAAAAAGTAAAAAATAATAAATATTACAGCCGATGAATTTTACGTTAGCATCTATTAAGAATATCATTTTGTTTTATTGTAGTCGGTGTCAAGCCTAGCCAAAAAATTATTGCAAGCTCAGTCTCGAATCGTACAGGCTTGACAGCGACTTCGATAAAACAAAATGATATTCTTATAGTTGCTAACGTAAAATTCATCGGCTGTAATATTTATTATTTTTAGGTACTTTTTGAAATTTGAAGTCGGTTTTAATTTTTTGTTAAAAAATTTTTATTCAGTACAAAATCTGTTGGTATATTTTAAATAAAATAGTCTAAATTGTAAATATTAAAGCAATTTTTATTACAGTATTTTTTTTTAATTGTAGTGTACTTTCTTTGTACAGTGGGAAATAAAAGTATAAAATGAGAAAATACCTAAGCTAAACTCGCAAGACGATCCCTTTTCAGAAAATGTAAGTATCCGCTCTTGGATTCAAGGAACCCTACTGTTTTCCACGAAACCCTAAGATACACTTTGGGAACCGCTTACCTCTTAGGATGCCTCGCTATGCGCTACAAAAACAACTTTACCTACATCAGTTTAGCAATTCGTAGCACCACGAGTCATTTTGGTGTTGTCCTACTGAAAGCTATATTCGTGAACTGTGGCACTATGATGGAACTGTCATTTTGCCTACATAATTTACAATTCAAAAAAATATTTACAAATTAGTTATATCTACAATAATAACAGCTATTATTTACAATTTGAGCAAGATTAGAAATATTTATATAGATATTAATACAGAAAAAAGCCGAAAATGTTGTAAAATGAGACGTGAAATTTGAAGAAAAGTTTGACATAGGTCTTACCTCTACAAGCGCTGTCGCGCTTCTAAAATGGCGTATCGCATCGGCAAAATGGCGAGACGTTCGAAATTTCGTAGATATTTTGGAATTGTGTTGAAGTATATAAAGTAAAGTAAACGAAATATACCTAGCTGCCAAGCTTATGTTATGGCCAAGATAATAGTATATTTTATTTGCGTAAATACAGTTTCTTCTAGATATAAAATGATATTAAAAGTAAGAAAGAGGGGTAACTTCGGGATGTTTTTCTATCTAGCGAAATTGTTCCAATCGTGTACTGAATAACCTTCCTGCCTAGGAAATATCCCCAACTATAATATATATTTCATTCAAATCAAAATTATTTCATTTTGAATGGAAAAAACGTAATCGAAAAAGCTATTTTTTACGAGTTTATAAACTCATTACGCCTTAAGTGTACGCACGGCGACACATAAAGCTATACAAAACCAACATAAGCTGGCCGCGCGACGTTACTCGACACACGCGCGGCCAGCTTATGTTGGTTTTGTATAGATTGATGTGTGTACATATGATGCAGCTTTCAGAATCACCCCTAGTTTTGCTTCACATACCTACCATAAATGATGGAGTACTCAAAAATTGGCAATATCAGCAAACAAAAACAAAGACATTGCCCAATCCCGTTTCGCCTACAAAACTGGTAAATTTGAATTTTATGAGAAATGCCAGGATAGAAAAGGATAATTTCCATTTCCTTCAGAAGTACGATATACCTCATATCCTGTGTATAATTTCAGCTATCATACGATTTGTATTTGTTCTTTGATCATACACATTCGCCAGCTGCGAAACGACCCGAAACGAATACACTTCGTCACGTGGGCAATGTCTTTTGCAGTGACCTCTCGATTATGTGAACTGAAAATGTAAGACAAAGGATACTTGGACTTCTTCAAACGCATGTTCTTTCTACACTCAATTCAATATTTCTAATAAATACAAATTATTAGTGTTATGAGTAACTTCTCATCCGCCGGTGGGAGCGAGAAGTTAAATTTGGTATACCAACGCGGTGTTTAGATTTAATTGTTTCGCGGTGACGAATACACATACAAAAGGACGTCGAGAAAAAAGTTATTAATGGATGTTTTTGGAAATACTACGCAGATTATATGAATGAAAGATTCGAATAAGAAACGGTATGGATTCTTATGTTTCTACGAAATGGCAACAACTAGAGGCATTTTCTTCCCACTTGAAATGATTTCACAGTACTTCGGTACTCAATTAATATAATAATAAATTATAATCATTATTTTATAATTATTTTATCAATAATGCTTGTCGGTCTAAAATTAAAGAGCTCTTGATTAGACCAAGGGAAAATATATATTTTTTTTAATTTAAATTATGATGTCCGATTTGGTAAAGCGTTTGAATTGGGTGTAAGTAAACATTATATTCGTCTTTGTATTTGTATACTTAGATAGCTTAGCTTGGTCACCGGTACGCTTAGCCTTAGGATAATTTCACCTAAGTAGCATAAATCTATAATAATAAGTTACCAAACTGTATTTTATTGTGTTTTAAGTTTTTAATATGAATAAATGATTTATTATTTATTTTATTTATCACATAAATATTATAAAAGCGGTAATACGGTCAGCATCAGAGAATTCTAAAGCCCATGCACTTATACAGATTTAGATAAGGGCACGGAATATATAAGGGTTAGGTTTCTCTGAAGCTGACTGCACCCGTTGATTACATTGAAGTAGGTACGTGTAGTTAAAAATTTAACAGATTTATTTAACAAATCGTACACAATTGTTTTTGTCTGCAAACTTTAATTGTTAAAATATAGGTTCAACATTACACATTTTCTCATTCCTCGACATTTATCAGTCTTTTCTTGGATGCTCTTCGGTGACCTGACCCTTTTAAGGCCATCACCAATTTGATTAGTATCCGTGTACGTGGTATATGTGCGTCTAGACTCTAGGTAGTCCCCTTTCGAAATTACCACTCACGCTTGCCTCATAAATATCACTTTTTAAGCTGGATATAAGTTATGTATGCTTTATAGGTACCTTATTTAAAACTTGGACACTCAATCCTGAGGGACGACATGCCATGTACTAACGAGTTTTTCCAACCTATGTAGGTACACACGGCGACAGGTCAGGTTACCCTGTTTGGACTTTGAACTATTAGAAGTTGAACGCTGCGAATCGTGCGAGAGGGTGCGGAATGTTGTTGTTGTTTCGTCTCACAGCACGCTGCGCCCGCGCGGCAGCCGCGTCTATGCAGGCTTTCTACCGCACTATTTTGTGTTTTGTACGTAGTGTAGTTATGGGTATATAGGGTGCGTAACCTGATGTGTCGCCGTGTGTACGTAATACCCACTGCTCTTTAAACAGTGAAGGAAAAAATCGTGAGGAAACCTGCATACGCTGAAGAAGAAATTCTGATGCGTATGTGAAGTGTACCAATCCGCATTGTGCACGCATGGTGGAATGACACCCATTCGCCCTCCTTGAGGGTCGGCCTGTGCCCTGCAGTGGAACGCAAAAGGATAGGCCGATGATGATGATGATGACGATAGTTAAAAGTAGGAAGTTTCATTGTTACTTTTAATAAAAATGTTTATTAAAAGTAACGCAAGGCCGCTGTAACAAAACGAAATGAATGAACACAGCGGACGAATGAAATTAAAAAGAACGGACAATACTGTATTGTTTTATAACAGCCTTTTTGAATTGTTATAAAAACGCAAAATTTTGTTCTTTATGTGGTTACGCCGTTGGTACTGTTTTTGGGCAGGAAACCATTAAAATGCTAAATATTGAAAGTGAATTGTGTACACAAAACACAGAAGTTCATTTGAAACTATGCTTAATTCAATTACATACAAATAGGGTGCTTAGATGGACAGTACCTAAGTTCAGGAGGTCATCATCATCATTAGCCGATAGACGTCCACTGCTAGACGTAGGCCTCCCCCAAGGATCGCCACAACGACCGATCCAGCGCTGCCTGCATCCAACAGGTTCCCGCCGCCTTCACCAGGTCTGCCTACCCACG
Source organism: Agonopterix subpropinquella (assembly GCA_922987775.1). NCBI lineage: Eukaryota > Metazoa > Arthropoda > Insecta > Lepidoptera > Depressariidae > Agonopterix > Agonopterix subpropinquella. Next base: position 6,001,363 of record OV277716.1, on the reverse strand, counting down.
CTGTGGGGTGACGGATGGGCACAAATAAAAGTTTGGGTGAGACTTTTTATACATTAAATGCACAGTCTTTATTACAACAGTGGCATTTTAAGTATAAAGAAGCAGGAATTTTTAGTTCAAAATAAGAATGTAAAACGACCTTGAAATGCCACTGGCAAATTTCACTTTGCTGAGTATGATTATGATCTGCATTGAACATTATTTGATAATAAACTTTTTCATAAGAAATGGACTACTTACCTACACTACTAAAGGTCACTGAGTATTTTCGATGCACACTAAACTACTAATTTTGGGATGGCCTAGGATTTCTCAATTTCTGTGTGGAATGAATACAGAAACAACACACTTTTTTTTAGAAGGAACCATACATTAACAATGATGCAATCAGAATTGAATACATTTTAGAATTTATATCAAACACCTGGAAGTCGTAAAGTTTTTTGGATTAATAAGCTATTAACTGGTTATTATCAGATAATAAAATGCATATTGGCTAATATAAACATATGAATCGTTCCTCATCTTGATTTTTATGACTACCCTGATTCTAATCTTAATTGAGGTTCAAAACTGTTTATTACCTAAATAGTTACAATCTATAAGTTAAGATAGCTCTCATTCTTATAAGCCATTTGCAAGAGCGATGATAGCCCATACGGAAGAGAGCTAGCGCCTCAATACTGAGGCCGCGGTTCGATTCCTGGCCTGTACCACAAAGTTCTACGGAATTTATGTACGGTTGTATTTATCATTTACTAGCTCGGCGGTGAAGGAAAACATCGTGAGGAAACCTGCATTCCCGAGAATAAAAGAAAATACCATAAGTTCGGAGGTATGCGTAAATATGGGTGAGCTTGGGGCGAACACAAAAGGACCAGCGCTGGTCTCCGTGTTTCAACGACCCTTGCTTGCAATAGCCCAACCACAAATAATCAAATAGCCTTATGCAGGGCACATTAGTTGAAATGTTACACTCTTCCATCAGTTGTCCTCTTCACTCTGCGCATCTAGAGACGCATAGACCTCCTCCAGCATCTTCCATTGCACTCGATCTTTTGTGAGTCTCGTCCAAGATATTAAGATAGTAACACAGTAATTAAGAGTCTAGTGTCCAACTGTATTGTGCTGCATTTATCAGGATATTATGTTTCGGAGCGCGCTCCATACAAACGAAGTTCTGGTGATATTTTCAATACTAACCAATTAAAGTCAATGATATTTTTCAGAAACAATCTAGAAACTAATTTCTATGTTTGTATGTTGTAAAATTTTCGTTAAAATGTATAGTTTTAAAGAAATTGAATCACCTGATTGTCTGAAAAGAAAAATTATTCCGTGCGTCGTATGGCACGTTAAGCCGTTGGTCTCGGCTACTATCTCTGGTGGTATTAGTCGTTACATAAAAACCACGTCAGAGGCCGTGAGGCGGTCTGAAAAAACTCTGACACCAGGGCTCTGCCCACACGATAAGAAAGAATAGGTACCTATTATAAATGCGAAAGTGCGTCTGCCTGTTTGTTACGTTTTCACGGTTAAACCTTTTAACTGATCTTTGATGTTTGCAGGGACATCTTGCATCCTGAAGACAGACATCCAATGGTCAAAAAATTCCACGCAGTCGCGGGTAGAACCTATAGTTTTAATTACATATAATAAATCCAATAAAGTCAGAGCCTTATAAAAATAAGTAACAAAATGAATCGGATTAACCGCATCGTTCCGCTTGACCTCGCTTCGTGGTCAAAAAGGTTTTTAACGGTACAATTCGATTTAAATTAAATAAAAACATTGATTCCTTACCGTTGAATAGGATTTGAAGATTGGAATAAAATGAATTGGAAACGTCAATTATAAATTACGAGCTTTTACCCGCGACTTCGTCCGCATAAATTATATACCAGATTTTAAGTCAGATGATAAGCTATCAAACAAAAGTTTCATCAAAATCTGTTCAGTAGTTTTTGCGTGATACTCGAACAAACAAACACACAAACAAACAGACACACAAAAAATCCAAAAATTGGTGATTTGGAATCAGGGACAGGTAAAAACCATGTCGTGATTTTTTTTTGTAAACATCTTCAATGTACAGACACATTTCTGTCACAGTTTTATAATAGTTTAGAAAGAGACGAACCGATTTAAGTGTTTTTTATTTTATTTTTTTATTAGTCTACTACATCCCACTGCTGGGCAAAGGCCTCTCCCTTGCTCTTCCACTCGTTCCTGTTTTGGGCAACCTCTGGCCCATTTAAGTTATTTATTGTAAAATTATGGAGGGTTTCTTCGATTTAATCTAAATCTTGTTTTGGTAGTAAGTAGGGTGAGTGTACCCGTGGGGTGGTTTGACATCGGATTCGGAAAATTTTAAATTTTGCAAACAAATTATTTAATATTTTGAAAAAAATTACCTATGTTGAAACCATGATAATTCGATTCTGCTCTCGATTCTAAACAAACTACTTTCTAGTTTTGCGTTAATTCATTAACACGTTGTATAACGTAACTTATCTTTGATTGTAGGACAGTAGCAGCGTTTAGTAAGTAGACGTATACCTACCTACAACTACAAACATCGATTGAAAGGATTTGTTCTTTAAAAAATTTACACAACAATCTTGACCCAAAGTTTACAGCACTAGAGTCTAAATCTAAACAAACAGCAAGTCGCAAACTAAGAAAACTATTAGTCTACTTACGTCCCAAGCCTCTTTCCTACCAGGCTTAAGTTTCCTCATATATTTGGCTCGGACAGTATATTTCACTTAGCGAACTTACTTAGATTCTAAGCGCTTAATGGAAGAAACATGCGCTCTAAGTATTACGTCATGATTTGTAGACTAATGTTAGTGGTATGAAATTTTATGTCGATTCAAATAAGGCGACTTGAACATTGTTAAAAAAAGGATGTTGAAAGTTTTTGTGGAATCGCGTTGCAAGTCTGTTACTGGGCGGACGCCTACTCTCCGGCTTGCCAGAGGATTCCGCGTTTTTATCGTGGCTCAAGTGTGTGTTTTTGTACATAAAACAATCCTTTAGGTCTCCAATTATTTATTACCGTAAAAAGTCGAGCGCTTTTGCTATTTAAACTAGAAATTGGCAAAATCATCAACTCTTGTCCTCGGACCTTGTCGGTAATCAATGGATCCAAAATGAACATAAACTTCATAAATCTTGTAACCTAAAACCTAGGACGATTTTAAAACCGACAACAAGGTCCCTTTTCCCAGAGAACGTCACATTTATCAACGACTAGATCAACGAAGACCACAATCAGCCAAGCTAAAACGTATCTTACGCGATGGTCCTATAAACTGGCCACATTGTACCTTTAGGTGACACTAAACGGGTCTTTTAGGACTACAAGACACGACCAAAGTTAAAACCCTACCAAACAAACCCTGAATAATCCAGACCACCAACTTTGTCACCACAGATTAAATTAAGTATTTACAGTGATCAAGTGATCATAGAAGGATTGTCTGACAAATGTTACCGGTAATGACCTCGATTCGGAGTGTACCACGACTAAACTAAACTAAATGTATTCCTGTCACTTTCTAAAATAAGATTAAGAAAAGAGACAGAAAACCAACAGCTGACTTTAGTGCTGTCAAAGTGACGTTAAATGCGCAAAATAAGATGCCATCATAATGTACGTCACTTTGACAGCACTAAAGTCAGCTGTTGGTTTTCTGTCTCTTTTCTTAATCTTATTTTAGAAAGTGACAGGAATACATTTAGTTTAGTTTAGTCGTGGTACACTCCGAATCGAGGCCAATTTCTTCCGTGTTAGAACAAAATATTGATGCAAGATATTATTCAGGACAATTAGATGGATAGCATGTCTAAATTACATTAGTAATTTGTTAATTATGTTTTTGTTACACTGAAATTATTGTTAATTCATGTTAACTAACGTGGTGTAAACTTAAATGCGTAATACATACTTTAGGGGGTGCTTCAGACCATCAAACAGAACAACTTTCACTAAGGGACCGAATAAAAACGAAATCGCGAAATAAATTCATAGTGGAGTTCCATACAATGGGTCCAGTCTATATTGACCCTTACTATGGAACAGAGAGCTGATTTTAGTTTGCTGCTTCAAAGTTGGTTCCATAGTGAAAGTTGTTCAGTTTGATTGACTTAAGCACCCCCTAAGCCTAAAGTATGTCATCATCATCATTCTCTTGCCCATATCTACATATATTTACATTTCAGTCAGTCGAGTTAGGATTGCAGTTTTGTATGGGACAGCGGAATTTTTGTTTGCGATTTCAGTGTTGGTCCCATTGTAAGTGTCCCATTTGATTTAACATCCTGTATATTTGGGGTCGGCGCAAATATTACGCATTTAAGTTTACAGCCTGTAATGTAAACTAAAAAAAAATCACGTATATTTTTTAGGGTTCCGTACCCAAAGGGTGAAAACGGGACCCTATTACTAAGCCTACGTTGTCCGTCCGTCCATCCGTCTGTCCGTCTGTCCGTCTGTCCGTCTGTCCCACTGTCCGTCTGTCCGTCCGTCCGTCCGTCTGTCCTACCTATTTAGGGCTGTAACTTTTGAACCGTAATAGCTAGATAGTTGAAATTTTCTCAGATTATGCGTTATTACGGCGGATTTGTTAACAAATAATAAAAAAGTCAAGAACTTATAAAAATGCCAAAAAGTTAAATAACTAAGGGGGGTTCTCAACAAGAAACTAGTTTTTATCAACGTTTTTTCTTCACGCTCTATCGTAAAAACGGTAATACATACAAGCGTCAAACTTAGTGTGATTATAGAGCAAACTCTACAGAAAAACCGGCCAAGTGTCAGTCGGTCTCGCGCTAAAGGTCCCGGACAAAAAAAGTTTTTTCTAAGTTAATAATGTTGTGTTCTGTGGTGGTGTGGTACGGAACCCTCGGTGCGCGAGTAGCCCGACTTGCGCTTGACCGGTTTTATTTTTTAACTGGTTTGGTCACAGAAAGACATTCATAATTTATCAGTAGACAAGACACCCAATCGCTCATGTCATTGCCACACAATGGCATTTAAAAGTAGAAAAACGACTGATGATGTCATTAAACGTTTCAACTATACATAGATATTTATAAAACATTCACTCATTCAACTCTGCAGCTCCATACAATGTAGCGAAACATTTTACATTTGAAAAACTAATGCTAAAGCATTTCATTCAACGCCGCACAAACTATTTCAATTTACAACACAAGTGGTTAAATAATAGTGCAAGATCCCACGTAAACAAATACGCTTTAATTCATATGTTAATTAAAAGAAATTATAAAGTCTTAATTAAAAATTTTATTTAAAAATATTCAAGCCGAATGTTATTTAAATTCGGTTTTAAGCTTTGCCCTAGAGCATCCCACCATTGCGCCACAATGCAGTTGGGATTTATTAGAATAGGCTAATAAGCTTAGAAATATTACAAAATATTATAAAATTATATAATAAAACATAAAGTTGTGGTACTAGTAGTGAAACGTGGATGTTCTGAAGTTTCAGAATTTTTCCGACTACCCCCTCGGGGAATATAGTCGTGAGTATAGCATATACATAGTATAGCATATACTCACGACCATGGTACAATAATATACTGCGCCTGGTATTCTCTTCCGATCACGTGACTGACCACGTGACTGACACAAGCCTACGTCATCATACCCTTTTACTATGTTTAGCGGCCATTTTTTTGTGACGTAGGCTTGTTTCACTCTGGGAATAGAAGACCTTGTTTTTTTAGACTATGACTCACGACTATATTAACCGAGGGGGTAGTCAGAAATATTCTGAAACTTCAGAACATCCACGTTTCACTATACTAGTACCGAAACTCTGTCCGTCTCTGTGTGTGTGTGTGTGTGTGTGTGTGTGTGTGTGTGTGTGTGTGTGTGTGTGTTTGTTTTAAGTACTATCCGAGGACTCGCACCTGAATACACAAGGAACACCCGAGGACCTTTTCAAAGCGAGGACTTTTTTGTGGGTCCTCGGATCGACCTGACCACATGACGGTCTTTATCGTGCGATTTTGAACCTTTCTGTACTTGTAACAAGGAAATCTGTCAAAGTCCTCAGTTTAGTCATGGGGAGTCAGGTTTGAGTGTGAGGAAGTGTGTGAAGTAGAGGGCGCCACCATCGAGTTTTTACACACCTGATTTACACTTTTGTCCGGTTCTGGTACCAAATCGAGGACTTGTGTGTAAAACTTAACACAGATGTCCTCGTATTGGTAGCTTTTCCTGACATTGTGTGTAAAGCGTAATTTTCCGACCAACTGAGGACCCGAGTGTGAAATTTTCTGTCCTCGTTTTGATAAAATATGTGAGTGTGATGTGACTATTATTAATTATATTGCTAGTAACATAATAAATTTATTAATGATAAAATTTTAAACCTTTTTGATAGCATATCATATGCTCATGACTATATTCCCCGAGGGGGTAGTCAGAGATATTCTGAAACTTCAGAACATCCACGTTGTACTAGTAGTACCGAAACTCTGTCCAGTGTGACGGGGAGTAAGCCCGTCGCCACTTGTAATGGACAGTAGGTACAATACATGCCTCGAAATTGAAGCATGCAGGTTTCCTCACGATGTTTTTCTTCACCTAAAAGTCAGTGGTGTTACAAATCGTACATAAATTCCGAAAAACTCATTGGTAAAAATACGAGTCGGCATGGACGGGGATCGAACCATCGCCTGCTGCACGGCAGGCAAGGTTACTCGCCACTGAACCATCACAGCTTCTTTTCAAAAATCTTTTAGATAATGTACAAAAATCAAAAATACTACAGATTTTCGCAATAATGAAAATTCAAAACGAAAAATTGCTACTGCAGCTTAGGTAAGTACCCATTACAAAAGCCTAAAATCAATTTTTTTATGTAATACTTTTATCGGTACCTAATTATTCTACTTTTAAGAATATCGAAATAAAAGTAGAAGTGGCAGTTTTTTTTTCTTTGTTCTTTATTTATAATTTATAGGGTCCTTCTTAATATGCTGACACTTTTTAAGGGGATGATCAGACTGTCAAACTGAACAACTTTCTCTATGGCACCAACATCAAAAGCGCGAAAAAAAATCTGCGCTTCCATATGAAACTGCAAATCTACTCGAGCCTAATGTATGGGAAAGCAGTTTTTTTTTCGCGATTTCGATATTGTTTGTTGTTTTGCGAGTTTTTTGAAAGCGTGGAAAAAAGTCGATGCTGGCTACTTCACCCACTTCCTCACACTCCGACCTGACTCCCCATGACTAAACCGAGGACTTTTCCTCGTCCTCGCTTTGAAAAGGTCCTCGGATGTTGCTTGTGTATTCAGGTGCGAGTCCTCGGATAGTACTTAAAACAAACAGACCCCCACACACACCTAGGTACACACTAGGTGTGTGGGGGTCTATTTGTAAGTACTATCTGAGGACTCGCACCTGAATACACAAGGAACATCCGAGGACCTTTTCAAAGCGGATGACTGAACCAAGGACTTTGTCAGATTTCCTTGTTACAAGTACAGAAAGGTTCAAATAGCACAATAAAGACCATTATGTGGTCAGGCCGATCCGAGGACCCACAACAAAGTCCTCGCTTTGAAAAGGTCCTCGGATGTTCCTTGTGTATTCAGGTGCGAGTCCTCGGATGGTACTTAAAACAAATAGGCCCCTACACACACACACACATATACCTACCTACCTACCCACCCAACTACGTGCGCACGCACATAATTATATAGGGTCCTTATTAATGTGCTGGCTGGCTGACACTTTTTTAAGGGGATGATTAGACCGTAAAACTGAACAACTTTCTCTATGACACCGACATCGAAATCGCGAAAAAAATCTACTCTTCCATACAAAACTGCAAATCTACTCGCGCCTAACGTATGGTACAGCTGTTTTGTTGGCGATTTCGATATTGGTCCTATGGAGAAAGTTGTTTAGTTTGATGGTCTGATCAGCCCCTTAAAAAAGTGTCAGCTGCTTGACATTTTTGAACGATTTCAGCAGGTTAATAATTTTTTGTTTTGTTTGTTAATGAATTTGGTACCTTAGGGTTGGGACTCGAATTTAATATTCACCGATCACACGCTTGCCTTGGATAGGTTAATGCAGGGGGTTCTCAAGAAGGTCTTAAATTTGTCCTATGGACGAGCGTATTTGGTCTCAGTCTTTTCTTCCAATACGTTTTGGTGGTTTAGGAATCAGGAAGGAGTCCGGTATCGCTCCGGTACTTTGTGTGCGACGTCTTCATGGAACTATTATTGAACCATATCTGGGTACCGTGGAAGTGACGCAATTGTCAGACGCAGAGTCTTTGTGCTTTGCGTGAGATGTGTCCAAACAGTGAGCCTCCGGAAAATCGTGCTTCTCAGAAAGAGTGGAATGAGCCTCTTAGTAAGTTAAGGTATACCAGGATTTACTAGACGGCAGCGCAAGCTTGCGGGCTGGGCCCGTCTTTTAGCGGTTGTTGAGGGTGAATCTGGGATGTGGTATCTGGTGTGGGGACTTTACCGGACAAGACCACTTTGACCTTGGCCATCTGTTTGAGACTGGGGGCTAAGTCAGTTCATCCGTATGTTTGCCAGTATGGTGAGGGTGTTGGACAGCTCGGTCAACAATTTCGAATGTGCCTGCGGTACGTGAGCGACGGCTCACCAGGCAATATACGTAATTATGGAAAGCCTCCTGACAAAGCCCTACGGCTTTGGAAGTTGGGAAGGTCTTTGGTTTGGGACGCGCCTTGTGTGGACACATTGGCTGCGTCGCATATTGGTCGAACATCGTCGGGCGCGGTTGCCGCTGTCATCAAAATGCCGGAAATAATTATGTTGATATTGGAGAGGGGTATAATGTTTGTTCCTTTGGGAGTGTAGACCCTGGGACCACGGGAACCCGATGCCAAACAGCTTGTTAAGGAAATTTCAGCGCCCCTTATACAGACCACTGGTGATAAGAGGGCTGTCAGTTATCTTCGTTAGCGCATAAGCTTGGCGATACAGAGGGGGAATGCTGCCAGCGTTCTTAGAACAGTCCCTTTGGTCCAGGTTCTTGGAACCGGAGCTTTGGAGGGGTTTTATAAGTTGTAGGTCCCCCTTTTTTACATTTTTATATAGAAATTGACGAAGTTTTTTGCAGATAATTATACAGGATGTATTTATTGACGAAACAAATTGTCGATCTGAGTGATGTATTTTCTTTGACGAAGCCTGTTGTGGATGTGAGTTATGTATTTACCTATGACGAAGCCTTTTGTTGTTATTTACGGTAATAAATCATTACAATGCTTAAATTAAATATACTTTCCCAAATTAGCCAAGTAGGACCAGCTTCTACATCTGGACACTTGAGGTTTTGATAATTACTAATTTGGGCGTGTTTCAGATTTTACAACATTATAGAAAATATTTTTAATATTTTATCATCACCTTATTATGTGATTGGGATGACGGTGTGTTAAACTTATCCCCAGTGACGCCAATCTGAGGGCCCTTTCGCTTTCACAAAAACCTGCGCTAAGTTCTATTCAAGGATGACGTTTTTGAGCCCAGCTCGCACGAAGTGAGGACATAAAACGGTGTGTTAAACCATTCGAGGACATCGCCAACCTACCCAGTCAGTAATGCACATCTGAGGACCTTTTTTTACACAGGCACCCGCGCCAAGTACTATTCGAGGACGTTGTGTTAGACGAACCATTAATAAACAGAGGACGATTGTCTGAGTGTACACGAGGACATGATATGGTGTGTTAAACTATTCGAGGACCTCGTCAACCTGCCCGATGGTGCACATCTGAGGACCTTTATTACACAGAAACCCGCGCCAAGTACTATTCGAGGACGTTGTGTTAGACAAACCATTAACAAACCGAGGACGTTTACTTTGTCTGAGTGTACACGAGGACATGAGACGGTGTGTTAAACCATTCGAGGACCTCGATCACCTGCCCGGTGGTGCACATCTGAGGACTTTTTTTACACAAAAACCTGCGCTAAGTACTATTTGAGAATTTTCTGTTAGACAAACCATAAAAAAACTGAGAAAGTGTTTTGGGCACAGCTTGTAGAGAGCGAGGACATATGGCATCCATTGTCGGCATTTATCAAAGAAAAAAAAAGACCAGTTTTTTTATAAATTTGAAGCATGCCAACCCTGTTCGTCGGTCATCATCATCATCTCGGTGAAACTCACTGCTGGGTATAGACTTTTTCATTTTCACGCCAAAAAGAACGGTCCCTCGTGTCCGTCGGTGATTAAAAAAATTTTTTTTTTCATTCTGACTTCATTTTTTGACACTATCTGTGCGTCTGGAGTTGTTCCGTTTTAGAGAAGATGGCCAGGCTAGTTTGTGCTGAAATTATGTTGAGTGCGGACGTTCGCCTGCATGCCTGCATCTACCTGTGCCGTCCAGATATGTTTTCTTTTCTAAAATTTTGGTGAAGGTTTAAGGTAAGCAAGCGCATATTAGGGCGGGCCGCATTGCAGCGCAAACACTTTTGAACCAAGTTTCAGGGTCTAACTTATCAGTCCTGATGGTAAGAAGTACTGTCTGCTTAAACTGTGTGGTTTGATGATCTGATGATTTCAAATTATTATTGTGGGTATCAGTGTGGGTGTTGTAAGGGTACCTAATCTTTACGAAAAGAATTGAGATCCCACCAATAAAATGTAGCCGAGACTAAAAAGTTAAAAAAAAGAGATCTTTTGTAGGCCAAGTTTTGAATAAGTCTTCTCCTCGATAACTTACTGCGCTAACTCAGGGACTCGAAGTGAATCTTGGCCTCTGACCGCAAAAAACGCCTTTCATCTCTTTTCTGTGCTATCTCAGTCCAGTTTGGCACCTCGAGATCTTTCATCGAACAGGCCCTGTACCCGCACTTTCGATGCTCGCTATACCGCCACTGTTTTGGTCCGCACTTCATTGGAATAGAGTTGAAATTGGAACAAAAATTTTCACGTAATTGCGAATTTCGAATGTACGGGCAGACCCTCAGCAATTGGAGTACGTTTCCATGTAGTAGGTATGGTAACTGGGCCAATGTAGTTTGCCTCGCGTTAATGACGTTTAGCTGCGTAAGTAGTTCGTAAGTTATAAATACGTGCAACAATGTTTTACGTAGTGTTTAGGCAATAATGATAGTATGGAAATAGGTCTGTAATTTCGAGTATTTTTTTTATTTCCACTTAATTTTATATATGGGGACAATCTTAGCTTCTTTCCAATAATATGGGAAGGTTCCCGAGCAGAACGATTTATTAAAAATAATCGTCAACGGATGAGATAGTTGGCCTGGCACAACTTGAAATAAACAGCGGAGGTAGACGATCCGGACCTGGGCCCTTATTCAGGTCTATCGATGTTAACTTCCTCAACACCGCTCTTTCACTCAGACATATAGAACTCAATACACCTTGATAGTTTCCGTCTTGACTGTAACAGTGTGGCACTGAATTACTCAGACTACTGGTATTATAAATGGAAGCAAATTTTTTTGCAAATAGCTTACAAATTTCAATACCATTTGTTGCGGGTTCATCATCCAGATTCATAGTAGCCGGGATACAAGATTTGTCCTTTATGTACGTCCAAAAGTACTTAGGATTCTTCGCAATGTTTTTCTCAAAATTTTCACAATAGTTTGTATAATTTAACTTCATCAATCGATCACTTCTCTTTCTTAATATTTCCATTTGAATCTCATCCATTGGGTTGCGATATTTTTTGAATCTAATTCTAGCATTATTTTTCTCTTTTAAAATCCTAATAAGTTTGCGAGAGTACCAAATGGGATATTTAGATCTTTTTGGCTTAGTAAGTGGGACATGAGACTCAATAATAGTATTTAACTTTTTATAGAATGCAGTTACTATATCATTTAAATGATTACAATCTCCTAGATGCGCATCCCAGTCTATTTCAGCGAGTTCTCCATTAATACTGTCAAAGTGGGCCTTGAAAAAGTTCAACCTAGGCTGAATGTTGGGCTGTAAGGTTGGGGACGAATCAAAACCAATAACAAACTCAAGTGGAGGGTGATGTGCGTCTATTTTGCTCAATATGTCTTTGCTTTCTTCAAGCTGCTGAATAGACACTGACGCTAGAACCAAGTCTAAGATCCAAGAATTACAATTCATTTCGGAGTTGTATTTTTTTAGACCATTAAATGCCATAAATTCGGTCACCAGCTGATAGTGATCACGTGGGCAAGAATCGCTTCGAACCGGTACCATAGATGCATTACAGCCACTGATGACCACATTAAATCCTTTAGATTAAAGTCCCCTACAACCATTATGTCTCCAAAGTTTGTATGATGATTACTTGTTATAGACCATCTGGGGAATCTGCTAAAAATCATAAATCGTCAGCATACATGATCTCGGAGGTCAATGCAAATGACACCTTAGTGCGTGTCTTTAACCTGGCTAAGATAAAGAGTTTGCCATCTGTACGGAAACGGATGCGAATTCCTTCGGAAGAAGAATATAATGCCTTACGAACTAGGACTGCAAATTATAATGCGAACAGAGTGCCAGGACGAACCCTTGTTTCACCCCGCATGCAGATGCATGCAGGAGTCTCAGAAGCCTCACAAACTTGCAGCTCCTCGCCACCATATTTAAGCAGTTCTCCGGGTATTGATTCGATGCCAACCACACGTATGTTTTGTTTTTGTTTGATGGCATGAATAACCTCGTTACGCGGCGACAACGGTTCATCCAGCTCGTTAGCAGTGAGAAGCTCTGGCATCATACGGAGGTGCTCTAGATTAGCCGATCGATCCACGTTAAACAGATTATTGTAATATTCTGCCCATTGCTTGAGCACGTCCTCCATGCTCTTGAAGAGGACCTCGCCGCCATCCAACGACTTCAAAGGCACCTTCGCAGAGCCGGTTGTTCCAATCAGCTTCCTAACCTCACAGTGAAATTCTCAAAGCCGGTTCGTATCAGCGAGCCAAAAACTGCGCCAAGGGGAAGAGCGCACTCAAAACAGCATATAGAACCACTGGTGTATGAGTAGAGGAGTACTTGGATGGACCGGATAAGTCCGGGAGTATCTCCCGTAAGAGCGGTTACAAAACTTTATAATTACTAATTAAGATTGAATATCTGAGTAGTTCAAGTAGGTATTACAATTTCGATTAGAATGAATTTTTTTCTCTTTTTTTTATAGAATACTTAGAATACGAGCGTGTCGTGCCGGGTCAGCTACACGGTAGGTAGGGCGCGCGACTGCCACGGAGCTTGGTTAGAAACGTACTCCAATTGCTGTTCGATGAAAGATCTCGAGGTGCCAAACTGGACTAAGATAGCACAGAAAAGAGATGAAAGGCGTTTTTTGCGGTTAGAGGCCAAGATTCACTTCGAGTCCCTGAGTTAGCGCAGAAGAGGAGAAGACTTATTCAAGATTTGGCCTACAAAAGATCTCTTTTTTTTTAAGTTTTATGTTTCGGCTACATTTTTGTATGAAATTTTATTGGTGGGATCTCAATTCTTTTCGCAAAGATTAGGTACCCCTACAACACCCACACTGATACCCACAATAGTAATTTGAAATCATCAGATCATCAAACCACACAGTTTAAGCAGACAGTACTTCTTAGCATCAGGACTGATAAGTTGGACCCTGAAACTTGGTTCAAAAGTGTTTGCGCTGCAATGCGGCCCGCCCTAATATGCGCTTGCTTACCTTAAACCTTCACTAAAATTTTAGAAAAGAAAACATATCTGGAAGGCACAGGTAGATGCAGGCATGCAGGCGAACGTCCGCACTCAACATAATTTCGGCACAAACTAGCCTGGCCATCTTCTCTAAAACGGAACAACTCCCGACGCACAGGTAGTGTCAAAAAATGAAGTCAGAATGAAAAAAAATTTTTTTTTGATCACCGACTGACACGAGGGACCGTTCTTGTTGGCGTGAAAATGAAGAAGTCTATACCCAGCAGTGAGTTTTACCGAGATGATGAATGATGACCGACGAACAGGGTCGACATGCTTTAAACTTATAAAAAAATGGCCTTCTTTTTTCTTTGATAAGTGCCGACAATTTATTTATTTATTAAACAATTACACAGCTTCACAGATGAACTCCAATACGCCATGCAAGTAAGACAATGGATGATATATGTCCTCGCTCTCTACAAGCTGTGCTCTAAACATTTTCTCAGTTTTTTTATGGTTTGTCTAACAGAAAATCCTCAAATTAATAGTACTTAGCGCAGGTTTTTGTGTAAAAAAAGGTCCTCAGATGTGCACCATCGGGCAGGTTGACGAGGTCCTCGAATGGTTTAACACACCGTCTCATGTCCTCGTGTACACTCAGACAAACGTCCTCGGTTTGTTAATGGTTTGTCTAACACAACGTCCTCGAATAGTACTTGGCGCGGGTTTCTGTGTAAAAAAAGGTCCTCAGATGTGCATTACTGGGTAGGTTGGCGATGTCTTCGAATGGTTTAACACGCCGTTTTATGTCCTAGCTTCGTGCGAGCTGGGCCCAAAAACGTCCGCAGTTTGTTATTGGCTTGTCTAAAACGCACAACATCCTTAAATAGAACTTAGCGCAAATTTCTGTGAAAGCGAAAGGGCCCTCAGATTGGCGTCACTGGGCATAAGTTTAACACACCGTCCCAATCACATAATAAGGTGGATGATAAATTAAAAATATTTTCTATAATGTTGTAAAATCTGAAACAGATAGATTGATAGATAAACAATTTTTTTGCAAAAAACAGAAACACCAAGTGTCCAGGTGTAGAAGCTGGTCCTACTTGGCTAATTTGGGAAAGTATATTTAATTTAAGCATTGTAATGATTTATAACCGTAAACAACAACAAAAGGCTTCGTCATAGGTAAATACATCATTCACATCCACAACAGGCTTCGTCAAAGAAAATACATCACTCAGATCGACAATTTGTTTCGTCAATAAATACATCCTGTATAATTATCTGCAAAAAGCTTCGTCAATTTCTATATAAAAATGTAAAAAGGGGGGACCTACAAATTATAAAACCCCTCCAAAGCTCCCTGACGGACGGTTCCAAGAACGCTGGCAGCATTCCCCCTCTGTATCGCCAAGCTTATGCGCTGACGAAGATAACTGACAGCCCTCTTATCACCAGTGGTCTGTATAAGGGGCGCTGAAATCTCCTTAACAAGCTGTTTGGCATCGGGTTCCCATGGTCCCAGGGTCTCCCTCTACTCCCAAAGGAACAAACATTATACCCCTCTCCAATATCAACATAATTATTTCCGGCATTTTGATGACAGCAGCAACCGCGCCCAACGATGTTCGACCAATATGCGACGCCGCCAATGTGTCCACACAAGTCGCGTCCCAAACCAAAGACCTTCCCAACTTCCAAAGCCGTAGGGCTTTGTCAGGAGGCTTTCCATAATTACGTATAATGCCTGGTGAGCCGTCGCTCACGTACCGCAGGCACATTCGAAGTTGTTGACCGAGCTGTCCAACACCCTTACCATACTGGCAAACATACGGATGAACCGATCTAGCCCCCAGTCTCAAATAGACGGCCAAGGTCAAAGTGGTCTTGTCCGGTAAAGTCCCCACATTGGCCGATGAACAGGCCTGCAACCACATACCAGATTCACCCTCAACAACTGCTAAAAGACGGGCCCGGTCCCGCAAGCTTGTGCTGCAGTCTAGTAAATCCTGGTATACCTTAACTTACTGAGACTCATCCCACTTTTTCTGAGAAGCACGATTTTCCGGAGGCTCACTGTTTGGACACATCTCACGCAAAGCACAAAGACTCTGCGTCTGACAATTGCGTCACTTCCACGGTACCCAGATATGGTTCAATAATAGTTCCATGAAGACGTCGCACACAAAGTACCGGAGCGATACCGGACTCCTTCCTGATTCCTAAACCACCAAAACGTATTGGAAGAAAAGACTGAGTCCAAATACGCTCGTCCATAGGACAAATTTAAGACCTTCTTGAGAACCCCCTGCATCAATCTATCCAAGGCAGTCGTATGATCGGTGAATATTAAATTCGAGTCCCAACCCTAAGGTACCAAATTCATTAACAAACAAAACAAAAAATTATTAACCTGCTGAAATCGTTCAAAAATGTCACGCAGCTGATACTTTTTTTAGGGGATGATCAGACCATCAAACTAAACAACTTTCTCCATGGGACCAATATCAAAATGGCGAAAAAAACAGCTGTCCCATACATTAGGCTCGAGTAGATTTGCGGTTTTGTATGGAAGAGTAGATTTTTTCGCGATTTCGAGGTCGGTGCCATAGAGAAAGTTGTTTAGTTGTACGGTCTGATCCTCCCCTTAAAAAAGTGTCAGCCAGCCAGCATATTAAGAAGGACCTTATACAACGTGTTAATGAATAAGCGCAAAAGCTCATACACCCCAACTGATTTATAACAAAATAATTCGATTGAAACAATAATTTCATTATTTTGATACTTACAATTTTATGTTATTCGCATTTTAAGTTTTGAGGCAGAAATGATTTGTTATCATTTCAGCAATGAATTAAAGCGCTGACGTACTCATGGATACATTTTAATGATCTTGTTTTGGTGGTAAGTAGGGTGAGGGACATTGCTCGCAGAACCGATGGCCGTTGGGGCCGAAAAGTTCTCAAGTGGCGACCGCGTACCGGAAACCGCAGCGTGGGTAGGCCCCTCACACGGTGGACCGACGACCTGGTGAAGGCGGCGGGAAAACGTTGGATGAGGGCAGCGCAGGACCGGTCGTTATGGCGATCCTTGGGGGAGGCCTATGTCCAGCAGTGGACGTCCATCGGCTGAGATGATGATGAGGGTGAGGGTGCCCGTGGGGTGGGTGAACATCGGGTTCAGTAAATTTTAAATTTTAAAAATAGATTATTTGATATTTTCAAAAAAAAACCTGTGTTGAAACAATGATAATTCGATTCTAAACAAACCATTTTCCAGTTTTGCGTTAATTCATTAACACGTTGTATAATTATGTGCGTGCGTACGTACGCACGCAGGTAGTTGGGTGGGTAGGTAGGTAAGTATATGTGTGAAGGTGTGTGTGTGTGTGTGTAGGGGTCTATTTGTTTCAAGTACCATCCGAGGACTCGCACCTGAATACACAAGGAACATCCGAGGACCTTTTCAAAGCGAGGACTTTGTTGTGGGTCCTCGGATCGGCCTGACCACATAATGGTCTTTATTGTGCTATTTGAACCTTTCTGTACTTGTAACAAGGAAATCTGACAAAGTCCTTGGTTCAGTCATCCGCTTTGAAAAGGTCCTCGGATGTTCCTTGTGTATTCAGGTGCGAGTCCTCAGATAGTACTTACAAATAGACCCCCACACACCTAGTGTGTACCTAGGTGTGTGTGGGGGTCTGTTTGTTTTAAGTACTATCCGAGGACTCGCACCTGAATACACAAGCAACATCCGAGGACCTTTTCAAAGCGAGGACGAGGAAAAGTCCTCGGTTTAGTCATGGGGAGTCAGGTTGGAGAGTGAGGAAGTGTGTGAAGTAGAGGGCGCCACCATCGACTTTTTTCCACGCTTACAACAAACTTTGTCTATGGGACCAATATCGAAATCGGACCCACCTTCGATTCATCGCCCTATTCCCTTTATCCCATTTTTCCCGAACCCCCCTTAATATGAGTCTTTGCGGTATACTTGATAGCTTTGGAAAATTTGTTCTTTTCTTTGGAACCAACATCGAAATCGCGAAGAAAAGTCACTTGTCCCATACATTCGGAATTGAGTAGGTCTAGGTATAGTATGTGTGTTGTTTTGCATTGAAATCCTACTAATATTTTAAACGCGAAAGTTTGTATGTATGGATGTTTGTTACTCTTTCACGCTAAAACGGCTGGACCGATTTCGATGAAACTTGGCATATGGACAGTTCATAGCCCAGAATAACACATAGGCTACATATTATTATTAACAACTAGTAGCTGATATTTTTTTCGCGATTTTGACATTGGTCCCATTATCCCATAGAGAAATTTGCTCAGTTTGATGGTCTTATTTATAATCCTCTTAAAATAGTATCAGAAAATTTCTGAATCTTATAAATTATAATCTTTGTCCTCTAGTTTTGCGCAGATTTCTGTGTTAGTAAAATGTCCACTGAGCTGATGGACGTTTGGGAAGGTCGATGAGGTCCTCGAATGGCTTAACACGCCGTCTAATGTCCCCGTGTACACTCGGAAAAACGTCCTCAGTTTGTTAATGGTAGGTCTAAACAACGTCCTCATATGGGCGTCTCTAGGCAGGTCAGCGAGGTCCTCGGATGATTTAACACAACATCTCATGTCCTCGCTTTGTACAAGCTGTGCTCGGAAAAACGTCCTCGGTTTGGTAATGGTTTGTCTAGCACAACGTCCTCGAATAGTACTTGGCGCCAGTATCTGTGTAAGAAAAACGTCCTCAGATGGGCGTCTCTGAGCAGGTCGGTGAGGTCCTCGGATGGTTTAACACACCGTCCTCGCTTTGTATACCGTAAGTCTTGTTAACTTGTGTATTTTGAGTCCTCGTGTTGGTCATGAAAAGTCAGGTCAAAAAAGATAGAGATAGCAGTTTCGAACCATACTGGTCAGGCTTAGAATTCAATTTGCAATTTATTCATCTGGGTTATAATGACGTGCTTCATTGCTAACTACCTTTTTTGAGAGGTCCTCGGATGGCCAGGTTTGGGCAGGGTCCTCGCAAGGTACTTAAAACAAACAGGGGTGTGTGTGTGTGTGTGTGTGTGTGTGTGTGTGTGTGTGTGTCTGTCTGTCTGTCTTTCAGGTGTTTATTAACAAAGAATAAGAAAAATTGGGATGTAGTAGACACCCTCAGCGTACCAACACTCTGGTACACAAAACCGACCGAATTATTCAATATTCATGTTTAAATGCCCTTTTTTTAAATACGAAAAAAATTGTTGCGGTATGATGTAGATGTGTTACTCGTTAATGAGCATCTCTTAAAAATTGTTAACGTAGATATCTCACGATGGGATTCTACACTATAACGTCCGAATGCATATCAACATTCGTGTCCGCAATAATTGGCCAGATATTAACATTTCAAACGTTTCAGTCCACGAGATGACAATTTTAATAAGAACTCCAATATGCCAAGAATGTACATTAATTGCTTTTTTGCCCGTGAAAGCGTGATTGTAATGACTAATGAGAATGTGAATATATTGATCTTAATTTCAAAGTATTCTCGGCTGTAAATAATGTGGTTGAACAGCAAAGTTAAAAACTGCAGGATCCTATTGTAGACATATTACTCTTATCATTTATCATTACCTAATATCTACAGGTTGAAATTGATACCAATAGCATCATTTTAAACTAAGAGTCTACCCATCAAACTGAACAAATTTTTACAATGGGAGCAAACAGATCGGTTCAAAAAAAAAAAATCAACTGGTCCATACTAAACCGCAATGCCTACTCGACTCAAATGTATGAAACAGCAGATTTTTTTATGTTTAGCCTCTTATTTTAAAAGGATGCTAATGATATCAATTTCACCCTGTATACTTGATCTATACGGGTGTAAGTGACAGCCTAGCAAATACTGAAACGGTGAACTCAGACCATCAAACTGAACAACTTTCAGTTTGGAGCCTATCTGAGGAAACGCGAAAAAAAATCAGCTGTCCCATACAAAACTGCTGTACCTATACGACTAAAATGTATGGGACAGCTGATTTTTTTTCGCTTTTCCTGAGGTAGGCTCCATAGCGAAAGTTGTTCAGTTTGATGGTCTGAGTTCATCGTTTCAGTATTTGCTAGGCTGTCACTTACACCCTGTATATTGTTGTCCATATTTTATATCGTTGTCCAGTCATCGGCTCGATTTTGGTATTTTAAATGAGACTAAATAATCCGTGTAAAAATGTCCAAGATTTTTTTTCCTCTTTTTATGTAATCTTCTGTCGAGTTGATGGTTTGCCATCGTGAAGACATTATAAATAATTACGTAACAAAGGGAATCTTACGGAAAATTTATCGCACAAAACAAGGTGTGAGAGAGTAGGTCATAACCACACTGCTGCCAGATTATTTCCAAGTCACCTTAATAGCTAATTGCATTGCAATATAACCGAGATAATCCTGTTCTTGATATGAAATGAAAGATGAACGCACAATACGATTTGCACGTTTTTCTGCGTTGTAATTAAGTAAGTCTTGACATATAAACCCAATAGAGTGAAATAGAGACACGCAATGCAACGTAGTATCGTATCACTAATTAGTTACCTAGTTACTAGACACACTAGCCCCATCTCGTATCCGAGCTACATGCGCGCGTGCGGGGGCTGAGATTTCCAAGGTTCAGAAGTATGAAGGAATCTCAGGATGCTTCATATTTACACCGATTGGCTTCGAAACGTTGGGGCCTTGGGGCCCAGAAGCCAAAAAATGTATTTAAGAGTTGTCGATGCGTCTCCGCGAGACCACCGGTGACCGTAGAGCTGGCAGCTTCCTTGGCCAAGGGATCAGCTTGACTAGTCAAAGGCCGAACGCTGCCAGCATGCTTGGCACCACGTCTTGCGGGTATGCAGCCGAACTTTTTTATCGCTAAGATCTCATTTGTTTTAACATAATTATATGTTATTTTTTTCATCCAAATATTAAATAGTTTTTTTCTACAATTTAAAATTTACTGAACTCGATGTCAAGTCAACCCACCGCACGGGTACACTCGCCTACTTACTCATGAGCACACGCATGAGCATGAGCGCATGAGCGCTTTCATTAACTGCTGAACTAATAGAGTAACTTTAAATTTTAATTAATAAGGGAATAAAATTAGTTTTTTTAATGCAATTATCCCGTTATAAATCAATTAGGGTGTATAAGGTTTTGCGTTTATTCATTAACACGGGTATATCGTATATCCTACTACTATTGTTTCTGTAACCAACCCAAATCATGCAAATTTCTTGTAGAGAAGAAAGTGATGGTAACGTCAAAATATTAAAGGTTGTTCTTACATCAAATCTCGTCATACGACACCAACATAAAATAAACAAGTTGACATTTAAAAAATGTAAGTGACATTAAAAAAAAAGTCAAACCTCTTGCAACACATCCAGGTCACTAACCACGGTAAATACTTGGTTTATCATAAAGTAACCACCGCCATAGCCTAGATAAAACCTCATAGAGTTGCGTAAGCGCATCGTAAGTGAGCCCGAAATCGAAACAGTACGTCGCACTCGCGTGACCACCGGTTTTTTTTTTTAATTTAGACCTAATTTAGACACATGGATGATCTGAGTTTTCATAAAACCTCTGACTACCCCCTCGGGAAATATAGTCGTGAGCATAATATGCATGCTTTTTATACACATTAATAAACTAAAATTAAAAATATAATGGGTAAAAACCCGTCCGTAAATAAGAGTCAATAAGTAACAGACAATATTATACATATTTTTTCGACTGCTGAATAAAATAAAACAAAATTTACGTGAATAAAAGAAAAGATGACACATTTTTGCACAAATTCCATAACTATCATAAGATTGATTATTATGGAATTTGTGCACAAATGACTAAAATTTCTAAATATAAATTCTTTTAGCCCGCAACTTTGGCGGTGTGAAATGACGAGCCACCGTGGTGTCAATTCCAGAATAAGAAACACAGCAGACTGGAAAAAAATATTTGCATTATTTTTCAGAAAAACTCTCAAATTATGGAAATTACATCACGTTATTTTTTATTATTAAATACCTTGTATAACAAATAAATAAGATTTAATTTATTCCTATGATCTGATCACTTAATGGTGAACCAGCGAGTGTGACTTACACATAGAAGCTGCGGTTATTAGACAACAGTCTCGTTTACCGAGATTGCAGTCACATTTAGGGTTAATGCGCTTGTTTGGGAAATAAGCCGTAAAATACTGGACTCTGAAGTCTGACTAAGCGTGCGTCATTGTCTTGATCATCGATCGAAGTGGGATCGCATTGTTTGTTGTGTTGATATATTTACAGCAAGTAAGTCTGACCAATAATTTGAACTGGGTTCGCTCACTCTTATCGCAATTTCAATATTAGATAGTTCTAATGTTGATGGTCTAAAGCGCCGCCAAAAGTATGTAACGTATTCAAATTTACATACCTAGGTAGCATATAGCGAAAAAAGTCTCGAGTTGCAACCGCGTGGGTAAGTTGTAGTTGGACAGAAGACCTGGGGAAGGCGGCGGGAACCCGTTGGAGGGCAGCGCAGGACCGGTCGTTATGGCGATCCTTGGGGGCGGCCTATGTCCAGCAGTGGACGTCCATCATATCATATTAGATGGTGAGGTAGCATTACAACTTGGACCAATTGGTGCAACTGACTTGGTAGCAGTCGAGAGCGGGAGTAACACAATAGCATTTCGCAGCTTCGAAACGTCTGAATGACGTGCCGATCTCATTATTTATTCATCCTGCACTTTATCTTCAAGTAGTTAGAATACATTACTCCACAATTCCGGGCCAATTTTCTCAACTGAAGTTATACATAATAAGTTAGGTACTTACTTACTAATGTAAAGCACGGTGTGAAGACGTTTATCATGTGCTACGTGTAAGAAGTCTCACGAATAGCACGAATAACGAAAGTATTATCGTACTTTATAATTCAGACAGAAACATCTTATGAGGAATTTTAGG
This sequence comes from Agonopterix subpropinquella, assembly GCA_922987775.1. Classification (NCBI taxonomy): domain Eukaryota; kingdom Metazoa; phylum Arthropoda; class Insecta; order Lepidoptera; family Depressariidae; genus Agonopterix; species Agonopterix subpropinquella. The sequence continues at coordinate 5,978,686 of OV277716.1, read as the reverse complement.
TAAACTAATTAAGTTGAATGCTTCACGGATAGACAGACGTTCGAAGCATTGCATACTGCATGTTAGTTGCATAAGTTAATCTAACTTGAAATTACATAACTTATAATTATGTGCATGTATTTAAAGTTCAATATTCTGTAAATTGGCTTTGACTTGAGATGAATAACCTCCGCTCCGTCACTTCATACAAATGGAAAAACTCACAAGAGGTAAGCATGTGCAGTGCAATACTGAGCGATTGCAGTATAGTCCTCATACTGTGAAAGAAAAATATACTATTAACGTTTACAGTCGTCTTCCCCTGTCTTTCACGAGGGAGTGAGGTAAAAGATTGTGGGGGCAGGGAATTTCCACAATGTATGTAGTACCATAATTCTCATTACTAATACTGTGCCGGTTAGGTGTACTATGGTCCATTCTACCACTTCCTGTCCTTTTTTGTGAAAGGAGACATCTGCCATGCAGTGGAATCTTATAAGATTCGACTTACTCCACTTTAATGAGATAAGTAATAAATAAGGGGCACTCCAAGGCAAAAGAGACTTTAACTGGAGAGCGACTTAGGTAAATTTTTCGGCGCCTCCGTATGTTGCTAAGAAAATGACTTCATAAGTAAAGCTTGCCCTTCAGTCCCGGACAGCTACAAATAGTAATACCAAAACACAATCAAGTCTCAACAAAGAGATTAATATCGATAAAACTTGGCATGCCATGAATCAAGTCTTGGTTCAAAATATATGATACTTTCATACCCCGGAATCGAAACATATTCCAGAGGGGAATCGAGCGAACTGAGCGAAGTCGCGGTCAAAAGTTAATACTTTCAATCTTGCACTCACGTCTACTCCCATTGGGATAGACAGGATTGTGAGATTGTTGATGTTACAAAGAGGGTTGAGTTGATCGTAACTTGTTTTAAATAATGTTTACTGATTTTATCATTTTAAGGTATTTTTTATAATAGTAAGGCCCGCTTGCGCCTGGCAGGGTTATCGTCATTAACTCAGAACTAGACGCTACTTTGGAATTAAATTATAATTATGTCTTGCACCATCCTGTTTTAGGAGGCTAAACCTGTATTATATTTAAATTTTAAACCGCCGATGTGGTAGGTTTAAGTCACTAAACTACGTGCTAAATATGGCTAAATGTCAAAATTGAGGCAACAGCTGTTTTTGTTGACATGATTGAAAACTGAATGATTTTAAAACAAAACGATGAAAACGAAATGTCATTGCCAAAATAAAACAAATGAGACAGATAAATACAAAGAGATGCAGTGTGAAAGAGACGTGCATATAATGTTCATTCATCATTCACTTTTCATATTTTGTCGGATTACATAAACTCTATGGTCATTTAGGATGTTGCCAGCGAAAAATAGAGAACTGTCAGGTTAGTTAACTACGAACTAGTTTTCATTGGCACAAGACAATCTTCGATAACACTTTAGGTCGGTGCTACTAAACACGGGGTTACGCAATTTAACACAGCATTTGGCGCAAGTGGGCCTAAGAAGCATATTAAAGCCTAAAATCAACAGCATTGTCAAGTGATTTAAAAATAAGTAAGATTAAATTATATTTTTTATCAACTCTGGTGTATAACTAGGTTTCAATCTAAAGCACGAAGCGCTTGTCCTGTGATATAACTCATACTGATAAAACGTAGTGATTACTTGCTCAGTGCATGCTGAATCGAAAAGAAGATACTAAATCTCACGAAGAGAGGCTCTCCGAGTGACGTACTGAATCCCCGACACATCTGGCCCAGCCTGTGCTATCAGCAAGCCACTAATTCTGGTTAACAAATCACTTCACCACACGATGACAAGTCCCTATATGACATACCATCGACAAGGCAGAAGAAGGATACCCATCTCTTGCTTCTTTCATTTTGTTTTTCTTCTTTCTATATTGTTACGCAGTCTGATAAAAATTGTTTCAAATTGCGCAAACGAAAATTTGATCTCACAGATAATTTGTCAATTTTAACGTTCGCTGAACAAAAAAACAGCTGAACTAACATCATAAACAAACAATTGAATGAGTCGATGATGCAACCGTTGTTACATCGACTGCATTTATTGTTTTACTAAAACCATTTTAAGTTGAGCTCATTTAGTAATAGAATATCTTAGGAGTTGTGGTTAGACTCTGGCTGGACGTTTTATACACCTGTACCAGTTAAGATAGAGCTACTGTCCCACCCACAGTTTATTATAAACTGGAGTTTGACCCCGACTTTAGTTGCTTTTTATTTGAGATGCAATTTGTTGTATAAATCGAACAGCTGCGGGTTTGCTAGTATCATTCCTTCTACTTACTATACCTACTTTTGTTTTATTTCTTAACTAATATACATAAAACAGTTCCGCGACTGACTACCTGACAGACAACGCAAAAGATAAAAAATATGAGAGTTGGAATACACCGCGGAGTTCTACATAAGTAGGAAAGGATTTTTCGAAAATCATCACTAAGGGGGTGGAATGGAAAAAATAAACGTTTGTAATCCATGCGAACGAAATCGCAGTGAAACGGAAGTTCTCTTCAAAAAGGTGGATTAGTTATCGCAGTTGGATGAAAATGAAGGTAGTGTTCGGTACTGCTCATGCTTTGGTAGTCCCAGTTGCGTCGACCAGGGTTAACAATAAACTCCAGGTTAAGTTGGTACCTAACCCATAATATTTTGAATAGAACAATTGAGAGAGCTATTTTACCAGGAGTTAATTGATATGATAACCTAGGTTGTCGCAAGTGGGGTTTAGCGGCTTCGTGCCACGCCTAGGTATTCAGGTATAGTGATGCTGTATTTATAAATAAAATAAATAAATAAATATCTTGGACAATGTCACACAAATTATCTTGTCACATTTAAAGTACCAGAATCTAGCCTGGACTTGTATTATGATGACTAGACAACGATATAGAATACATATATAAATACAAACATCCATGACTCGGGTACAATATTCATATTCATCATACAAATATTTGTCCCTTACGGGATTCGAACCCGCGACCCTCGGCACAGCAGGCTGCGGCGGCTCGGCTGTATTTATTGAGATAATTTGTAAATTCCCAATCAAATCCACAGTTATACTAGTTCCACTCCGTCAGTTTAGCGTTTATAGATTTATGAATGACGACAGACCACAATTGTTTGAACTATCTAGACCGGATCTATATCTGCAATACCTAGTACATATTATAGCCTCGCCAGAGGTCAATTTACGGTAGATGCGCAAACGTTGTCGCACTTGGCCTCTTTCGCAGAACACAGAAAAGATGGGGTCACATTATCAAGATGGTACTGATTGTAATTCTATTGTGAGTCACTGTATTTACCCACGGTGCTTTGCTCATGCATGATCGATGGCAAAAACTATTAAATGTTAAGCAGTCGCGGTGCAAGTCTGTTTGTGGGCGGTCGCGAGTGTCGCTTATCGTGTACTCTCCGGCTTGCCACGACGCTTCACCATTTTGTAGTTGCTCAAATGTGTTTTTGAACGTAAAACAATCCATACGATTACGATAATCCCACATACTATTTGACTTTGGCGGAATTGCAGTGCAAAGCATATACAAGCAACCGGCCATGATTTTGAAAAATAAAAACAAATAACGCTCACAGGCACATACATTGTAATGATCCCAAATTAAGCCTTAGGCTTTTTGTTATGGGAACATGACCGAACCGGGATTCGAACCCAGGAACCTGGCTTGACAGTCCCGGCGTGTTAACCATTACACCAACCGGGTCGTCAAAGAAGAACTAAATGTTTAAATGCATGTTACCTACAGTTTTTGTTGGCATTACATTACATTTAAGTGATAAACAGATTACTATACTAGTTACCTTGTAGGACGTTATCTTGTATGTCAAATGGGAGTAATTATTGTGTTTTACAGAGGAGCCAGAAGGCATGAAAGTGACAAACCAACTGCTGCTAATTATATACCGGACAAACGTGTCTACATTGCCGCTCTTAAAACGTCATCTACCCATGATGCGACGTAAAGAGTTTGACAGGTCTGCACGTCTTTCTGGGGCCACCTAGCGAAGACACGGGTTTACCGATTTGAATACTTATTATAATCGGAAGTTAATATTTGCAAGACGCTCTTCAGTGTTTTCAGCTCTGGTTCGTTGAAATAGGTTGAGCAAATTTCAAGATAATAAGCTTTAGAGGGCTTTGAAGGGATCTCGGTGAGTATCGCACCAGAAACATCGAGTTGACGCTCAAATGTTTAGTTTCATTCCAGATTCTATATTCATGATCTTCATAATTGTCCTTAAAATCAACGGTTAACATGTGTATTAATAATATGCTGACATTTTTTTAAGCAGATGAGCAGTTTTTAAGAGATATTTAAAATTTACTTTCAGTATGGGACTAACATCGAGAGCGCTTAAAAAAACTGCTCATACATTTGGGCCGAGTAGGTTTGTAGGTTTATATGAAACAGCAGTTTATTATTTTGCGATTTCGATGTCAGTCCCATAGAGAAAGTTTTTAAGTTCGATGATCCTTTTCATCCACTTAAAAATACAGCATATTAAGAAAGACCCTGCATAATTGCATATAATATATCTTCTAAATTTTTTACTCAATATACATACTTCCTTACTCAAGATTTTCTAAATTGGTTAGAGTCCACTGACCAGATAAACGTTGTTTCTACATGGATAGACAATTTGCTATAATATGAACAGAACATGTGGGTTTTGAACTTAATATGGTGAAATCCGAAGGCGATAGGGCCTACGTAAAAGGACCCTGATGACGAATAAAACGTTTCATTGCGGAGATAAAGGATTCGCAATAATAACTATTGTGTTTTTAGGACAGCATAAATGTTGAACAAAGGCAATTAACTATGTTTCACTATTTAAATATGAAGATGAATCAATTGGGAAATTATAGACTAGACATCGTCACATTCTACTAACAATATGAAATGTGAAAGTTTTGATGTTTGTGACTCAATCCTAAGGCGGAGGGGTCAATTTTATACAAATCTTTGACGCACAACACGCGTAGACGGGATTAATATAAGTAACTTTGTATATGGGTCCTTCTTAATATGCTGACACTTTTTTAAGGGGATGACCAGATTATGAAACTGAACAACTTTCTCTATGGAATCAACATCGAAATCGCGAAAAAAAAAACAGTTGTCCCATACGTTTGGCTCCGAGTAGGTTTGCAGTTTTGTATGGAAGTAATGATTTTTTTTTCGCGATTTCGATGTTGGTCCCATAGAGAAAGTTGTTCAGTTTCATAGTCTGGTCATCCCCTTAAAAAAGTGGAATGTGTAAGTGTGAATATGGAAAAATAGTTTAGAAAATCTAGATGTCGCGTATCAAATAACATTTGCAATTAATAATATAATTACGAAGATATAAAGCGATGAAATTTTTCATACAAAATTTTTTAAGCTTTATATTTTCGTAATCTAAACTATTATAAAACTGTAACAGAAATTTGTCTGTACATTGAAGATATTTACAAAAAAAAATTACAATATGGTTTTTAGATGTCCCTGATTCCAAATCACAAATTTTTGGATTTTTTGTCTGTCTGTTCGTTTGTTTGTTTGTTTGTTTGTTTGTTTGGGTGTTTGTTTGTTCGAGTATCACGCAAAAACTACTGAACCGATTTTGATGAAACTTTTTTTGTTTGATAGCTTATCATCTGACTTAAAATCTGGTATATATAATTTATGCGGACGAAGTCGCCGGTAAAAGCTCGTTATATTATAAAAAGCAAATGTTATTCGATACGCGACATCTAGATTTTCGAAACTATTTTTCCATATATAAAATATTTCTTTTATTAATTCCGTCTACGCGTATTGTGCGTCAAACGTTTGTATGGACTGAAACCACCTTAACGGATTTTAAGGGTGAATTTTCCTTTATTTATTTAGTCACATAGAAGTCGCAGGAAAAGCTTAGTTATATAATATTTAGCTAGCTTTTACCCGCGAATTCGTCCGCGTGTATTTTGGAAAACAACAGCCTGTTGCACCCCATATTTATATAGTTATTTTCGAAAAATCCTTTCTAAGTGCACCTCTACATCCTCTGTAGCATAAGTATATTCCAAAGGAAACCAATCCCATTCTGTCAGTCAGTCACGGAACTGTTTCTCTTTGTCTCCAACCAAATGTTGGTAAATGCGACGCCGTTACCAGTTTGCAGATCTAAAAAAACATTACTAAAACTGTGCACGATTACAAAAACAAGTAAAATTGTTTCTCTTGGACCGTGAAGAACGACAATGACCGAGATCACTATCCTTTTCTCCTTTGAGATCATCACCTCGAAATAGTGTCGTTTGCGCTTGCCGTTATGATTCGCCGCGTACGCGCATGGGTGGCTTGACTTCTTATGGGTTAATCCCGCGCATCTGATTGGTAGCTATAGGAGCTATCGAACTATTCAAATTACTGGTTGTGGTTGGTTTAAAATGATTTGTTTGCGTTCATTTTAGCTTATTTCTGCATCTCAAACCACCTTGGTTATCACCAGCCAGGACCTCGAGAAGTGTTTAAGTAATACATATTTCAGGCGGAATTATGATAGGCATCCTAAACATTCAAAACACCGTGAAAGTAGCTATGTATTCAGAGCATTTCAAAAAGTGTAGTCCGAGGTCTTAAAACTAGCATTAATGTAGTTATTTAAGTTTGAAACTAACAGAAATATGGATGGTACGTCAGAAAAATCTAGTTTTTTTTACATAGCTACACCAAACGCTATCATGCTCGCCGAGTACTTGTTGTACATAGTAAAATACTGAAACACCACCGTAGAACAATTGGCACAAAAAAAGTGAGAGGTTTGTGCTTAGACATGCAGATGCATGGCAAAATGAAGTAGCTAGGTTCTTATTCTGAACTACATATCTATATCTATACTTCTATATCTATACTAATGTTATAAAGAGGAAAGATTTGTATTTTTGTGTGTATGTTTGTAATGAATAAACTCAAAAACTACTGTGCCGATTTCAAAAATTCTTTCACCATTAGAAAGCTACATTCACCCTGAGTAACATAGGCTTTTATTGCTAGAGAAGATTAGATGTCCACCCGTACGAAGCCGGGACGGGCCGATAGTATAGCATAGTTATTAAAACATTGCCCTCCTCTGACGCAGTCGGGTAAAAACAAAAGTATGACAATTCGGAGCGCTCATTTTCGAGTTGTCAGAAAAAACACCTGAAATTTTAATAAGCAATTTAAATTCAATCTTTTAACAAAATAAACGACTGCGTGATTACTTTTATTTTATTTTTCTCTGATTCGCAGTTGGATTTCGAGTTTGATGTAGGAATAATTTTCGGCATTGATAACAATCTAAATTCCGGGGTTGAAAAATAATTAGTGCCATCTCGAGTTGAAAAATAATTAGTGCCATCTCAGTTATCATTTATTTATTTAAAATTTTAGACTAGATTTTGCCGGTAATTTTGTCAGGAACATATTGTACCTGTTGTGTGCCAAATTTTATCAAAATCCGTTCATCCGGTTATGCGTGATTGAATCACAAACTGACACATTTATAATTATAATATTAGTAAGACGGACCGATAGCTCAGTCGGTGGTGAACTTGCCTGCTGTGCCGAGGGTCGCGGGTTCTAATCCCGTAAGGGAGAAATATTTGTATGATATGAATATTTGTACCAGTCATGGATGTTTGTATCCATATACGAGTAATTATGTATTCTATATCGTCTAGTCATCATAATTCTGGTGATTTAAATGTGACTAGATAATTTGTGTGACATTGTCCAAGATTTTTTTAAATTTTAGGAAACCTATAGCAGTTTGTTTCATCTGTATTCTAGTGTAAAACCGTGAGAAACCAGAGTTCAATAGGTACAGTTTCTGGTTTTCTTACAGTTTGTTTTAAGAAAGCTCAAAGATGTGGAAGTTAACGGACTTGTGACGATTGCCTCTCTCATAAAAGCTTATAAAGAAACCAGGTCTTAAATGTGTTAATCTCATTGAGATTTCTTTGCGAGATTTGCTAAAATTGGCATGAGAATAAACCATAATGTACAGGGTTAAATTACCTGTCTTTAAATGGAACTTTCAAGGATTTTGATGGTCTTGTTAGTGAGGTTACGATGAGCGTTTTACTTCGATCTCACGGTATTAAAATATTTAAATCACCGTTTACTTAGCGTCGAAGAGTATTAAGTATTCACCGTAACGTAACCACGTATGTTAAACGTAGACTTAGGGGATTAGGATACCTGCTTATTCCAAGATTATAGTAGGTACTCTGTGTTCCAAGTAATATGTATGTACACATACATCCACAGAAACATATACACTTTCTCTCTCTTTTCTCGTCACTCCTTTAAGATTTCAGACACTAAATTTATACCTTTAACTTTTTTAGGAAAATTCCTAGTTGCCTTTGTCCTTTCTCGTACCATAGGACTATCACTGTGAATTTGTATTTGTATACTTAGAAGTAAAGACATAAGAAGCAGAGACAAACACTTATTAAAGATTATTTTTTAGGTTGTATACTGTTCTGCTATTAAAGTTAAATTAAAATCATACAATCGAACCACATGAGTAAATTCCCCATAGAAACAAATTAAGGCTCTAAGGAGCGCCCAAAATTATCACGTAACGCGCTCGACCATACTGTCCACTGGCCGATCCGGTTTGTCCACGGGCGGTATGTGGGTGAACTCGTCGGTGAAAGGCTACGCATACGCACACACCACCGCGCCTCATAGTAGTGTACCTGTCGTAGCGCGATTGTATGAATCTTTGTCTCTGTCTCTTTACTCATGTGATCGAAATAAGTATACTGTACAACAATATTTTAAAAATCATTTTCAATAACCCCGGCACATGGCAATGTAGGGTAAATGTCCAAAGATCGCCAAATTTAAGGTCATCTTAAAGGGCAACGCCCTAACCAACCAAAAACTTTTTTCTTCATCTTGCGCCGCCACATGCGTCGTTAAGGGTCGTATAAGCGGACGGACCGTGTCCACTTTAGGTTTTTAACGCTACGCACACAGCGTCTTCGCGCTCACGCACACATCTTTAGGTTGCCCAGTGGTTCCCGCGACACTAATTTTGAAAGATATTATTTTAATGTTATGTATAAGTTCTAACAAAATTAGCTGAAACTATTTTAAGGGAATGATCAGACCATCAAACTGAACAACTTTCTCTATGGGACCAATACCGAAATCGCGAAAAATAAATCAGCGGTCCCATACAAAACTGCAACCAATAACTCGACTGTCAGTATTATGGCAGTTGTATTTTTTTCGCGATTTCGATATTGGTCCCTTAGAAAAAGTTGTTCAGTTTGATGGTCTGATCATCTCCTTAAAATAGTTTCAGCTAATTTTGTTAGATCTTTATTTCCAATGATTTTTTTGATTAAAAAAATCTTACCTAGGTATCTTATTTTCATATGGGTTTGTGATAATTATTTTACAGAGAGTATTGTACAAGGTTCTTCTTAATATGCTGACACTTTTTTAAAGGGAGGACCAGACCATCAAATTGAACAACTTTCTTATGGCACCAACATCGTAATCGCTAAAAAAAAGAATCAGCTCTTCCATACAAAGCTGCAAACCTACTCGACCATGGGACAGTTTTTTTTTTCGTGATTTCGATGTTGGTCCCGTAGAGAATGTTGTTCAGTATGATGGTCAGATCATCTCCTTAAAAAAGTGTCCGCATAATTTAAGAAGGATCCTGTATACATTTAGAATTTAAAAAGTAAAAAAATAACACTAAAGATACACACTAGGTTTGGTCTTTACAGTTAAGAAGTAAAACATATATTTGCTTTCATCAAAAACCGTATTATTTTTTAGTTTATGTTTGTTTTTGGCATTGGTGGGCAATTTAATGTTATTTCATAATTTTTAATGTTACATGAAAACTGCTGAACCCATTTTCATGAAACAAAGCTAAGAATACTCTCGCAAAAATAAGGTTTCTATTTAAAAAAACCGCATCGAAATAGGTCCACCCGTTTGGGAGCTACAATGCCACAGACAGACCGACAGACAAACAGACAGACTGACATAAGCGTCAAACTTATAACACCCCTCTTTTTGCGTCGGAGGTTAAATAGAAAAACAAAATTGCTTTGCTAATAATATAAACATAATTAATAATTATAAAAAAAAAACAAACAAAGAAACAATTTTATAGTTATTTTAGTAAGTACCTATTATACAATTGGCAAATAGAAAAAAATTGCTGTGCTATTTTTTATGCATAACAATAATGCATTCTTGCATGCATAATATCTGCATATAAAAACATAGAATAACATTCATTTTGATAATAACATATCATAATCATATTCTTTATAATAACATATTAAGTATTTGCACTCAGATTCAAAATATCATGTTTCCAATTTTAAACATTCGACTCCTACATTACTGTAGCCACGCCTATAGAAAACGTAAAACATTCTATTTCAACGAAGACCGAAAAAAACATGCGCAACACATGTTTCGTTTGTCCATAAACGCATACGGTCCGCCGACAGTCTACCTGCTGTAGGTACATTTTTTATCCGATCCACAACAGTCAACTGCAGCCCACTGTGCAAAAATTTTTGTGTACGTACGTATTATTACGCAAGTCAAAATATCGGCACAAAAATCATTCGGAGCGACGTGCTCTCTCCTTGAATGCGCTTGAGGGAGTGACGTGACAGACATTCGAACTGACCATTATATTAGTTGTTCCCGGGTGTTTTCGCTTCATACTAATTAGTATGAGAAATCTTTAGGGAAAAAATCGGAAAGTTTGAGTGTTCATTACTCAAAAACGGTAACTTTGTTTATGACTAAATTCTGAACATATGTTCTTTGGTCTATTAAAATACAAAGACTGATAATTTTTTTTTTCATTACAATATATAGGAAACGCTCTATATTTACTACGCTGCGAGCCTTTTTTGCGCGCAAAGGGGTATTTTGTCATTGAATTACCAACAAACCATTACACATACAGCAGTGAAATTTTCTCCAGTTGTAGATAAACTTCTTATCTAGAAATGATATTTTTTATTTTCTGAAATAACTTTGTTTACTACATAAAAAATGGAAAACGCTAGACGCTGTTTTTACCAAATCGGCGAAGAGGGCCCTTAAAGTCAAAAACAATGCTATCTTCACATCTGCTGTGACTCAGTACAGTACCATAGTGTAAGAAAAACTAACAGTGATGAAGCTCAGCGGTCGCGGCGGGTCTATGCTCGAGCGGTGTGCGGGGGACGGGCGTTCCTAAAGATGATCCTTCCTTGTCTAAAGAGCAAATTATACAGAAAAAGCATAAGGCACAGGCACTGTATGAAAGCGAAGCGTCGGTCGTGAATTATACTTACTCAAGCGACGCGGCACAGCATGTCGGCGCCACTTCATAATTCACGACGCGTCGCTTTCATACATTTTGTATGCACAAGTTTTTAAGCGGCACCATACTTGCGCCGCGCCTGTGCCGTGCCATCGCCTTATGCTTTTTCTGTATAATTTGCGCCATAAGCAGCGATTACACTTGGTCGGGCCCGATTTCGGCATACATTGCCGGATTTGTTCACTCTATTTTAAAGTGTAGCGATCAAAGCAAGCAATGTGTGCACGAAATCGGCTCCAAATGTTGGGTAATGTAATCGCTGCTTTAGGGTACTTTTGCTTTTAGGGTACGCGCGCAAGCAAAGGGGGCCGGGCGCACTTTTCCAGGCCCTCGAACACCGCGCTCGTAATTCATCAGTTTCATCACTATTAGTTTTTATTACACTATGACAGTACTGTGTACGTCACGGACGCAGTTGGTCATGGACGTTTACTGAGAAAAGCGAATGAAAATGTTTGTTTGAGTGACATAATTGTCGACTAAGGTTTCCAAGATCTTTGTTATGGTTGTTTCTGGATATTTTGGCTTTGCTGAGTAAAAAGGAAAACCTACGTTACGCCTTTTTGTCACAATAGCAGAATATTATGAATGATTAATAAAAGTACCTACTTACTTAATTTATTTTATTATGGTTTTAAGATTTAAATGCTAGATTTTTTAATTTTACACTTTTCCAGAGCATTAATAGCATCTCGTTTTACTCTGTAACTTCTAAATGATACCTAAATAGATAATTCTAAATGAAGTTTTCCGAAATCCACGTGGACAATGTCGCGGACACAAGTTATTAACTCGTATTGCAAAAATAGTAATAAAATGATGTAACAATTCCAGGTAATATTCAAGGCCAAATGGTAGTTTTCATTACCACATGTGTATGTCTAATTGCTTGTTGCCGGTCCGTCGTATTGTAACAGACAACATTTTGTGCTATTTGGACAGATCTACAGACTAGCTAATACTGTGAATTAACAAATAAACGCGTAGGTATACTGATCAATTTTATTATTATCTTTTCATTTTATTATCAATTGTCAAGTAATCACATTGATAAGGTTATGCCCAGCAAAGGGTTCATGTGGGCTGATTAGATAAAATATATGCTGCAGATTTGTGAAACTATCTTCATTATCATATCAGCCGGTGGACGACCACTGCTGGACTTAGGCTGCTGGATTTGTGAAATGCAAACGAATATTTTTAATGAATCCACATGAATGGATCAGTATAGCTTCGTTATCAATAATTCATTTTACGGTCCTATGCTCTTCTGATCTGTTACATTGCCTGCATTGTTGGTTTGGACATGTTGTTTCATTAAAATACTTTTATGTCCCCTCCTGACCTCTGTCTTTCCCTTGGATTTGAATTGAAGGTGACCCGTGGATCATCCCTTAAATTATCATTAACATTTTATTGTACACAGACATATTGATACTAATAATAGAAAAGACGTACAAAGGGTGAGGTTATCTATTTAGAGACTTTCAGTGAATCCGCTGATTATAGTTTAGTGTCATCGCTAATATTCAATCTAATTTTGTGATCTGCTTACCCATGTCTGTGACATGTTGGTTCTTCGAAAACTTGTTATAAATTGATACATAGATAGCACATTTGCCTCCCAATTTTGTTCTTCGCAGTCAATGTTTCTGCCAAGTTGTTTGCCTACTATTATAATATACCCTGCACTTCGGTTTCTTTTATATTCGTTTTATAAAACACGAGCTTTTACCTGCGACTTCGTCCGCATAAATTATATACCAGATTTTAAGTCAGATGATAAGCTATCAAACAAAAAAAGTTTAATCAACATTGGTTCAGTAGTTTTTGCGTGATACTCGAACAAACAAACATCCAAACAAACAAACAAACAAACGAACGAACAAACAAACAAACAAACATACAAACAAACAAACAGACAGACAAAAAATCCAAAAAATTGTGATTTGGAATCAGGGACATCTAAAAATCATATTGTAATCTTTTTTTTGTAAATATCTTCAATGTACAGACACACTTCTGTTACAGTTTTATAATAGTTTAGATTTAACACATTAAATCTTTTAAATTATATTGATTAATAAGAATCGCTTTACACAAGAAATCAACATGCAAATAAAATAATTAGACACTTTAAAGAAAATGTTCGGAATTTTGACCAGTTCCTTTTTTTTTGTCTGGTAAAGGATGTTATAAAGTATCACAGTATTCATCATAGTCTAAAAAAACAAGGTCTTCTATTCCCAGAGTGACACAAGCCTACGTCACAAAAAATGGCCACTAAACATGGTAAAAGGGTATGATGACGTAGGCTTGTGTCATTCACGTGGTCAGTCACATGATCGGAAGAGAATACCAGGCGCAGTATATTATTGTAACATGGTATTCATAATTCTTACCCATCAAATATCACTCCCCACCCTTGTTCTAATTTTACCCAGAGTGTGAGAATGACACCCCAATAAGTGGGGTGTTAAAACAAACATAACAGATGTATGTGTTGACAAATATAACAAAGTGCCGCTTTGTGTTTATCTTTTTTAATCTGTTTCAAACTTTTGGTTGGTCATGAGACCGCACATTTAATTCCAAGTACTTCAGTAAGTAATCCGCACTAAGTAAATACCTACCTAGTGCATATTTATAGGAGTAAGGCAAGCATGATCCATTCCTGGTTACACCGCTTACCATCTGTTCATTACGTCAGGCTCTGGTGGAACGTGTGTGCTGCGATAACAATAAAATTGTTTATGTATTTTGTCTGGTATAAAAGGGTGTGACTGGGGTTAAATTAAAAATATTCCTGAATCAGTAAAATTATATTTTTCCTTCTTTTATGAAGACCCAGTTCATGATCTGCAATTTGGTTAGGACTTATGCACCTACCTACAATTATCATTGTTTCTGCGGCAATTAAGAATTAATTGCTACCCTTATGGGACAATGGCCTGAGCTTATGAATGGATGAAATAAGTTTCTTAATATTATTAGTGAGAGAGATGTGGAATGGTTTGGACCTTTGCCCAGCAGTGGGACAAAATAGGTAAAAAAATAGGCTACTTGACAACTAGTCAAATCAGCTACTCTTTATCGGATGTCAAAACTTGCGCGTTGTATGAACATTTGTACTAAATAATGAGTTGTGACGTCGTCATCAACATTTCACAACATTTTAAAGTTTATCTTGTTATTAAAAATAGTATTCAGGCTAAAAACTCAATGAAAAATGGGAATTTAGCGTTATTTTCTAACCTTATTTTTATTAAGAAGATAAAATTTAATTATGTAGTCAAATACCCAATTATTGGGTCAGAGTGTCATCTTAGGGGCGGTTTGTTGTAGTTTTCTATTTTTCTTTTTTTTTTACATTTCAACCCCTATTGTGGGTATGTTTTAAATAACAATAGAAAAGATACTACAGTTGATTTGGTAATACATAAAATTAAGCAAAAATTATGACTTCTTTTTCATTGTAGGTGTCATGGAATGATGGAATAGTGAAATTATTGTTCTTGAATAGGACATTTTTAAAACACACTAAACATACACTATGACCACAAGTGGACAAAACATGATTGCTTTTTGTGTCATTTTATAGTATACTTAAATAGTTTTTGTAATCATAAATATAATACCGTGATTCCATATCACTGTATCATTTAATGATCACAAGAACAATGAATAAATTGACGACAGGAAATCTACAACCAACCAACAAAAACAACCATCAAGAAAGTTGAAATAAACAATGAAAAAAACCAGCTCGTTATAAATTGATAATGTCCAACCAACAGGTACTTACTTAATAAGCTGGAACTAATAGCATTCCAATGGGAAACAATAGGTACAAAAGGTTCTATTCACGATTGCAATGTATTACCATCAAGTATACGAACACGATATAAAACTGTTATTTTCATGCAGCAAAACCACGTTTGGAGTCGCGACATCCGCAAAGCATGCACGCCCATCGTAATTACAATAAAAAAACAACCAAATGAAGGCTAAAAGGGGGTAAATATCGATTATGAACTCACCATAATAAGATAAACCGGCGAACTTGATATAATCGTACCAGTTCACCGCTCCAGACAACGTTAAAACACAAAAATGTTCACTCAGACACAATAACAAGCACTTCACTTTAATTACTGACTCATAAACTTACAATTTTATATAAATTTCAGTCACAACTATGTAAAAAAACACTTTCACAGCATTTTCTTGACGAATCCGCTTGTTCACAAACTGACACAAGAACCAACCGAAAGAGTAGCGGCAACAGACTGGCAGGACTGGCAGAAAATAAATTCATTCGGACGCCCATAGACACGGATCATTGTTATTGACTTCAAAGGCAGTTTTTTGTATTACCCGACTAAATTGAAAGAGCTCTATACGTATGATAACTGGTAAGTAATAGATGACATTTTAACTTAGACGGATTACTACTGCTGCCATCTATTGACGACATTTGACAACAAATTGTTTATGGTTATATTAAAACTTTTTCTATCAGCGACATCTAGCGATTTTAGGGAGTAATATATGCCTAGTACGATGTTTCCCTGTTAAAAAGCTAGCCTGATAGGTGGCGCTGTCCATAAAAGTTGCGCCATCTGTCTTATTATGGAACTACTAGTAAACTTTGAAGCAGTCGTAGCTTTTATAGTGTTGTCGGCTGAAAAATTGAGATGGCGTTGAACAATTTAAAACCTGAAAGTGAAAACTTTTAGATTAGCATATTAGTTGTAAAACTTTTCAAGTTGCTTTTATTTTCTCTTCTTTCTTTTTTTATTTTCTGTAGTATTTTCTAAATTGTCTAATCTAGGAAAGGACTTGTAATACCTTTTGTTACCAAAACATGAACAAAATCTAGGAAAGGACAATAATTGTAAAATAATTTTCAGTCAGCATTGTTTATTCTAGAGTGCGATTTTTGAATCTCATTCGCTGAGTTCAGCAGTTGAAAATGTCAAAATTACTATGGAGATATGCATCTTTCTACTGTTAATTTGACTTTTAAAAATCATACTTCAGGAGTGCGATTTTTGAAAGTCAAATCAGCAGTAGAAAGATGCGTATCTCCATACATTTTCAACTGCTGAGTTGAACCTATGAGATTCAAAAATTGCACTCCTGAAACGCGTTACTTTTGAACCGAAACATTTGCATTTATTTTAGACCTTTCTTTCTTCTTCTTCTAGTGTGGAATTGTCACGTCTTCTTCAAATCGTCAATTTCCAGTATCTTGCCACTTCTGTCGCACTGCCTTTAGACCTTTCAATAATCATAAGCTATAGTAGATTACCTAAATTTTTTCAATTCCTTTTTTCTTATCATAAACTTTACAAAAAGAGGTGCGAGTGGGAGAAAAAAGTGGAACTCTGTTCAAGAACTCGAAATGAACGGTTTTGGTACTTCCGCTCGAGATGACCGCTCTCGCTGGCGACACGAGTAGAGGGCATTAGGGTGCGCAGTAGGAAATGAATAGAGTCGGCAGATTCTTAGATCACTAATAACTACTAATACAAAATTAGATAACCACTGCAAAAGTGAACTAAAAATTTTTATGTAACAGTAAGAGTAAGAGATAACGAGAAAAAGAGAGAGAGAGAAGAGTAAGAGTGTTTTATTGTATTGTAACTAATAAGCAGACTGAATGCATCCTTTCATAAGTTAGGTAAAAATATGATTTCCAGTTTAGATACCAACAGAATCAAAGCTCCAATAGAATCAAAAATGCAATCAAATACACTGGACACTTTGGCATCGCGCAGGCAGCGCGCAACTTACATGATCTATTCTTACAACAATATTCTGAGATTTTAGAGATGATTGTGCATGTACCTACCTTGTTTTTTTATTAGTGTCCGAGCGTTTCTTTTTTAAATACACCTAAAATAAGGACCTAAGCCTTTTGCCTATTGGCAATACTAATCCTAGGTCCTAAATCCTATTTTGGTCGTAATAGTAGGTAATAAAAGCCGGTTTTTAATGCATGAACATAATTTAATTCATTCATTAGAATAATAATTAATAGTATATAATAATTTATTTTTAATTTTTCAAACACACATGTTGAAGTAAATAAATAAAAATAAAATAATATTCAAGATTAGTTTCATCATGAAAGTATCATACCTACTAAGGTACCTAGCTAGGTGTATAAAAAAAGATACATTATAATCACGCCGTCATCCCAAGGGCCTAGGCAGAGACTATGGGCCGCCACACTCCCCCAATACGAAGAGAAACGAATAAAATGTCGAGTTTTTTTTACTCTAGATACCTAGGTAAATTAATCATTTTATTATAAAGTGGTTTGTGGTTTTGCCAAATGTGAAGAAACTTCAAGCCTTTTATGTAATACCTGCCTAGTTTCCCCTTCCAAGAAATGGGCGTATTAAAAGGCTGTACTTTGCGAAAGCAACGCCTTCCACTAATCAAATTCACGGATATTTTATATACTTTGTTATTATTATGTATGTAGGGACTTTAGGTACCTACCTATGTTGAAAGACTTAGGTGAAAAACTACTTATATGATAGCCTCTTCGAGTTATTTTAACTCTGTGTAATTCGAAATGTAAACAAGACATAGAATGGGGCACGCTCGTTTTGTAAGGAAGGATTTTTATTTAAAATCCCTTCTGAAATAATTTATTCTGTTTTTTTTTATAATATATTTGTTTGCTCTTGACCTCAATCTAGTCCTCAAGACAAAGATGGGGTCGAAGATGTAGCGAGCTTATCCAGAAAATTAAACTTAATGGTTTGGTCAAGTGAGCCGGTCCAATCAATTATTATTATTTGGGGTTTTGGGTCTTGACAGGCTTGCTAAGCCTGTGCCACGTAGACCATCGCTGGTCCTTTGTGATCGCCCTTTTTATAGTTCCTTACCAATCCCCACTGCGGCCAGAAATCGCAGTAGATTCTTGATCGGGATAGTTTGTATCTCATCTGGTGTCAGCACCTGCCTACCCAGATGAGTGCTGCGTTTGTGCATCAGGGGGCCACAATCACATAGGAGGTGCAGAGGAGTTTCCATCTCCTCCTTGCAGAATCTGCAGCCGGTCGTGTCACTTAAATTCAGTGTGTGCATGTGCTTATTTAATTTGCAGTGGCCTGTGAGTGACCTTGCTATTCTGCCGTGCAATTTATAAACGCAGTAACCAATAGTTTGATAGTTTCGAGTAAAACGCGCTCAAAGATTCGACCGTGTTTTGTGGTGCCACGAATTCTACAGTAACCTTTAGTCTATTTGAAGTCACTTTTTATATAGAAAAAACAGTGTAGATTTTAAATTTTGCATCAAATGTACTTAATTGTAGTAATTAAGCATTAAAGTAATCCAAAATTACTTTATACCTAGAATCACATTAGTTTAAAAGCAGGATTAAACAACGCATGAATGCAGTGAATTTGTTGCTTACTGCGCTTATGCGTAGCAATTTCACATAAAATGCATTTGAGCTATGCAGTAAAGTATTGTACTGCGTTCATAAGAAGGAAGTGTCAAAACTATATCAAGCAAGTCGATAGTATAATTTTTTAAAGTGAAATTAAAGTGAAATTAAAAAATTCTGGACCACTATTTTTCTTCAATAAAAAAAAAAATATGCTTATTCTATGGCGTCGATTTGAATTTTAATTCATAGCTAACACTTTTTCCGAGATTTTTTCATAAATCAATGTCTGATCATACTGAGCAATTTAAATAAATCGATAACAATGAAGGTTAATTTTTGAAAAAAAAAATTACAAAGTTTTGAAATCATGCGGTTTTTCTTTTGTATGAAAAGATGTGTGCGTTTTACTGAAATAACTTCCTCGTTTTGTTAGCTTTCTAAAAAGGTATAAATGTTTTAGAAAAAAATGTAATTACAATGTCAAAAAGGTTTTTTACTTAGTACGTGACACGTAGAGGCAACATTCTCCTGGAGAAAAATTTTACGATTTTTTCTTAGATAACATTATTTATTAATTTAAATCTACACATCTTACTCAGAGTGAGCCCCTCGGTTCCATACACATACACGCAAACACTTTCTTAGTTCATTTTCGGTTACTCTTGAAGTAAAGGTAAAATCTCATTACCTCCGCTGCGTTTATTATGCGCTGCCTTAAGTCTTCTACGTCGCTTACTGGGGTTTGATAAACAATGTCTTTTATTGTGTCCCCAGACATAAAAATTACATGAGATCAAGTCGGGACTTCTTGCAAGCCAAGGAGTGGCCTTCCTCTACCAATCCCTAAAATGGTTATGGTACGTTGCTGGCCCGACTTGCAACTTATTCGAATAGATGGATTGGTAGAGGACGGCCAACTCATGGTCTGCAAGAAGCCCCGACTTGACTCCATGTAATTTTCGTGTCTGAGGTAACATGAAAGACCTTGTTTATCAAACCTCAGTAAACGACGTAGAAGACTTAAGGCAGCGCATAAAATGCAGCGGAGGTAATGAGATTTTACTTTTACTTCAAGAGTAACTAAAAATGAACTAAGAAAGTGCTTGCGTGTATGTGTTCAGAACAGAGGGGCTCACTCTGAGTAAGATGTGTAGATTTAAATTAATAAATTATGTTATCAAAAAAAAATTTAAATTTTTCTCCAGGAGAATGTTGCTACGTATCACGTACTAAGTAAAAAAGCTTTTTGACATTTTCTAAAACATTTTATACCTTTTTAGAAAGCTAACTAAAAGAAGAAGTTGTTTCAGTAAAACGCACACTTTTATTCATACAATTTTTTGAGAAAAACGCATGATATCAAGATTTCGACGATTGACATGATTCAAGGAACCGAGGGGCTCACTCTGAGTAAGATGTGTAGACTTAAATTAATAAATAATGTTATCTATAAATAAATCGTAAAATTTGCTCCAAGAGAATGTTGCCTCTAAGTATCACGTACTAAGTAAAAAACCTTTTTTGACATAGTAATTCCATTTTTTTCTAAAACAATATACCTTTTTAGAACGCTAACAAAACGAAGAAGTTATTTCAGTAAAACGCACACTTCTTTTCATACAAAAGAAAAACCGCATGATTTCAGGATTTTGTATTTTTTTTTTTTTCAAAAATTAACCGTCATTGTTATCGATTTATTTTGAATTGCTCAGTATGATCAGACATTTATTTATGAAAAAATCTCGGAAAAAGTGTTAGCTATGAATTAAAATTCAAATCGACGCAATAGAATAAGCATTTTTTTTTTTATTTAAGAAAAAGTGTGCAAAATTGGGTTTTTGGTAAAAAACCTTAAATTCCAAATATCTCGAAAACTATTAATTTCCGACCCCACATTATGGGGGTTTACATAATTGCATTTCGGCTGCCCTTTAACATCCTGAAAGCAATACGTCGAATTACAAAATGTATAAAACATATAAAAAATAAACGCGGCAAGAGTTCGCACTGCATTTATACTAAGGATGTGCTCTAGTCATTTATGAATATAGTTACGTATGAAGAATCCTTACCGTAACTACTGCATTTATGCTATGGTATGTTTGGAAAAAAATATTATTTGTCATTATTTATAAGCAGTAAGATTACTTACTGCACACATTTATAGGGTTCGCAATGTCGAGGGTGCCTTTACTGCATTTATGGTTTATGCTTTACCTCCTTCTAAGGTACTTACCGAAAAACGGGTCTTTTTTTCCGAAAGATCTCATCGCGAGGATGCCAAATATGTAATAAACTCAATTTTGAAAAAAATGCACCCACTGCGTTTATAAATTGCGGGGCAGTATTGTACAAATTTGATCCTGGCAAGGAGACCGTTCGCAAGTTTGCGATTGTAGCCTTTGATAAGTGCTTTGGTGCAATCAAGGTTCATCCTTCCTTAGCCAAATTCGTATTAATTACCTATTACAATAGCTAATCTCTGTAATTTAATCAAAAATACATTCGACTCTACGGCATCTCTGTTCCGCGGCGTGAAGAATGTTATTAAGTGGAGGTGAGCAGAAAAAAAACAAAAATATCTCTATCGGCCTCGGACGTGATAATTAGTAGACAGGGAACGGAACCCGCACCGACCTATCGTCACGGGCACTATAAACAAGTTTTTATAATCGTCTCCGAAATGGGATCTTCTAGGTATAGTATACTTACCTATAAATTTTCTGTATTGGGTGGAGCCTACGACCTACTTATGACCACTGTCTCGAAAATATCAGTCTCCCTTGCTTTCCAAATATGTTCCTAAAGGAACAGCACTTAAATGTTAGATTAAATTATATATTTTTTTTTTAGAAATAAGAGCCTGCTATTTATCATAATAATTTTACACCACCGTATGGTGAAAACATACCATAAGAAAAGAAACTCCTCAAGTAATGTCCGGCGCAGCCTAGATAGTCGGAAAGCCTCTAAAGCTGGAATTACGTCAATTACGTGTAAGTACATAAGTTAAAAAAACTTCCTTACCTAATTTATAAACTGATTATAACCTAAACTAACTTTGAAAATAAACACAAAAATAACTAATACAATACAGAATATACTAAACACAAAGTTTACAAATAGTCCACACACTCCAGAGCGTCACCGCTTTAGACATGGTGCCCAACAGGCTAGCAGCATTCCCCATCTAGATGGCAAGACTGATTCCTTGTGCCAGGAAGCTGCCAGCTCTGTGGTCACCAGAGGTTTCATTGAGACGCCCCGATAGGTCTGTAAGGAACGCTTTGGCCTCTAGGCCCCAAGGATCCAGTGTCTTGAAACCTATTGGTGTGATTAAGTAGCTGCTGGCCAAATCACGGTACTTTTCGGCATTTCTGGACCTCAGCGCTCTTAGCATCAGAACATGCGCGCTCGGAAGTGGCCTGGAGTTGAGACGGGACTAGGGTGTCCATCCCATACCAGAGTTCTCCCCGGTCGCCAAGGAATGAGCGTTAAGAGGATATTATAATTCGAAGCGCGCTCCATACCAACGAAGTCTGGTTATATTTTCAATATTGACCTATTATAGTCAATGAAATTTTTCAGAAACAATCTAGAAACTAATCTTTATGCTTGTATTGTGACAGATTTTCGTTAAAATATACAGTTTCAATGCTAGGATTAATTTAAAATGTGTATGGAAATCTTTGAGGCACTGTAACTTCTGACAACATACAAGCATAGAGATTAGTTTCTAGAATTGTTTCTGAACAGTTTCATTGACTTTACTTTATTTGCTTAGTATTTAAAATATAACAGACTTGTTTGGCCCCATCTTTGTCCTGAGGACTGGATTGAGGTCAAGAGCAAACCCACCTGTAATAAAAAAAACTTTGTAAAGAGCACGCTCCGAATAATATCCCGTTGACCCGTCGGGACTTTGTAAATTACTTCTATAATGTACTTATTAATTAGTAATCACAGGAGTACAGGCAAGTACAGGAGGGCTGGCAGCTATTTTGCCCAAAGGGTTAGTTTGGCCATTCAGAGAGGCAATGCGGCCAGCCTCCTTGGAACTCTGCCTCGGGCACAGGTCCGGCACTTCAAACAACGTTTTAGATTTGACATGATGACGTTTGCACATGCGCACTTTGCGAAAATTGTGCATGACATCTGTGTAGGGTTGACTTAACACGCATCGTATGAACTACATTATACATTTCGTTACTTTTTATGGTTCATTCTGTTATTAAAAATAGTTTTTAATCTAAAGAATCAATGAAAATGTGAATTTAGCGTTATTTTCCAACGTTTATTTTTACTTTGTGGAGAAAAATTAAATATATTTTATGTAGTCAAATCCAACGGGTGCGCGCGCCTGACTGCATTCCCTTACTCGGCTTCCCTCAAGTTACCACAGAGAGTGTGAGGGGAGGTGAGGTAACTGAAGTCAGAGGGGGGCGGGGAGTGGCCGTTCTGTATGTAGAACTATATACTATTACCTATTCTGTGCCTCGGGTGGGCGCTTTGGAGGACATCTTTATTCATAATTGGTGTTTTAGTTTAGTGTGCTTTTTATTTTTATTCAATGTTAATCTGTATTTTTTATGTGTAATTGTGATTAATAAATAAAATTCTATTAGTAATCTCAACTAATATTACCTCTTCTCCAACTCATACTCCTAAACAAAATTAAAAATGGCTTCTTAATCCGATAACGCAATGACTAATCGATGAGGGCAGCGATAGAATTAATAAAAAATCCTATATTGATACAGCCACGGTGTCAGATGCCTCCGTAGGGTTCCCAATAAAGCCTATTTGGATTTATTAGCCTGTCCTAACTGTACCGTCGAGAGCAAAAGCGTAATATATGTACAATTAAATGCGTTACAACTTTAACAGGGTGCTTGAAACCGAACAAGTTTCGCTATGGAGTCAACATCGAAATCACAAAAAATAAATGTTTGTTGTTCCATAAGAAAGGCCATTGGCCGATCCATATACAGGGTGTAACAAAGCACCCTAGTAATACTTAAGGGCTATACTTGCTGCAGACCATCAATCTGAACAACTTTCACTATGGAGCCAATGTCGAGAAAAAAAAAATCTGCTGTCCCATACATTTGAGTCGAGACAGTACTGCAGTTTTGTATGATAGAGCGGATTTTTTTTCTCCATTTCGATATTGGCTGCATAGTGCAAGTTGTTCAGTTTGATGGTCTGCAGCACCCCTTTAAGGGTTTTTTGTTACACCCTGTAGAATAATGAAACAATTGATATATTTTTCAAGATTTTGTTCACTTTGATGGTCCACTTTTCACCCTTTACTAATGTTGTCCAGCAGTGGATATTCATCGGCTGAGATGATGATAATGTTGTACTCACACATACAAATTTCCACAAAACCGTAAAACCCCAGAATCTTTATCTGAACAATATTATGTTACGTACGAGAATATACCTTCTTAGCTGTTAGAAAAATTATCTTTTAAAAAAAACTTAATGGCAACAGCCCTATATCTATTCTATTGTGATTTTTTTTTTTAAATGACAACCTTCTTGGTTATGATGATTTTGCCAATGTCTAGTTTATGTGGCAAGAGTGCTTGACGTTGTACGGTAGTTTATATATTTTGTATTTTGGTTGGTCAAGGATTGTTTTTCGAAAAGAACACTGTCTTGAGCCACCACTGGAGCCTCGTTTTAGGCCCAGTCACGTCTCTCGTCAATTGTTGGTTGCCCCCACCAACAATCGACGAGCGACGCGACTACCCAATAGCAAACCAACAACGCGACTCCAGGCCTATATCATAATAGTTCTTATGACAATCCCTTGTAACAATACAATAACAACCTGTCTTTACCTTTCTCACTACTCTTAATCGTAACAATCAACTACTGTATTCAATCATTGTCTATTCTTCTGACAAAGATTGCCAATGCCAACTTTTTTTTAATACAAAATTCTTAGAAACACTTATGTCACCGACTGTCTTTGCTCGTAAAAAGTCTCTCAGATCTTCGTTTTTGGAGAAAAAAGTAAAGAGAATCCAGCTGCGTGATATTTATGACTTTATATCTTTTTGTCTCTTTCGAACTTACGATTTGTTTTATACGACCTCTCTCTCTAGCATTCCCGCTGGTTATCTATGATTGCATTTTACTTGTTCAGAGTACTTTGATATTTCGATTTTTAATAAATATTCAGTTAAGATTAGCAGGTGGTTGTCGGTATGATGGAAATTGAAATTATAACTGGTATCAATTATGCATAAAATACTAGGGACGCAGCCAAGATGATGATGATGATTACTCCATTACGTGAGCCTATCAGTAGAGTTTGAAAGATACTTTTTTTCGAAATGTGAATTACAGCATTACTCTCATAGACTGCTTATTACTGCGGACTACGAGGGGACCACACCAGTGAAGAAGAAGCTCCCAGCGGCCATAGCTTGGCGGCGCGATATAGCGCGATCGCGCCTTAGTTCTCTTTCTATTTGAGCGCGAAATAACGAGATAAAAGGAGTAGGTCAACTGAACCAATTGAAAGATACATCTCAGTTCTGTTGTTAATTTGCCATAAATGTATTCAAGTCCTTTGACTTGGCTTAATAAAAACTAAAAAGCTTAATAGCTTAAGTTTGGCATCATTACAGCTTACTCGATGATTTTCTGAACACTTCCCAAATTTTCAGGGGTGGTTCAGACCATCAGTCTAAACAACTATTACTATGGCTATGGAAACAAACTTGAAATTGCAAAAAAAACAGCTATTTCATGCATGTCTAGGAGGTACTCTACTCAAATGTATGAAATAGCAGATTTTTGAAATGAACACTTCTTTAGCGGCTTCTTTTTTGGGATGGGTAAAACATTTTAAACTCGCGTCAGGACCGTGACGTCACCCTGATCGAAAATTCGTATGATAAAATTGGTAAGACGATGATGTAAGATTTTAAACTCGCTTCAGGACCGTGACGTCACGTGACATTCGTAAGACGTAGGATCTCTTAGTTTTCCCTTCTGCCGGCACTCCCGGAGTGCAACCCGTTTTTTTAACGATTTCATTTGCTTCATTGTAAAAGTGGTTCAGTTTCATGGTCTTCAATACAATTTTCTAAGCGCAAACATCGTCACAACTACAGAGAATGGAATCACTACACCGGTGTGAAGTTAGCGGCCAAAAAGTTATCGGCCACTATTATCCGACAAAATAAAAAGTCGTTAAAAAAAAATAGTCCAAATAAGAACCCAATAGCCGGGAAAATGATACAAACGAGAAATATAGACAGCAACAACATCAAAAATGTGATAAATAAAAAATAAAAAATAATTTGTGAAAACGTGAAAATTTAATATTAAAAGTTCAAGGTGAGAGTTGAAGTCTGCTCTGAGCTAGTATAGCTAATAGTATGCACAAATATATAGTCTTTCAGGAAAACATAGCGACATGGACAACCCTGGCCACAAAAGTATCGTAATCAGCCAGTTACCAAGGCACTTAGGTTTTTAAGTAGGAACATTTTCAAAAAATTAGTTCAAGGTGACGGTTCAAGTCTGCTCTGATCATCCTATGCTATTATTATGCGCAATGAAGTAGAATTTCAGGAAAACATAGCGACATTTACTATCCTGGCGATATAAGTATCGTAATCAGCCAGTAACCAAGGTACTTAAGTTTTTTCAGTAGGAACATTATTTTTCATAAATTAAGTTCAAGGTGAGGGTTCAAGTCTGCTCTAATAAAATCTTGCTATTATTATGTCCAATGAAGTAGACTTTCAGGGAAACATAGCGCCATGGACTATCCTGACGATATAAGTATCGTAATCAGCCAGTAACCAAGGCACTTAGGTTTTTTCAGTCAGAAAATTTTCAAAAATTTAGTTCAAGGTGAGGGTTCAAGTCTGCTGTGATGACATTTAGCTTTTATTGTGCAGAAGAATGTATTCTTTAAGGGAAAAATAGCGGCATGGACTATCCTGGCGAAATAAGCATCACCTTCAGCCATTAATCTAGGTAGTTAGGTTTTTTCAGTAGGAACATTTTCAAAAATTTAGTTCAAGGTGAGGGTTCAAGTCTGCTCTAATAAAATCTTGCTATTATTATGCGCAATGAAGTAGAATTTCAGGAAAACATAGCGCCATGGACTATCCTGACGATATAAGTATCGTAATCAGCCAGTAACCAAGGCACTTAGGTTTTTTCAGTCAGAAAATTTTCAAAAATTTAGTTCAAGGTGAGGGTTCAAGTCTGCTCTGATGAAATTTAGCTTTTATTGTGCAAAAAACTGTATTCTTTCAGAAAAACATAGCGGCATGGACTACCCTGGCGATATAAGTATCCTAATAAGCCAATAACGAAGGTACTTAGGTTTTTGCAGTATGAACATTTTCAAAAATTTAGTTCAAGGTGAGGGTTCAAGTCTGCTCTGATGAAATTTAGCTTTTATTGTGCAAAAGAATGTATTCTTTCAGGGAAACATACCGGCATGGACTATCCTGGCGATATAAGTATCGTAATCAGCCAGTAACCAAGGTACTTAAGTTTTTTCAGTAGGAACATTATTTTTCATAAATTAAGTTCAAGGTGAGGGTTCAAGTCTACTCTAATAAAATCTTGCTATTAATTATGCGCAATGAAGTAGACTTTCAGAAAAACATAGCGGCATTTACTATCCTGACGATATAAGTATCGTAATCAGCCAGAAACCAAGGTACTTAGGTTTTTTCAGTAGTAACATTATTTTTCATAAATTAAGTTCAAGGTGAGGGTTCAAGTCTGCTCTAATAAAATCTTGCTATTATTATGCGCATTGAAGTAGACTTTCAGAGAAACATAGCGCCATGGACTATCCTGACGATATAAGTATCGTAATCAGCCAGTAACCAAGGCACTTAGGTTTTTTCAGTAAGAAAATTTTCAAAAATTTTGTTCAAGGTGAGGGTTCAAGTCTGCTCTGATGAAATTTAGCTGTTATTGTGCAAAAGAATGTATTCTTTCAGGGAAACATAGCGGCATGGACTATCCTGGCGAAATAAGCATCACCATCAGCCATTAATATAGGTAGTTATATTTTTTCAGTAGGATCATTTTCAAAAATTTAGTTCAAGGTGAGGGTTCAAGTCTGCTCTGAACATTTTATGCTATTATTATGCGCAATGAAGTAGAATTTCAGGAAAACATAGCGGCATGGACTATCCTGGCGATATAAGTATCGTAATCAGCCAGAAACCAAGATACTTAGGTTTTTTCAGTAGTAACATTATTTTTCATAAATTAAGTTCAAGGTGAGGGTTCAAGTCTGCTCTAATAAAATCTTGCTATTATTATGCGCAATGAAGTAGACTTTCAGAGAAATATAGCGCCATGGACTATCCTGACGATATAAGTATCGTAATCAGCCAGTAACCAAGGTACTTAGGTTTTTGCAGTATGAACATTTTCAAAAATTTTGTTCAAGGTGAGGGTTCAAGTCTGCTCTGATGAAATTTAGCTTTTATTGTGCAAAAGAATGTATTCTTTCAGGGAAACATACCGGCATGGACTATATATTATGCGCAATGAAGTAGACTTTCAGAGAAACATAGCGCCATGGACTATCCTGACGATATAAGTATCGTAATCAGCCAGTAACCAAGGCACTTAGGTTTTTTCAGTAAGAAAATTTTCAAAAATTTTGTTCAAGGTGAGGGTTCAAGTCTGCTGTGATGAAATTTAGCTTTTATTGTGCAGAAGAATGTATTCTTTCAGGGAAACATAGCGGCATGGACTATCCTGGCGAAATAAGCATCACCATCAGCCATTAATATAGGTAGTTATATTTTTTCAGTAGGATCATTTTCAAAAATTTAGTTCAAGGTGAGGGTTCAAGTCTGCTCTGAACATTTTATGCTATTATTATGCGCAATGAAGTAGAATTTCAGGAAAACATAGCGGCATTTACTATCCTGACGATATAAGTATCGTAATCAGCAAGTAACCAAGGTACTTAAGTTTTTTCAGTAGGAACAAAATTTTTCATAAATTAAGTTCAAGGTGAGGGTTCAAGTCTGCTCTAATAAAATCTTGCTCTTATTATGCGCAATGAAGTAGACTTTCAGGGAAACATAGCGTCATGGACTATCCTGGCGATATAAGTATCGTAATCAGCCAGTAACCAAGACACTTAGGTTTTTTCAGTAAGAAAATTTTCAAAAATTTAGTTCAAGGTGAGGGTTCAAGTCTGCTCTGATGAAATTTAGCTTTTATTGTGCAAAAGACTGTATTCTTTCAGAAAAACATAGCGGCATGGACTATCCTGGCGATATAAGTATCCTAATAAGCCAATAACGAAGGTACTTAGGTTTTTGCAGTATGAACATTTTCAAAAATTTAGTTCAAGGTGAGGGTTCAAGTCTGCTCTGATGAAATTTAGCTTTTATTGTGCAAAAGAATGTATTCTTTCAGGGAAACATACCGGCATGGACTATCCTGGCGATATAAGTATCGTAATCAGCCAGTAACCAAGGTACTTAAGTTTTTTCAGTAGGAACATTATTTTTCATAAATTAAGTTCAAGGTGAGGGTTCAAGTCTGCTCTAATAAAATCTTGCTATTATTATGCGCAATGAAGTAGACTTTCAGAAAAACATAGCGGCATTTACTATCCTGACGATATAAGTATCCTAATCAGCCAGAAACCAAGGTACTTAGGTTTTTTCAGTAGTAACATTATTTTTCATAAATTAAGTTCAAGGTGAGGGTTCAAGTCTGCTCTAATAAAATCTTGCTATTATTATGCGCAATGAAGTAGACTTTCAGAGAAATATAGCGCCATGGACTATCCTTACGATATAAGTATCGTAATCAGCCAGTAACCAAGGCACTTAGGTTTTTTCAGTAAGAAAATTTTCAAAAATTTAGTTCAAGGTGAGGGTTCAAGTCTGCTCTGATGAAATTTAGCTTTTATTGTGCAGAAAAATGTATTCTTTCAGGGAAACATAGCGGCATGGACTATCCTGGCGAAATAAGCATCACCATCAGCCATTAATATAGGTAGTTATATTTTTTCAGTAGGATCATTTTCAAAAATTTAGTTCAAGGTGAGGGTTCAAGTCTGCTCTAATAAAATCTTGCTATTATTATGCGCAATGAAGTAGACTTTCAGGGAAACATAGCGGCATTTACTATCCTGACGATATAAGTATCGTAATCAGCCAGAAACCAAGGTACTTAGGTTTTTTCAGTAGTAACATAATTTTTCATAAATTAAGATCAAGGTGAGGGTTTAAGTCTGCTCTAATAAAATCTTGCTATTATTATGTGCAATGAAGTAGACTTTCAGGGAAACATAGAGCCATGGACTATCCTGACGATATAAGTATCGTAATCAGCCAGTAACCAAGGCACTTAGGTTTTTTCAGTCAGAAAATTTTCAAAAATTTAGTTCAAGGTGAGGGTTCAAGTCTGCTCTAATAAAATCTTGCTATTATTATGCGCAATAAAGTATACTTTCAGGGAAACATAGCGGCATTTACTATCCTGACGATATAAGTATCGTAATCAGCCAGAAACCAAGGTACTTAGGTTTTTACAGTAGTAACATTATTTTTCATAAATTAAGATCAAGGTGAGGGTTCAAGTCTGCTCTAATAAAATCTTGCTATTATAATGCGCAATAAAGTAGACTTTTAGCGAAACATAGCGGCATTTACTATCCTGACGATATAAGTATCGTAATCAGCCAGTAACCAAGGCACTGAGGTTTTTTCAGTAAGAAAATTTTCAAAAATTTAGTTCAAGGTGAGGGTTCAAGTCTGCTCTGTTGAAATTTAGCTTTTATTGTGCAAAAGAATATATTCTTTTAGAAAAACATAGCGGCATGGACTATCCTGGCGAAATAAGCATCACCATCAGCCATTAATCTAGGTAGTTAGGTTTTTCAGTAAGAACATTTTCAAAAATTTAGTTCAAGGTGAGGGTTCAAGTCTGCTCTGATGAAATTTAGCTTTTATTGTGCGCAATAAAGTAGACTTTCAGGAAAATATAGCGGCATTTACTATCCTGGCGATATAAGTATCGTAACCAGCAAGTAACCAAGGTACTTAAGTTTGTTCAGTAGGAACATAATTTTTCATAAATTAAGTTCAAGGTGAGGGTTCAAGTCTGCTCTAATAAAATCTTGCTATTATTATGTGCAATGAAGTAGACTTTCAGGGAAACATAGAGCCATGGACTATCCTGACGATATAAGTATCGTAATCAGCCAGTAACCAAGGCACTTAGGTTTTTTCAGTCAGAAAATTTTCAAAAATTTAGTTCAAGGTGAGGGTTCAAGTCTGCTCTGATGAAATTTAGCTTTTATTGTGCAAAAGAATGTATTCTTTCAGGGAAACATAGCGGCATGGACTATCCTGGCGATATAAGTATCGTACTCAGCCAGTAACCAAGGTACTTAAGTTTTTTCAGTATGAACATTTTCAAAAATTTTGTTCAAGGTGAGGGTTCAAGTCTGCTCTGATGAAATTTAGTTTTTATTGTGCAATAGAATGTATTCTTTTAGGGAAACATAGCGGCATGGACTATCCTGGCGATATAAGTATCGTAATCAGCCAGAAACCAAGATACTTAGGTTTTTTCAGTAGTAACATTATTTTTCATAAATTAAGTTCAAGGTAAGGGTTCAAGTCTGCTCTAATAAAATCTTGCTTTTATTATGCGCAATGAAGTAGACTTTCAGAGAAACATAGCGTCATGTACTATCCTGGCGATATAAGTATCGTAATCAGCCAGTAACCAAGACACTTAGGTTTTTTCAGTAAGAAAATTTTCAAAAATTTTGTTCAAGGTGAGGGTTCAAGTCTGCTCTGATGAAATTTAGTTTTTATTGTGCAATAGAATGTATTATTTTAGGGAAACATAGCGGCATGGACTATCCTGGCGATATAAGTATCGTACTCAGCCAGTAACCAAGGTACTTAAGTTTTTTCAGTATGAACATTTTCAAAAATTTTGTTCAAGGTGAGGGTTCAAGTCTGCTCTGAACATTTTATGCTATTATTATGCGCAATGAAGTAGAATTTCAGGAAAACATAGCGGCATGGACTATCCTGGCGATATAAGTATCGTAATCAGCCAGAAACCAAGATACTTAGGTTTTTTCAGTAGTAACATTATTTTTCATAAATTAAGTTCAAGGTAAGGGTTCAAGTCTGCTCTAATAAAATCTTGCTTTTATTATGCGCAATGAAGTAGACTTTCAGGGAAACATAGCGCCATGGACTATCCTTACGATATAAGTATCGTAATCAGCCAGAAACCAAGGTACTTAGGTTTTTTCAGTAGTAACATTATTTTTCATAAATTAAGTTCAAGGTGAGGGTTCAAGTCTGCTCTAATAAAATCTTGCTATTATTATGCGCAATGAAGTAGACTTTCAGAGAAATATAGCGCCATGGACTATCCTGACGATATAAGTATCGTAATCAGCCAGTAACCAAGGCACTTAGGTTTTTTCAGTAAGAAAATTTTCAAAAATTTTGTTCAATGTGAGGGTTCAAGTCTGCTCTGATGAAATTTAGCTGTTATTGTGCAAAAGAATGTATTCTTTCAGGGAAACATAGCGGCATGGACTATCCTGGCGAAATAAGCATCACCATCAGCCATTAATATAGGTAGTTATATTTTTTCAGTAGGATCATTTTCAAAAATTTAGTTCAAGGTGAGGGTTCAAGTCTGCTCTGAACATTTTATGCTATTATTATGCGCAATGAAGTAGAATTTCAGGAAAACATAGCGGCATTTACTATCCTGGCGATATAAGTATCGTAATCAGCAAGTAACCAAGGTACTTAAGTTTTTTCAGTAGGAACATAATTTTTCATAAATTAAGATCAAGGTGAGGGTTCAAGTCTGCTCTAATAAAATCTTGCTATTATTATGTGCAATGAAGTAGCCTTTCAGGGAAACATAGCGTTATGGACTATCCTGGCGATTTAAGTATCGTAATCAGCCAGTAACCAAGACACTTAGGTTTTTTCAGTAAGAAAATTTTCAAAAATTTAGTTCAAGGTGAGGGTTCAAGTCTGCTCTGATGAAATTTAGCTTTTATTGTGCAAAAGAATGTATTCTTTCAGGGAAACATAGCGGCATGGACTATCCTGGCGATATAAGTATCGTAATCAGCCAGTAACCAAGGTACTTAAGTTTTTTCAGTAGGAACATTTTCAAAAATTTAGTTCAAGGTGAGGGTTCAAGTCTGCTCTAATAAAATCTTGCTATTATTCTGCGGAATGAAGTAAACTTTGAAAGAAACATAGCGGCATTTACTATCCTTACGATATAAGTATCGTAATAAGCC
The DNA here is from genome assembly GCA_922987775.1 of Agonopterix subpropinquella. Taxonomy (NCBI): domain Eukaryota; kingdom Metazoa; phylum Arthropoda; class Insecta; order Lepidoptera; family Depressariidae; genus Agonopterix; species Agonopterix subpropinquella. Next base: position 5,945,504 of record OV277716.1, on the reverse strand, counting down.
AGAAACCAAGATACTTAGGTTTTTTCAGTAGTAACATTATTTTTCATAAATTAAGTTCAAGGTGAGGGTTCAAGTCTGCTCTATTAAAATCTTGCTCATATTATGCGCAATGAAGTAGACTTTCAGGAAAACATAGCGTCATGGACTATCCTGGCGATTTAAGTATCGTAATCAGCCAGTAAACAAAACACATAGGTTTTTTCAGTAAGAAAATTTTCAAACATTTAGTTCAAGGTGAGGGTTCAAGTCTGCTCTGACGAAATTTAGCTTTTATTGTGCAAAAGAATGTATTCTTTCAGAAAAACATAGCGCCATGGACTATCCTGGCGATATAAGTATCGTAATAAGCCAATAACGTAGGTACTTAGGTTTTTGCAGTATGAACATTTTCAAAAATTTAGTTCAAGGTGAGGGTTCAAGTCTGCTCTGATGAAATTTAGCTTTTATTGTGCAATAGAATGTATTCTTTTAGGGAAACATAGCGGCATGGACTATCCTGGCGATATAAATATCGTAATCAGCCAGTAACCAAGGTACTTAAGTTTTTTCAGTAGGAACATTATTTTTCATAAATTAAGTTCAAGGTGAGGGTTCAAGTCTGCTCTGATCACCTTATGCTTTTATTATGCGCAATGAAGTAGAATTTCAGGAAAACATAGCGGCATTTACTATCCTGACGATATAAGTATCGAAATCAGCCAGAAACCAAGGTACTTAGGTTTTTTCAGTAGTAACATTATTTTTCATAAATTAAGTTCAAGGTGAGGGTTCAAGTCTGCTCTAATAAAATCTTGCTATTATTATGCGCAATGAAGTAGACTTTCAGAGAAACATAGCGCCATGGACTATCCTGACGATATAAGTATCGTAATCAGCCAGTAACCAAGGCACTTAGGTTTTTTCAGTAAGAAAATTTTCAAAAATTTAGTTCAAGGTGAGGGTTCAAGTCTGCTCTGATGAAATTTAGCTTTTATTGTGCAGAAGAATGTATTCTTTCAGGGAAACGTAGCGGCATGCACTATCCTGGCGAAATAAGCATCACCATCAGCCATTAATCTAGGTAGTTAGGTTTTTTCAGTAGGAACATTTTCAAAAATTTAGTTCAAGGTGAGGGTTCAAGTCTGCTCTGATGAAATTTAGCTTTTATTGTGCAATAGAATGTATTCTTTTAGGGAAACATAGCGGCATGGACTATCCTGGTGATATAAGTATCGTAATCAGCAAGTAACCAAGGTACTTAAGGTTTTTCAGTAGGAACATAATTTTTCATAAATTATGATCAAGGTGAGGGTTCAAGTCTGCTCTAATAAAATCTTGCTATTATTATGTGCAATGAAGTAGACTTTCAGGAAAACATAGCGCCATGGACTATCCTGATGATATAAGTATCGTAATCAGCCAGTAACCAAGGCACTTAGGTTTTTTCAGTCAGAAAATTTTCAAAAATTTAGTTCAAGGTGAGGGTTCAAGTCTGCTCTGATGAAATTTAGCTTTTATTGTGCAGAAGAATGTATTCTTTCAGGGAAACATAGCGGCATGAACTATCCTGGCGAAATAAGCATCACCATCAGCCATTAATCTAGGTAGTTAGGTTTTTTCAGTAGGAATATTTTCAAAAATTTAGTTCAAATTGAGGGTTCAAGTCTGCTCTAATAAAATCTGGCTCTTATTATGCGCAATGAAGTAGACTTTCAGGGAAACATAGCGTCATGGACTATCCTGGCGATTTAAGTATCATAAACAGCCAGTAACCAAGACACTTAAGTTTTTTCAGTAAGAAAATTTTCAAACATTTAGTTCAAGGTGAGGGTTCAAGTCTGCTCTGATGAAATTTAGCTTTTATTGTGCAAAAAAATGTATTCTTTCAGGGAAACATAGCGGCATGCACTATCCTGGCGAAATAAGCATCACCATCAGCCATTAATCTAGGTAGTTAGGTTTTTTCAGTAGGAACATTTTCAAAAATGTTGTTCAAGGTGAGGGTTCAAGTCTGCTCTGATGAAATTTAGCTTTTATTGTGCAATAGAATGTATTCTTTCAGAAAAACATAGCGCCATGGACTATCCTGGCGATATAAGTATCGTAATAAGCCAATAACGTAGGTACTTAGGTTTTTGCAGTATGAACATTTTCAAAAATTTAGTGAAAAAAATTTACTGGCTGATTACGATACTTATATCGTCAGGATAGTAAATGCCGCTATGTTTGTCTGAAAGAATACATTCTTTTGCACAATAAAAGCTAAATTTAATCAGAGCAGACTTGAACCCTCACCCTGAACTAAATTTTTGAAAATTTTCTTACTGAAAAAACCTAAGTGTCTTGGTTACTGGCTGATTACGATACTTAAATCGCCAGGATAGTCCATGACGCTATGTTTCCCTGAAAGTCTACTTCATTGCGCATAATAAGAGCAAGATTTTGTTAGAGCATACTTGAACCCTCACCTTGAACTTAATTTATGAAAAATAATGTTCCTACTGAAAAAACTTAAGTACCTTGGTTACTGGCTGATTACGATACTTATATCGCCAGGATAGTCCATGCCGCTATGTTTCCCTAAAAGAATACATTCTATTGCACAATAAAAGCTAAATTTCATCAGAGCAGACTTGAACCCTCACCTTGAACAAAATTTTTGAAAATGTTCCTACTGAAAAAACCTAACTACTTAGATTAATGGCTGATGGTGATGCTTATTTCGTCAGGATAGTCCATGGCGCTATGTTTCCCTGAAAGTCTACTTCATTGCGCATAATAAGAGCAAGATTTTGTTAGAGCATACTTGAACCCTCACCTTGAACTTAATTTATGAAAAATAATGTTACTACTGAAAAAACCTAAGTACCTTGGTTTCTGGCTGATTACGATACTTATATCGTCAGGATAGTAAATGCCGCTATGTTTTTCTGAAAGTCTACTTCATTGCGCATAATAAAAGCATAAGGTGATCAGAGCAGACTTGAACCCTCACCTTGAACTAAATTTTTGAAAATTTTCTTACTGAAAAATCCTAAGTGCCTTGGTTACTGGCTGATTACGATACTTATATCGTCAGGATAGTCCATGGCGCTATGTTTCTCTGAAAGTCTACTTCATTGCGCATAATAATAGCAAGATTTTATTAGAGCAGACTTGAACCCTCACCTTGAACTTAATTTATGAAAAATAATGTTCCTACTGAAAAAACTTAAGTACCTTGGTTACTGGCTGATTACGATACTTATATCGCCAGGATAGTCCATGCCGCTATGTTTCCCTAAAAGAATACATTCTTTTGCACAATAAAGACTACATTTCATCAGAGCAGACTTGAACCCTCACCTTGAACTAAATTTTTGAAAATGTTCATACTGCAAAAACCTAAGTACCTTCGTTATTGGCTTATAACGATACTTATGTCGCAAGGATAGTCCATGGCGCTATGTTTTTCTGAAAGAATACATTCTTTTGCACAATAAAAGCTAAATTTCATCAGAGCAGACTTGAACCCTCACCTTGAACTAAATGTTTGAAAATTTTCTTACTGAAAAAACTTAAGTGTCTTGGTTACTGGCTGATTACGATACGTAAATCGCCAGGATAGTCCATGACGCTATGTTTCCCTGAAAGTCTACTTCATTGCGCATAATAAGAGCTAGATTTTATTAGAGCAGACTTGAACCCTCACCTTGAACTAAATTTTTGAAAATTTTCCTACTGAAAAAACCTAACTACCTAGATTAATGGCTGATGGTGATGCTTATTTCGCCAGGATAGTGCATGCCGCTATGTTTCCCTGAAAGAATACATTCTTTTGCACAATAAAAGCTAAATTTCATCAGAGCAGACATGAACCCTCACCTTGAACTAAATTTTTGAAAATTTTCTTACTGAAAAAACCTAAGTGTCTTGTTTACTGACTGATTACGATACTTAAATCGCCAGGATAGTCCATGACGCTATGTTTAACTGAAAGTCTACTTCATTGCGCATAATATGAGCAAGATTTTATTAGAGCAGACTTGAACCCTCACCTTGAACTTAATTTATGAAAAATAATGTTACTACTGAAAAAACCTAAGTATCTTGGTTTCTGGCTTATTACGATACTTATATCGTAAGGATAGTAAATGCCGCTATGTTTCTTTGAAAGTTTACTTCATTTCGCAGAATAATAGCAAGATTTTATTAGAGCAGACTTGAACCCTCACCTTGAACTAAATTTTTGAAAATGTTCCTACTGAAAAAACCTAACTACCTAGATTAATGGCTGATGGTGATGCTTATTTCGCCAGGATAGTGCATGCCGCTATGTTTCCCTGAAAGAATACATTCTTTTGCACAATAAAAGCTAAATTTCATCAGAGCAGACTTGAACCCTCACCTTGAACAAAATTTTTGAAAATTTTCTTACTGAAAAAACCAAAGTGTCTTGTTTACTGGCTGATTACGATACTTAAATCGCCAGGATAGTCCATGACGCTATGTTTCCCTGAAAGTCTACTTCATTGCGCATAATATGAGCAAGATTTTATTAGAGCAGACTTGAACCCTCACCTTGAACTTAATTTATGAAAAATAATGTTACTACTGAAAAAACCTAAGTATCTTGGTTTCTGGCTTATTACGATACTTATATCGTAAGGATAGTAAATGCCGCTATGTTTCTTTGAAATTTTACTTCATTCCGCAGAATAATAGCAAGATTTTATTAGAGCAGACTTGAACCCTCACCTTGAACTAAATTTTTGAAAATGTTCCTACTGAAGAAACCTAACTACCTAGATTAATGGCTGATGGTGATGCTTATTTCGCCAGGATAGTGCATGCCGCTATGTTTCCCTGAAAGAATACATTCTTTTGCACAATAAAAGCTAAATTTCATCAGAGCAGACTTGAACCCTCACCTTGAACTAAATTTTTGAAAATTTTCTTACTGAAAAAACCTCAGTGCCTTGGTTACTGGCTGATTACGATACTTATATCGTCAGGATAGTCCATGGCGCTATGTTTCTCTGAAAGTCTACTTCATTGCGCATAATAATAGCAAGATTTTATTAGAGCAGACTTGAACCCTCACCTTGAACTTAATTTATGAAAAATAATGTTACTACTGAAAAAACCTAAGTACCTTGGTTTCTGGCTGATTACGATACTTATATCGTCAGGATAGTAAATGCCGCTATGTTTTTCTGAAAGTCTACTTCATTGCGCATAATAAAAGCATAAGGTGATCAGAGCAGACTTGAACCCTCACCTTGAACTAAATTTTTGAAAATTTTCTTACTGAAAAATCCTAAGTGCCTTGGTTACTGGCTGATTACGATACTTATATCGTCAGGATAGTCCATGGCGCTATGTTTCTCTGAAAGTCTACTTCATTGCGCATAATAATAGCAAGATTTTATTAGAGCAGACTTGAACCCTCACCTTGAACTTAATTTATGAAAAATAATGTTCCTACTGAAAAAACTTAAGTACCTTGGTTACTGGCTGATTACGATACTTATATCGCCAGGATAGTCCATGCCGCTATGTTTCCCTAAAAGAATACATTCTTTTGCACAATAAAGACTACATTTCATCAGAGCAGACTTGAACCCTCACCTTGAACTAAATTTTTGAAAATGTTCATACTGCAAAAACCTAAGTACCTTCGTTGGCTTATTAGGATACTTATATCGCCAGGATAGTCCATGCCGCTATGTTTTTCTGAAAGAATACAGACTTTTGCACAATAAAAGCTAAATTTCATCAGAGCAGACTTGAACCCTCACCTTGAACTAAATTTTTGAAAATGTTCATACTGCAAAAACCTAAGTACCTACGTTATTGGCTTATAACGATACTTATATCGCCAGGATAGTCCATGGCGCTATGTTTTTCTGAAAGAATACATTCTTTTGCACAACAAAAGCTAAATTTCATCAGAGCAGACTTGAACCCTCACCTTGAACTAAATGTTTGAAAATTTTCTTACTGAAAAAACTTAAGTGTCTTGGTTACTGGCTGATTACGATACTTAAATCGCCAGGATAGTCCATGACGCTATGTTTCCCTGAAAGTCTACTTCATTGCGCATAATAAGAGCCAGATTTTATTAGAGCAGACTTGAACCCTCACCTTGAACTAAATTTTTGAAAATTTTCTTACTGAAAAAACTTAAGTGTCTTGGTTACTGGCTGATTACGATACTTAAATCGCCAGGATAGTCCATGACGCTATGTTTCCCTGAAAGTCTACTTCATTGCGCATAATAATAGCAAGATTTTATTAGAGCAGACTTGAACCCTCACCTTGAACTTAATTTATGAAAAATAATGTTCCTACTGAAAAAACTTAAGTACCTTGGTTACTGGCTGATTACGATACTTATATCGCCAGGATAGTCCATGCCGCTATGTTTCCCTAAAAGAATACATTCTTTTGCACAATAAAGGCTACATTTCATCAGAGCAGACTTGAACCCTCACCTTGAACTAAATTTTTGAAAATGTTCATACTGCAAAAACCTAAGTACCTTCGTTGGCTTATTAGGATACTTATATCGCCAGGATAGTCCATGCCGCTATGTTTTTCTGAAAGAATACAGACTTTTGCACAATAAAAGCTAAATTTCATCAGAGCAGACTTGAACCCTCACCTTGAACTAAATTTTTGAAAATGTTCATACTGCAAAAACCTAAGTACCTACGTTATTGGCTTATAACGATACTTATATCGCCAGGATAGTCCATGGCGCTATGTTTTTCTGAAAGAATACATTCTTTTACACAATAAAAGCTAAATTTCATCAGAGCAGACTTGAACCCTCACCTTGAACTAAATGTTTGAAAATTTTCTTACTGAAAAAACATAAGTGTCTTGGTTACTGGCTGATTAAGATACTTAAATCGCCAGGATAGTCCATGACGCTATGTTTCCCTGAAAGTCTACTTCATTGCGCATAATAATAGCATAAAATGTTCAGAGCAGACTTGAACCCTCACCTTGAACTAAATTTTTGAAAATGTTCCTACTGAAAAAACCTAACTACCTAGATTAATGGCTGATGGTGATGCTTATTTCGCCAGGATAGTGCATGCCGCTATGTTTCCCTGAAAGAATACATTCTTTTGCACAATAAAAGCTAAATTTCATCAGAGCAGACTTGAACCCTCACCTTGAACTAAATTTTTGAAAATTTTCTGACTGAAAAAACCTAAGTGCCTTGGTTACTGGCTGATTACGATACTTATATCATCAGGATAGTCCATGGCGCTATGTTTCCCTGAAAGTCTACTTCATTGCACATAATAATAGCAAGATTTTATTAGAGCAGACTTGAACCCTCACCTTGATCTTAATTTATGAAAAATTATGTTCCTACTGAAAAAACTTAAGTACCTTGGGTACTTGCTGATTACGATACTTATATCGCCAGGATAGTAAATGCCGCTATGTTTTCCTGAAATTCTATTTCATTGCGCATAATAATGGCATAAAATGTTCAGAGCAGACTTGAACCCTCACCTTGAACTAAATTTTTGAAAATGTTCATACTGCAAAAACCGAAGTACCTTCGTTATTGGCTTATTACGATACTTATATCGCCAGGGTAGTCCATGCCGCTATGTTTTTCTAAAAGAATACATTCTTTTGCACAATAAAAGCTAAATTTCATCAGAGCAGACTTGAACCCTCACCTTGAACTAAATTTTTGAAAATTTTCTTACTGAAAAAACCTAAGTGCCTTGGTTACTGGCTGATTACGATACTTATATCGTCAGGATAGTCCATGGCGCTATGTTTTTCTGAAAGTCTACTTCATTGCGCATAATAATAGCAAGATTTTATTAGAGCAGACTTGAACCCTCACCTTGAACTAAATTTTTGAAAATGTTCCTACTGAAAAAACCTAACTACCTAGATTAATGGCTGATGGTGATGCTTATTTCGCCAGGATAGTTCATGCCGCTATGTTTCCCTGAAAGAATACATTCTTCTGCACAATAAAAGCTAAATTTCATCAGAGCAGACTTGAACCCTCACCTTGAACTAAATTTTTGAAAATTTTCTGACTGAATAAACCTAAGTGCCTTGGTTACTGGCTGATTACGATACTTATATCGTCAGGATAGTCCATGGCGCTATGTTTCCCTGAAAGGCTACTTCATTGCACATAATAATAGCAAGATTTTATTAGAGCAGACTTGAACCCTCACCTTGAACTAAATTTTTGAAAATTAATCTACTGAAAAAATATAACTACCTATATTAATGGCTGATGTTGATGCTTATTTCGCCAGGATAGTCCATGTCGCTATGTTTCCCTGAAAGAATACATTCTTCTGCACAATAAAAGCTAAATTTCATCAGAGCAGACTTGAACCCTCACCTTGAACTAAATTTTTGAAAATTTTCTTACTGAAAAAACCTAAGTGCCTTGGTAACTGGCTGATTACGATACTTATATCGTCAGGATAGTCCATGGCGCTATGTTTCTCTGAAAGTCTACTTCATTGCGCATAATAATAGCAAGATTTTATTAGAGCAGACTTGAACCCTCACCTTGAACTTAATTTATGAAAAATAATGTTACTACTGAAAAAACCTAAGTACCTTGGTTTCTGGCTGATTACGATACTTATATCGTCAGGATAGTAAATGCCGCTATGTTTTTCTGAAAGTCTACTTCATTGCGCATAATAATAGCAAGATTTTATTAGAGCAGACTTGAACCCTCACCTTGATCTTAATTTATGAAAAATAATGTTCCTACTGAAAAAACTTAAGTACCTTGGTTACTGGCTGATTACGATACTTATATCGCCAGGATAGTCCATGCCGCTATATTTTTCTGACAGAATACATTCTTTTGCACAATAAAAGCTAAATTTAATCAGAGCAGACTTGAACCCTCACCTTGAACTAAATTTTTGAAAATTTTCTTACTGAAAAATCCTAAGTGCCTTGGTTACTGGCTGATTACGATACTTATATCGTCAGGATAGTTCATGGCGCTATGTTTCTCTGAAAGTCTACTTCATTGCGCATAATAATAGCAAGATTTTATTAGAGCAGACTTGAACCCTCACCTTGAACTTAATTTATGAAAAATAATGTTCCTACTGAAAAAACTTAAGTACCTTTGTTACTGGCTGATTACGATACTTATATCGCCAGGATAGTCCATGCCGCTATGTTTCCCTAAAAGAATACATTCTTTTGCACAATAAAGGCTACATTTCATCAGAGCAGACTTGAACCCTCACCTTGAACTAAATTTTTGAAAATGTTCATACTGCAAAAACCTAAGTACCTTCGTTGGCTTATTAGGATACTTATATCGCCAGGATAGTCCATGCCGCTATGTTTTTCTGAAAGAATACAGACTTTTGCACAATAAAAGCTAAATTTCATCAGAGCAGACTTGAACCCTCACCTTGAACTAAATTTTTGAAAATGTTCATACTGCAAAAACCTAAGTACCTACGTTATTGGCTTATAACGATACTTATATCGCCAGGATAGTCCATGGCGCTATGTTTTTCTGAAAGAATACATTCTTTTGCACAATAAAAGCTAAATTTCATCAGAGCAGACTTGAACCCTCACCTTGAACTAAATGTTTGAAAATTTTCTTACTGAAAAAACTTAAGTGTCTTGGTTACTGGCTGATTACGATACTTAAATCGCCAGGATAGTTCATGACGCTATGTTTCCCTGAAAGTCTGCTTCATTGCGCATAATAAGAGCCAGATTTTATTAGAGCAGACTTGAACCCTCACCTTGAACTAAATTTTTGAAAATGTTCTTACTGAAAAACCTAACTACCTAGATTAATGGCTGATGGTGATGCTTATTTCGCCGGGATAGTCCATGCCGCTATGTTTTTCTGAAAGAATACATTCTTTTGCACAATAAAAGCTAAATTTCATCAGAGCAGACTTGAACCCTCACCTTGAACTAAATTTTTGAAAATTTTCTTACTGAAAAAACCTCAGTGCCTTGGTTACTGGCTGATTAAGATACTTATATCGTCAGGATAGTAAATGCCGCTATGTTTACCGGAAAGAATACATTCTTTTGCACAATGAAAGCTAAATTTCATCAGAGCAGACTTGAACCCTCACCTTGAACTAAATTTTTGAAAATGTTCATACTGCAAAAACCGAAGTACCTTCGTTATTGGCTTATTACGATACTTATATCGCCAGGGTAGTCCATGCCGCTATGTTTTTCTAAAAGAATACATTCTTTTGCACAATAAAAGTTAAATTTCAACAGAGCAGACTTGAACCCTCACCTTGAACTAAATTTTTGAAAATTTTCTTACTGAAAAAACCTCAGTGCCTTGGTTACTGGCTGATTACGATACTTATATCGTCAGGATAGTAAATGCCGCTATGTTTCCCTAAAAGTCTACTTCATTGCGCATTATAATAGCAAGATTTTATTAGAGCAGACTTGAACCCTCACCTTGATCTTAATTTATGAAAAATAATGTTACTACTGAAAAAACCTAAGTACCTTGGTTTCTGGCCGATTACGATACTTATATCGTCAGGATAGTAAATGCCGCTATGTTTCCCTGAAAGTCTACTTCTTTGCGCATAATAATAGCAAGATTTTATTAGAGCAGACTTGAACCCTCACCTTGAACTTAATTTATGAAAAATAATGTTACTACTGAAAAAACCTAAGTACCTTGGTTTCTGGCTGATTACGATACTTATATCGTCAGGATAGTAAATGCCGCTATGTTTCCCTGAAAGTCTACTTCATTGCGCATAATAATAGCAAGATTTTATTAGAGCAGACTTGAACCCTCACCTTGAACTTAATTTATGAAAAATAATGTTCCTACTGAAAAAACTTAAGTACCTTGGTTACTGGCTGATTACGATACTTATATCGCCAGGATAGTAAATGCCGCTATGTTTTCCTGAAAGTCTACTTCATTGCGCATAATAATAGCATAAGATGATCAGAGCAGACTTGAACCGTCACCTTGAACTAATTTTTTGAAAATGTTCCTACTTAAAAACCTAAGTGCCTTGGTAACTGGCTGATTACGATACTTTTGTGGCCAGGGTTATCCGTGTCGCTATGTTTTCCTGAAAGACTACATATTTGTGCATACTATTAGCTATACTAGCTCAGAGCAGACTTCAACTCTCACCTTAAACTTTTAATATTAAATTTTCACGTTTTCACAAATTATTTTTTATTTTTTATTTATCACATTTTTGATGTTGTTGCTGTCTATATTTCTCGTTTGTATCATTTTCCCGGCTATTGGGTTCTTATTTGGACTATTTTTTTTGACGACTTTTTATTTTGTCGGATAATAGTGGCCGATAACTTTTTGGCCGCTAACTTCACACCGGTAATCACTACGTGTCACAACTTTAAATTCGTCGTTGAAACATCGGCGATCTGACAATTCGGTATTCGCTATGGTTATGTCATGTGTCAAACTCATATAAAAACTTCGACGATCTGAAGGATGCAAGAAGGGTGTTACATTTGTGAGCTCGTCAATGGTTTTAACAGCGATGTGACGCTACCCCTCGAACAACCACTCAAGGAAAGTGTTAAAAAAAAGTGTTATACAGGGTGTAACAAAACACCCTAGTAATACTTAAGGGGGTGCTTCAGACCATCAAACTGAACAACTTTCACTATGGGACCAACATCGAGAAAAAATTAAAAAAATCTGCTGTCCCATACAAAACTGCACTACCGACTCGACTAAAATGTATGGGACAGCTGATTTTTTTTTCTCGATGTTGGGTCCATAGTGAAAGTTGTTCAGTTTGATGGTCTGAAGCACCCCCCTAAGTATTACTAGGGTGTATTGTTACACCCTGTAAATGCCTGGGAGCATTATTTTATTTATTTATCTAGAAGCATAGCATGTACTTAAACCAAAGCGTCTAATACTAAACTAATGAAGGCCAGATGAGATCGTGTTCTCATTTGCCGCCTCATGTACTTCGTTACGCGTTTAATATTGAAGGAGGCGGAATTTATTAGGACTATGGAGACTTATAAAATTTATAGACGCACCTACAAGACGTTTCAAACGAACGTTGGTTATGCATTATTTTCAATTCTGTAGCTCGGTATAAAAAACTGGGAGCAGGCGAAGCCAGCTCGAGATTTTACTACAATATGAATCTATCTAAACGCAAAACCATGTGTGGAGAGAATGCAGGGACGCATATGTTTAACAGAGGGTCAGCAACGGCTAATATAATAAATATGTATTAATAATGAATATAGTCGTAGTCAAAATAGTCGTCTTAATATGCTGACACTTTTTTAAGGGGATGATCAGACCATCAAACTGAACAACTTTCTATATGGGACCAACATCGAAATCGCGAAAAAAAAATCAGCTCCTCCATACTAAACTACAAACCTACTCGAGACAAAATGTATGGGACAGCTGATTTTTTATCGCGATTTTGATGTTGGCCCCATAGAGAAAGAAAGTTGTTCAGTTTGATGGTCTGTTCATCCCCTTAAAAAAGTGTCAGCATATTAAGAAGGACCCTGTATGTTGCCACTTGATCTAAACTAATGTCTGGAGCGAGCGATGCGAGCTCGAAATTTTATGGTAATACGATAAGGTCCGGTCGTCGCAATACGATCTATACCCGGAAGCAAGCGAAGCGAGTTAAAGATTTTATCTCAACATAAGATTTCCATTTTCCGGCGCCATTCTTCTTATCGTGTGGGCAGAGCCCTGGCGCCATTGCTAAGTCCATGGAGGTGGTCTCTTCACATATATCCGATATTTTAATTTTCATGCAAAGTATGCATTACTAGTACTCTAAGATCTCACTGCAATTTTTACACACCCTTTGTTTAGGCAATGATACATATTCCAGTAGAAATATCGTATAATATGTTACCTCCCTAAAGCCTGTTGCAACGCCCTAGCAGCCGGATGCAAAATAACGTGAACGTCACTAAAGCTGTTCCAAGGTGTTTCAAATCTATAGCCTTAAACTTCATTGCTTTGGAATGGAGTATAGTCCCATATAAGCATGGCACTAACCCTCGCAGATCCTGTAAAATTGGCATTACTTACTCGGTGTAAAGCTGGCATTACTTGGTATTTAGTAAATTGATCCAACACAGGTGCATGATAACGTTTAAACTTGAATGCAATTTATTTGTGCAACGGTCCTGTCCTGTGGTATAAATGCGTGCTTGTTAATGTTGGTACTTATAATAAAAGGGTAAGGTTTACTATAGCTTATTGGTTTAGTAGAGTTTCGGTATTGGAAATGATCAGCGCAGTTAAGCAACACCAATACACTATCTTCAGATAGTTGACCGTTTCAATAGTATTTTCACTGGTTGGTCGATTTGTTGGTATACTTGTTGGTTGTCTTGTTGGTCTGTCGGTCGGTTGGTTGGTCGGTTGGTCGGTTGATCGGTTGGTTGGTTGGTTGGTCGGTGTTTGGTCGGTTGGTTGCTCGGTTGGTTGGTCGGTTGGTTGGTTGGTCGTTTGGTTGGTCGGTCGGTTGGTCGGTCGGTCGGTTGGTTGGTCGATTTGTAGGTCGACTGGTTGCTCGACTTGTTGGTTGTCTTGTTGGTCTGTCGGTCGATTGGTTGGTCGGTTGGTCGGTCGGTTGGTCGGTTGGTCGGTTGGTCGGTTGGTCGGTTGGTTGGTTGGTGTTTGGTCGATTGGTTGCTCGTTTGGTTGGTCGGTTGGTCAGTTGGTTGGTTGGTCGTTTGGGTCGGCTGGTTGCTCGGTTGGTTGGTCAATTGGCTGGTCTGTTGGTCGGTCGGTTGGTTGGTTGGTCTACTGGTTGATCGATTTGTTGGTTGACTTGTTGGTTGGTCGGTCGACTTGTTAGTTGACTTGTTGGTAGGTCGGTCGGTCGGTCAGTTGGTCGGTCGGTCAGTTGGTTGGTTGGTTGGTTGGTCGGTTTGTTGGTTGGTTGGTTGGTTGGTTGGTCGGTCGGTTGGTTGGTAGTTTGGTTGGTCGGTTGGTCGGTCGGTTGGTTGGTCGGTTGGTTGGTCGGTTGGTTGGTTGGTTGGTTGGTTGGTCGGTCGGTTGGTTGGTAGTTTAGTTGGTCGGTTGGTCGGTCGGTTGGTTGGTTGATTTGTTGTTTTGTTGAATCAAATCTTTGTGTATTTTTTTATTCATAAATGTTTTAACATAGCATAAGATACTCGTAACGCACACCAAAAACATACAGCAACAAAAACAGAATACAAAGAACGTATACCCATACGTTCTTTTTATTGTTAGTTTTCTTGTTGATTTCTTGACATTTGGGTGAAAAACATTATGTCGTTCGTCGATCATAGAGATAGGGAGATAGGAAATACCAGAGACTATGTATGAAATACTACTATTGGATATCTATGCGTTCGATAGATACATTACTGAAGTATGTATGTTCATGCCGAAATTCAGCCCAAAATAATTGCTAGTTTGACCACATTAACCAGTCTAGTGGTACAAGGTAGCAGATCAGCGAAAAATTACAAAAATTTGTATAACTTTAAAACCTAACCTAACCTAACTTTGATAATTTGGAAAGTGTTACCAAATCACTCAGTATAATTATGAATTTATGAATTGAACATTGCCTCATTAACCTCCTTGCGTCATTTAGGCAAATCTATTTTACAACCATTTATCCACCTATTTTTTAATACTGATTTCCTTTTATTGCTCTGGGGAGAAAACCCATAGATTTAGCGAGACAAGTATATTACGTGAGAACCCATGGTCAATAAAGCGGTGGATAGATATCCACTATCGTCTTACCACTAGTCATAGTCATAGTCGTAACTTGTAGTGATGCTGAAGACTGGGTTCCACTTTGATCTTTTATTTTTTTCTTCTTTTTTACACAAACGAATAAAATACAGGCACACAATAATTAGTTAAAAATAATTAAAATAAATAAATGTCTTGCAAATGTCACACAAATTATCTAGTCACATTTAAAGTACCAGAATCTAGCCTGGACTGATTTGACGTACTTACCTTATTTTTATTTAAAAAAGAAATTATTCTAGAGTTTCTACGGCTGCATCTTTATTGTAACTACTGCAACTACAAGCAGTGGCAGATCCCTCAAAAATTACTTCTAATAAGAGTAATTTTTTTTTCATTATTTTATCTTAACATACATACATACATACATACATATGCTCACTACTGGCCTATGTCCCACTACTGGGGTAGGCAGAGACAACAGATCGCCACATGCTACGATTCTGACACACATCTCTCGCTTCCTCAACATCCATTAGTCTCTTCATACAAGCTCGTCGGTTCCGGGTACATTTTATTTGGCCCTTCTTCAGTACGCATCCGATTTGGTCAGCGTACGTGCGCCTAGGGCGACCCCTTTCAACCATTCCATTCACACTTGCCTTGTAAATTTCATACGTCAACCTACTTTCACACATTCTTTCTACATGGCCAAACCACCTCAACATGCCTTTTTCAATCCTGGTCACTACATCTTCTTTCAGACCACATCTTTCTCTTATCACACTATTCCGTATCCGGTCCTTCAAAGTCACACCACACATACTACGCAGGGACCGCATTTCAACAGCATTTAATCTAGATTCATGCTTCTTCTGCCATACCCAACTCTCACTGCCATACATTAAAGTTTTTAGCTTAATACTCTTTAAAATAAATCTATACTTAGAAGGGTAGGAACTAGGAGTATTAACAACTATAAAAATATCAAGATTTATTGACAAACAAAATATTTTAGAGCTTGGACATTTGAACAACTCGGACAACACAAAAAACTAAATAGTGGTTTGGGGGAGGGCTATGATTTTCTGCCTTTCGCTGTGGAGACCTTAGGCTGTTGGGGTCCCGCTGTGAAACTTTTTTTTAAGTACCTCTCGAGGCGCCTGTTTGAGGCCACGGGGGACAGGAGGGCTGGCAGCTATTTTGCCCAAAGGGTAAGTTTGGCCATTCAAAGAGGCAATGCGGCCAGCCTCCTAGGAACTCTGCCTCGGGTGGGCGCTTCATCTTTTATTTGTAATTTGTGTTTTAGTTTAGTATGTTTTTTTAATATATTTATTTACTGGTGTTCTGTATTTTTTATGTGTTTTTGTGCTTAATAAATAACTTAATAGTCTAATAAAATAAAATAAAAGTAAGTAATATATAACATATACCTTATGTATTACTTAAGGCGGCGGCAATTTAGAGGACATTTTTTATTTATAGTAGGTATATTTTTATTATTATTAACCTGTATTGTCCCACTGCTGGGCAAAGGTCTCCCCCAAACCCTTCCACATCTCTCTATTCGGTGCTACGTCCCGCCACTCATTGCAGTAGGCATCCAGCTCGTCTCGCCATCTTTTCCGGGGTCTGCCTCGACCTCGGCTCCCGTCGTGGGGCACCCATTGCGTGACGATTGATGCCCACCGCTCAGTGTGCATTCTGCAAACATGCCCAGCCCAGTTCTACTTCAGTTTTGCTGCCTTTTCCCCTACGCTCAGCTATTTGAGTTTTGGAGCGCAGTGTTGTGTAAGTATAAGTAGTAGGTATATGTTTTGTTTTTCTTTTGTTTGTAGGTTAAGAGTTATATTTGTATCTATTTCGTTGTCAATAAATACACCCTTAAAATGAAAAAAAAAAAACATATACCTTCAAAAGTAGGTAAAATATTGTTCCTAAAATAACGGTGTCCAACACTGGCCCCAAGCGGAACGCGCTGGACCCGAATTCTTTTTTTCTGTCCACTACTCGATTAACATAAATTCCATCGGCTTTACCTGTGACACGTTACTCTTATCAAATTGTTTATTTTTTTCAAAAAGGGTTTAGTTATCCTTAATAAAACTGATCACTTATTCCTTGGACCGGTTCTGGTGAGAACACGAATGTTCTTCGTTTGTACATTATTTTATATTTTATTTGTATAAGTAAATGAAAATTGATGTCATTGCTGTCTATAAATTTCGTTGGAGAGACCGAATAGAGCCTCTACCCTCAATCATGAGGGTACGGGTTCGAATCCGCATGGCCAATGCAATGGACCAATGGAGCAAATGGTCTATGAAATCGATGAAATCATACAAATATTTTGACTGGATTTCTTCATTCGATTTGTTTCTTAAAATTTTTATCACAATTTAAGAAAAAAAATGTTGAATGTTGTTGTTGTTTGTTATTGTTGAATGTTGTTTGTTGATGTCAAATGTTTATCTCCACCATCTATTGACATAATACAGGGTGAAATTTATATCATTAGCATCCTTTTAAACTAAGAGTCTACCCATGGAACTGAACAACTTTTACTATGGGAGCAAACCAATCATTGCAGAAAAAAAACAGCTGTTGCATACATTTGAGTCGAGTAGGCAATGCAGTTTAGTATGGTAGGTACAGCTGATTTTTTAGTTGCTCCGATCGGTTTGCTGCCATAGTAAATGTTGTTCAGTTTGATGGGTAGACTCTTAGTTTAAAAGGATACTAACGATATTAATTTCACACTGTGTATGTGTCTTAATACTTTTTTAATGGGATGATCAAGACCATCGAACTGATCCATCGAAAAAAAAAATCTGCTATTCTTTTTTTTTATTATCTATGGGTTTGCTCTTGACCTCAATCCAGTCCTCAGGACGAAGATGGGGTCGTAGATGTAGCGAGCTTCGAGCGATTCCTTACAAAACTGCAAACCTACTCGAGCCAAATGCAGAGAAGTAGGTAGGTACTTACATGTCAGAATCGTAGTGTGTGGCGAGGCGTAGTCTCTGCCTACCCCGGTGGGCAAGTAAGCGTAAGTATTTATGCATGTATGTATTTATTATTAATGCATACCTATTGCATTTTCCTGGTTTCCTTTTAATTTATCAATTAACAATTATTTAACGCTCTCCGGTAACGTTTAAGTTGTTTTGAGCCAAATAGCTTATCTTGCATTATTGTGTGGTGATTAATGAATGAAATGTAAACATTCTCACGGCTATAAAAATACATTATCATCAAATTCGCAGGTGGTAGGGAATTTGCACGATGCAGTTTTATATTAATTCGCGTAATATCTTTCTGTTATCTATCCAATCCCTAGTAATACTTAAGGAGGTGCTTCAGACCATCAAACTGAACAACTTTCACTATGGAGCCAACATCGAAATCGCGAAAAAAAAATCCGCTCTTTCATACAAAACTGCAGTACCGTCTCGACTCAAATGTATGGGACTGCAGATTTTTTTTATTTTTTCTCGACCTTGGCCCCATAGCGAAAGTTGTTCAGATTGATGGTCTGAAGCACCCCCTTAAGTATTACTAGGGTGTTTTGTTACACCCTGTATAATACAGGGAGTATTAACTCATTAAACATTTATACAGGGTGTAATAAAAAAAGTTAAAAAACCCTAGTAATACGACACCAACTTCGAAATGATGAGTTTGATGGGCCAAAGCAAACTTTTAAGTATTACTAGGGTGTTTTGTCAGAATTGTTAGATCCTGTATAATCAGTTAATGAGATACATACTCTACACATAAAAAACGACTTTTACTATAGGAGCAAACCTGCCAGCGCAAAAAAAATCAGCTGTTCCATACTAAACTGCAGCAGCTACTCGACTCAAACGTCCAAAAAGGTTTATTTTTTTTTATTTTGACAGATTTGCTCCCAATGTAAAAGTTGTTCAGTTTGATGGGTAGAGTTTGTGGTTCAAAGGTTAATGATACTTTTCCTTACATCCTGTGTACAGCACAGAGTAGGTAATATAATTAATATACAGGGTGTAAACTTAAATGCGATGCATATTGAACAGGGATCTTCAGATCAGATCATCGAACTGTACACACGGCGACAGATCAACCTACCCATAGTTCGACCTTATGTCCATGAACATAGAGTTCAACTATGGGTAGGTTGATCTGTCGCCGTGTGTACAAGTTTTACTATGGGACCAACATTGAAATCGTGAATGTTACGTGCAATGTACAAACATTATCTGATTACATACTTTAAAAAAAGGCTTTTTCTAGATGACATTACATCCTCAACTTCCCATCTGGCGAGCTGAAATCCAGCGCAAGACCGATAAAAAAAAACCTTTGGCAGCCTGATTGCAAAAATGTTCGTGGCATAGCATAACATTTCGACGATATGAATAGAAAAGTTTTGTTGAAAATTCTAGTACCTAGTATTGAATGATTATTGAGTTGCAACTTCTACATTTTACGAGTTACCGCAATAGAAAAAATATTATAAAAATATAAAATTGTTTTAAAAAAATGCGGGACAACGACAAAATGTCGAATAATGCGGGCGTCGGGGTCAGTTTTACGAGTATTTTTCTACTTTTGTAATAACAACCCCATTTTTGCAGTAAAATTTAAATATTGAAGCGAACCAATGACTATACGTCATGTTGTGACAGAGTCAGACCGCAAAGTCGTGAGCGAGAGAGGACAAGGTACAGGGTGCTGAAAATAATAAACATTCTTATCATAATTCCTCATTGGAATGTGTAATTTTTTAGGGTTCCGTACCCAAAGGGTGAAAACGGGGCCCTATTACTAAGCCTACGTTGTCCGTCCGTCCGTCCGTCCGTCCGTCTGTCCGTCTGTCCGTCCGTCCGTCCGTCCGTCTGTCCTACCTATTTAGGGCTGTAACTTTTGAACCGTAATAGCTAGATAGTTGAAATTTTCTCAGATTATGCGTTATTACGGCGGATTTGTTAACAAATAATAAAAATTATATTGGGTTGTTCCTTAAAGGGTCGAGTGTACGGTAGCGTTTTCTATAATATACAGGGTCCTTCTTAATATGCTGACACTTTTTAGGGTTCCGTACCCAAAGGGTAATAAAAACGGGACACTATTACTACGCCTACGTTGTCCGTTCGTCCGTCTGTCCGACCTATTTAGGGCTGTAACTTTTGAACCGAAAGAGCTAGATAGTTGAAATTTTCACAGAATGTGCGTTGTTACGGCGAATTTGCTAACAAATAATAAAAATGTCAAAAGTTAAAAATTAAGGGGGGTTCTCAACAAGAAACTAGTTTTTATCAACGTTTTTTCTTCACGCTCTATCGTAAAAACGGTAATACATACAAGCGTCAAACTTAGTGTGATTATAGAGCAAACTCTACAGAATAACAACAAATACTAAAAACCGGCCAAGTGTGAGTCGGTGTTGCGCTAAAGGTCCCGGACAAAAAAAGTTTTTTTTTTCTAAGTTAATAATGTTGTGTTCTGTGTTGGTGCGCGAGTAGCCCGACTCGCACTTGACCGGTTTTTTTAGATTTTGGATCAATTTAGGGCCCAACAATTATTTTGGGTTATTCGATATCTACAAGGACGAACCTATAGTCAACTTTTTTCCTGTTTTCTTGTACCTACTAATTAGTTAGTAATAATTTTTAATAGACTAATCTTATAGGATGATTGGTATAAAAAAGATTTTTGAAGACAGTTAAAACTGTAACCTTGTGAAGAATGTAAAACGTAAAACTAAGCATAGTTTTCAGCTAAGAATAGCTCTAAAAATAGGGGACAATATTTACGAAAAAAATATTCATTAAAGATGTAGGTAATTATCGAAACAAAAGAAAAAAAAATTTACCTACTAGAAAATAAAAGTCACAATCTCAGGAGTCAACGATGAAATCGATCAAAATTCAAATGTGTTTAACAAAAAGGTAAGTTGTGTATTATTTACATAAATATAAAGCAAATAATATATTGATAAGAACATGAGTCCAAATAGGAAATCGCAATAAAATAAACATGCCGTGTAGAACAAAAAATGCAGTCTGCACAAAAAACGACGAATAAACTTGTAAGTTTTAAATAATTCAATCTGAGGTCAAACACTTCACGGTCCGATTTTAGTAGGTGCCGGTAACGTCGACTCATATTGTTATTTCATTATTAATGCACAAAATGTCTTAATTATATCGAAAACCGGCATAATAACTCAGAAAAAATACACAGCCTCCAACTCCGGTCTTCGAAATGCAGCATCCCTTTCTAACTAGCACAAAACTTATCCCTATCTCTGTTTGCGCCAGACGAACTTGTAAATTGTTCTTTTTACGTTCTGCCCGGGTTAGAACGTCTTATGTGTGTTCGTTTGAATAAATTTTGACTTTTATTTCTTTTGCAATAAGAGTGATTATAACAGTTTTATTAGCGTTATATTACTTTTGGTGAGCTGGAAGAATGATCAAGTTATCTCGCTCAGACAAAACAAAATACAGCACAAGTCCTTTGAGCTTTCGAGTACGTCGTCGCGCGATTGCTTTTTGTAGCCCTATCCCTTTTCTTAGTGGATTTCATTCGTAACGAAAACGTGTTCAATTCTACAATTCCTTTTAATACAATGATTGTATATTTTATAACAAACTTTATACCTTTGAAGTTAAGGTGAAATTTTGACTACGGATTCGAATAAAGTTAGGTTGTTTGACTTATTTTCGTAAAGATGTTACTGTCACGTTCTATCGATACGAAAGGTTTCTCTTTTTGTTGTTAGTGCATTAAGACATACTGGCATGGCAATGCACTTTACTATGGTTCCCTTGGCTCATGAAGCTGATGCATGATTCATATGGAAGCCGGCGAGTGATGTGATTTCACGCATGCCTCTGACAGCGACATTCTTTTGCAAATGAGACTGAGAACGTTTGTAGAACTGCTTTTTACAATTGTAAATAAAAAGTTCAAATGCCCTGATGTTTTAAGCTTAACTAGGATTCAGTAGTCTATTGTTTTAAGTTAGTTCTTTATAAGTACCCTAGGCAATTGTAGCTCTATCAAGTCATACTCAGATTTTTTTATTTAGCAAAAGGCAATGAATTTATAAAAAAAAAACTCTCACGGGCACACAACACAATGTTCTGATCCTAAACTAAAGCTAAGGCTTGTAGGTATTATGGGAATCAGCAACAATGACACAAACATAATAGGTACCAAACATCCATGACCAATCTGGGAATCGAACCCTGGACTTCAATTTTGGTAGTTCGGCCTGGTAAACATGACTGAAATTCAGTTTGTTTACTCCTCAGCTTTTTAGATGGACTTCAGACGAAAGTTCAATTCGGGATCATCAATCTAAACTCCATTTCACCGTCCGTCACTTATTCAACCTGGAGTGCGATTTTTGAAACTCATTCGTTGAACTCAGCAGTTGTAAATGTGAAAATTACTATGGAGATACGCATCTTTCTACTGTTGATTTGACATTCAAAAAACATACTCCAGAAATGCGATTTTTAAACATGATACGAGCGACTCGGCAGTAGAAAGATGCATAATCTCCATAGTAATTTTGACATTTTCTACTGCCGAGTCGCTGGTATGATGTCCAAAAATCGCACTTCAGGGGTGCGATTTTGTAAAGCTCTTTTGTGTTTTAACTATAAAACAGTAACTTGAGATTATAAACTACTTGACATTGGCAGAATTGGCGGAATGGCGCTAGACGCAAGCAACCGGCCATTAATTAAGAAGAATAGAGATTAAAAAATCGCACTCCTGATCTTTAACATTGAACTAGCTTTTGCCCGCGATTTCGTCAACACCAGCTCCCGTCATCATAACGAGATAAAATGCATACCAGTTTTTGAAATAAATATGACACCAGTTTTTAAGTCTTATCACAAGCTTCTAAACACAAAAGTTTCGTTAAAATCGGTCCAGTAATTTTTGCTCAAACAAACAAGCAGACAGGCAAAAAATCTGTGATTTGGAGTCTGTTGACAACTAAACACTATAGCGTTACTTTTTTTTTGTAAATATCTTCAATGTATACACACACACTTGTGTTAAAGTTTTATAATAGTGAACAGATATACCATAATTAATTATTTTTGGTTAGAGCCACGCAACGCAATACAGTAATATAGAGTCCATTGAACGCTACCTGTTACACACTTCTTTAGCCTGTTCAAAATTCATAAGGCAGTACACTTTTAACTTCCTTCAATGACAAACTAAGTATAGTATCTATCTTTCTTTCTATTACATTTACAACAATGTTCTACGAATCCAAACCTCATAAGCTTCGACAACTAGTTCAGCTTCTGTATGATTAAGGAATTTTTGTAAAGTTTTCCCAGAAAATTGTTCAATTCTTACTTGAGTCGTCAGCCTGTCATCGTTCTACAAACATTTGCTCGGTAGTCAGCACCGCAAACACGCGGCCGTGATGAGTATTTGCTGGCCACTTCACAAATAGATAATTATTTAGTCCGTCTCCCTAGATTTACATATTGCATGTGCATTGGATTCCTTGAAAGATAGCTTGGAATTTTTGGTCTGAGAACTTTTCGATTTGGCTTTTTTGACTTTAAAGTTCCATACTCTCTTTATTGTCAGATTTTTGTACAATTAGGTATACACTCTAGTTGGGTGTATTCAGATAATGAAACAAAACAACTATCCCTAAGGAATATGGGTCGAAAAACGAGACTTTTTTGACCTTCCATAGAAAATCTATTGGCTGATTTGCTTTTTTGTATGGACGGTCTACAAATTGTTTTTGTTTTTCGACCCATGTTCCTCATGGGAAAGATCTTTAGTTTCATTCTCTAAATACACCATTAAAATGTTCTAGCAATTAAAAGATACTGGTGTATAAGTTACATTTTGTTATAGATTGACTTATTCTTAGTCTTGTTCATTCTTGTCATGTTTCTCCACTTCCTGCCGGTTGGTGGCATTATTCGCAAAATGAACTAAGGTCTTTCGGGTTGCTGTCATGCCCAGGTATGTCCATCAGTAAGGTGATCTTCCACTCGATTGCTCGCCTTCTACCAGACCTTGCAATACAAGTCGATCCATTGAGTATTTATTTCTGGATATGTGATTGCTTGTGCTTAGTGCTTTCTCTGCGTGCTCTGCTCTGCGTCCAATCGGAAGTCCTATTTTGAATCGTGAGATTTAAAATCACGACCGAATGAATGCACAAAACTTTATATTGCTTATGTCATTTTTCTACTGCTGATTACAACGTGTGACTTTCAAAAATCGCACTCTTGAATCCAAGAAAACACTAATCATAGAAAAAAGTTTTGATTTTGGCAGACACACTCATTAAAGTTAATTCTCCATTAAATCTCTTGCTAGCTTTTACTATGTTAACAAGGCAAAAAGTGACAGCAAGAGATTTAATGGAGGATTACCTTTAATTAGCGTTTCTGCAATTGAGTGACAATACAGAAACAATTCTCAGGTTTGACTACACCTACACACTTCTTGACGATACGTGATTTTTCGGATGCAGTACGAAAAGTATGTCATTTATGGCGGATTGGTCAGGGATACAATTTATTTTCCAAAAAAGTTATTTTTGAATGACCGAATGAATACATAAACTTAATACTGTTTAGGTAATTTTGTACTGCTGTTTTCATCTTTCAAAAATCACACTGCAGTATTTTCGGCGGTGAAACTCTGGCCGATTATAACTTTTCACCCTGGACACTCCAGACCACGTCTGGACTGCTACGAGTATTATAGTTTATAACATTTTAACGTACTCTTCGCTCATAATTATGGTTGGTTTGTATCAAAGTATTTTGGCAAATAATACGTTCGTATGTTTATGTAAAGAGTTTCATATCGTTGCACGCAAACCAATGTTTAAATTATTGTAATCATTATAATTGTACTGAGTTTTAGCTTGAGGGTATATTCTCGTTGACATTCTCGTCTTGTTTCTTTATAGGTATGAAATAATAACGTGTTATTAGTATTTATCGTTTATTTATCGCCAGTTAAACTACTTATACCACAAAAATGTTTTTTGAAAATCAAAATGTTTTTAGAAAATGAAATGTCCTAAATAGTGAAAGGGCTTTGTGCTTTGGGCTTGGTACGTAGGTACCTACTTTGTGTTTTATATTATTCCATAAAATCCTCGTTTACTTACCCAATGTGTTTTTACTTAATTTTATTATATAACAGTTAGGTTACCATCCTTTTTTTTTGTGATAAGTAAATTTTGTTATCTACTAGTTTATTCTTTTGCAGGTAGTTTATCTGCGATGTTGTTTTAAAAAGAAGCTTTCTGTTTTTAGAGTTTTGTTTGATTACTGTTGTTTTTGTTTGAGAATGTATGATAGTTTCTGGTTTATTTGCTTAAGATTATACTTGCTCATTCCTTGTATTATTTTTAGAATCTGTATTTCAGATTTTATTTGTTAAATCAGAAGCATTGGTACTTATAATTTTTATAAGCTGTGCATTGTTTTGTATTTCCATATAGTGTCTTTCTTAATATGCTGACGGTTATTCAAGGGGATGATCAGGAGTGCGAATTTTGAAAGTCATTCGTTGAACTCAGCAGTTTAAATTGTCAATATTACTATAATGGACGTGCATCTTTCTACTGCTGATTAGACATTAAAAAATCATACTCCAGGAGTCCGATTTTTGGAAGTCAAATCAGCAGTAGAAAGATACGTATCTCCATACATTTTCAACTGCTGAGTTCAACGTATAAGAGGGAGGTTACACGGTCAGTATTTCATCAGTCTGGTCCATCAGTCTGGTCATGTATATTTGATTTGAAGGGAAACTGACTCGAGATTGACCCGACTAACATGGTGCTTCAGTATATCAGTTTCCCTTCAAATCAAATAAACATGACCAGACTAATGGACCAGAATGACGAAATACTGAACGTGTAACCGGGCTCTAAGATTCAAAAATCGCACTCCAGACCATCAAATTGAACTACTTTCCCTACAGAACCAACGTCAAAATCGAAAAATATCCCATACGTTTAGTTTAAGCCGAATATGATTGTAGAATTTTTTCGTGATTTCGACGTCACATAGACAAAGTTGTTCAGTTTGATGGTCTGGTCATCCCCTTTAAAAACCGCCAGGATATTAAGTAGGACCCAGTATAATGTAGTTCATTATATCAGCCGATAGACGTCCATTGCTGGACATCATAGGCCTCCTGTGTAATTATTATGTAGTCACTTTCAATTACGTACTATTTAAATCACAAATTGGTTAGCTTGTATACACATATACAAATCTGTTATCATGTCAAAACTGCATAAATCATGTGTTTTCAGACCTCCCACTAATAGTTGACTCAATAAAAAACCATTTATCGAATATGCAAATACATGAATTATCATTGTTTATGTTAGTGCATCAGTCAGCATAGCGCTAAGAAAATGCGATTAAGACATTATCTGGTTAGCACTATCCGCGCTAGAACGGGACGAAGAATAAATACGCCCGCATATAATTTGTACGGAAATAACTTTCCGTGGGAGAGAGACGGCGAGATTGAAATGTCAGGCTCGACGCGCGCATAATGAGAAAAGTGTTGTCTCTTTCGCTCCAGACGTTTTACAATCGTTTATTGTCATGTTACTGTCTCGTTTCGACGGGCGAGATTGAGATGAAATCGCCATCGGCGCGTTCCATCCATGTCCTCCCGCTAGTGGTTTGCTATATCGGTTGGTGCCGCGCGCGCGACGGACGTCGCTACCAATATTTTCTTTTGTTATTTTTTAATAAACAATCGTTTTTATAATTTTTTTCTTTGCGACCAGTGACTTTTTGGATTCAAGTGCAAGTGGCAGTGACTGGATGTTTTTATTTATATTTTGAATTGTGACCGATATATTTTTTTCTTAATCATTAATTATTGATAAGTGACCATGTGTTCTGTGTTGTATTTATATTATTGCAAATGGATTGCTACCGCTCAGATATAGTTTGACATCTGATGACCTGACGAAAACAGTATCAGCACAGTAAGTGACTTTTTTTCTTTTTTCTCTAAAGAACATCTTTTTAAACGTCATTCTGTAACAACTGTCAAACATTCCGGGACTTTTTCTGGAAAGCCTTATTTTGAACATAAACAGCGGCAATGTTTCTTTATACTATCCGACGGAATAGTCGTCTTTTTGACTTCAGTGACACGTTTTCGGTTTAGCAAAAGCTTTCAACATGTGGTCCAAAGAGCATATTTTGTACCTGCTTCGGTCAGAACGAGAAGGGGCTGACTTTTTGTAAGTTAAAAACAAAGAAATCCCAGCGACGACGGGGAGCCCGCCGGCCGTGTTGCAGTCAAGTCACGTTTTAAGTCTTTCCAGGAAATTACTGGAATATTTAACACTTGTTAAGTTGCCAACGGATATGTTTATTTTATTCAGAAAATTTATATTTTGCGTTAAAATACAAATTGCTTATTTCTTGAAAATTTGCATTCCAAATTAAGTTAACGATTCACAGCCTTCAACAACTATGATGTTGCTAATGCTGAAAT
Organism: Agonopterix subpropinquella; assembly: GCA_922987775.1. Taxonomy (NCBI): domain Eukaryota; kingdom Metazoa; phylum Arthropoda; class Insecta; order Lepidoptera; family Depressariidae; genus Agonopterix; species Agonopterix subpropinquella. The sequence goes on along the minus strand of OV277716.1, from coordinate 5,918,251 downwards.
ACAATCTCTATACGCTAGTTTTGTATATTATGTTGTACCAATCAAATGTAAGTACTTAAAGTATTATAACAATTAAAGTAGCGTTTGTTTTATTTTGTACTGCTTACTCTACTTTACAAATGAGTTTTATACAAGAATTAAATCCTTAAATATGCGTTCCACACAATAACCAAAAAGAATATAATTACGTTTTAACAATAACTTTATCATGAAAAATGCACCTACTCAAGATGATTTAGATAATATCCTTCTTTAAAAAACAGTCAAGTTATAAAATACAATACAAAACAAACACCAACCTAAAACACTCTCTGTAGGTAATAAACTATATTGAAAATAGTGTCATAAAAATGTTTGAGACATTATAAATTGTGTTTAATAATGCTCCGCAATTCTCACAATATTTGTGACTAAAAGAAAAACAAAAATCCGCTCGATATCTTCTCATTACACGTTTATTTTTTAACTGGACTGTTTATAGGAGTCTAGAACACAGACGCAATAATATTTTATAGGTTTTAAAAGGCTGGATAGTAAATTTCCATGATTATCTGTGAGTACCAATTTAATTGCCTCAAAGAAATAGCAAGTGATACGTGAGAAACAAAATGATCTTCGTGATTATTTTAAGGCATTATATTATGATTTTATAAAAGCACGAGCTTTTACCCGCGACTTCGTCCGCATAAATTATATACCAGATTTTAACTCAGATGATAAGCTATCAAACAAAAAAAGTTTCATCAAAATCGGTTCAGTAGTTTTTGCGTGATACTCGAACAAACAAACACCCAAACAAACAAACATCCAAACAAACAAACAAACAAAATTGGTGATTTGGAATCAGGGACATCTAAAAACCATATCGTAATCTTTTTTTTGTAAATATCTTCAATGTACAGACACACTTCTGTTACAGTTTTATAATAAATAGTTTAGATGATATAGGTACTAATGAATAGAAAAACTTTTACATGTATAACAATTGAAAACTATTATTGTAAAAATATTAGATTCTAGTGTACAAAATATGTATACGTAGATGAAACTAGAATAAATATTAATGTATATAATTTACAAATAAAACGTATTTTTTTTAAATATCGTTTTGTTTTTTATAGGTATTACCATGTTACATTATAACATAAAATATGTTAAATCAGCTAGGGCTTGATAGGTCCGTCTAAGTCCAGAAGAGCTATTTTTGAATCGTGAGATTCATATTCATGATCGTATGATGCATATTCTCCATACCTAATAATTATGACATTTTCTGGCTGATTTAAACGTATGAATTTAAAAAATCGCACTTAAAAACAACTACAAACAACAGAAAACTGTATAATAGGTATAATAGAAAAAAGAAAATGAATCAATTCTGCGAATATAGCAAGATTATTAAAATTTCGTTTCGTATGGCACAAAATATAATTTCAATGACCAAAATCTGTCCAAAACTAAACCACAAAACTTTTCCAATGCACCATTATTATAATAGCTATCCTATCCCATACATAAAGACATTAAAACCTGCACAGCGGAACACCAATTTTCGTAACGTCATAATAACTTTGCATTTCACGATCTTCGTCGAAGATTCACGAGAAAGACCGAAGGAGGCCTGACCTGATCGTACCGATCACGAACACCGAGATAGAGTAATGATTTGTTTGTATCGCACAATCGATTCCACAGAGTTTAATATTAATAGATGATATCATTATTGTGTCTTTTAATCTCGTTCGAACTTGGTACATTTAGGTACTTGTTATATAATTGTTCCATTTCTTCGTCAATATTAACATCATCTTTAAATACAAGCTTCATTGATTTGAGTCAACCATTAATCATTATTACTATAACTTGACAAACTTTAGGTAGGTTAATATCATTGCTAATACAATAATCTGTGACAGCCATCATTCTCTTGCAATTCTCTAAACAAAAAGTTCAGTTTGCTTTAATATCTTTTGTTCTCGGAGAAAATTCACGAAATTTATTGTTATTTTTGATATTTTTTTAGTTTTTACTTATCTAGTTTTATAATATTAACTCAAAAATATTATCTTTAAGTATATCTTAACCTTTATCCTCATGTACTAGTGCTGAAATCTATGTTATATTTATTTCTCTAATCAATACAGAATCGAAATTGTGTTGTTCATCAAAAGATGTAATCAAAAATTTCAATTTAAATTCCAGAATGCAAATACAATAACCCTCACAACTCACTCACGTTACGATATCATTTGCAAAGTGATGGGACCAGTTATCGATTCAGAACCTGATACAAAATCAATAAAATACGAAGTTTAAATTAAATTACTCTGCTTTCACAAATTCCTTCATCCACATCTAAACCGTTTATTGCTCTGTTACCAACATCGACTCCCGCGCAGGTCGGTCGTCGACTTTTAAACGCCGATTCGATCTCTCTATTGATCCTCGATCGACTTGATTAAGCAATTACCGAAACTACACGTTTCTTTGCCACTAGATTTCTTGATTCGTTACTTGGGGTTTTAAATGCTTAGTTCATTAGTGTTATTGATGGTAACGCTTCTGTCTGGTTGGAACCAGCTAGAACTGGGTCTGTTTGTAACTCCTCGTGTAGATGATTTGTGATTCAATAAAGTCGGACCGGCAAATGATAGTTTTCAAATATTGCAAAACATTCTCGGTAAATAGTAAATCAATTATTTATAATGAAATTATAAATTTACATTAATAAATTCACTCCTTTACTAACTGGCAATGTTTTTAAGGGTACAGTTGAAACAAAAGCTAACTTTTACCATGTTTAGTTAACTAAAAATTTTAGAATAACTAAAGGAGCGATATTAATACGTTTATATTTGAAAACACACGCTGTAAGTAAATATACTTTAAAGATATTTAATTGAATTCATCCCCTTTCATTTCATTCGAATTGAATTCCCGATATGATACCCTAGAAAGTCTTAAAAAGGGGATATCTCAATGTTGCACTACGGAAAATCAACACTGTTCCTGTGCAAGTTTGAAAACTTTCTCACACTGTAGCAAAAAGGATACGACTTGTTGCTACAACATAATAACTCAAAATGCATCTCGGAGAATACATAACCCTTCTTCATTTTATGTTATAAGCAAATTGTTATTACTGAAAAATTGCTTCATTGGGGAGTTAGTCGGAAACTGATTGGCTGGCTTGTAACTTGTAGGCTTTGCTGTTTTCATTTCACGATTTTGATTAAAATACATAATATTATTGATGGTAATAAGTTCAACAATACACATGAAAGCATATCGAGTAAAGTAGTAGCATAGAATAAAATAAGCGTACTTGAGTACCTAGTAGAATATCATATTTATTTCTTTGTTGTATTGTTGCAATTTGCAGTTTGTTGATTCACAATTTGGATAAAATTTAAGCAAAAACACTAAATATAATTATAATTTATGGGTTGTACAGTTACATAGTTGTATGTTAATTGAATTAACTGTTAATATAATTAAGACAATGTGAAATACTTCATTTATACTCATGAATCTCTATTTTATTCATGAATACATTTTTATATGTAAAATGATTTTAAACTTACCATAGGACTTGTATTCTAATATCTGTGCCATAGGCATAGTTTCAATACTCAACACTTTATTGCGTTTCACAATGATATAAAATAGGTGGTGTAATCTTATAATAGTTCTAAATTATGAACCCTGTTATGGCACAGCAATTTTAAAAGATAGGAGGCCTTGAATAGACACAAGTTATCCATGATATTATTATTGTTTATTTTATTAGTACCTACTAGTATTATTGTTTGTTAGTTTTACAAGGCCTACGTCACTCAACCGTAGTTACCGAGATAAGTACCTACACTTTGGTGCATCGTAAGCGATGCACTTGCTTGATTTCTGCCACTCGCTCCAGACGACGTCGCATACGTCGTCGCGCGCTGTACGAAACGAAGTAATATCAACGCTGTAGCAAGACTCTCTAGGTATATTTTTGCGCCTACCATCTGGCTTGGCCATTACCTACTAATTAAACCGAGAGAATTTATCGTTGTCTAAGGAAGTGATGTATATGTTACGAAGTAACTAGTAACCAGTGGTTTTACTGTCACCAACACATAATAATATTGAGTATATATCCAGGCGAGGTACTCGCGGGCTAAAGAATCATAAATATAAAATAAATTCATCCCGGTCGGTGCAATTTCGCCGATATCGTTAAGTCGTTTAGTTATTTGGTCGAAGCTATCTCAGGAACTGGTCGGGTATGGGTCAAGTGCGGTCACGGCCTTAGATGAAGACATTCGGGCGGGACAGAGGTGCGGAGGAGCGTCTTGATCGTTACTTTTGTTTTTGAACAAAAAGAAAGGTCTGAAATAATCATCTTTATCAATATTATTACTTAGAAAAATGTGGTCTCTCTGTTGATTACATCAACATCTGAACTACTGAATCAACAAGCTTAGGGATGGTGCCGCGGTAGAGGTATCAGTGAGACAGCCGAAGAAAATATCACAATTCATCTAAATATTTGATGGCATAGATTTTAATATTAACTAGGATTTAAGCCGTTATGAATGTTAAAAGTATAAAGTATATTACAAAGTAGGTATATTACACTACTGTCCAAAGTATATTACATAAAATACAGATCATATTCAAACAATATAATTCCATTTACTTATTCCCACGTTACCTACCTTACTAGTTAATATTTCCTTTTGACGTTCACTACCATTTTCACAATCGTAAATTATTTAAAAGTCCAAACGGAAGTCTTAAATCTTTACATGTATACGAACCTCTTTTAAATCATATTAAAACGTCTTGTCCACTCAATTCGCTGAACGAACCTAAACATTTTTATTGCTAACTCATAACTATCGACTATGGTGATATATTATTTCTTCTCGATGTAACGATGCTCATCCCACGGGTTTCATTAATTATAACTTCAACGATTCTTGTGGTTTCATCAATTACATTTACTATTGAGCAATAGGCAAGTTGAAAAGGATTTGAAATAACTTTCTTATTAAATTAACAGGTTAGTGAGAATTTTATTACACTTTTTTGTTCAATTTGTTATTCGTTTTTCTGAGAGGTAATGCTAACAATATTAATTAATGAAAGATAAGCAATAGGAGTTTTGATTGAATAGAAAATATTTGAGTACAGTTTTATTTATTTATTAACAGCTTTTTTTTTAAACCGTAGCTGCCGACGAAAAATACTTTCATCGTTGGAAAATTTACACCGTCTGGCAACCGCTTTCTAATCTAGACGTTTGGTAAAAACACTACTGTTATAGTTTAACTACAACATTAAAAATGGATATGATATTTATTTTTTACATTTATAAAACTATTTTTATTTTAAACTCGTACACCTAACTTCAAAATGAATAACTTATTTTCTTTTGATTACATTTTCGTAAGTGATCTTACAAACTATGTTAATAAAATAAATATATTTAATTCTACGTGTTAATAAAAATATTGTACCTATTTAAAATTGTCTGAAATTAACTAAAATATAACCTTTTTTGATGTCGGCGTACGTGGCTCATTTTGAAATTGTGTAAAATTATGAACCGTGCTTGCATGCAAACGGCGCGGCGGGCGACATAACGTTTCATTTTGCCCGAATAATTTCCAGTAAAAGACCGCATTGAACCTATTGCGATTTAAACCAATACACATTTTCATCAAAATTCCACCGGGAACCGTGACACGACCAGAAAATACGACTACAAAATATTTGAACAGTCACCATCGTAATACACACAGAAGCGCATCCAATCGGGTCCAACTCCAAATAAAAAGTCGAAAAAAAAAACCGTTGGCCGTCGAAAGAGCCATCTTTCTGAGGTAGAACTAATTGGTGCGCTGGCCGTAGTTAAAAAAGTTATTTGTTAAACTCGTAACACTGTTTTGATTGATCTTCAGAGGTCCAAACGTGATGGTGAGGTTGAGGACAGCAAAAAATATCTGGATTGCCTCCGAAATTATGTGTTCTTTACAGCGGCCGGCGATTGAGTTTCGTTAGAGGTTTTTATTAGTTAAGATTTAATAACCTTTTAAAAATGTAGGTACCTATACCAGCTCCTGTAACATGACAGGGGTGAGAGCGACACAGGTCACTTCTAAACGTCAAATTTAAGTGAGATGGTGGTTATATTCATATTATTTCACTTAAATTTGACGTTTAGAATTGATCTGTGTCGCTCTCACCCCTGTCATGTTACAGGGGCAGTTCGGCCTAGGACAAACTAGTCTATCCTGACATTCGCAGCATAAGCCGGCTTGGCTAAGGATATACTAGTTTGTTCTGAAATCGGGTAAAACCAGAAAACCGTTTGTATAGAATCAATAACTATATATAGATTAGAGTCATCCCTCGAGCTGGCTGGACTTCATTGTCTTGTGTTGTGATTTGGTCGCCACTTTTGAGTTGTTTACAGAAGTTGCAGGGGTGGAAATAAGTGAAAAAAGTATATCACGTTACGTCACGTCGGACAACATGCCATGTACCAATGAGTTTTTCTAACTTATGTACGTAAAACCGACTGCTCTCAAACGGTGTAGGAAAACATCGTGAGGAAACCTGCATACACCGAAGAAGAAATTCTGATGTGTGTGTGAAGTCTACCAACCCGCGTTGGGCATGCGTGGTGGACTAATGCCCATACACCCTCCTTGAGGGTAGGCCTGTGCCCTGCAGTGGGACGTTTATAGGCTGATGATGATGATGATATCACGTCAACGAAGGTATGAAAAGCGATTATTAAGCTATCTATTGGAGATTTTAATTTTTAGAAACTATTTTTAATCAGCATTCTTGTCGTCCCTAACTAAATAGAAGGCTAAATACAAGTTTCCATACAAATGCTTTTAATTTGTTTTGACACTTTGTTTCGACGGGATTTTCCTTCAGCAATAATTATTCTGATTTTGTAAGAGTTTAGCTCAAAATTGTCGAAACGAGAAAAACCATTCTTTTTAGCGTTTCTAGAGCAGTAGCTTCCATATACTTCCCTTACAGGGTATTATATGAGTGCATGTTTTTGTATGTACTTGTGTGATGGCAATAAATGAAATATGAAATATACATATAGTAGGTATAACACCGGTTTACGTACTATTTCTTTTAATGCACTCCGTGTTGTTTCGTGTGTGCCTTTAATGGTAAATAAAGATTTTTCTTTCAATTATTACAACAGTAGGCCTACCATGAGTTTACACTATAGTAAACTACAGTAAAACTACTGTAGTAAACTACAGTTTTTTGTATTGAATTTCGTACAACGCTCCTAGTACGTTGAGAACTAAATGTGTCATACAAAATTGGCGCCGCAACTACAGTAGTAACGTTCAGAGAAAACTCATGGTAGGCGTACAGGATAGTTCCTTCCTTCCTACCTATTATGAATTTTATGAAAAGTCGATACATAAATGAAATGGTTTATCATCATCATACGTCCCGTATATATAAAATAAAATTCCCACTGCAGGACACAGGGTGGCACAGGTCTACCCTTCAAGAGGGTGTATGGGCGCTAGTCCACCACGCGTGCTCGGTGCGGATATGTAGATTTCACATAGACATCAGAATTTCTTCTTCAGCCTATGCAGGTCTTCTAACGATGTTTTCCTTCACCGTTTGAGAGCAGTCTATATTATGTACACACGGCGACACATCAAGTTACCCAAAACCAAAATAAGCTGGCCGCGCGACGTTATACATTTACAGACGTTATACTATGCCGACGCGCGGTCAGCTTATTTTGGTTTTGGGTAGCTTGATGTGTCACCGTGTGTACATAAGTTATAAAACTCATTGTCCGTGCGGATCCGAACCAGAACCCTCGTGATTGAGTGTCCATACCTCTCCACAGCGCGCCATCGACAATGCTCTGAATAAAACGATTGGTTATTATGATTATAAACATAAGACAGTTAGTAAAATTATGAGCAGGTGCAATCTTTAACCACTCACATTTCTTCCTTAAATTTTTCAAACGCGTACGCTATAGCTACTATACAATAATAAGTATCACTTACAACGGATTTACCACGTTTTGCGTCATCGTAAATAACTACAGTTGACATAAATAAAACGCACCTTGCTTCTCTATACACCACGTGAACTATTCGCAGAATGGATCCGTTCAAATCGACAAAAGTGTCGAAAATCATTAAGGGTGCCGCACAAAAGAAATTGTTTTGTGTTCAAGAAACTAGTTTCACAGATATAGTTGAACAAAAAAAGTGGGAAGAAGTAAATTTTGATGTCTAAATAGCACGCCACGCAGGTAGAAGGGTCAGTTCTCGGTTTTTGGTGAAAGAAATGTCATTAATTTTAACGCTCGTCCGCCCGGCACAAGTATGGGGAGAATCTTTATTTTTTAAATAATTTTCTTTATCTATATTATTTGATCACGATGTGGAAATATGGATAAGGTTCTGTTTATCATCGTCGTAATTTTTTGGAAGATATTATATAACTGGTTATGATTTTATTAATCGTAAAATACGCTTAATTAGAAAGCTACTGGCATGAATATTTTCTTTTAATGTTCGATAATAGGACCAAGCAAGTCTCAAAATCAACAAACATTGAAGCGTTCTTGCTACCTATTCACCAAAATTATATCCAAAAATCTAAAAGCTTTACATCCTAATGGAAGTCAACAAAAGAGAATTCATTCTACCTGACCGTCTGCCCCATTGTTATATCGAAGAAATCTGGTGAGCATTCAAGTCTTTTTGAAAAAAAAAAAGAATTCCTTGTTAGCAAGTCTTCGGATAGAATCTTCGAGGACAATAGCCTACATATTTATAAGTGGGTAGGTAGGCGGGGTACAGGTGTTTTGTCTAACTATATCCCCTTATAATTTGAGATCATCGAGATATTCGTGTTGAATTGAGATATTGATAACTGTATTAGGCCTTCTACCGTTATTATCTTTGTTTATTTTTTCGTATATTTTTAATTTATTGACATTAATTAAAATATATCCATATCATGTTACTTCTGAAATTCCTCCGACAATTAGAACAATGTTTTAGAGAGTAGGTACCTACGTAATATAATATCGTGAAAGTAAATTAACAGAACTTGTCGAAGAGGCAATCCTGGATTTTACCTCAGTATGATATAATAGTTTTTGAATACAATCCAATACGTCGACGATACAACATTATCCAAAACATATTTGCTTGGTTCTAGAATCTAGAGTAATTATAAATAAATAAATAAATAATTTTTTTTAATAAATTTTTTTAAATTTTAATAAATTTTTTATAAATAAATAAACTGTGGTTTTAGTAACACCTATGCTATATTCTTTGTTACCTATTTCTCTAACCTATAAGACTATACTTGTAGAAATAGCTTTTTAACGGTAAGACGCCTTATTTACTTATTTTATTTTATTTATTAAATATTTTATACTACCTGCACGGCTAGCATGCCACCCACGACAAAGCGTTTAAACGAGAAAAACGTCATGCGCGCTCTATCTGGCATACGTAAAATAATAAAGATGGAGGCACATCTCGATATTTATCGTTATCTCGAGGATGGCATGCTAGAGGATGGATGCTGATAATTATAACCTAACCTAACTGTTTTCTATATTTTGAGTGTTATCTATTAATAATGTTTTCGTGTACAAGTGAAATTGAATGCAATAAACTCGTGTTTCAAGTTTGAAATATGTACATAATTGAAAAAACGTTCATAAAATGCAGTAACTTATTCATATATAAATCTGTTTAACAAACAGTTAAACACAGACATGCTATCTCCCTCAAGTTCGAGATAAAGTCCATAAATCTATCTCATCTCACGTCTTAAATTAATCTTTTAACTTTAAGTACCGGAAATTATGAAGCTCACATTAAACAATCAAGCATTGGAGTACGTTTCGGAGTTTTCTTATCTGGACGGACAGACAGACAGACAGGATGTTCGTGTTAGCCCATCTAGAGTGACAGACGGATCCCGGAGCAAACATATTGTTAGTATGATGATTATGATGTGATGTGGGTCATTCTCAGTGAGGATATTTTTTATTGCATTTGCAAGAATCAAAAGAAAAAAAATTTGAGTGTAAAACAATCGATCAATCCAATATACCGGGTGTCACAAATCACGTGCCAGACCATCAAACTGAACAACTTTCACAGCAAAGACAACGCAGCAATGTCAAAAAAAAAAGAACTGTTTCGCATACATTTAAATAATAAATAAAAAATAAAAATCATTTATTTCAGGAAACCAGGTCACATACATTTGAGTTGAGTGTAGGTGTAACTACTGCAGTTTGTATGAAACAGCAGATTTATTTTATTGTTTCGCGATGTTGGCTCCATAGTAAAAGTATAGTTAAGTTTTATTTCCTAATCTAAACTACCCCTTTAAATATTATTAGGGTGATTTATTGAACCCTGTATACAGGATGTTAGTGTAAACAGTTCACAGGGTGATTGTACCCATGATACTGAACAACTGTCCCTAAGAAACCTATAGGAAATTCGCAATTTTTTTTGTATCAGACTTTTCATACAAACGTTCGAACAGTTGTTTGCATTTAGTATGGAAAGTGCACAATTTTTTTTTCGAATTTCCTACGGCTTCTTTGGGAAAGTTGTTCAGTATCATGGGTATAAATTACCCTAACACCCTGTATAGGGAAAACCTACGTATGACGTCTTACTATCTGTACTTAGGTACATACATATTTTAAAATCACTTACTCCAAAGCCATGTAAAAGACAAGCTTAGAAACATTGTGTGTTTGTAAGTTGCAGGTGATAATCACAGTTTACTCTGTCAGTTAACGTAGCTGTGCGAGCTACTGACTGCGTGCGCGCATCTCTGCCGAATATTGTTGAGAGTGGTACTACTGTAAACAATGTCATTGGTAACTCACTCGAAGTTAATCAGTTTGGTAGTGATACAGTGTTAGGAAAATTTGGTTTAGTTGATGCCAGCGTTCCAATTTCAAGCCTAAGTAATTCTTATTTTCAGCAAATTACCTATACTAGAAAGTGTATTTGAACGCATTTCAAGGCGTCTGCTGTTCCAAAACGTTCTCGTTTTAATAGTTGATACACATTTGCTCAAGTAAATCTTGTAATAAATGAGAAACTAAACAGGCACTAAATAAAATCTACTTTCTTAGGCATAAAAGAAAAATAAATGAATGTAAATACTAATATTATGTACTGTTATAGAATAAGGATGAGGTAGTTAGATTTAGAATAGATTCTCACGCTTATGAATCGAAGTGAGTTGTTTTCGAGTTCTATTCAAAACACAAACCGATAGTACCACTTAAAGTTATGTTTGAGCGTTATTATCTTGACGTTGATTTAGGCTGCGTGCGCGCAGGATTATGGTGCGTTAGTTTTGGACGGAAGGTATAGTTTTGTTAACTTTTTATAGAGAGATAACTTATTAGTCGACCGCGTGGCGGTGATGATGCGTTTAAGTTGTTGCTCTTTGGTTTCATTATTATTTATGAGATTGTGATATGTTTCATTTATTTGCAGAACGAAATAAAAAAAATTGTCATGCCTACTTGAATGATTGGCGACATTTTAAAAGTTTAAAGAACTTTTAAGAATCAACCAATACCTACCTATATAAAATTTAAAAATTGCAGGTTCATAAATACGCTAAAAGTGATTTTTTCCAAAACAGAACGCTTAAAAATTCGTTGCAAATGGAAATTTATATTTAGTACTATTAACTGTGTGATAGCAATCAATTTATTGTTATTTCAAAAAGGAAAATAGATCTCTTACAAAATTTTAGGAGAAAGATTCTTTTCTTTTTAAATTCAAGAAAATCGCATCATAATCGGTTCTCAGGTACCACATTCTCCTTTTTTTAAAGTACAAAAAGTAAACCAGATAGCTTCTAATTGTACCAAAGCTCCTGACTACCCCGAAAGGGATTATGATCGTGAGTCTTATGCAAGTGTATTAATTTACATACAGTCACGCCACTATCCCACAAGGGTAGGCAGAGACTACGGCTCGCCACACACTACAATTCTGACATACTTCTCTCGCCTCATCCACTTTCATACATCTCTTCATGCACTTCCGTCGGTTCAGGTTGAGGGTGCTACGCTACGCACTTGTCTTTTTCGGAGAAGACCATTTATTTGGTCGTGGTAAGTTCTCCTTGGACGCCCTCTACCGACTTTTCCATTCACACTGGATTACGTTTAAATACATAAATACTAACGCTAACCCCTTTGTTTCTAGAGTTTAACATCTAAAATAGGTATTAAATTAAGCGCTAAACTTTATCTAGACTGAACCTCAAAACCAACGGACTAATAAGTGGTTAATTCAAAGGTACTAAAACCAGTTCTAAATAGGAATGCGAGTGGGCGCTGTTCGGTTCGATCCCTGGTCTGTTTGGATAAGAAACGTTTCGGCTTGTGATGAAACCTTTCGATGGTTTAACACCCTGTATAGTGGTTTATGTGGGACAAATTATAGATGCAGAAAAGTTGACATGATGTATGCTAAGTTAGTGTAGTTCATAACAACCTAATTACCGGTAATAATTGACTCACAAGGAGTCCATTTTTAATATTAGCTCTTGCTCGCGACTTCGTCTCCGTTTAGTTTGACAAAGTATTATATATTAGTCCAGAACATATTATATCTGTGTAACAAATTTCATTCAAATCTGTTCAGCTATTTATGCGTGATTGAGGCACAAATTTCTAAACAAAGTTTCACATTTATAATGAAAGAACGAAAAGTGAAAATCGTATCAAAATCCGTTGCATTGTTTAAAAGAAGTAAGCCGAGAAACAGAAATGATGAGGACAGACATGGATAATAGCGGATTGTTTTATACTATTTAGAGAAGAGACTACTCGATTTTGCCTGCAACTTATACCGCACCGGCTCCATTCATCGTTGTGAGATTAAATAAGTACTCGTACCAGTAGCCCGGTCTTCTTCTTTCGTGTCAGAAAGAGCTATATCGCATGACAATCGCTCATGCTGTAGTGGAACGATTAGCCAGTCAGCAATGGTCGTATCGAGGCTGACGGCCCTGGATGCACCAGATGAACTCTGGTATCGTCACTCGTGGAGACTCTTTCCTTGCACCCAGTTTTGAAACCTAATCAAAAGCTTTTAAACACAAAAGTTTTCTACCTAGATGTTCCATTACTCCTTCAAATGCACTACCGACCCGTTGTCTAAAACAGAAATAATGGGACCTCTGGGAAGAAAATTCCCAGTTATTGTCACGGGACAACTTTAGCGGGATTACACGTTTTTTTTTCCTTTTCCAGGTCTTGGACTGACAGCCTAATTATTTGCCCTTATTAAAGTCAGCAATGGTAGTGGACTGGTCAAGATGCGCCAAACTAACTCAGGTTTCATCACACACCTCGCTCTTTCCTTGCACCCAGTTTTAATTATAAGCTAATTACTAGCTTTTCTTCTATTGCTTTTACATCTGCACTCCCGGTCCGTTGTCTACAAAGGAAATAATGGAACCTCTGGGAAGGAAATTCTCAGTTATCCTCACGGGAATACCTCACGGGAAAGTTACACGTTTTTTTCCTCTTCCTTGCTCAGCTCTGAACTGACAGCCTAATTATTTGCCCTTATTAAAGTCAACAATGGTAGTGTCGTGGCTAACTGCCCAGGTTGCGCCAGACAAACTCAGGTTTCATCACTCAGAGAGGCACTTTCCTTGCACCCAGTTTTTAGGCTTTTCTTCCCGGAGATTCTATTGGTTTTACAAATGCACTCCAGACCCGTTGTCTAAAACAGAAATAATTGAACATCTAGGAAGAAAATTCTCAGTTATCGTCACGGGACAACTTTAGCGGGATTAATGATGGGAATACACGTTTTTTCCTTTTCCAGCTCTAGACTGACAGCCTAATTATTTGCCCTTATTAAAGGCAGCAATGGTAATGTCGCGGCTGACTGCTCAAGATGCGCCAAACTAACTCAGGTTTCATCACACACCTCGCTCTTTCCTTGCACCCAGTTTTAATTATAAGCTAATAACTAGCTTTTCTTCTATTGCTTTTACATCTGCACTCCCGGTCAAAATAATGGAACCTCTGGGAAGAAAATTCTCTGTTATTCCCCCTCACGGGATAGATACACGTTTTTTCCTCTTCCTAGCTCCGCTCTGGACCGACAGCCTTATTATTTGCCCTTATTAAAGTCAGAAAGAAGTCTCGACAGCTTTACAGCGCGGGGTGTATTGTGATTACAGATCATATAACACAATAATAATACTTGTTCTTCGTTATGGTATGCCTCGGGATAAACATTAATTGCCGCTTTCGTATTTATGGCGATCTCTTCTTGAATTTATGTTGTAAATAAACGGTTTTTGGTTTGGTTCGTTTCTAATGAGAGATTTTTAGAGCAACTTTCTTTTGATTCTGAATTTTTTTCTGAATTTACCTTTATCTGAGATTTTTTGACTAGCCATAGCGGCTATTTTCTTTGTGTTGTGTATACTTACATCAGCGATGGTATTTATTTATGAAAACTTCGAATGCGCATTTCTATCTTTAAAAAGTATGGCGATTGCGATGAAATAAAAACTCAATGATATTCAAAATAGGGCCTAACTTCTTTCAGGAAACTCCTCTTAAAATGAATGAAAATAAAAATAAATACGTGCCAGCTATGCCTGTGGTATAAGCCTAATGATTTCTCTTTGGGTGTAACTGATTAAATTTTTCGAAAAATCCGCTACCTCTAAACAGCAAAATAAATACTGGCAGGCATGAAAAAACACTTTATATTGTGGTATTAAAAATAACAAACTATTAAACATTTTTGACCAACCAACATTTGCACCGAAAGGTTTCAGAAAGAAAAAAGAAGAATATTTAATCCCTAATAGGTTATTGTTTGAACAAGTGGTCTCTTCAAGTATGAATATGCCATTGTTCCGTAGAATGGTATGACAGGTTGAATATGGTTTTTGACAATGTGAGGATTTGTGAAAATTACGAGTTTTAATACCCTATTTGAATAAGGATGTAAGGTACTTTGGAATTGAATGCGGCCGTCTCTTGACAGTATTTGAATTTTTTGTCAGGTAGTTTGTACAATTCGATAGTGGAAATGTTGATTTTAATGTCAATACGTACATAATGTAGTAACCAAGAGTTTTACTATGTAACCATCCGATTTAGTCGGTATCTAAACGACATGGTGTTTTTGGCAGTTCTTAGCGATTCTGCTTCTTAATCCGCGAGTTTCCAACTAGTCAAATTAACAACTCTTTATCAAACGTCAAAACGCGTGCATTGTATGAAATATTGTACTAAAATTTGGAGAGTGACGTCATTGTTTTTCGTCGTCGTTTTGATACTTTTTATAGTTTATCCAGATATTAAAAATAGTATTCAAGCAACAGAATTACTGAAAATGTGAGTTTAGCGTTATTTTCAAACGGTTTATTTACTGAGCAGTTAAAACTAAAATATATTTTATGTAGTCAACTCCCCAATTGCTTCATAAGGGTATATTTTCGTTTGTGACGTCATCACTTGCCGTACTATGGAAAAGATCAGAAACATTTGCAGTTGTCAAAAGATGTCAAGAGATTGAATTTGTTCGCCATTTTGTATGGTAATCAGACTGTTTCATTTTTACTAAAATGTTTCAAAAATATTGTGTGTTTTCTAATCATATTTCAAAAAGTAGATTAATTAGTTTTTTACATTTATATTATCTTTCTTTTAACGTAAACTGTAAATTTAACCTTGTAACGTAACCTTCTAAAAATGTTCCTAAAGTAACCGCATTTTTAGCAATTTTTCGACAAACAGTGTCCGGATTTTACGCGATTACTAAAATAAATTATATGAAAAATACAAAAAACGATTCATTTTATTTTAAAGTAAAGGCAGATCTTTTATAATCAATACAATACACTGGATATGCAATAACATATCACTGAAAACAATATTCCTGAAAGTTGGGGTTTTTGAAAATATACTCTTACAGGAATAAAATATAATTTAAAAATTGCTTCGTTCAGTCAGTCAGTCTACGTTACCGATCTTTTAAACGATATAATCGGAAACTTACATAATAGGCATACTTGTATAGGACTGCAGGAGTGCTTTTCATACTTTGAAAACGATACAAAATCCAAACCAACAAAATATTTTGGCTTCGTTCTCGGATTCCAAAAGTAGTTAAGGCTTCATCCACATTAAAATTATGTAGTCCTGTGAGTGACAAAAAATTATGTAGGTAGGTAGGTACTTAAAAAATTTATTTAAGAATTTGTAAGAGGAATCGAAATTAGGTATCAATAGAGTCTAAATAGCTTAATTGGACGAAAGCGCGTCCAGGATAGGCAGGTTGTGGGTTCAAATCCCATCTGAAACATATTCTATCTTTTCCATTTAAGAAAATTTATTTAAAAAAAAGCCTACATTATTTTGATTCACTTGACGTAAGAAATGTACTTAAACTAAAATCCATACCCAACCACCAAACCTAGCGACTGTTGACTAGTAAAATCCAATATTTACCGGTCTGAACCAGAATCCAAAACGCCAATAAGCTACTGTACGCCTCCCGGTCTCACTCGGTCAATATTGAACGTACTTACTGCCCATAGTCCTTAAAATCAAGCCTTTTTCGACTTTAAGTCATATAAATAAGAGTTTTTTTTTAAGATTTCGGACTAGGAATGTACTTAAAATGTATTCCCAGAATCACTTTTAGTGTTACAGTGTGATTTGTGGGTAAACTTAAAAATTTGTATTGGTTAATGGATTTTGATCGTTGTGGAATTGTATTAGGGGTTGGTTTAGGTTGAGAGGGTTGTTTGTCTAAACTAATTGAAGGGTTTAGTAGAAAATCTGGTATTCTTTGTTGTCCGATAACTTGTTATAAAATTCCTTTTCGCCCTATGGTAGTTTAAAAACGTGGGTATATTCATAAATCAAGGTTTTTTTGACGACATATTCAACTCATCTATATCTATATTCTATATTCTATACTATTATAACTGTAAATTAAAAAAAAACAGAAGTTTGTTTGTTTGCGTGTTTGAACGAGCTTCACGCGAAAACTACTGAACCGATTTTGATGAATATTTTTTTGTTTGATAGCTTATGATCTGTCTTAAAATTTGGTATATAATTTGTGCGGACGAAGTCGCGGGTTAACGCTAGTATTTTATGAAATTGAATCTAAAATATTTTTTTCTTAAATTGTTTGTCTGTAATTTAAATATAGGATTGTATAACACACAATTTTTGAAAACTAGTTACCTATCTACCTAATTGCTTTACACTGTATATGTTACCTATTGTAATACCTCGAACTACGGTAAATCCTAACATTTTCCGGTAAAACCTAAAAAGCCTAACCTAACCTAACTCTATCTTCGGTTTTACCAGAAAAGCTTACGATTTACTATACTTCAAGCTTTCACAGCAACTTTTTTTACAAATAAAAATATTTCATTCATCTATCGATTTTACAAACGATTTCAGTATAGATTTTGTGAATATTTTAATGAGTATTATAAAAATTCATTAAAAAAACATTTAGTAAGAAAATATTGTGATATTTTATTAAAATTATGGTAAAAAAAGCCAACCAGTAATAAAAAAATTCCATAACATTAATTTAACAATCGCCTAGCTAGGCATTTCCTACACATAATTAAATAAACATTTGAAATTGCATTTCACTAGCAGATAAAACAAAGTCATGTCATATCGCCAAAGTAAATATTATTTCAAAGTAATACTTTTTGAAATCATCCCAGCACCTCTACAAATAGAGTCCAAGCTTCTAGATTAAAACAAACATACATGTTACATTAAATGACATATATATTTCATGAAAAACACTTGTATTTGATGGGGCAAGCACGAGTTTACTAAAATATTGTCGTTAGTATTTTTAGGTCCATTTATTTAAGATGTAACAGAAGTAAAAAAAGAAATTAATAAATAAAAACTAGTTCCTTTCAGAAAACGCTTCAATGTTATTCGCGTTCATTACAAAAAAAAGTAAAAAAAAAATAAGAAAATTTGTATATCTATTTTTGTAAAAAATAGTTTGTTACAAAACTTACCTAGAAAAGTAAGTAAAAAAACAAAGTACAAAATGTGTACATACATAATTATAAGTAAGCTGTTTTTTCTTCAAAAAATCCCACTTTATTACACATTGTACAAATCAGTTTTTTTTGAAAATATACATAGTGTGTTAGGGTGTTTCATTTTTCCAAATTTTAGATTTTTCTTTGACGTCGGTTGCTCGAATTCTTGATCTGACTGTCTGACTCATATAAAAGGTTCATACGCCAAAAATCAGTAAAATCGATTATCATCTAAAGGTTGCATAGTTTGATGAGTTCTATTTCAATTAATTGATGTTGGTGTAGTGGAGGGTAGCAAATATTTCAAGTTCAATCTGAAGTGGAGGGTAATAAGTTATTTAATTGTATCGTTTAACATTCAAGCATATTTTAATGTAAACATGAATAGTTTCTCGAGAGGGTCCAATTATTCATTCTGTGCAACCTCTAAATATGGTTCAATCCACTTGAAATTTAGCAAATATACTATTAAGATATCTTAAGCGAAAACCGGGGGCCGAGCGAATTCAGAAAAAATCGTCTACTTAAAAGTTAATAAGTGAAATTTTTTTCAAAAATAAGATAATTATATAGCTGAGTTCAGAAAATCATGTTGTATGTACACACGGCGACACATCAAGTTACCCAAAACCAAAATAAGCTGGCCGCGCGACGTTATACTTTGTTATGCCGTCGCGCGGCCAGCTTATTTTGGTTTTGGGTAACTTGATGTGTCGCCGTGTGTACAGGTAAAAAATCTCAAGTTCTGCATTTATGTGGTTGTACCTTTAAGCAGACGAAATATCACATAATTTTTTTCCTCTTATAAAAGTGACACACCCTAGTACTTATTTATGGTCACCACAGGGGCTGTAAAATTTGTTTTAATGATTAACGATGAATTAACTCGTGCTTAGGTTACACTGTCAGTATCACGTTAACATGACTGTAGCAATGTGGAGGGAACTGACGAGATTTCCTTATTATTTTAAAGTTTGCTCTAGAAATGCTCTCAGTATAAACATAGATAGGGTTGTCACTACTTAGGTTGCGTTTTAATCATTATTATAATACATTAAATTAATTGTTGATTTCTATTGATTCGTACACTGCTAGATTATTATTTAAAATGCGAACCTGTAGATTTTTACCTTTCTACTTTTTCAAAATAATTCCAAAATGACTTGAAATAATTTTCGAATAGTTTAATTTTGGTAGGAAAACCATCAATTGATTAAATTTCGTAAATATCATCAGAAAAATACCTGAACTTTATCGATTAATGCAATCTACGCTAAAAACGTTTACTGAGCTTATTTATAAAAATAACGCCAAGAAAGTTAAAATTATGTAATGTAATTATCTTATTACATTATCAAAATTCTCACAACCCTGCGCGCGCGCACGCCAAGTCAATATTGACTAGCTCAGTAAGTTGACGACGCGTCACGGCAAACCTGGCCTGCCTCTAGATCAATATTTAACTATTTGCTATACTTGCTATGTTATAATGCATTTTACGTAGATGCATTCGGAATTTTGTTTGTTTGCGTGTTTAAAGATTGAGGATGACCGTTTATTATCATCATCATCAGCCTATATACGTCCTACTGCAGGGCACAGGCCTACCCTCAGGAAGGGTGTATGGGCGTTAGTTCTCCACGCGAACCCAATGCGGATTGGTAGACTTCACATACACCAGAACTTATTCTTCAGCGTATGCAGGTTTCCGCACGTTGTTTTCTTTCACTGTTTGAGAGCAGTATGTAATACGTAGGTATTTAAGCCCACAGAACATTATAAGAGGGGTTAGAAATGCAAAGTATCGCTTTTGCTTCGGAGACGACTGTTGCCACTTGTCTTCCCGCACACGCTGCTACATCTACTCATGCCCTCTCGCTCGCACCACGCCGCGCACCGCGCCATGGTGCTATGCAAATCATTGCATAACCTGTGGCGACACGTTCCACGCCTACTTTGCACTTCTACCCCTCTTATAATGTTCTGTGCTTAAGCCGATACGTTCTACTAATGAAGGTATAAAGGAAAGGGTTATACCTAATCCACACCACGCGTGCGCATTAGTGATGGCAAGTTATTGGTCAACTTGCTATCGATCAAAGTATAATATTATTCAAAAAATTTCAAGAAGCCGCTAACATGGTTATATGAGAATAGATTAAGTTCAAGGAATATCATATTATGTTAAAAAAAAGAATAAGTGTACATATTTCAATAAGTAACACCAAAAAAACATCGTTGTTGCTTAACTTCTGTGAAAGGACGGCAAAGCTTTTGTACTTAGTGCCTTGATGTTTTTAGTGTTCACATCACATAACATAACATAATAATATCTTAAACCTACTAATGCGCCTTACTGCTTGACTGGCACTTGGCACCAAGCCCGAAGTGTAATAGTCACTCTTTAAATAAAGGAAAACTAAATATTGCGCTAAAATAATAAAACATACTATCAAGCGCGAAACAAACAAAAAAGGCTACAAATTCTAGCTTTAACCCTCAGTCTAAAAATGAGATCTCGTACAAATAACATATTTTACTCTGTAAGAAAACGTTGTGGGTATTAAAGGTCGATAAAAAGTTCAAAATTATAGTAACGTTATGGTTGTGTATGGGTTTTTGTCCTATGGCAAGATATAGTCCCTACATGAGCGCGATTCGACCCGTCTTCAAGTTTTTAGAGCTGCACCAGTTTCAAAATCGTCGATATCGATACAATATTTTTCACTCCACTCCAAAATAAAATATTAATATGTTGAAATTTTCAGTTTCCATAGACCATAATTTTTTTTCGCCGTAGTCGGATAAAAAGTACAGGCCATTTTTATTATGGTGCTGAATATTTTTTATTTTTCTAATTTCTTACTTAAATAAGAAAGCCATTTGAAAATAACAAAAATACTAACCAACTTGTGCGTTTATGTAAATTATGGACCAATATACTTATCAAGCTTGAAATCTGATTAGTTGATTTGATTATCCCATAAAAACTATGGGAACCAGACACGTACATGAAGAACGTATAATTTCAAGCATCGACCTTCAAAACCCACCTCTACGCTTTCTTCTCCAACTATAATAGTCTGGGCGTGGTACAGCGAACACAAAACGAACAAGCCACAAACAGGTATATATTGTTATTACCACGTGACGAATATGTTTAATAAACACACGCACGATTTATGTGTGCAAATAATAAACAAATGAATGATACGTAGTTTAAACGCATCGCCAAACGTCATCGAATATTTAGACTGCATGAACATTTTTTTTACAAAAAATCTTGTCGTAATTACGACTTCATGTCCTAAAAGTGACCAAAAATTTTTATCATTAAATTTTTTCGCATGATTAATAGATAAAAAGAAAAAAATGAGCAAACAATCGAGGTAAGTCTCTATCTTTCATAAAACACTAAACGATCTAAGAAATTGACTGCCTGTAAAATGACGATGCAAGCGATTCCTGCTTCAATACGTGGGTACACGTAACTTGAAACTAGCTACCTGTCTTGAAATGTGTGGGCTTGAAGGAGCGATGGTTTTTATCTAAAAGAGATTATGTTTGATGTATTGCTCGACGAATGGAAATGAATCTTGACTGATCAGAGGAATTAATTATGCAAATCTTTTTTCAATTAAGGTAGACTTGTACATAAAGTTCTTATCGTCGATCCTTTCAAAGCTAAGCTATGGTTAAAAAGAGTAAAATAATTGAAAAGTCTACCTGCGCCCAACAAAGTAACTAATTACAAAAGTAATGCTTCGTGACTCAAAAGTCGCACTGTTTTACGTCGAGCGAGCTGTAATGATAGTGATGTGCTCTCGGTTCTATATAATTTAGTACGGATTGAGTTATTAGTAGTACGTCTGAAGATACCAGTATAAACGGGTACTGGTTTAATGTGGTCGGTTTTTGGACGTCTTAATGTGATTTTGATATGGAGCGTTGAGTGTGAGGGAACTTTTTGAGTATCACGCATTAGTTTAGATTGAGTTTTGGTTTCGTGTTCAATTAAGATGTTTTGAATGGTTCCGGTGACGAAATCGACATTAGGAAACGATTTAGATTCAAATTTTATACGACATGAGTTAAATAGTGTGATCTTTATCGAATTTTATGGTTGAAAATTTATTTTGAGCTGGGGTCGTTGACTTTATTAGAATAGGATGAGATAATTACGTCACGAAATTTACACATAATCATAACGATACAAGACTACTTTGAATAATCATATGTTAATGGCTTTGTAATGTAACTGAACAATGATTGTCATATATTTCACTCCTCTAGTCAAACGTAGCCCAAGGGCCATGAAAGAGACAATCGACTTAATTAACCATCACACACATTTTTTTCTCTTACAAATTACCTTATTATTCTCTGGTCCTTCGAGCCGGATCGTGGGCGTAAGTTTGTCGCTTTCTTGCGTCCCTCTCGAATTGATTAAGGTGTTTTTTGTCTCGCATTGTAGGGTAATCACCGCACGTCACTATCGTACTTAATGATCTTGGATTAACATGTTCTGATGACTGGAGGGGTTGTGATGACGAGGCCGAAAAATTTTGTTTTGTACTATTTTAATGGTATTCTTTGGTATCGTCGGTCTAACAGACATTCGAGATTCTCATTAGAATATAATGAATGATATTACATGGATAAATAAGTGTATAATAAGTTTTACTACTTTACATAAAACAAATACATTTTTTAGAATATTTAAACGATAAAAACTTAAAAGTATTATTAAACACAATCATGCCCATGTAAATATAGACAGATCAATCGAAGAAACTAAAAATACATAATTTGAAAAAAAAAACATCGATTTGTTAAAATGAAGCCACACATCACTTTTGTCAAAGATTATCTCGATGAAACAACATTTTAATGAATATTTATGACTCTTGAAATATGGCTAATATATTCTTATAAATTATATTCCTAAATGTATCAGTTTGTACATGCTTCAAAGTTCCTTAAAATATTTTCAAGAATACAATCTTTAGGTTGCATGATTATAATTTTTTTGAATTGTTTGTCCATAGATATTGCTTTGTCATCCCGTATTTGATTTAGACGCAATCTGTTGGGTTCTTTACTAATGATGTAGTGAGTTGCTTTTTCTTTGTAGAGAAGCAATTAATTAAATATTTTGAGAGCTTTCGAAATATTTTTCAATACGCGCCACTATTTAAAAACTCATCAAAATTCCAGTTGTTGAGATCTTATTCGTAGCATTTAAAACCAAAAGATTCAGTTAACCGACGCTCTCAATTTAGTATCCAAAATAAAAAGAACTAAAACATTTGAATTCGAAAGCGAGACCGCGAAACGAGTCCTAACGAACTTAAATACCTTTTTAATTCTTTTTCTACTCTGGCAAGACAGCATGTCGGCGCGCACGAGAGTTCCTCCGGGCGATTTGGGCATTTTTTTTCCTCCATGCCGATGTGGTTGCCCTCGACCAAGCTTGTTCTTACGGGTAATGGCTTCATTATACCACTCGGAATCTTGGAAAGAAGCTTGGGGGCCGCCCGCAAAAACTGGCCACACTTACAACCCGGCGAGATCAAGATGCACTCAAATTTCACGTGTTTTAGGAGCGATGGAATAATAATAATGCTCAATCGAAATTGTTACGGTAATCGTTTCTGAGTTATTACGCAATTATGTGCTCGGTTTCAACTTTTTGAGATAGCTCTTGTATGGTTTCCGTCGCAATTTTGCGGTCCAAGAACGGTGAGGTGATTCTGTGATCGTTATTTAATTTTCAACGAATTCCGGTGGCTTCTTGCTTGTCAGACTACATTTTCATCGGGATCCATTATTATGTTTCTGAAATCGGAGAAGACAGGTCGTAAAAATGTTTAAATATCTTTATGGTTTTCTGAAGAAAAAGAGAAATAAATCTGGTCACGTAATTGGTATCTCTTCCAGTGATACCAGACTATAATTAATCGATAAAGAGTGTCCCCTCACTGGTTAAGTGCCAATTTACCGTCACGGGGGTCCTCAATCGGGCCTCAAGTAATGACAGGTCCTCTCGTAAATTCGTTGAAGAATTACCTTCGAATTTCTTATTTTAGTATCTGGTTTGAAGCGTGATTCGTTTTATTTTACGCCTTGTAATTAGGTATGCCGAGCGAGCGCTGTGTATTTTTTCGGGGAATCGGTAATTTGTAATCACGGAAGCATTAATTTTAGGGTAACACTGACCTTTTTATTTTGTTTGTTTACCACATCTAGTTGAGATGTATCTATAAATAAAATGTTTAACGTTAAATGGCAAAAAAAAAATTACCTGTCATTTAATTACACATTCGTTTCACATTCACACCTATTTTCAATCCAAATTCCTATACCGTAAGGTTGTCTGGAAGAAATAGCCTTTAAGCGATATTTCTACCTACTTGTAATTCATTATTTTTATTCAAATGAATGTTTTGTTTTGGTATGTAATAATATAGTGCCTAAAATTGAATTAATTTGAATTAAATTAAATTAATTTTAATGCCAATACACCAATTTAATTTCACAGAACATCCGTACCATTGTCGTAGACAAACATACAACAACAATGTTGACCACAATCTTAAATCTCCCGCATACAAAAACAACATTAATCTGAACGCAAACATGTGTTTATCTCTATTCAGCCATTGAAAAGGTGCAATAAATATAGTGAGCACACGTCGAGCAATTGAAACGTATACTACTTAATAAATGCCGGCATGCAACTATGGTATTACAATCATTTTAGTGCAGTCTTTAGGCACCTTAAGATGTAAGGTGTAGGGTTTAAAATAACAGTGATGGTGAGCTTAAAGTTTAGCACGACTTCGATCCGTGTGGCCCTCGTGAACGCAATGAGCAAGTGCCCGCCGATTCATCGATAACGCGTGACTTTTTTATTCGTTCGCCTCACTATTTGGTTGAACTTGTGGTTATAAAATTGTGCGAAGCCAATAGGTTAATTGGATGATTGTTAATATTTGTAACTGATTTTTTTAGGATCGCTTTTGTATTTTAGAACGGTTTTTCCGTTATGCTTATTTTTGTATAGGTATTATAAATTGCTTAGAAAATATATTAAAATATAAAATATCTACAGCATTTGGTTAACCCTAATAATATTGACTCATATATTAAGTTTCATTAAGTAGAAAATCGGCTAAGCCAGTCACCCAATCAAGTTAAAAGTTGTCGCAAATGAATCACTTTTATTTCATTTTAATCGATTAGTCACTAAATCGATTTACGAATAGTTTCACGTGTGGTCGATCGAATGTGTCGATATCGCGCGAATATCCTATCATGGCGGACGCCATTGCATGTTTCTTCATAGGGTTGTTACCTTTTTTTTAACAAATATTTTTCGTTTATGTACCTAATTATTTTTTAAATAAAATTATAAAGAAGGGATGGCATTGATTTGACTACACACGCACATACAGGGTCCAACTTACATGCTGACGGTTTATAAGGGGATGATCAGACCATCAAACTCAACATCTTTCTCTATGCGAAGAAATCCGGAAAATATTTGCTATTCCACACAAAACTGCTATCCTAGTCGACCCAAATTGGGACAGTTTGATGATCTGATCATCCCCTTAAAACCGTCAGAAGGACCCTATATTATCAGGGATGTTTTCCCTTTCGAGATAGGGTAGACAGCATATTGCCACATCTTTAGCTTTATCTATTACCACACTTTCTTATAAATAGATATAGGTGTTTTAAACGAAAGCTAGACTTACAATCTAGATCTAGATCTATATCTTCGCGAGATTTTTGCCAAGCGAAAGTCGTTAATGCTATTGTATAAGGATGAATATGTCAAACGTGTGAGATGAGCGTGCGTGACTGTGTGTAGTATATTGTACCACGAAGTAGAAACAAAGGTACAATAAATAGATAAAATACTCTTCTCAAAGTCTTTGGCTTTATTGATTGTGACAACATAAGTCAAGGTAGGGTTATTTACCAATCTCATAAACCCTACTGATCCAATTCGGATTAAAGACATAACCCAAAGGTTAAAAGATCCAGCAATAAAAAAAGGTTTTGAGAAAAAATATGTTTTTGTTTAAAAGGCTGCGCATATAATGTTTAAAAAATAATACGGCATATCGGTACGTATTTTCAGCCTTCGCGACCTACCTATTGTGTTTTGCGACACATGAAGTCGCAAAAACTACAATACAATATAATAATAATACCGTAGATTTTCGAGTGACACTTTTTAAAAGTGTTTTAAATGATTATATTCTTCTATGTTGAAGATTACTTAGGTCTGATAAACGGATGATCGAATAAACATAGCTTTTCTCGTAATAAATCGATCATAAATTTACGTTTTTTTTATTTATTCAACAGATCTATAAAATAGAAACATAACATAAAATTATAAAGTGACTTAAAACTAGTGCTCGAAAAAATGTTTTTTTTATTAGCCTATTTCATCCCACTGCTGGGCAAAGGCCTCTCCCCTGCAAAATGAATTAATAAAAGATTTTTTTTAGTGGTTGTGACATCCCTGATTCGTCTCTCATTTACCTTGTCGAACGAAACCCAACGATTTATAAGTTAATTCCCCCACTTCATGGAAATATATGATGGTTGATTTAATCCCTTTTTTATTGATCCCACATTTTGATTTACTGCTATGTAATTGAAGTTTCTATGGGCCGTATAAAGCTACCTATATCCGATTCCAATAGAACCGGCATAGGTTGTAAACATCTGCGTAAAAACGATTCAGAAATATATCTAACGAGCTTTTACCCGCGACTTCGTCCGCATAAATTATACAACGTGTTAATGAATTAACGCAAAACTAGAAAGTAGTTTGTTTAGAATCAAGAGCAGAATCGAATTATCATTGTTTCAACATAGGTAATTTTTTTCAAAATATTAAATAATTTGTTAGCGAAATTTAAAAATTTCTGAACCCGATGTCAACTCACCACACGGGCACACTCACCCTACTTACTACCAAAACAAGATTACAAAAATGTATCCATGAGTACCTTAGCGCTTTCTTTCAGTGCTGAAAAGATAACAAATCATTTTTGCCTCAAAACTTAAAATGCGAATAACTTTAAATTTTAACTATCAAAATAATGAAATTATTATTTCAATCTAATTATTTTGTTATAAATCAGTTGGGGTGTATGAGGTTTTGCGCGAATTTATTAACACGTTGTATACCAGATTTTAAGTCAGATGATAAGCTATCAAACAAAAAAAGTTTCATGAAAATCGGTTCAGTAGTTTTTGCGTGTTACTCGAACAAACAAACACCCAAACAAACAAACAAACAGACGGACAAAAAGTCCAAAAATTTGTGATTTGGAATCAGGGAAGCCTAAAAACCATATCGTAATCTTTTTTTTGTAAATATCTTCACTACACACTTTTGTTACAGTTTTATAATAGTTTAGATATCCAACAGGATGCTAATACACGTAGGTATAGGTACACATTGATGACTCGGTTGGTGTAATGGTTACTACGTCGCACTGCTAAACCACAAGGTCCTCGATTCGAATCCCGATTCGGTCATGGATGTTATGTTTGTGCCGTCGTTGTATGATTTCCATAGTAAAAAGCCTAGTAGCTAACGTTTGGAATGATAACAATATACAGGGTGTAACAAAACACCCTAGTAATGCTCAGACCATCAATCTGAACAACTTTGACTATGGAGCCAATGTCGAGAAAAAATTAAAAAAATCTGCTATCCCATACATTTGAGTCGAGAGGGTACTGCAGTTTTGTATGAAAGACCGGTTTTTTTTTCGCGATTTCGAAGTTGGATCTTTAGTGAAAGTTGTTTAGTTTCATGGACTGAAGCATCCCCTTAAGTATTACTAGGGTGTTTTGTTACACCCTGTACAGGGTGTAAAATTAAATGGGACACTTACATGAAGGGGTGCTTTAGATAGACCATCAAAATGAACAACTTTCTCTATGGGACCAATATCAAAATCGGGAAAAAAATATCTCCTATACCTTTCATTACAGTTTTGTATTGGGACAGCGGTTTTTTAATCCCGATTTCAATCTTGGTCCCATAGTAAAAGTTGTTCAGTTTTATGGTTTGAAGCACCCCTATAAGTAAGTGTCCCATTTAATTTCACATCCTGTATGTGGCTATGAGCCATCGTCATCATCATCATCATCATCAGACTATACAGGGTGTATTCCGTAGTTAATTAACGTTTTTTTTTTTACGAACGAGTAATTTGCGATTTTTTTTAATTTTACTTAACACATCTCTTATACTCTCAACCAATAAACTCATTCATTAATCTCAGTTATCTCCGGAATCTAAACATTTCTCAAGCAAGTCTGTCCCCGTA
Organism: Agonopterix subpropinquella; assembly: GCA_922987775.1. Lineage (NCBI taxonomy): Eukaryota > Metazoa > Arthropoda > Insecta > Lepidoptera > Depressariidae > Agonopterix > Agonopterix subpropinquella. Next base: position 5,889,719 of record OV277716.1, on the reverse strand, counting down.
CTCGCAAGGCGCGATGTTACCAGATATTGGCAGATAGGGTTAGTATTAAGTTCCTGCTAAGATCTTAATCAGAGTGTGTATTAGCGCGTTCCTTTTTGTTTGGTTCAAGTGAAGAGTGAAAAGCGGAAGAATAGGAATTAATAAAACCGGTCAAGTGCGAGTCGGGCTACTCGCGCACAAAAACAAAAACAAAAAAAAAGAAATTAAAAAAACGAGTTTCAGAAAACGATTCAATGTTATTCCAATTAATTATTAAAAAAAATAGTTTGGTACCAAACTTACCTAGAAGAGTAAGTTAAATAAAACCGGTCAAGTGCGAGTCGGGCTACTCGCGCACCGAGGGTTCCGTACCACACCACCACAGAACACAACATTATTAACTTAGAAAAAAAACTTTTTTTGTCCGGGACCTTTAGCGCGAGACCGACTCACACTTGGCCGGTTTTTAGTATTTATTGTTATTCTGTAGAGTTTGCTCTATAATCACACTAAGTTTGACGCTTGTATGTATTACCGTTTTTACTATAGAGCGTGAAGAAAAAACGTTGATAAAAACTAGTTTCTTTTTTTTTTTTTTTTTTTTTATGTTCGATAGGTAAACAGTTTCTTGTTGAAAACCCCCTTAATTTTTTAACTTTCTGCCTTTTTTATTATTTGTTAACAAATCCGCCGCAATAACGCATAATCTGAGAAATTTTCAACTATCTAGCTATTACGGTTCAAAAGTTACAGCCCTAAATAGGTAGGACAGACGGACGGACGGACAGACGGACGGACGGACGGACAACGTAGGCTTTGTAATAGGGTCCCGTTTTCAACCTTTGGGTACGGAACCCTAAAAATAACTTATCTTCTCCAACCCCGCTTCAGTCTAAACCCTAGTCCACACAGTCTCCACATCTCGCCTTAAACACTTATAAAGCATTGTGCTGGCAGCTAATTAACCTTACAAGATATATTGCACCGACCGTGTGTCACTCGCTGATATAGTAACCAACCGGTCCTCAAAATCGATTTCATATCGAGGTTAATTGAAAAATATTGTGATTGAAAAAAATGTTTTTAATTGCACCTCGATTGCTGGATTACTCTATTTAAACTAACGCCCCAGGCGTTAAGACTGGCTTTTTGATTTTTGATTGGCAGCGGTGAGAAGAGAGGAATTCTTGATTGTTGGTCTTTAGGGTAATAAATATACTTTCTTAGACATAGATATTGATAAATGCAGGTTGTAGGCAGCCATGATTTGAGAGCCATTTTGTGGGAAGCTCGCCGCGAACTAACGATGTTTTATTGTGCTTTTCGTTGACAGAAAATATGCCGCCGAGGTGTTTTTGCTCAAGCTCTGAAATAGCTGATGTAGTAATTATTAGAAACTACACAAAGTTTTAACGTTTTTGTATCCAAGTTCTCAATCTTTATAAAATATAATTAATGAAGAAAGCAAAATGCTAGTCGTTGGCTAAAAGTGGAATTAATTAGGCATTTCATCTGCCTGGGTATTTCGTGAAACTCCACTCCATTTCACGACAAGACCAAAAGAGGCTTGGTCATGAAATGGTGCAGGTCCTTCGGGCATTTAGAGATCATTATTTTGGATTTTAATTTCTGCCACTGCAAACTTTAATCCCAAATAAAAAACTATACACGAATCTAAGAGCAAGGATCTCCTTTATTTGCTTTAGAATATTAGACACGAATCAACGCTGATTGCAACAATCATTGCAGAACCATAAAGTGCACTGTAACTAATAGAGTTAGAGTGCACTTTTACACACAAAAATACACACTTTTTTCAGTGTTTCAGGAATAAATTTAATCATTATTTTGTTAAATATAATAATTATAACCAAACTTTAGTGACTTGTGAACTAAACTATTAATAGCATACATAATAGAAATTTGGGTTACAAATAGCAACATAATCATTTAGTACCTAAAAAAAAAAAAAAAAATAGCACAAAGTTTTTCTATTTTGATTTTGTGCTACAAAATAGTTCGTAAGTCACTAAAGTTTAGTTTATTTAACAAAAATATTTTTTTCAGTCTAGTTATCGCGCAATCTCAAACAGTAGGTACTACATCTATTGTTTTTATCAGCCAAGTTTATAAGTGATCGAATTCTGAGGTAGTTGAAATGTACACCCTGCATTACTCAACTATTCTTCACAATAGGCATCTAAAAACATCGCATCAACTTTTCAGCCTTTTTATCATAATCGCCAATTAACAACCGAACCGTATAATCGTTAACGCGACATTTTTTCCGCTCCATAATAATTTATTTGTTGCTCGATAAATTTTTTGTCGAGCCATGTTTTGTCGGCCGCGGTCACGACAAAAAGGCTCTCACGCACTCTCATCAAGTCGTACCTTCGATTATTCATGTGCTACGCTGTCATACGACATTGTTATTTATCTAGAGTTGTTTATACGTGTTTCGACATAATTTGGATGGATCTGAGGGGCTATTGTGTAACACTTTTCGTTTGGTAGGATCGGTAAAAAATACCCGTTTACATTAGTGTGACGGTACAAACCAAAAATGGAGACTGAATACCCAAAACCAGTAGAGGAAGTTGTATCTTTTAAACTATTTTTTACCCAATTTTCACCCATAGCTGAAAATCTTTACCGTCGGTTTCTGTACTACTAGTGACACGTGAATGTTCTGTTTTTAGAATATCTCTGACTACCCCTCGGGGAATATAGTCGTGAGCATATGCTTATGCCAAAATCGTAAACGCAGAAAAATATACATCTGTTCTATACACTTGGGCCGATTTTTTTTTCACGATTTTCGTATAGCTCTTTATTGAATGTTGTTAAATTCGAAGGAAATATCAAATTTTATAATATGTATGTATTTTCTGGCCAGTATTTTGCCACACTGATAGCATTATCGGCAGCGTCCATAAGCTCCATTCGTGTGCAGCGTCCGGGCAAGAATGGGATACAAGATGGGCATAGTTTGAGGAGAAACACCGCATTCACACCCTTAGAAACACACTACAAAAAGACGTAATACTGATCTTTCTGCTGGGGGTATCTACCATCTCTCACTCGATCCACTGACGCCTGATAGAGTCGGTCGAGATAATGACATCTTGCGGTAAAAACGCGGACAGTTCGTTATTTATCATCCTTGCCTCTTTAATTACAAGTCCAGCCTTAGTTGCAGTGTGTGTGAGGCTTTATTATGAAGTCGTTGTGCTTACGAGAGGGTGCATTTTGACAGTTCCGGTTTTTGGGTGTTCGCTTTTTTACTGTTCACTTATTTTCGGACTTGGACGCGATTGGGGCAAGGCCTGGAGTGCGATTCTTCGAACTCAGCAGTTTAAAATGTCATACTATGGAGACGTGCATCTTTCTACTGCTGATTTGACATTAAAAAATCATACTCCAGGTGTGCGATTTTTGAAAGTCAAATCAGCAGTAGAAAGATGCGTATTTACATACATTTTCAACTGCTGAGTTCAACGTATGAGATTCAAAAATCGCACTTAAGGATGAGGTTGTAGTGAGTTAAAAGTACAGGGTGTAAAATGAAATGCGTGTAAATTTGCTGTTATGTGTGTAAAATAAAACGGGTTAAAAAATCAAACACATCCAAGAGGGTGGTTCAGACCATCAAATTGAACAACTTTCACTACGGAACCAACATAGAAATCGCGAAAAAAACAGTTTTTTCATAGTAAATGGAAATAGTTACATACACCGGGCTCAAGATCGAGCGGCCTGGAGAGCTGTGGTGGCACAAGCGACCCACGATGGTCACGTCCCTCAGCCATGAGGTTACGACCAAGAAGAAGAAGGAAATAGTTACTAGACCATAATGTATGACAGCAGATTCTTTTCTCCTCAAGAGCTGTTTTTTTTTTTCGCTATTTCGATATTGGTGGCTTAAAGAAAGTTCTTCAGTTTGATGGTCTGAAGAACCTTTTAGATATGTAACGCATTTAAGTTTACACCCTGTATATCTACAACGTGTTAATGAATTAGCGCAATACCTCATACACCCCAACTGATTATAACAAAATAATTAGATTGAAATAATAATTTAATTATTTGGATGATTAAAATTGAAAGTCATTCGCATTTTAAGTTTTGAGGCAAAAATGATTTGTTATCATTTCAGCACGGAAAGAAAGCGCTAACGTACTCATGGATACATTTTTATAATCTTGTTTTGGTAGTACGTAGTGGTGAGTGTGCCCGTGCGGTGGGTTGACATCGGGTTCAGAAAATTCTAAATTTTGCTAACAAATTATTAAATATTTTGAAAAAAATTACGTACGTTGAAATTATGATAATTCGACTCTGCTCTTGATTCTAAACAAACTACTTTCTAGTTTTGCGTTAATTCATTAACACGTTGTATATGTCAATAGATGGTGGAGATAAACATTCGACATCAACAAACAACATTGAACAATAACAAACAACATACAACTTAATTTTTTTCTTAAATTGTGAGAAAAATTCTAAGAAATACCTAATAAAGAAATCCAGTCAAAATATTTATTTATGATTTCATGGACCAAAATTCTATGTTCCAACTATACAAACATGAATGATGAATGAACATTTAGTCAAGTACTAAAACGGCTTCCGCACTTCAAAATTACGCAAAGACATTGCTTCGAAAACAACATCATAAACCCTAAGTAGACTAGAGTAATTTAAACTTAAACTTAGTTGGATAATTACAGGTTTGCTACTAGATAATTACTACTATTACATGAGTAATTTCGTTTTATTACAGCTGTATCCATCGTAATATGGTAATTCTAACCTTAAACGGTTTGTAAATTGGTCTGACTTTTGCTTGACAAAGGTGTTGATATAAAAACTAAATTAGTACCTATACCCAGAAGATATTCTTTAGCAAATATTTTCTTCTTTTCATTTATACTCCATTTTTATTAAAGACGAAAAAAAGAAGATCACAGAAGCAGGGCTACGAAACCTTTTCAGACCGTGATCATTTTATAAAAAATTCGAAACACTTATTTCAGTGTTTGATGACTGATGAATATAAGAATTAGGGATAGCGAGTGAAACAGCCAATAGTCTGTAGCGCACTGGCATTTATTAGAACTAAAACGCTGACACCGGGTATACTCACATACTTAGGCACATTTTAGTTCATACTATCGGAGTTGATGGAAAAATAAGAAAACGTCTGTTATGTATGTATGTGCTCACTTGTAGCATAGCGAGGGGGGGCAAATGCCCCGGGCACCGGGCGGCACTTTACCAGAGGTGGCAAAAATATTAATTGATTGAGCTCTGACTGAACCACAGGGTGTAAGGGTAAACAGTTGTATTATTTTAAGGTGTGATTGTACCCATGACACTGAAATACGTTTCTGAAGAAACCTATAGGAAATCATCATCATCATCATCATCATTCTCTTGCCCATTTCCCATTATTTGGGGTCGGCGCAATATGTCCTCTTCCATTCATCTCTCTTAGCCATCGTCTCAACACTCACCCCTTTTTTACACATATCATCCTTCACACAATCCATCCATCTTTTCTTCGGCCTGCCTCTCGTACCACACCCATCCACATTCATACTTGTTACGTATCATGAGTATAATCACCCCTTTTAGTAATGCAACTACTTACCATAAACAACCTGTATAACCAATTCGAAGAGCAGAGTAAAGTCTATTTTTGAATGGATAACCAACCCCACCAAACCAAAACCAAAAGACCTAAAGATGTCTGACCACAACCCGAACTGGTTGTGCTAAAAAGTTTCGAGCTGGCTTCGGTCGCTTCGGTCTCTTCTTTGTGTTTAACGTAGGTCTTCTTATAAAGATAAGGAGGCAGGAAAATCTGTCTGTGCTCCGGGGGATAGACACCCACGCTACGCCACCGGTGCTCACTAATGTCCGTTATTCCGTATTAATAAACCGCGCTGACAATCGATTTTGAAGACGTATTAAACGAGTTCTTCTTAAGCCTTAAAAGACATCTTAAAATAGATCAAGTTGGTATCAGCTAATGTGGTCGACCACCTTCGATATGACAGACCTGGTCTAGCACATTTAACTAACTATTAAATATCGCCGGATGACGCCCTGATTACGGCGGTCCTGCGAGAGTGGGACGCAGGTCGTAGACCGCAGAGAGCAGGCTGAGGCAGCTGATCTTCAAGGAGCAGGGAGCAGGGTTCTTCAATGAAAGAGAATACTTCAGTTTCTTCGCTAGCTTTTCTTCCGGTTTGCTCTGGAGGACTGGTTGCGACTGCTTGAATCTGTGCTGTTTTAGCGCGCCATGTCCCTCCCTCCTAGCGCAATACCGTAAGGAGAGCCGTTTTTTATTGTTCAAATTGGTTGTACATTTTTATTACAAAGTACTGACATTTTAGGCTATATCTTAAAAACTATAAGAGGTAGTTCAAAGCTACGTTGTTCTATAGAAAGGGCTTACAATTACTCGTATTTTGACATATAACAGTCTATACTAGGTGTGATACCCAGGTTTCCTAGTCAGAAAAAAGCGGAAAAATATGACAATTTTTGCCGCGCTATTGCAAACTATTCTATTTCTAGACTATTCTAGGCACTCTATCTATGACCTAGGGTTCTGACTAAGTGCACCTGGGTTATCCCCATCTAGCCTACCTATTTCTATGTTTCTATCTATATATCTATTATGCAAAATACGGGGTCAAAGTACAAGGTGTAAACTGAACTTTAAAACTGTTATATTTTACTATTTAACTACTCTAGTCTATGTGTTGTGTGTGAAATAGGTAAGGATCATCTACTATTGTGTACCTAAACTGTTAGATAGGATCCACCTATCACCTATCTTGAGAAATAAGGGTGTGAAAATATCAGAAATGAAACGCCTAAAAAACAACTCTAAACAATGCAAAAATTTATTCTAACCTATTCTAACTATCAAAAACGATGAACTTTATTAGAAAAACCTATAACTATACCTATAACTATAAAAACAATAACAAAAAACTATAATAAAGAAAACATAAAACTACGACTCTAAAACATGACAAAAAACTATACAAAACTATAACGAACTTTACAAATACGTTACCCCCCAACATGACCAGTGCATTCCACAAGCAATAATCTACAAATAAATACTAAAAAACCAAAAATCTAATTGGAATTTGCACTGATCACGTTGGGTGTCTCAACTCGCGGGGTAAAACCGTAGCGGCCCGCGTCGACGCGCGAATCTGGTAAAGCAAACTCAAATTTGTAACAATATTTTTTCCAAAAATCATTGGAATTTAATCCGTTTGCTTGTAACATCAATATTATTTGGTATTACTGGCCCTTATGTCGTTGACCTACCAGCAATTCGCACGAAGAAGTTTGCTTCTTCTTTTATAATGCGCACGGCTAAGGAGTGGAATGCCCTGCCTGCGGACCTGTTCCCTGAGCAATACAACCTGGGCCTCTTCAAGGCGAGAGTGAATAGGCATCTTTCTAGGTAAGCATGCTACATCTTCGGCCTCATCATCACTCAACATCAGGTGAGATTGGGGTCAAATGCTTACCTATCAAACATAAAAAAAAAAAAAAAACTTGCCTCGCGCAGAGCGTTGCCGGTAGTGTGATGTGGTATGGACGCACTCAATCGAATCCGTCAGAAATTCAGAAAAGTGGCCGCCATCTTGAACTTTTTTGTTTTTCAATCTATTACTTCCAAAATCGATATCTGGGAGTTTCTGCCATCTCCAAACACGAATCTGAAGTAAAAAATTTTAAAAAGTGGCCGCCATCTTGAACTTTTTTGTTTTTCAACCGATTGCTTCCAAAATTGATAACTGGGGGTTCCTGCCATCTCCAAACACGAATCTTAAGTCAAAAATTCAGAAAAGTAGCCGCCATCTTGAACTGTTTTGTTTTTCAATCTATTACTTCCAAAATCGATATCTGGGGGTTTCTGCCATCTCCAAACACGAATTCTTCTTCTTCTTCAGGTTCCTCTCCATTACTGGAGGTTGGCAGTCAGCTCTGCATATCCCTGTCTATCTCTCGCCAAACGAAACAGCTCTTCGACGCTGGCGATGTCTGTCCACTCTTTCAGGTTCGCGAGCCATGACATTCGTGGCCTACCGACGCTTCGTTTGCCCTCCACTTTGCCCATTATTATAGTCTGGAGCAGTTGGTATCGCTCATTCCTCAAAATATGACCAAGGTAGGCGACTTTCCTCCTTTTAATGTTAAACACGAATATGAAGTCAAAAATTTAAAAAAGCGGCCGCCATCTTGAACTTTTTTGTTTTTCAACCGATTGCTTCCAAAATCGATATCTGGGGGTTTCTGCTATCTTCAAACACGAATCTGAAGTCAAAAGTTTTAAAAAGTGGCCGCCATCTTGAACTTTTTTGTTTTTCATCCGATTGCTTCCAAAATTGATATCTGGGGGTTTCTGCCAACTCCAAACACGAATCTTAAGTCAAAAATTCCAAAAAGTGGCCGCCATCTTGAACTTTTTGTTTTTCAACCGATTGCTTCCAAAATCGATATCTGGGGTTTTCTGCCATCTTCAACCACGAATCAGAGGTCAAAAATTCAAAAAGCGGCCCCCATCTTGAACTTTTTTGCTTTACAACCGATTGCTTTCAAGATCAATATCTGGGGGTTTCTGCGATCTCCGAACATGAATCTAAAGTCAAAAATTTGGAAAAGTGGTCGCCATCTGGTACTTTTCCAGAGATTCCGGAGTGAGATATCTATTTTGGAAGCAGTCAGTTAACAAACAATTAAATTCAAGATGATCTTATTTGTTTTTTAACCTTATTTGTTTTCCTTCATATTTTCTGATTTCTGATATCAGATTCATGCTAATATCGATCCAGATATCGATCTTCGAAGCAATCGGTTGTAAAGCAAAAAAGTTCAACAAGGCGGGCACTTTTCTGAATGTTGACTTCGGACCCGTGTTTGGTGACCACAGAAACCCCTACATATCGGTTTTGGAAGTAATCAATTAAAAAACAAAAAAGTCCAAGATAGCGCCACTTTTCTGAATTTCTGAATTTAGATTCGTGTTTGGAAATAGCAGAAACCCCCAGATATCGATTTTGGAAGTATTAGATTGAAAAACAAAAAAGTTCAAGATGGCGGCCACTTTTCCGAATTTCTGACTTTAGATTCGTGTTCGAAGATCGGAGAAACCATACATTTTTCTAATAGGTATATTTAAATTTGTGATTGGTCAGAAACTACATTATTTATTTTCCTTTTGCAGCAATTAGTTTACAATAATAACAATGTTTCATAATTTTAATCGAAAATGCAGAGCTTCAGGTCATTTTATGGTTTATCTACTGGCAACATTACGGACGTCACTGCATCACCCGTGTGCCATACCATGCGACGTCGCCGCGGTGACGGCTGCTGAATTGACGCAGTGGCAATGCGTCACCGTGTATGCTCCTACGTGCGGTTTCACTCACACAACTCCGTGCTTCACAAATGACGGGCTGCCGTATGACGCTCCGTCTTGCGTCCAGCGTGTGTGAATAAAAACCTATTAGTCTTCTGTAGTCTGTCGCCTAGTTGTCATCATTATCTCGTGACGATTATATCCACAGAACATTATAAGAGAAGTTAGAAGTGCAAATTAGGCATGGAACGCGTGCCACACGGTTATGCAATGATTTACAATAAGATAAGGAAAAAGAGAAGATAAAGGTGCGCGGCGTGGTGCGAGCGAGAGGGCATAAGTAGTTGTAGCAGCGTGAGTGGGAAGATACGTGGTGGGAAGTCGTCTCCTAAGCAAAAGCGCTACTTTGCATTTCTAAACCCCCTTATAATCTTAATCTTTGATTATATCAATGAGGCGTTTCGGTAAATAAATTTTTTTTACAAAAAAAGTAAAAACCGACTTCAAATGTAAAAAATAAAACAAATTAATTTTCTTATAGATTTGAACGTAAAAGTCATAGGCTGAAATATTAATTCTTATTATTCTTATTCTTCTTATTTCTTCTTATTATTACTTTTTTACTTTTTTTGTAAACAAAAATTTATTTCATAACTTTTAGTGATTTTTTTTATTTTTATTTAATTGATACATGACAATACAATGTTTAGTAAATCAACAAATATCGACGCACTATAAACCATAACTGGTTTGTTCGTACGCCGATAGGGACTCATCCTTAATAATATTAAGTAGGTATAAAAGATAATCATACGAATAGACTACACAAGACTTATACAATAATATCTATCTATCAATTCAATTACAAATATACACTGCAAACCCGATTATTAATATGTTATTGTTTGTGTGCATGGTGCATAATATTCTGTACAGTAGGTACCTATAGTTTGAAAGGTAAGAATGAATGATATCGACCGCAATATAACAAAGAACTACAAAACGATCGAAAGTACAGTATAGGCAGGTGATTAAATATGTTAGTTCAATTCAGATATCAGTTATATACGCAAAGGGTACATTGAAACGAGGCAAATGGTTCAATCGCAGATGATTTGCTGTCAACTTTTGAGGAGTTCTATTGTGTTGCTCCGAAGTGCGTCATCAGATCTTCACAAAATTAAAATGGGACCACCTCGGGACCCTCGAACCCTTTCAAACATAAAAATATTTTTTTAAATTGGTTCACAATTGACGAAAATATCGGTGAACATACATAAAAAAAAACATACAGCCGAACATAGAACCTCCTTCTTTTTTTGAAGTCGGTTAAAAAAAATGAGACCACCTCGGGAGTATACCCTTTCAAACGAAAAAAGAATTTTTTAAATTGGTTCACAATTGACGAAAATATCGGTGAACATACATTAAAAAAAAACATAGAGCCGAACATAGAACCTCCTCCTTTTTTGAAGTCGGTTTAAAAAATTAGACCACCTCGGGAGTATACCCTTTCAAACAAAAAAAGAATTTTTTAAATTGGTTCACAATTGACGAAAATATCGGTGAACATACATAAAAAAAAATACATACAGTCGAACATAGAACCTCCTCCTTTTTTTGAAGTCGGTTAAAAAAAATTGCCACAGTAATAAACTAATGCTTGCCAAACGTATTTTCCTAGATTTCCAAGTTTAGAGATAAATTTATTCATACATTAATAATACGATGACGATCATAACTATTTAAATGAAGTCGTAATAATTTTAGTACAATTTTTTAGAATTTTTAAAGATGTTTTTTTTAGAATTGTCAATATGGCTACTACTAGCGCCACCTGACGGATTTTTTTCATAACAGTCTTTAAAAAAGCTTCATTGAAACAAAGGCGAACCACATGTGCGCACCCTGCTTCTTTAGGTCTTTCAACATCGCCATTTTGTTGTTTGATACAATATTCATAATTTCTTTAAAGTGTGTACTATAAAGAATCTTTTTTACCTTCTTTTCGCCCCTATCTGGAATGGAGTATAGATACAAAGCATATTTTTTTAGGGTTCCGTACCCAAACGGGACCATAGGGTCCCGTCTTTCTGACATTTTTATTATTTGCTACGGACGGACGGACAATGTAGGCTTAGTAATAGTACTAAGCCTACATTGTCCGTCCGTCCGTCCGTCCGTCCGTCCGTCCGTCTGTCCTACCTATTTAGGGCTGTAACTTTTGAACCGTCATAGCTAGATAGTTGAAATTTTCACAGATTATGTGTTATTACGGCGGATTTGTTAGCAAATAATAAAAATGTCAGAAAGTTAAAAATTAAGGGGGATTTTCAACAAGAAACTAGTTTTTATCAACGTTTTTTCTTCACGCTCTATAGTAAAAACAGTAATACATGCAAGCGTCAAACTTAGTGTAATTATAGAGCAGACTCTACAGAATAACAACAAATACAAAAAACTGGCCAAGTGTGAGTCGGTCTCGCGGTAAGGGACCCGGACAAAAAAAGTTTTATTTCTAAGTTAATAATGTTGTGTTCTGTGGTGTGGTACGGACGGAACCCTGGGTGCGCGAGTAGCCCGACTCGCACTTGACCGGTTTTATTTATAATTTTACTCTTCTGCTTTTCTAAATAATTAATAATAAATTTCTTTAAAATTGGTTTAAATACGTTTTCTAGTCACAGGCGTTCAATAAAATTAGATCGGATACTGAAAAAAAAAACGAATTTATAAGTGAACTAGAGTTTACTGATGACATTGTCCGCACAAATTACAAGTACCAGATTTTAAGACAAAGCATAAGCTATCAAACAAAAAAGTTTCATCAAGTTCGGTAGTTTTTCCGTGATGCTCTTTCAAACAAACATACATTTACAGTTGTATAATCATAATCATAAATTATTATAATAGCATAAAGCTTCACCATGTACGAAAAAAAAAATCTGTGGCAACCGTTTACTAGAAAATTTGTTATTGTTTTTTACAAGTCTACTAAAATAAAGTAGTTGTAACATACTTTTTTTAGTAGTCTTTACTAGAAAATTTTAACTAGATTTTAGTTGAACATACCAGAATTATATTTACAATAAAGTCTACAAAATAAAAGGGCTGTCACAGATTTTTCGTGTTTTAAGCAATGATTTTAACCAGCTGTTGAAGGCTTAATAAATTGAATCGAAAATAAATTAAAAATGGCATCTGATGTAATAACAAAGATAAAAATATCACAGCACACATCAACGCGACGTAAAAACAATAAATTATTGCAAAAAGCAACTCTATAATAAACTTAAATACAATCAAAAATTACTCAATAATAGTATTAAAATATACTATACATGGTGCGATGACTTATTTCCATCTTAATTAAGGCAGCTGGGTCGAAAAAAAGTTGTAAAACGATTTTTTGTTCGAAAATATTTATTGTTGGACAATTGGAATGAATTATAAAGACATTATGTTTCTTTGTTTACAGATGGTTGTGGAGACATAGAAAGTTGGATTGGAAGAAATCTCGAATGTGGTAAGTGTATAAACAAATTAAAGAAATAATAAATATAATATATTTTTTGAATAAACATTAATTATACCGGGTGTAAGGAAAATTATCATTAACCTACCTACATACTCAACCCACCAAATTGAACAACTTTTATTATGGGAGCAAACCTGTCAGAGTTTAAAAAAACAGCTGTTTCATACTAAACCCCTAACCTTAACTACTACTAAATACCTTACCTAGTCAAATCAAATCCTACTAATATTATAAACGAGAAAGTTTGTATGGATGGATGGATGTTTGTTACTCTTTCACGCTAAAATGGCTGGACCGATTTCGATGAAACTTGGATAAAGACAGTTCATAGCCCAGAATAACACATAGGCTACATATTATTATATATGTCCACGCAGACAGAGTCGCGGACAAAAGCTAGTAAAGTATACAACAGCTGATGTTCTTTTTGCTCCGATCGGAAGTTGTTCAGTTTGGAGGGTAGAGTATGCGGTTTAAAGGATAATGATTCTTTTCCTTACACCCTGTATAACGGACACGGAGAAAAAAATTGGTACCAAATATTGACATGGCTGTGTTGTTGTTATAATTCTAGTTTACATACATACATAAACTAAAAAATGAGGACCCTAATGCTCATTGACATGAAAACCATAAGTAATTTGCAAAAGACTACGAAATTAAACTCCAATTTTAGATTAGAGTGCAAGTTAACGACGAATTAATTTAATTACCAATTAAAGTTATACATTCATCGGTCGGTTAACTTACAGTATTAATGCCCTATCACATATTATTCTAATTATTCACTTTATCAATTGATTGCACCTGCCCTGCCTTAACGGCGGAGTCGTAATCAAACTTGCCAATTTAAAAGAGATAAAACATAGCCATGTAATGCTCTTTAGTATTAAATAGAGCATTTATAAAAGCCTTTTTAGGGTTTCGTATCAAAAAGGTTTCGACTGAACCCTATTTCTAAAACTACGCTGTCCGTTTCGTCTATATTTTTTGAACCGTAAGGTGGCGAGGAGAATTTTTCACAAAATATGTGTTGTTTTAACAAATAATATATATAATTTTTAACAAATAATAAAAAATACAAAAACTACAAAATTAAGAGGGATTGGGGGTTTGGGTCCCCCATACATTTGTAGGTTTTTTAATGTTTTTGCTTGATCGTAAAAACGGCAATACATACAAGCGTAAACTTGGTGTGATTAGAAAGCATACTCTAAAGTAAAACAACAAATAATAAAAACCGACCAAGTATGTGTCGGGCTCGCTAAGGATCCCAGAGTAAATTTTTGTGTTGTAATTAAATATTGGTACGGAAACCTCGGTGCGCGAGTCCGATTCGCACTTTGCCGGTTTTTTTATTTTAACATGGTTTAAGAATATTTTGTAAGATAACTTAATAATGTAGTTGCTTAAACGTTTAAATTTATTCATAATTTTATGTTTTTGGAACTGGAAGCGATGCAGGTGTTTGCCCACTTGAGCAGCCGTAAGTGACAAAGTTACTGGTATTTAAATTTTACAATGTTTGGTAACTGTTTTTCTTTGTAAAGGTATAAATTCACAACTTAATACCCTTTTGGGCTGATTAGAAACTTTGCATATCAAACGACGTGAAGTTAGAGCAGGGTTCACTTTTGGAATATTAAGAGTTTTAGGATATAGGTGTTTCATTTGTCTTGACTACTAGGGTGTCAAAAACATTGACGAATTCGCATCCTTCAGATCGTCGGAGGTTTTATAATGATTTTGGGACATAAAATTGACTGCTCGCCGTTGTTTCAATGACGAATTTAAGGTTGTGACGATGTTTGCACTTAGAGAATTGCATTGCTCCTGTTGCATATACATATTTGGTTAGAGTAGATTTGCAGTATTGTATGAAACAGCAGATATTTTTGTTTAGGTACCGATTTTGATGTTGGTCCCTTAGAGAAAGTTGTTTAGTTAGATGGTCTGTTCATCCCTTTAAAAAATCGTCAGCATTTATTGAGAAAGACCCTATATGTATCAGAAATAAGAGTATAAAAAGCCGTGATGGTCCAGTGGCGAGTAACCTTGCCTGCCGTGCAGGAGGCGAAGGTTCGATCCCCGTCCAGGCCGACTCGTACCAATGAGTTTTTCGAAATTTATGTACGATTTGTAACACCACTGGCTTTTCGGTGCATGCTTCAATTTCGAGGCATGTATCGTACCTACTGTCCATTACAAGTGGCGACGGGCTCACTCCCCTTCACACTGGACAGAGTTTCGGTACTACTAGTGAAACGTGGATGTTCTGAAGTTTCAGAATATCTCTGACTACCCCCTCGGGGAATATAGTCGTGAGCATATGCATAAGAGTATACAGGGTATAACAAAACACCCTAGGAATACGTAAGGGGGTGCTTCAGACCATCAAACTGAACAACTTTCTCTATGGGGCCAACATCGAAATAGCGAAAAAAAAATCTGCTGTCCCATAGATTTGGCTCGAGTAGTTTTGCAGTTTTGTATGGGACAGCTGATTAGATTTTTGGCGATTTTGATGTTGGCCCTATAGAGAAAGTTGTTCAGATTGATGGTCTGAAGCACCCCCTTATGTATTACTAGGGTGTTTTGTTACACCCTGTATAAAGGAAAACATAGTGAAAAAACCAACGCTAAATAAAAATGTTTATAAGCTAGAACTAGATGATCGTTGACTCATAAAGTAACTAAACAAGTAACAGTCTCATTTTGTGACAATGTTTCACAAACCAAAACAAACAATAACTTTCCCTTTTTCATACAAAAGTAAAAATGGAAAGAAAAGTAAACAATTTCATAATAAGTAACAATAACAATTTTAATTTAGTAAACACGACAATAAAACATTGCAGTGCGTGACTTATACCCAGTAAACCGAACATACAATGTAAGGTTGCAGTTGCAAGGAGAAACAATAATTTTAAAATACATTAAAGTTCAGTAAACCGGCTTTGGAATTAAACAAACAATGAATAATAAAATGATTTGCTTACTCTCTTACTACATTTAAGTAAACTCACGACAGTATTACCGGAAACCTGCATGCTTCAATTTCGAGGCATGTATCGTACCTATTGTCCATTACAAGTGGCGACGAGCTCACTCCCCGTCACACTGGACAGAGTTTCGGTACTACTAGTGAAACGTGGATGTTCTGAAGTTTCAGAATATCTCTGACTACCCCATCGGGGAATATAGTCGTGAGCATATGCTTATGCTTATGCTTACGACAGTATTCCCTTTTGATGTGGTCAGACACCTTGCTACAACACTACCGAATATGAATAATTTCAACTTTCACGTTGCTCTCCTTTAGGGGTTGCTTTTCGAAATATCCTTTCATAGTGCACCTCTACATCTACATTCAAATCACTTATGCTATCATAGGTCACCCTCAAGGAGGGTGTATGGTCGTTAGTCCACCACACAAAACCAATTTATTTTGGCTAAAATAAAATTTTAACGACGCTCACAACTAAGTTTGCTATGCTTTCAGAGAACACTACAGAAAGTGCTAAACCAAAATAGATTGACTTCTCACAAGTGTAATAAACGGTATGAGATAGTTAGTAGGTATACGGTAAGTACAACTAACTCTTTGTTTTGAACTAGTCTCGCTTCCTGACTTCGTACAAGTTGTGTACCTATTATGTTTTATAATAAATACTTAGTTTTCAAACTTATCGACATGATATACAGGGTGTAAAAAAACACTTTAGAGGGGTTGTTTAGACTTAGACCAATCCCCTGGAGAGTCCCCCTTATACAGGATGTAAGGAAAAATATCATTAACCTTTTAACAACATACTCTACCCATCAAAGTGAACAACATTTACTATGGGAGCAAACCGATCGGAGCAAAAAAATAATCATCTGTCCCACACTACCTACCAATACCTACTCGACTCAAATGGATGCAACAGCAGATTTTTTTGTTGCTCCGATTGGTTTGCTCCCATAGCAAAAGTTGTTCAGTTTGATGGGTAGAGTATGTGGTTTAAAGGTTAATCCCGGTTTTATGGCAAAATTTACGCTCTGTATTGGGTATATTTAGTCTCAAAATGAAATCCATGCTACGCGGGTGAAGTCACAGGCAAAGCATATTCTTGAGTAAAGAATTTTCACAAAGGAGCCAAGGTTGAAATCCTACGTATTAAAACGCCTATAGTACCTAGCTTACGTTTGGGATCATTATGTGCCCTGTGAGTGTTAGTTCTTTTATTTTGTTTATTCCAATGATCCCCTGGAGAATCCCCCGTACATAGGTTAGTTAGTCTCCATCCCCAAAAACAAAATCCATGCTTCGCGGGTGAAGTCACAGGCAAAGCATATTGTTGAGTAAAGAATGTTCACTATGGAGCCACGGTTGAAATCCTTCGTATTAAAACGCCTATAGCACCTTGCTTACGTTTGTGATCATTATGTGCCCTGTGATGTGAGTGTTAGTTCTTTTATTTTATTTATCCCAATAATCCCCTGGAGAATCCCCCTTACATAGGCTGGTTAGTCTCCATCCCCAAAAAAAAATCCATGCTACGCGGGTGAAATCACAGGCAAAGCATATTGTTGAGTAAAGAATTTTCACTACGGAGCCAAGGCTGAAATCCTACGTATTAAAACGCCATAGTACCTAGCTTATGTTTGGGATCATTATGTGCCCTGTAATGTGAGTGTTAGTTTTTTTATTTTATTTGTCCCAATGATCCCCTGGAGAATCCCCCTTACATAGGCTGGTTAGTCTCCATCCCCAAAAACGAAATCCATGCTACGCGTGTGAAGTCACAGGCAAAGCATATTGTTGAGTATAGAATTTTCACTATGGCGCCAAGGTTGAAATCCTACGTATTAAAACGCCTATAGTACCTAGCTTACGTTGGGATCATTATGTGCTCTGTGAGTGTTAGTTTTTCTATTTTATTTATTCCAATGATCCCCTGGAGAATCCCCCTTACATAGGCTGGTTAGTCTCCATCCCCAAAAACGAAATCCATGCTTCGCGGGTGAAGTCACAGGCAAAGCATATTGTTGAGTATACAACGTGTTAATGAATTAACGCAAAACTAGAAAGTAGTTTGTTTAGAATCGAGAGGAGAATCGAATTATCATGTTTTCAACATAGGCAATTTTTTTCAAAATATTATATAATTTGTTCGTAAAATTTAAAATTTACTGAACCCGATGTCAACTGACCGCACAGGTACACTCACCCTAATTACTACCAAAACAAGATTCTTAAAATGTATCCATGAGTTCGGTAGCGCTTTCATTCATTGCTGAAATGATAGCAAATCATTTTTGACTCAAAACTTAAAATGCGAATAACTTTAAATTTTAACTATCAAAATTATGAAATTATTGTTTCAATCTAATTATTTCGTTATAAATCAGTTGGGGTGTATGAGGCTTTGCGCTAATTTATTAACACGTAGAATTTTCACTATGGAGCCAAGGTTGAAATCCTACGTATTAAAACGCCTATAGTACCTAGCTTACGTTTTGGATCATTATGTGCCCTGTGATGTAAGTGTTAGTTCTTTTATTTTATTTATCCCGATGATCCCCTGGGGAATCCCCCTTACATAGGGTAGTTAGGCACCATCCCCAAAAACAAAATCCATGCTACGCGGGTGAAGTCGCAGGCAAAGCATAGTGTTGAATAAAGATAAAACCACGATTTATTGATACTAAAACTATCTTTAATTTTATGAAATGACATTTATGCAGTTATGTTAGCAATTTATAAGATCACTTCATTATTTAATCATGCATAGATTTATGGAAGCGAGTGGTGGCGTATTAAATCGTAAATTTATGTGTGACTTATTTATTAAAATCTCATCAAAGTGTAACGAAATGAAACGAATTTATGATTATCCTTAATCTTAGATGTAAACACTAGTCTTTGGATCTGTTCTGTCGAGTACCAGATGAGATCTACCAGAAACCAATTTTGTAACAACAAATTTTATAATAAAGTCTGTAATATATCATTCATTAATCATTAGTTATAAGTTCTTCTTGTATACTATATAGGTAATAGTTTAGATTTAGTTTAGATAATTATTTAGTTTATTTATAATCAGATAGACTAATTATATCGGGACGCGTAACCACGTGTCATTCTACTATCAAACTTTCTGCCACTTTTTGCGGGGGGCGAGGTAACATGTTATCCGCAACTTTGGATTTTATTCCTTATGATTTTAGATTCTAATTTTGAATGTTCAAAATCATGAAAAGTAGTCTCGTGTAAACCCCAAACGTTCTAAGTTCGAAATTATTGTTTCGCAATAATAGATAAGATAAGATAAGATAACGTTTATTTTTAACTTTTGCTTAAAACTAAAACATTAAACGGTAGACCAAAAACGAGGCAAGCCTGATACGCGAGGTCTACGATATAACGGCTGTCTAGTTTAGTGATAAGTTATAAAATTGAATGTAAATGCGCAAGATTAATTGATCTAATACCGTGGCAGAGGGGAAATGCTACCGCAAGGCCGGTCCGGATATAATTAGTCTAAGGTTAATATTTATAGTTGTCACATATATCTGTTACTAGATATTTTTCTATACTACAAAATATTTTTCTCCGTGTGTCATGATTAGATTTGCCAAGCAGCATTAGAAGTTAGCTGATTGCCCTCCTCTGCATATCTCTGTTTACCTATCTCTCGCCAAACGAAACAGCTCATGGACGCTGGAGATGCCAGTACACATGGACCACCAGAAAGATGGGTCAATGATATTAGGTGGCACGCGGATCCCAATCCCAACTGGATGCAGAGTGGATACCATACACGCCTCAAATAGAATCATATTTCATGACTGCCTGGCTGATTCTATTCATAATATTTAATGTTTATCTAATCTACTATGCTTATTTGCATGTCTAGTGAACATGGAAACCCATTTCACTTTTTGCACTGGTCATTTACCTTGTAAGAGGCGGATGGAGAATGTATTTGTTTACATTTGCTGGCACTTTTTGTTCAGGCCGTTTCCTTTTGCATCATTTAGGAAAAGAATCGGAATTTCTTTTTGTGGCATTTCTGAAGTATATCTCTCAGAAGGTTGTTGTAGTTGTTATATGAACATTTAATAAAAATCCACATCTTTCAGAGTAATACATGAAAATCATATGCAGCAATGATATGGCTTGACTGGCTTGACTTATAAAGCCTTTACAAAATGGAGAGCCTAAATTATAAGTAAATTATTTGTCATTCATTACAATCAAAGAAAGATTTTCCAGATTGATTGGATAATGTTTTTCAGATATTGGCGATGTTATAATTCAATTTGGCGACCTAGGTCTTTTTCTATGCACGTCGCTTTAGAATGTAACATTTATTGGACTATCACGATTTTTATTTCGATGTTATTCTAACTTTCGCATAAGATCCATGCCATCTCATATATCCAATAAGTTAGGACTAGCTTTTACATACATACACGTTGGATTATGAAAGTATGGTATTTAATGCACAAATACAAATAAATATGTCTATAGGGTCCTTCTTAATATGCTGACACTTTTTTAAGAGGATGATCAGACCGTCAAACTGAACAACTTCCTCTATGGGACCAACATCGAAATCGCGAAAAAAAAATCATTACTTCCATACAAAACTGCAAACCTACTCGGAGCCAAACGTATGGGACAACTGTTTTTTTTTTCGCGATTTCGATGTTGATTCCATAGAGAAAGTTGTTCAGTTTCATAGTCTGGTCATCGCCTTAAAAAAGTGTCAGCATATTAAGAAGGACCCTGTATTATGCGTTCGTACATTATTCTACATTTAGCTTCTCACACTCACATTTTCACATAAAAAAGATATTCCAAATAGGCATTATATTATTTCTTATATCTCCGTCAATTCCTTACCGATAATCCTATAACATATAACCCTATAACTAAATATATACTGAACAAATTGCCCACCATTTACACAAGTAAGAAGGGACACAAAAAAAGAATATAAAATTATTCAAAAAGCGCAATAAATTGAGTGTCGCCGGCGGTTTTTATCTCGATTCTTAGAAGTGCGTCTAGGGTCTGCGTTTGCGCATACCGAACTATAGCTACCTGATTAAGGTGATGTTGTATTCAATGTTAGACAAGTTTGAGTAATAATTTAATTTTATAAAAATCTAAATTAAAAATGGTACATTTTTGTTCTTTATTAAGAGGGTACCGAGCCTCCAGAGCTGCCATATTTTAAATATTAACTAAGTATTATATAACAATAGCTGTTGCCCGCGACGTCGTCTGCGTTACCGGACAAAAAGTACCCTATGTGTTAATCCAGGCCATGGTCTATCTGTATGCCAAATTTCATAAAAATCCGTTCAGCGGTTTTTTCGTGAAAGCGGAACAAACATCCATCCATCCATACTTACAAACTTTCGCGTTTATTTAGTAGGATTGGCAAAAAACAAGAATGTCGCATTGTAGTCACTGTTGATTTTCAATTTATCGGGTCGTTAAGGATTTGTTTTTAAAATGTTTGTAGTTACCAGTTAGCCAAAAGTGGCAACTTAATAATTACAAGCATAAAACATAGTAATCCGAGGATTTTTTTCGATAAATTGAGTACCTACCAACATTAACAACAATGAGTTTTTTGGAAATGTTGTATAATAGTTTAAAAATTAAAAAATACGATGGAGGGCAGCACTATAAAAACATCCATCATATCAGACCAAAATAGAAATGTGGGGCGCATAAAAATCATAAGTAGGAGAAAGATTTCAATGCGCCCCACGTTTTTATGTTTGTCTGGTAAAATACGAAAACTACCCAGATTTGCATCCTAATACTTATTACTTTCTAGTTTTTGGTAACTTTTTTTCATTCTAATAAGTGTTTATAATAAAAATCTATTAAATAAATATACATAAGTAAAAAAAAGGAAAATGTAAATAAACTGGTAACTTAATTAGTAAGTAGGAATTGCTAAATTGAATTTTCCTGGAGGATTGCGGGATTGCAATCCTTAATTTACAAACAACTGAGTTCAATTTTACTATTTTATTCAGATTGCGATCCCTGGACCAGGGACTGTACCGTTTTATAATGTTTTCAAATCACATGAAATATTAGTTTGATAATAATTGGAGAAGATAGTTCGCCTTAACTAGTCATGCGTGTAGGTTACAATGTTTGAATGTAAGATGTCACTTCACTCTGAATGACTCATTCTTTATTATCTTACTTATAATAGACTGCATTACATCGGATTACCATTTATCGTTTAATGGTAGAGTTAGCGGGAAAAATTGTTTAAATGTTTCTGCTGATACCAAAACGGTGTTCACCTTTATAGATTTAAGGTTTTTGTAAGTTTTACTTCCTTTCTCGTTCTTTTGTCAAAATTAGTTCCACTGAAAAAAATTGTTTGTTAAATATAATCAAACTTTAGTGACTTAAAATAGTTTGTTTTGTAGCATATAAACAAACTTTCTGCTATACAAATAGCAACAAGTTTTGCTACCTATTTTAACCAAATGTATGATTATGTGCTACAAAACAGTTGGGAAGTCACTAAAGTTTGGTTATATTTAATACTAGTTTGGATGATCTTTTTTTTCAGTGTAAATCTATTAAAACTATATTTTTTTTGTAATTATCTCATCTCATCTCATCCTATCCTACTCCTACTACCTAATAAATGTCAAAGTTTGACGTAGTTTGGATGTTTGTAAGATTGTATGTTTGTGGCTTAGAGTGCCTGTCCATTGACGCGGAGATAGGCGGCGGAGCGGAGAAACAAGGAAATATTAACCAATCAGGGTTCCATAAAATCTCAGCCGAGATTTTGATTGGTTAATTTTTCCTCGTTTCTCTGTTCAGCCGCCTATCTCCGTGTCAATGGACAGGCAGTCTAAATCACGCATAAACGGCTTAACGGATTTGGATGAAATGTGGTAAACTGATAAAATATATTCTGGATTAACACATAGGATACTTTTTTAAGGTCCACGCAGTCGGAGTCGCGGGAAACAGCTATTTAACTATAATAGGTATTCTAAATGTCATTAGGAAGTAACAATTTGTTACTTACAATAATTCTGTAAGTAGAAATTACTAAAATCTTTTTTCCTGAATTAGAAATTATAGCACCGTCAACGTGTGAGGTTAACAAAGATATAAAACTAAACAAAACCTGATTAAGTTTAATACTAAAAGCTCTATTAGAAATAATTGGACTATCCAAGGAACCGCGAGCTGCGGTCAACGTTTTCACGCTTAGTTTGAATTTGAAAAAAGAACTAAGATATATAACCGCAGAGCTATGCGCACGCGCAAGGAAAGTGTGAATTGATCGCGGTTTTGTTAGTATTGAGAGGAATTAATATAGGAATGGTTAAGCTTTAAGGCAGGCGGGTTAGGCCACTATAGGCAGTAGGCGACCTCTAGGTTAGTAGCCTACCATATTTCGCTATGGACAAACCGTATCAGACTGGAGCTGTGTGGTGGAGCACAGCCCTGTTAGGGAATGTGTATGATAGCCTCCTGCTATGAATATTAGTAGCAGCACAGCAATTGATGCCAGCCTAGCAATTGATTTGTTTTGCGTTTCCTGAGGGTGGCTCCATAGTAAAAGTTGTTCAGTTTATAGACACCACACAACTGTATATAGACAGTAACGTTCTCACCGTGAGAAAGCTCTTTGTTCTTAGAACCACACTAAGGAAGCACTCCTCAACGGACTGCGTCAACGGCACGAATCAAAACCGAAGACGGAAAGAGCCCGCTTGCCGAACCGAGTTATCTAGAACAGCATTTGCAGACCGGCACTATTATCTTATGGCACCCTACCTATACAATAAAATAAATGATACATTGAATATTCTGCAATTAAATAAATTTGAGGTCAAGAAAAAAACCAGGGAATGGTTATTAAAATTGGACTATGATGAAACTGAAATGCTGCTAAACAGACTTGACATATGAAATACGAACTACTTACTTACACAGATACACACACGCACCCACGAACACACTTATGCACACTCTCACACAACATACGCATACACAGACACACAAGTGCTCACAATTTATTTACTTTGCTGCCTTTGTTTACTTTAGATTTAGTAATATAAGTGAAGTTATAGAATATTATAAGAGTGACGGACCAGACCACTGACATCCAGGTTGCAGGACTACCTATTCCTGAAGGTCAGAATCAATACCCTCACCCTTACCTAAAGTTCCATCTTTATACCATAACCATCATGTTACTTCATTTACTTATGTAATAAAAGATTATTATTAGTTTGATGGTTGAATTCATCGTTTCGGTATTTGCTAGGCTGTCACTTACAGCCTTTCCTTCTTTCATTCATAATAATATGAGTATTTAAAGGGTAATCATAATATGCATGTACGAGCGTAACCAAACACCCTAAAAATATTTAAAGGTGCGGGTCCGACCATCAAACTGAACAACTTTCACTTTGAAGACAACGTCAAAATCGCGAAAAAAAAAACTGCTGTTTCATACTTGAGTCAAAGAAAATATACACTACGCGAATTGAGTGCAGTATATACTCAGTTACTTTAATGGGACAGCAGATTTTTTATTCGCGATTTCGAAGTTGGCTGTATTGTAAAAGTTTGATGGTATGAACCCTCCCTGAAAATTTGGAAAGTATGTAAGAGGATATAATTTGTGCGGCGCTTGATACAGAACAAAGTTCCGTCCTATTTTCAATTTAACTTCTCTTTCGGAATAAACCTCTCTTAATAAATCACTTAGTATATAGTAATGCAAGTAATTATATAGTACCAATCGTTAACTCGTATTTACAATCTATGGGAAGACGGACAGCGGTCAGCAGTAATAACAGGAAAGCATTAAATGACCATGTGGTTTTCACACTTCAATAGAGAAGAGCTTTCAATCTGATAACCACTTTATTTAGAGCTATTGAAGATACGAGACCGTTCGATAGGATTGGATAATGGAGGTCTAGGATCATTGGTTGTTTCATTTGCAAGATAGAATAAGTTAGGTTGTTTTTATTGTAAAATACAAATGATGCAATTTTATTGTTAGCGAGCTTTTGCTCCCGACTTCGTCTGCATTGCTTCCCGTCGTAGCGAGATAAAATATACACCAGATTTTTATTGGGAAACTAACAGCAATTTATTATTGTAGTTTTACAACAATATAAAGCAATTTTAAGTAAAAGCTGTCAATTAAAAAAAGTTTAATCAAAATCGGTCCAATCAGTTCAAACAGCCAGATAAAAATCTGTTATTTGGAATAAGGAACACCTAAAGATCAAAAACCTAATTATCCTAAACTTCTTTTTTGTCCGTCTTAATATGTTGACACTTTTTTAAGGGGATGACCAGAGCCCAGAGCCAATAAAACAGAATAACTTTCTCTATGGGACCAACATGGAAATCATGATTATTAAGAAGGATTTTTGTATGTACACACGGCGACAGATCAACTTACCCATAGTTCGACCTTATGTCCATGAACATAGAGTTCAACTATGGGTAGGTTGATCTGTCGCCGTGTGTACATAATTATCTTCAATGTACATACAGACACACTTCTGTAACAGTTTCATAACACGTGTTTTGTAAGTCTAGATAGATTTAGATAGACTATCGTGCATCGCTTCATTTTGAATGTTAAAATTTTTGGTACTCGCTGTCAAAGTCCGCTTTGCCACATCTCACGGCACAAACTATGATAGTACAATAATTGCACCTATAGGTACAACGTGTTATTGAATTAACGCAAAACTAGAAAGTAGTTTGTTCAGAATCGAGAGCAGAATCAAATTATCATGGTTTCAACATAGGTATTTTTTTTCAAAATATTAAATAAGTTGTTTGTTAAATAAAATTTTACTGAACCCGATGTCAACCCACGGCATGGGTACACTCACCCTACTTAGTACTTACTACCAAAACGAGATTATTAAAATGTATCCATGAGAACGTTAGCGCTTTCATTCATTGCTGAAATGATAACAAATCATTTTTGCTTCAAAACTTCAATTGCGAATAACTTTCTTTCAATCTAATTATTTAGTTATAAATCAGTTGGGGTGTATGAGGTTTTGCGCTAATTCATTAACACGTTGTATACATATCGACAATTGATACAGAACGACTTATAAATTCTTCAAGTAATATCGATAAATAACGTTAATCTACATTCCTCGCGTCCATGCCAATTAGTAGTTTATCGAGAAGATTATTCACGGTGTTTACTCGATTTATGTATCGAGTGCCGAAATCGATTTATGTGTCGAATGTGAAATCGATTCACATACCGACCCGTGAGGTTGTGGTGCATGGTAATTTATAATTGTACATGATCTGGAGACAAACTTGAAGAGAAAGTTGATGATTTTGAAATGAGCGGTTTAATCTATTGGCAACATCAAAAACCACCACCTATTTCTAACACATTTTTCACCTTCAAATTGACAGGTTTTTTGTAAAATTTACTAACGCCATCTGCTGATTTTTATTTTAACTGCCCTTGGAAAAATATCTCTTTATTTGACGCATTTTAGTCATCATCATCAGCCTATCATCGTCCCCTGCTGAAGATAGGCCTCTACTTAGGCGCGCCACAAAACTCTGTCCTCGGCCTTTCTCATCCAGTCCTCCCCGCTACTTTTTTTAGGTCGTCTGTCCAGCGGGCAGCAGGGTGTCCTACACTACGCCTACCAGTTCGCGGTCTCCACTCTAGAACTCTGACACCCCACCGGTTGTCAGTTCTTCGGCAGATATGACCAGCCCATTGCCACTTCAGCTTGCTAATTTTCTGAGCTATGTCAACCACTTTAGTTCTGTGACGACAATGAAATGCTAGAATCCATATATTTGAGCTAGTAACGGATCTTCAAGAAGAGATTCTTTGAATGGTAATGTTATACGTCTTTGGTGGACTTCGGCCTTTCCACAATTCTCATAAACTGACATGGTATGACTAATATGACAGTAGCTATTTTATGCTTTTGAAAAACACGGCTGCCGGAAAATTTGACATTTTCGTCACGATCTCCCTAAATACTTTAGGCTTTTGTCACTGAATAGGCAATGGTATCTTTTGTTACAAAATATTTTGTATGTACGGTTACGAAACTTTAAATTCGTTCCGTAACGTCAATACCTAAACTGATTTTAGGGCAAATATTTGTATGTTTTGTTTCTGAGGGATTTTGGATCTTAAAACTGAAAACAAGGACTGCCGCTGTTTTTGTTTTGAACAAGAAGAATTTAGAATAGTAATGTTTATGTTAAAACGTTTTGTTTTCGGTTTTCTAATTAGTTACACATTTAACGGATGGTCAGCAAAGTGGGCTAGTGGACAAACGAAGTACACTATACGAACTCTCCAACTAACCGAGTGTAAACAGTAGCTTGTTTTAAGTAAGACGAATCTAGACGTTCAATAAATTTCACGATACGTATCTTGACTTACTTACTCGACCCAAATGTATGGGACAGCTGATTTTTTTTGCGCTATTTAGATGTTGGTCCCATAAACAAAGTTGTTCAGTTTGATGGTCTGATCATTCTCTAATGTTGGACCCTGTATAAAACAATCGAAATATAGACCATACAATTTGCGTCGTGGTCAAACCCATAACGCAGGTAGTACACGCTCAATAAAGATCACGATATAACACCAAAATGAACGATGCAAATTATAAATAATATTTCTTTGAAGTTGTGACAGACATTAATACCAAGAAAGCAAAATTATTTAATTTCAGATTGTTTCAAAACAAGATTCGCTTAAATTTAACAAGATTTATGAATTGGGAACAAATTGTTTTGATACCATCAAAAATTATTTCTGTTATTTGGATTGACTTATTTCCTCTCCATCCTTCAAGGTGTAGATATCTTTATTTTCAGTTTATTCACGGAGCATATAAATATAAATGAATTGATATAAATATGTCATCGCATTTCATGGTAGAGGTTCAATAAAAAAACCGCAAGATTGAGTTTGGCAACACGCCAGAGTTTCAATTTTCTTTAATGACAAAACTGTTTTTGCAGCTGCATAAGTAGCTGTTTTGATACTTTTTACAATGATATTGTATAAGAGGTAAGTGTACTTTTTGCAACCATTAGCAGCAAGGCTGATTCAGTGTTTATGGGGTGTAGAGTTTCTCTGTGATGGGACTGGACCATGTATGCATAACTCCAGTCCGTTTAGGAGTTACTGATGATTAAAGGTCTGTTAAAAATTAACGATCAGCTGCACGGCTGATCGTATGATATTGTTGTAGTATGCACTGTAGCTATGTGAACAGTACAAAAACTGTCAAGTTCTGTCAGTCGGTTTAGGAGATACGGTCAGTCAAAGTTCCGACCTTTGAACGGCTGTATCTCCTAAACCGACTGATGAACCATGTCAGTTTTTGTACTGTTCACATAGCTACAGTGCATACTACAACAATATCATACGATCAGCCGTGCAGCTGATCGTTAATTTTTAACAGACCTTTAATCATCAGTAACACCTAAACGGACTGGAGTTATGCATACATGGTCCAGTCCCATCACAGAGAATCTCTACACCCCATAAACACTGAATCAGCCTTGCTGCTAATGGTTGCAAAAAGTACACTTATCTCTCGGAATACAAGGTTTTCCGCTCATACAGGGTGTAACCATGTTAGACCATCAAACTGAACAACTTTCACTATGGAGACATTGAAGTAAAATAAAAAAACCGGCCAATAGCGTGTAGGGATCGCCCATGACTGGGTTCCGTAGTCGTGGCTGATGCGGACGCCAGCCGACCAGAAACTCAGCAGCCCAAAGACTTTGAGCGCATATTAATATCTCGAGATACAAGAATTATAACGACATCAACGTTTGTATGGGTGTTTTGTATCATTTTACCGGACCAATTTATGAGCGAGACGAAAAGCGGGATAGGGGTGAGCTAGGGATCTGCTGGTCTCAAATCTTATCAAATTAAAGATTTTAAAAATAGTATCGGAAATCCTACCGATTTGGGCTCTTCCTTTCGTACAATTAAACTATACCAACACTTCTGTCGATACCTTCAAAATTGTTCGATCTCTTCCGTCTTTAAGATGATAGGCGGGCTGAAATGGTAATTTGGAGAATAGGTCACTTTTTCGACTGTATACGTATTTGTCCCATCCTCCCCACCCATACACCCTGCCGACTAGAGTGCAAAAGAAATAACTGCTCGGGCTAATTTTATCTACGTAAAATCGACGAAATCTACATTTCGTATTCCCCTGTTTCCTCATCCAAAACTAACCCGATTTAAATAATTCTTTCAAGAATAATATAAGAAAGACTTTAGCTATGTCAGTATGTTTGGATTTTTTGTTTTTATACATCAAATTTGTTTGCTGGATGTCTGAAAACGGGCTAAAATTGGTCATTTTCGAAGGTTTTTACTGTAAGAACTAGCTAGGGTAGTTCTTACAGTAATTAATTAAAGCAAAGAAGCAAAACATAGGGCTGGACATAGCAGAGGTAACATAGATTGTACGGTAAAAAAATGTTTTGCTCTAGTGTCATTATCCAGGGAGGAAACAGAGGAATACGTTTGTATGGAAAAACCGTACCCGCCTATCCTCTTAAGAAACGTAAATTTATGTATCACCACATGGCCATGCTTAAGATTGTAGGTTGTTTAAATACGCATATAAACCAAACCTCAATTTAAACGCTAATAAATCCAGAAAATGACTACCAATCTAGTACAAAAATACATTATAGTGTAAATAAATAAATCTCACCTCCAATTTTATTGTCCGAATTTATTCGATGCCCCGTTTTATACTTTACTTCCTTTAACCGTGTTGGGAATACACTAACCAAAACTGCTCCAAATAAGTTACTAGCCACCAACTCTGTTTTAAACTCTATTGCCTACCAATTAAGCTATAAACTTCTGTTTGCGGACAGTAAATTTATGTTTGTAGAAATGCAGGCGTTAAGTCATTAAGAAGTCGACGCCGAAAAGCAATAAAAAGTCGAAAACATAAATAAAGTTTTACTATGAATGAACATGGCAGCTACGCGCCTGCAATATATAGCAGAGAAGGTTGTGATTTGATAACTAATTCGTTAAATATTTCGGGAATCTACAGAAACAAATATAGATCCATAAAGATGGGATTCTATAGAATAGAAAAAATCATATACACCAGGCGGACTTGCTAAAGCTGAGGCTTAACACAGTGGTATAAATGCAAATACAGAACGGGAGGGCGATTGCGCTAGTTTTAAACATTATAGTCCGAGATCCGACCGTAAAATTATGCACCTATTTCATAGGCGAACGAAATGTGATTCTAGTGTATGTTTACACAGGGGTCAATTCAACGCCGCCAAGTTGCCTAGAAAAATCTTGCCGCAAGTACCTATTCCATTATGATTTTTGGCTTAACTTTTTCCACCTGTCTATTTGGGAAGTCAATGAGGTGCCATCGGAAGGAGACTAATCTAAAGTACTGGAAAAACTAGGGTTGCCATCTCTCAGTTTGCCGCCACTATAGGGTTGCCAGGTTAAAAAATGACTTCTTTGAACCTGGCAACCCTATAGTTGCGGCAGATTGTGGGGTGGCAACTCTAGTTTTTCCAATACTTTAGATCAGTCTCCATCCGATGGCCCCTCATTTACTTCCCTAATAGACAGGTGGAAAAAGTTATTCCAAAAATCATAATGGAAAAGATACTTGCGGCAGAATTTTTCTAGGCAACTTGGCGGCGTTGAATTAACCCCTGTGTGAACATTCACTAGAATCACATTTCGTACGCCTAAGAAATAGGTGCATAATTTTACGGTAGGATCTCGGACTATAAGCGATATGTCAAAACGGCTCTAACGGCTGTCAAATGAATAGCGCAATACAATAATTATGGTTCAATTGCGATTTGTTTAGCACAATTGCCCTCCAAAGCACCAGAGAAGTAGCATGTAGGTGCAGTCCGCGTGCCACTGATATGCGTTGCTAATTTGCTCCCCATATCTGTTCATACATTTCACTCAACAAAAAGCCATATGTCGCTATGACAGTTTTAAGGAATCATTGATTATGATGATGAACCTAAACTGCTCCTGCCCAGACACCCTGATTGAACCAGAAAAGATTCATCCTTCGATAGCGTATAATCATTACTTGTTTGTAACTTGTTAATTGCTAAACGACCCATTATTAAGCCTCGTTACCGTCACGGTACGTTTGCTCAAAAAGACCTGCTACAGATTGTCGCGTTTACGCTATGCGCTTTTAAGTGACCACCAAAAGCTCCATTATCATTATCCCCGATTATTCACAACGTAGCAAGCCTTGAAAGCTCCCGAGATGTTCACAGCGTGACATTATGGGAAGCTTCGATCATGTCACGCAGTGTGGATATCTCTCTAATAATGTTGGTCGGACCCTTATCTTCACTCGGCGTATCTTTTTCCATCTTAGAATATGAACAGTATTTCTGTTGTTCGTCCAGCAACACTATAAGAAAGAGTGATGATGATGTCCTCCACGACACGTGTCCCTTTCCCCCATCAATTTCTACTAACCTAACCTAACCATCCTCTTGCTAGGAAGCGTGGCAAAAAATAGTAGGCGATGGTGTATTCCTGTTTAACTCGAACTCACTCAGTATTGCACATGCTTACTTCCTGTCAGTTTTTCCCATTTGCTTGAAGTGTTCAATCTTAAAAACAGTCAACTGCGCATAAATAATGTCGATATTCGAGCTACAGAAAACATAATTTCTTATATATCTGATGTATTTTACTTACTTATCGTCGTTTTTCTGCCCTTTTCTTGGGGTGGGCGCGATATGTCGTCTTCCTTCATTCATCTCTTTTAGCCGTCATTTCAGCGTTCACTCCTTTTCTACTCATGCCATCCATCACACAATCCATCATTTCTTTGGTGATCATCTCTTCATTCAGCCATCTACATTCATATATGTATTTGGATAAGTTATCCGCAACAAATTTCACAAAACAATTTGACCCATCGTCTATGCTGCCACGGGTACCTAACCGACCGCCGGACGCACGTACAGAGCCCTCTTTTGGTGACACCGCTCTAAGGCCGAGTTCCTCTACGTCTCATTGTAATTTATGGATGTACCTTCACCGCGCACAGGGAATGCTAAGGAGCCGATGAAAGGATAAGCCGCTGCAGTGATAATAACGGTTTTTAACGTAGTTGTTGTAGCTTTAAATTGTCCTTTTTGTTTATACAACTTGTTAATGAATTAACGCAAAACTAGAAAGTAGTTTGTTTAGAATCGAGAGCAGAATCGAATTATCATGGTTTCATTCAACATAGGTAATTTTTTTCAAAATATTAAATAATTCGTTTGCAAAATTTAAAATTTTCTGAACCCGATGTCAACCCACCGCACGGGCACACTCACCCTACTTAAAACAAGATTATAAAAATGTATCCATTAGTACGTTAGCGCTTTCTTTTAGTGCTGAAATGATAATAAATCATTTTCACCTCAAAACTAAAAATGCGAATAAATTTAAATTTTAACTATCAAAATAATGAAATTATTGTTTCAATCTAATTTTCTTGTTATAAATCAGTTGGGGTGTATGAGGTTTTGCGCTAATTCATTAACACGTTGTATGATAATACATACGGAAACACACGACTCCAATCCCTATCGGGGTCGTCAGAAATGTTGCTAACACTTCCAACTTTCTTTTCAAAAATAGAATAAAGCTATTACTTACAGCAGAATCGATTTATAAAGTTTTCAACATAGGTTACATTTTTGAAAAAATTAAAGAATTTGTCATTATAATCGTTGCTTAAATAATAAGCCTCATCATCATCAGCCTATAAATGGCACAGGCTTACCCACAGGTAAGGTGGGTACCATTCCACCACGCGAGTCCAATGCGGATTGGTAGACTTCACACACTGAAAAAAATGCGAGCCTACTAAGACTCTTAATTAGCACCAAAATAATTGAATTGAAGTTATTATTGTTTACTAAAAACAAAAGATGGTTAGTTGTAACAACAAGCCGAATTCGTTTAACAAAGTTCTCTTAGTCGGAGAAGTCATGATTTTGACAGGCTCATATGGATTCATGATGTTGGTTGGTAGTAAAAAATTTTTTTTCAGTGCATAATCTGAATTTCTTCTTCAGCGCATGCAGGCTTCCTCACCATGTTTTTCCTTCACCGTTTGAGAGCAGTCGGTATTACCATGTATTACATGCATAAGTTAGAAAGACTCATTGATACATGGCGTGTCGTCCGTGCGGATTCGAATCCGGACCTGATGATTGAGTGTCCATACCTTTCCGCAACGTGCCATCGATGATTGTTATCTTGAGCTATCATAAATCCAATGACCTTGGAACTACAAATACAATGGAAATGCAATCAGAACACTAATAATGCGAATCACAAGCGACCGCTACCAAACTTTGTTAACAAACCGATTAAGAGGTCCCATCACGCATTCATTCCTGACACATTACCTATAAGTCAGCTAACTCAGTATAAAGTCCGGACAATGGTGACACTGCTCATTAGATATGGCCTCTACTTGTGGACGCATGCGCGGAACGCGAATCGTCTAATTAGAGAGCTGTTGTACAATGTATTAAGCAAACAGTAGCGGAATTGAGAGGTGTTAATTTTAACAAATGAACGATAAATTTGCAAGACGTCTTAGAATCGATACGTGATCGTAATCGAACTTGTTTTGTTGTTTGTGGTAAACCTCAGTCTTTATTTCTAATCCATTGTTACAAATCCTACAGCTAAGCTATGTGGTTACGTCGTATAAAAGTATTACCATTTCTCATTGTGAAAAAACGTTTTTCAAGTTCTGTATTCTTTCAACGTGTACTATCCTGCTATCTTACGTGTGCGCCTTTGTGCGCGTATGATCGCTGTCATTATGTGACAAGTTTATCTGGATAATGTTGGACCAATATCGTTACTGCTTAAGTCATATATTGTGCTGTGGTTACGTAAACTGTTTGCGGTTTTAGAGTGCAGATAATTGATAGTGTTTTAATATCGAAACATTTTATAGGTATGCAGATTTCTTTATCCAAGGCTTACATATTAAAAATCTAGTGTTGAGACTAGTTTGTTAGTCACGTGGTTTCTGTTGCTTAGTTTCCTTTTCTAATACTTCTATTTCTTCTTGTGGTGTCATCTCCTACTGGAGATTGGCTATCATTAGGGCTATTCGGACCCTGGAGACTGTATAATGGTACTATAATGATTTATTATACAACATTTAGCCCTAGGACTGCTTTAATTCCAGTTACAATAGAAAATCAATTATTTCGTCAAGTAGATCTATCTACGTTCCGGCAGTTCAAAAGTTAACAAAAATATAGAAAGAAAAAGAAAGAAAGAAAGAAAATATTTTTAATTTGCATGCACAACAAAACACTGGTAATTGGGTCATTATTTTATTCAGGGTACTATAATCCGGTCCCCTTCAAAGGCAACCGAACAAAGGCGATTTTGTTAGTTAAATAGGTAAATTCCAAAATAAAACTGATATCGGTAGCTACCGAATAAGAAACGAGTCTTAGAAATACGTAGGACTTAAAGTAAAATACTATACTTTCTTGCAAATTACGGTAACTCAGTTGTTTGTGTATGAAATGCAATATAATTTTGAGGGACGGTAACGCTGTGGTTATTTTGCTGAAAAAACATCAATAAATGTAAGAAGTAGCAAGAAAACATCGCTGCAAATGTCTTTAATGATTACTATAAACAATGATGAAGAAAAATCGGCATTAAAACGGTAAAAAAAGACTTATAGAATTTATACAATAAAAGAAAATAAAATTTTATCCAAATTGTACCCTGAATAAAATAATGGCCCAATTAGCGGTATAAGGTCTAGTATAAGACAGTAAAACATCTTTATACAATGCATACAATGGTAGGTACTAAACGCGGCTTTTATGTGTGCTCGCCAGTACCTACACCTCGTAGCACGCACACACTGACGATATCTAAGGCAACCAAGGCAGCGCCAGACGGGGCTACACTGAAAAAAATGATCAACCAAACTAGTGTTAAATATAATCAAACTTTAGTGACTTCCAAACTGTTTTGTAGCATATAAACAAACTTTCGGTTATAAATAACAACACGTTTTGCTATTTATAACCAAATGTTTGATTATGTGCTACAAAACAGTTTGGAAGTCATTAAAGTTTGGTTATATTTTAACACTAGTTTGGTTGAGCATTTTTTTCATTGTACGCGGAGATAAATAGTCAGTGTGTGCGTGCTACGAGGTGTACGCCGCGTTTGGTAAATTAATATTTTTACTGTCTTATACTGTGCCATAACTTATGAAAAATGTGAATATTATAGATATTTTATATAGATATTCTGCTCACATATTTTTCATACCTAGCCACAATTAAATTTTTTTTGCTATCAAGAAATCTTTGATTATCATCTTTTCATACGAATTCAAAAATAGGCGTTGCCAATGTATGCAATCTGTTTTTATTTTTAAGTCGTTTATAATTAGTAGTTACTATGAGAAAATTACTTATAATTATAAGATTAAAAACAAAGCTTCTTTTAAACATTGTAATCCTGCTTACATTTCAGGAATGTTGTAGTTGTTAACACTTTAATTGTTGACAAGTTGAGTCTGGCGCAAAATTGTTTAATAACTGTGACTTAATTATGTTGCTACAGAAATAACTAGGCCTCACATGAAGATCATCTGATAATCATTTGATTTTTTTTTTACATTTCATAATGCATACTAAAGTTGATAATTGTCGCGATGTTTCTGACCACCCCGAAAGGGATTATGGTCACCGATTATTTAATAGTTAGGTACCTACTTAATTATGATCATAAGTTTATGCAATTATTTTTGTTTTACAAAATTACTTATTATGGACACACTGGAAAAAATGTTTTGTTATATATAAATCTTTAGTGACGTCCAAACTTTTTTGAAAGACATAAACAAACGTTTAATTATCTGCTAAAAAGCTTGGAAGTAACAACAATTTGGTTATGTGTATTTAACAAACCATTTTTTTTCAGTGCAGTATAAGAAAGAGTATTAATACCTACGTAAGTACAGTGCGGACACTCCCTGCCCCCCTCCAATTTTGACCTTACCCCCTCTCGGTGGTAAGGGAGGCAGACTCTCTCTCGCACTCACTCAGGATACAATAGCTTCTTCTTTCCAGTGCGAGCCCGTTTGTATGATACGTTACGTTCAGGGTATGCGCCGTGGCTATAAATAAATAAAAATAATTTATTTCGAGCAACACGGGACTCATAGCATGTTAGTAGATAACAATAGCTTAAACCTAAGTGTTAGTATTAACATGAAGGTTGTTACAGTGGGTAATGTAGGGACAGTCCAGTCTGGTTATATTTGGTTTCCTAATTTATTCATCCATTATAGTTATAGGTGTTCAAAATTAACCTGTTCCTAACTAGGAAATGGTTTTATATGCAGCTTAGTAATACTCTAACAAAATAAAATATCTATCTATCACGTCACGCATGTTTCTCAGTGATTTCTCAGTGGGTAGGTAGAGATTAAGCCACGCCGTCTACTACGAACCTTAACCTACCTCTTTCACCTCATTCGCATCCGTACACCACTTCATACAATTTCGAGTTCATCGCACAATTCGCACATCACTTTTTTGTAGTACGTAAGTACGTAACCGATTTGATCAGAGGACGTCCTACGAGGGCGCTCTACCGACACTTCCAATATCTCTTTCGCACATCTAATATATAAAAAAATTTGCTTCATTAGTTTAAACATACTTAATTACAGATCAGCGGTGAAATCTAGACCGGCCGCAATAATATTAAAAACCAAGTCCTTCGATTCCAAGAAGACTCCGAAACAATTCGACGGGTAAAAAACAATTAAATCGTAATTAAGGACCGTATTAAGAGGCCGGCATGCGTCTGCGCATTGCAGCACTCATTTTAGGTATAGGGATGGGTTCGATGAGTTGTCGTTGTCGATAAAAAGGGCGAAGATTCACGGATGTTTATTACGATTAGGAAGCTGTATAAAAATTCTTGAGATCTATCGAAAATAAATAATTTAGGAGGACTTACACTCATGTATACAAGGAGTAGAGGTTGGTCATTTAGACCAACTGCAAGTCCCTTACGTACCAGATTTACATGGGTGGGTCAGACAGAATGCAGTGGAAAATACTGAAGGAGACCTATGCGTCTCTGGGTAAAAAAAATATTAATTAAATACGGTTGTATACTTGTATGTTGTAACTGCGAAAAGGCTGGAATAAATAATAAACATATGATTTTGAATGTTAGCGTGTGTAGGCTACACTTCCGTCGTAACTTATTTTAAAACTATAATTATAATATACCCATATAATGCCTTCTGATTTGTTGTATATAAAAACACTTAATTAATAAGACCTTTTTCAGTCAACTAAAAGAACATAAAATCTCAAAACACTTTGACGCCTACAAAAGCTTTAAAAACAAAAGACCCCATTTATCGAATGCATTCAAAATTCACGATTCGATATTTGAATGGCCGATAAAACCCGACACTGCACCGCCCGCCAATTTCGCACACATAAACATCGTAAATCTCATTCAATGAAAATGAGTATCGATATCGATATCGATGTTTATGTTATCGATTAATTACGTGACTATAACTCTTGGCCTCATTGAGGGGACAATGGTCGGTCACGTCCGAAACAATCACATCTTCATTAATTACTGAAGGAATTTTTTTGATGGCGTACCCTTTTTGATTTTGGTGGTGTAAATAAAAAGCGTGAAGCGTGAAATGGTGTTTTTTTGTCCTTTTTTTTTTGTTTTAATTGGATAAGCGTTTCTGTCTCATAAACTATGTAGTGGTAATGGTGGGAGCTGGAAATCTGGAATGATGTTAGAATCTAAATTCTTAATTAACGTCATTCTCTTCAGTTTGTCTTTATTTAGTCTTTTTTAGATCGCTTGTTTTTCTCAACTCAGCATTGGCAGAATCAACGACAAAACTTTTAAATAAGTAGAGAATAAGGAACCATGCGTCCTTTGATAAGTTATTTTTCAAGATAGATAGTCGAAGCTACGAACGCTTCGAAAAAATTGCAACAATGGAAGGCCGCTAAATCGATATACACGCAATAGAGGTAAGTTGTATGACGCCTCACGCACACCAACATAAGAAAGTTGGCCCAATTGTTTTAGTACGTTAGAAGCGTGAGGTTCTATCTTGACATGTAATTAATCAAAGCATGCGTCCTTCGATTCAAGTCAGAGCGGCCGTAGTATGGCAGCGTGACATACCTAGTGCTATTGGCGCGATAGCGCTATATCATGCTGCAATACTACGGCCGCTCTCGAGCGAGATAAAAAGCGTGATGTAGCCTTATATCGCACATCATGCTACGGCAGCTGACTTAGTTCACAAAATAGTATATTGATTTTTTTAATAATCGATATATTAATCGACGATTTCGATAATCTTAAATATCTGCGATTAAAGATAATATAATGATCGTAATCGTTGCACCACCTTTTCATAATCGATATATTAGCCATGTTTAATAATGGACAGTTACGATTAATCTGAAAACCTTGAATACCAGCGATTAACTATAATCGTAATCGTTGCACCACAACTGAAAACACCTACCTCGATTTTCTTTATACTCAAACCAAACATAACCATGTAGTGATAATAACAACCAGCACAACCAGCTTCAATTTGTCGCTCGACTTTTTGTCAAATACCCGCATCTTGTCCAAAATCAGATGTAATTACACCAGTTCTGTTTCCCATGTCTTTGGTACGTGGTATGGTAATTAAAACATAAATTATAATATGTTAAAATGCTTTAAGATGTTATCAAGGGTATTTAAAAGTTAATTCACAAATCTTTTCTTGAAATTCATTTAGGTTACAGAAACTGGTATTGATTTCACAGAATTTAATTTTGTTTAATTTGAAGTGTACAGTCTTATCATTTAAAGGCAACCTTTAAAGGCACACGATATTAATCATTCAGTATCGACACTAAGCCCGCGAGATTAAAATACGATTGAGGCACATAGAG
Organism: Agonopterix subpropinquella; assembly: GCA_922987775.1. Taxonomy (NCBI): domain Eukaryota; kingdom Metazoa; phylum Arthropoda; class Insecta; order Lepidoptera; family Depressariidae; genus Agonopterix; species Agonopterix subpropinquella. The sequence goes on along the minus strand of OV277716.1, from coordinate 5,850,680 downwards.
CTTACTGAAGGCGAGATGCATTCCCAAACGGCCACCACAACACGCACAAAGAGTGACTTGATTCGTTTCGAACTTTTTCTTCTGCTCTTCCTGTTACCACTACGTGGAGTATAGGGATCGGATAATAGCTCTCCACCGGTTGCGATCTAGGGCAGCACTGTAGATATCCTCCCAGGTCATGTTGAGACTTTTAGCCTCTACTTCCACAGAGCGGCGTCAGGTTATTTTAGGGCGTCCCCTCTTTCGTTTGCCTGGTGGGCGCCATTCTAAGGCTGTCTTCGATGGGTGATCGTCAGGCCTCCTTAATACGTGGCCTAGCCACTGCCACTTTCGAGTAAGGATCACTTTCTCTATACGCTGCTGACCCGTCCGTCTCCATAGCTCATCGTTTGAGATGGTGTTTGGCCAGAAGATCTTTAAGATTTGCCTGAGGCATTTGTTGATAAAGACTTGGAGTCTATCTGTGACCGCTTTTCGGATGAATCAAGTTTCACAGCCGTTTAGTAGAACCGTTTTGACGTTTGAGTTGAAAAGCAAGCTTTATCGTCCTACTGATTGTTGACGACCGCCATACGGGTTTTAGATGACCAAACGCTACAAGAGGAAGAGGAACCTAATCAAATAACAAATAATTTACCTATTTATTTATTCCCATTACTATCCTACCACACTAGACCGCCTTATTTGTTTATCATATTTGTTTCTTTTTTTATGCTGTATCTGTGTGTATCGCTGTGTTTTGTTGTAAATAAAAGTATATTCCATTCGTTCATTCATTCACTATCTTTCCCTAACCACTCAGATTCTCTCATCTACTCAAGCTTATTACATGGTACAATTCAACAACCATAAGCATCAACTTAAACTCGCTTACAAAATATCTAACAAATGTAAACAACATCAAGTAAAAACGATAGCTATTTACATACACGTTAGAGACAAAGTTGTTAAACATAATGACGTATGAAATATGATGATGAGGTCATTTGGAGAGATTCCTGTTGCCACTTTAAGGCTCAGAATAGACGTGGAGCTTCTACTTTTAGTTTAGATACGCTGGACATTGAACTTTAAGATGATGGAAATAGAGAAACAAAAGCAGATTAAAGTCTTGGTTAAACGGTACAGATCTGTGTTTTGCGTGTTCTAACCAAGTTCTAACGACTAGGTCTATTACTCTCCTCGCCGATGCAAGTCTTGTAAAATCTGAACCAAAATGAGGTCCAACTCAATCAATCTTCTGCCCTCGTACCATGTATTATTTGAGGTCGGTGCAATATCTGGCATAATATAAATATATTATGGCATATTCTCCTATTTATATTAAGTATCATTTCAGTATTCATTGCCGTGTTTCACTCTATCAATTCTAAGTTTTTTTCTCCTTTTATGAACATCTACATTCATATTTATGTAACACTCTTCCACATCACGACGATAAGCGATAAGATTTTATCTTCTTTTAAATACAGTTCAATAAAGAAAATTTTATTAGTGTGCAAAATGCCATCATGAATGATCATTTCTGAAGACTTGCTAAAAATGCACCATGTAACTGCAGCTTTGTTGTAGCAATAAGGTTTCTGACTGCAACGAATAGGAAATTAGGAATACCATCCTAAGAATATGCACATGTATACAGGGTGAAATTGAAATCAATCGACAAAATTTAAGAGAGTGTTATACTCGAGATATGGCTGGTTTTAAAAATAGATTTAGACCAAATTAAATAACGTCCGAGATTTTAAAATATCGTAATTATTAATTGTGGCTGATTTAATTTGTGACTGACTGTACAGATGCGAGGTCGATACGCGGCGAGCGAGAGTGAGCGGTACGAAACAATAGCGCCATCTGTTGAGTTTTGGCGAATTTAAGCATTTAAAGCACGATATTTTTATGGTATAAGAATCAATGGTAGGTATACCATTGTCCGTTAAGTACTAAAAGGAAATGTCCTTACCTTATTTTAACAGATGTTCAAAGTGACCACCTCCATTTCGTATGCACAAATTGAGCCCGACACGGCGGCGCTGGTTGTGATTTACAGCTCAAATGCACTGACATTTTTTTCTCTCAGTTCACTCACTGTGGTCGATTCAGTTTCATACACACATCTTTTAATTTCCCCCCACAAATAAGGGATGATACTTGAGAAGCAGGGTGCATCTTGCGATAGCGTCTTTGCGTTTCACGAAGCCTCCGTGTTTCTCACTAATAAATTATCACCATATCCAAAAAACTGCAGATTTGTGTACGACTTTTTTTTACAAATTCAGGTTGAACCTAATACGACACTGCACTGAAATCCAAGTTCCGATACGTAAGCGGGCACTGATTGATTACAGAGCGCGGTAACCTCTTAATCAGATCGCGACCAAACGGAAACTGTTTTTGTTTTGTTTGCCTGAGGCGCGTGCGACCTTGCCGAGCGGTGGGGATGCGCTCGCTAGAGTTGTGCGGGGGTGCTCCGCCTGCGAGGGGATGGACGTTGACCGGGCTCGCCGGCCGGTGGAAATGTACAGTTCGAATGAGAAAATGTTTATTTAAGGAATTATTTAATTTTAATTTAAAAAACATTTTTTTTATTTAAAGTGTGTATGACACAGAGCGTTTATTATGAACCCCTTCTGAATGTTTTGGCATGCTTAGAATGTCTTTTATTTTCATAATTTACATTTCAAGAAAACCCTGCAATATAAGATCTAAATCAGGAGTACAACTCGCCACCAAAATTTGTCGAATGTCTTCGATTTCACCCTGTATTGCATTGAATAGATTAATTTGAATGTTGCTCAAGAGAAAACTTGAAATTGTGAAAAAATCTGCAGCAAATCATAAAGATTTAACAAAATTATAAAAAATAGCGGCTGTAAAAATTACTAGTCTAGGCAAATCGAATTGCAGTACAAAAAATAAACACGTATATAATTTGTAACACTCGTAAAATGAAGACATAATAGAGGGCAATTGAAGAAACAACGGACATACACGCAAACTTAAAGCATTCTTTTTTGTCTACACATACACAATACACATTAATTTATTAATTAAGTACTACGCTACTACATTTCAATACAAATTGTAAGTAAAGAATAAGGAAATTAAGAATTGAAAACATAGCCAACTTTAACATAGCTTTGGTATTTTTAGATTTCCAAGAATATTTATGTGAATACATAGGAATTTCTTTTATCATTATGAAAGAATTAGCTACCTAATTCATTATGCGTAAGGATACTTATAAGGAGAGCTCCATAATGAAAGCTCAACTTTTTGTTTAATAATGCCTCACATGACTGCCTTTTATATTAGGCAGTTATGTCAGTTATGATTATGATGTAGCACAAATGGTATCGTGCATTTTTGTTCGCTGTGTCCAGTCCTGTTATACAGGTTCCAACTTCCAACAAGGGGATGATCAGACTACCAACAAACAACATGGGATAAATGTAGAAATCGCGAAAAAAATCAGCTGTTCCATACAAATCTGGCATCATACTCGACCCAAAATAATAGGCCAGCTGTTTTTTTTTCGCGATTTAGACATTGGTCTCAAAGATAATATTGTTTAGTTTGGTGATCTGATCCCCTTAAAAAAGCGTCAGCAAACTGTATATAGACTGGCTTAACACCAGAGGTCTACGAGGATCCACCAATAGAATATCGTAAATTTCCTTATGACGCGATCGAACGAGCGAGGTATTGGTGGATTTTTTCCTCGCTCACAATCTTACTACCTCGCACATTTCTGATGGGTCGCTTAATAAGTGATTTGAAATACGTCGTTGTGGCGTTGCCGTTGTTATATTGCTGTTACCATGCGACTCTTGCACTTTGAGGTTGATGTGCTGCCAATGTATCGCTGCCGCCATGTTGCTAATTGCTATATGGACACAACTGTCCTGTAATTTTAAATTTCTTGGCATCTCATGGGATAGAGTGAAAGGATTGATGATAACATGTTAGTGTCGGTGATAAACAGTTTTTCGATAACAATGCTAATAAGGAATTTTATTTTGTTTCAGGTACAATGAGAACGACAAACGCACACACCGACAATAATGCTCCAAACAAAAACTTATAGCAACAAAATGACAATGAAGAAGAAAATGTACAAAATAAGATTAGAATTGACTTGACAACCGCAGAACTTCAGTGAATAGACATAAGTGATGTTATTAATGTAGTGGGACTATGTTATCGAAGCCAGGAGTCTGAATAATGCCTGACCGAGAGGCGGTGGGACCTGGGACAGCTGGCAGTGGTGGATTCTTGCCGCTACAGTTCCCCTCTGCCTTCGCGGCTTTCCATGCTTCGACGCCGCCTAGTGCTCAGGCAACAGCCATGCACCACGCCACGCATTATCACCACCATGCTCAGTAAGTGCTTTTATGTTTATCTGTATTTAAGACAGAATGTTTGTGATCAAACATCGTGAGGAAACCTAAATACGCTGAAGAAGAAATTCCGATGCGTATTTGAAGTCTACCAATCCGCATTGGGCACGCGACTAACGCCCATACATCCTCCTAAAGGGGAAGGCCTGTGCCCTGCAGTGGGACGTATATAGGCTGTGATGATGATGATGATGTTTGTGATAAACCGGCGCTTTGCACGTAAAGATTTTTAAGGAGTCGAAAAGATGAAACAACTATTGGCTATTTTACTTGATTCAATAGATGCAGCAAGATTTTCTTAAATTTTAAGTTGAGTAAATTAACTGATAATCGTGTAATGTTAAATCAGGATCTGATCCCAGCGTCTCGCACAGAACATAATCAGTAACGCCCTAATTCTAGGTCTGTACCCCTTGGGTGTACTTAGGCGCCGGTTGCCTAACTTCCCAGTAGTTCAGCTGCCTGGTACGATTATAGACCCAATCGTTTTTTAGATCCTTCTTTTACAGATGATCACATGACTTTAAATTCAGATTAAAAATTGCTTGGTCAAATATGAAACCAGTAATATAAAAGTGCCCAATGTCCTTTTAAACAACAGTGGGGTATTTTGTCCTGACAAGTGTATTAAAATCCCTATAATTTCCTCGCGTGTAAGTACCCCGAACTCATTAGTTCTAAATTACCCAGTAGGTACCACTCCCGACTGCCTATACGTGTAACTTACCAATTAAAATTTTAACAGCGCATCGTAAAACGTTTCATAATTTAACCTTTTTCGTTAAAGCTCTTTATCATATTCTAATGGATGCATAAAGTAAAAGTTAATCGTGTTAATATCAAAACGAATCTATCTGCATACGTAATTTTATGACGACTCCCTGCGCGGCAAGTGTCCTTTAGTATTACGGCCGTTTCGTGTTTTCCACCCGTTCCGAAACATCCACTCATTTATCGGACTACTCCATAAAATAGAGTGGTTCATTAAACGTACAAGAACGCCCAGAGTCCTTTTTATTGCATAATTGCACATGCTACCTTTTTGCAATTTTACAATTTTTCAATACTTAGTTGAACACTGTTCTCGATTAAAAATGTTTTTTTTTTGCTATCAGCAATAATATTCGCATTTATTTCTTGTACACCTTCATGCATATGCCGTTCCATTTGCGCTTACGAATTGATTATTTCCACATCTCTGACTGGCCTCCCCATTATTGTTATAGGAAAATTTATAACGAGAGCAGGTAGACTTTTAGATTAGATTAGAGACGGCGTATTAACCGTGCTTTACGGCCGAGAGCCCATAAACCCAGTCCAGGTGAGACAAGGTGTTACTTAATGATAATTTATTGCACAACATCGGACACGAAGCCGGCTTTGACGACAGCATTAATCTTGTGAAACTACCCGCTATAAAACCTTAAAAAAAAGGACCGATCGGCACCCGAATCAATAAGAAGGACAAATGACGAACAGGAAGTCATCAAAGGAATTGAGACGTTTACAATGTTAGGACGTTAATAAAAGGTGGATGGTGCGTTTCAACAAATGAGTTGCTCGCGCTCAAAGGGTACGTGAAATATGGCGGGGGCCGAGGCTGTTCGCTCGGCTGAGATGATTAATGTCCAGGACGGTGCTCGGGGCGTCTCTCCGACCGACAACATACTCGTCGAAATTAAAAACGTTAAAACAGCAAGCCACTAAACAGTTTTAGTTTAACCTGATGGATGTGACTCCGGAATCGTTGCCCGTCACATTTGCAATATGTTATACAACATTATTTGAGTGTTCCACTATCAAAAGACCTTTTGTGCGACCATAGCATCTGCAGTACTGCACCGAGTTCTTTAAATCACTCTGGAAGATGGATGGGACACACGCTCAATTTATTTAACGGCCCTTACCTGTGCAATAAACTTGTTATTCCTACGTCTTATTTATAGTGATTGCGTAACTCGTTATATGGAATATAAAGTCAAGTATAAAATTGGTGGTATAAAGACATTTGCTTTCTCTGAAGTCCAGTAATCCTTTATGCACGGTATCTGGTGAGTTCCGTGTCGTCGCCGGATGCCGTGGGCCCGGTGCGCCCATTAACGACAGTTTCTCGGTGCCTCATTTAACCCGCTGCTGCGATAATTGCCACCACGTGTTTATTTCGAAGCAGTCTAATTATAGCTCGCACAATGGGTTGGACACGATCGGTTATTTTGGCTCCGTTCGCTCCGTCAAAGTCAATTTTGTCCGGCCACAAAGGAGGTGTTGCGAGTCGGCTGTCGCTTAATTCATTAAAGAACCCTTTGAGCTGATGGATCGGCATCGCGTGCCACTTCGCCTATTAATTCTGGTTCAACCTTTTTAGTTGCGCTTTGACGATAGCTTTGTGTTCGGGATTGGCGTTTTGCATCATTTGCTTTGTCGTTTTCGCTACCATTTGCTATTCATGTATTGTCACGAACGTTTGTCTTTTCATCTCCATTCAGAGAAATGTCAGTAGTTCAACCAGAACTATTTTCGTATCTTAAGATTTATCTGTATAGGTGGGTATTCTAGCCGCAAGTTCCAATAGAGGTTTACAAGACTTCATCTAACACATGCGCCACAAAAGCTCAACAATAAAGTGCCATTCTATAGCCCGCATCCTACGTCCCCATTGTGACTGCGTCCTGCCTTCACAAATCATCGAGACAAGAAAAAAGGCATCATTATTGATGTAAAAGACAAAAGCATTATCGAGCCGTGATTGGTCGATGTGTGTGGTTGGCCATTGTTACAAGAAAACGTGTCGAGAGCAATTAGGTGAGATCTCTTTATCAAGTATTAAATCTAGTATGTTATTATCGGTGTAAACTTCTTTTATTGTGATATCTAAGGCTGATAGGGTTTGTTTGGATCGTAATTTTGGGTTTTATGTGGTTTGAGCGCGGGATTGTTTTGAATCTGATTGTATGGTTGTTTTCTCTATAATTTTATCTCTACTACAATGATATTTTCACTTATGTACCGTAGATCTCTTTTATTCATTCTTTTTTATTTCCTTTGTAAGTTACATGGTCACCTTCGGAACTAAAGTATCATTGTTTCGCATCCTTTACGAGTTCGTAATTATTTTTTCCCTGGTCAAAACAAACGAGGAATAAGGTCTAAAATCTAAATGATTTGTCGGTTCTTTAAAAGCTATTTGCAATTGATCCGTCTACTAGTACTTGTTATGATAATATGTACAATGTGTGTGTTGTGTATGTATGTGTGATCACTTCCGAAATATCAATATTACATACGCAATTACAAACTTTTACCTTTACCTTTAAGTCCTTCTTTCTTTTAGAATATTCCCAATGTCTTCAACACCATGACATTTGTATCATCGTCATCATCAGCATTTATCGTCCCTACTACTGGGGCGCGGGCGTGGGCACAATACTTGCATATATTCATTATTCATATTATTTTTGTCTGCCGGTTCGCCTTCAGTATTAACATTAGTTCACAGTAGTCTCTTGTCAAATTATTCTTGGAAAAGCAAAATCCGACTAAAGTTGCAACACGTTTCTGCAGTGCTGTGATTGATTTATTAGTTTGTGTTCAGAGTTTTTGAGCAGAAATGGATGGAAAGCAAATAAATATTAACGTCGGTAAGAAAATTACCGGTTTTTGAAACTTATAAGAGAATGGAAAGGAGATTTATTGTGTATTTTTGAAAACAATGGCCTGTGAGTTTTAACCATATAGCTTATTAACCTATTGCTGTTATTTACAAATAAAAAAGTGCAGAGCTGACTGCCAACTTGACGACCCCGTTGGTGTAATGGTTACCACGCCGGACTGCCAAACCAGGGTCCTGGGTTCGAATCCCGGTTCGGTCATGGATGATCGAAGGTCATGGATGTTTATATGTTTGTGCCGTTGTTGTATGGTTTCCATAATAAACAGCCTATAAATAGTGCTTTCTTGGGATCATTACAATGTATGTGCCTGTGAGCGTTATTTATTTATTTAACCTCCAGTACTGGAGAGGAACCCGAAGAAGAAGGTAAGTGCAAAGTCTGAAATCCTTTTCTACGAAGAGTATCTTTTTGAAAGGAACATTATGTATTTTTTTCTCGATTATTGACCGCGTGATATCGATTCACATACATACATGCATAAACTCACCACTGTAATCCCTTTCGGGATGGTCAGAAACTTTGCTACAACTACCAACTTTCAGTTGTTGATATCGATTCCACACCGAATATATTGTTAGGTTTTTCTTGCATTCGTTGTCATGCTCTAAATTAGTCTAAATAAAAGAGACATTGTTTCAAGAGCTGTGTTTTCATTTCATATATGTATAAAATGACCTCGTTAAAAAAAGAAGAGTTTATTTTTAAAACTGCATGGCCTCCACACATTTCAAATGAGATCCCTATTTTTGTTTTCGTAATTTCAACGCTGTTCACCATCCCACATATTAACAAAAAAAGTCCCCTTTTCAAACTACCGTTTTTGCAAAACCTCAAACCTTCCTAGTAAATATCTATGAAGTTACAAAAAAAAAGGAATCGGTTCGGTCAATCGTCCCATTAACGAGTTCCGGTCATAAATTGGTCATCCCGAATATCCTGTAGCTGTCGGTACAAACAGAGATGCTTTGTCATCCCGCTCTTCCTATAAATGTTATGGGAATAAACGGGATAGGTTATAATTGGAATAGGGAATCTAAGGAGTGTTTGTGTCTTATTTTTCTTCTTTTTATCCCAATGGTTCAACCGCAACGGCCTATGAGCGCATGGCGACTGTGGTAAGGACACCAGTGCTGCCAATGTAAATTTCTTGATTCCCCACTTAAGTAGGCTCAATTCCCCGAATTTCCCCGATTTCCAATCATGCATTCCCCGAAAATTCCCCGACAATGTAATATTCAAGAAATCAAGTATTTTTTCATGCAAAATGTAGTTTAATGTTTCACAAAATTAGGTTATCAACTTCTTTGTCTTCTAATTTTTATCAAAAAATCTACTTAAATATTTCGAACACAATTAATTTTATTTATTATTTATATTTCTCCCACACTTTTGATCTAAGGATAGTGCGATCCAGTTCGAATTTTAACAATTCCTCTTCTTTAGACATCCTTTGTTCGACATTTATTACAAATAGTAGATTCCCCGAAATACCCCGATTTGAATCATTCCCCGCGCTCTCCCCGCACGCACCCCGCATTCCCCAAAAATCGGGAAAATTCCCCGGAATTGGCAGCACTGGCAACACTCATGGTGATAACGTAAAAGGCGACTTGATGCAAACCTTAAATTATCTTCGTCTCCTTCATCTCCATTGTTAGCGTTAATGTCCCCATATGTAGCAACAATATCCATAGGGCATGTGGTGATACGAACGTGAATTAATGTTCAGGACATGGAAGATAGAACAACTGGATTAATGTGGCGATGGGCAGGACACGTGGCTAGAGGAACAGACGATAGATGGGACAAAGCCTTGACCGAGTGGTGGCTGAGATCAGGCAAGAGAGAAGTGGGTCGTCCAGTACCCACGTCGGCTGACGAAATTGTGAAGGCAGCTGGAAAAACCTGGATGAGACTGGCACAAGAAAAGAAAGAGTGGCATAATGGGGATGAGGCTGCAGTGGGTGGATAAAGGGTGATGACGATTATGATGATGTAGGGACACTCCGTACCTACCATAAAGTATGTGTTTTAGAAGAGTGTTATACTCCATACTATTAGCTTACCCATATCTTTTGTGATGAAGTAAAATATAAAGTCTGATATTTTGATAAAACCCAAATAATTTATTTTCTGACTCTACCACCGCTTCGGAAATCCAGCTGTAGAGAAGATGCGGCCAGAAACTCTACAGTTGTCACAATCATTAATATAACTTAGTTAAATGAATTAGATTACGGCACTACTTTATAAACTGTTTCCTCTCCTGAGGCGTATGCTCGAATGGCGTTCATAAGTAACCTTCGACTCTCGCGCCCCAATGTTTAGTAAAATGTTGCATAAGTATTAAAGATGCTTAACAAAACCAAAATGATTTAAATAATACCACATTTAAGTAAGGATATGCTAACAGACGGCCGTCCTGTAAACGGAATGTCCCTATTCCGATTTGTTCCGATTCGGCCATTCGAGCAGTTTGTATGACCCTATACAAGATTACCTACTTATAAAATTTTTAATATAAACTTTATATAATGATAAAATAATAATAATAATATAAAATGCGAGTTGATCGATCACAGAAAACTTCAAAAACTAAAACACACACAAAACAAATACGTTGGGTTTGTCTTACAGCAAATAAGGTGTTTCCTAGAGCAAAACTGCATTTGACGTCGTTTTCATAAACACATAATAATTTCACATTCCTTTTGACAGTTTTGTGTTCGAAATCATTCTTACTATAACTTTTTTTTACATTTACTTTATTTTTTTAACTTAATTATAACTGAGTTATACTTAGCTACATACATAATATAAAATTAGTGAGCGTTTATCTTTATTTCTTGGTTGCATAAAATTATAATTAAATATTCAGTAAGCATTAAAATGTCCAGCAGTGGACGTCCATGCATCGGCTGATATAATGATGATGATTCAGTCAGCATTAGGTATATTAATTACAATAATTTATGTTTCACATAGAACCAAATAGAAAATGTTACAATACTTTGAATATCAAATCTATGATAATTGCAAGATACTGTTAAGACTTTATATTATATTCTTTTGTCTTAACAACATTTTTGATTAGATACTAGTTTCGGTTAATAGGTACCTACAAAGAATTTACTGATTTATTTCAATTTTAGGACATCACAAAAAGTATTATATTAACAATAGTAGGAGTAGCATGCCACGTACGAAAGAACGATAATAAATGATACGAGAAGACCGTTCTCTTGCTTGCTCTCTTTGTGTTATATTTCCTGTTATCTCGCGGGGGCAGCGTGCTAAACCTATAATTTTAACACATTTTACCAAATGTTAAATAACCTAAATATTTGAATAAAATGAGTAGGTATGACCATGTTCTATTAACGGTAACAGACTAATTTAATATCTAACCTAGGTACCATAATAGCATAACATAGCATGAATATTCTTAAATTTTTTTATTATAAATCATTCAATTTAATTCATTAATTCAACAGATTAGATTAGATTAGATTTGATTCATTTATTTCATATTATAACATGTCACAGTATTACATAAATAATTACATAAAATGTCCATTCATAATCTGATCGTCATATTGTATATTGTATAATAAAATTAAAATAAAATAAAATAGAATAGATAGAAGAACAACTTACACTAACAGTACAAAACAAGTAGGTAGGTATTACACAAATGTAAAATTTAGTCAAAAGTCGATCATAGTAAAAGTGAATTTATAATACAGTTAGATGAATAAAACTGTTGACTTTAAAGGTTTTTGTATTTATACAATATAATTATGTAAGAGACACAATCGGTAGGTGTTGGATAAGTATAATAAAGCGATAATTAAGACATAATATAAGAGATCTTAAACTCATTTCGTTAAATTAAAATGTAATTCAGACCTCACGTTACGGAAATATTTATTATACAATTAATTGTTTATTGATCAAATATTAAAAAGTATAAAAATAAATATTATTGTGTCGTTTCATTTACATGTTTGCATAGGTGCAACATAAAATTTAACTTTGATTAAATCAGCACCACATTAATATGTAGCGTCAATTTTGATTGACTTCCTTCTCCAGAATCATAGTGAGCACCACAACTAATGGCATATTTCACATACAATAGACAGATTTTAAATGTTATTGTGTACATTTTACATGATTGTACCATACGTAAAATATAGTAAAAGATAGTAATTATTTGATCAATGATTAGTGATTACACTTTATAAATTAATATACTTCTCTTTTTTTTTAACTTGTACTGAATGATTTCCAAATGAACTAAATATGTACTTAGTGTCACAGACAACACATATCAAATTTCTTGTAATATTAGATAGTGAGCTTGTGAGTGATCAGCACATGAAAGCCGAATTCTTCACTCACATTTACTAATTGTTACATTGTGATCACTGTATAGAAACAGCATTTTTCACTTAGGTAAATCATTGTGATCACCGCATAGAAGCAGCATTTTCCACTTAAATTATTGTGATCAGCACATACCAAAGCAGAATTTCTCAATTAAATTATTGTGATCACCACATACAGGCAGCATTTCTCACTATAATAATTGTGATCACCGCATACAAGCAGCATTTCTCACTTATATCATTGTGATCACCGCATACAAGCAGTATTTCTCACTTATATCATTGTGATCACTGAAAAGATACAGCATTTCTCACTTATATCATTGTGATCACCGCAAAGATACAGCATTTCTCACTTAATATTATTGTGATCACCGCATACAAGCAGCATTTTTCACTTAAATCATTGTGATCACCGCAAAGATACAGCATTTCTCACTTAATATTATTGTGATCACCGCATACAAGCAGCATTTTTCACTTAAATCATTGTGATCACCGCACAGATGCAGCATTTTTCACTTAATTGCTTTCATGACCTTCATTGGCTTTGCTTTCTTCTCATAAGTTTTGGAACGCAGACGCTCTCGTTAGACAAGGATTCTTCGTAATGTCATCGAATCAGCTTAATGGTCTGCATATTTTTTGTCATGTCTTTCTTCTTGCTCTAATGACTCATCCCAAGAACACAGGGGGTTATAGTTTTCAAGTCAGCACTCTGCATCCTCTGCATTACTGCTTGGCTTTTCAAAATAAATCATGACTACATAGTCATACCTTTAAAACTCTGAATCACACAAAATATAAATTGGTTAAGATATTATTTTGCTGTAGAGCACTTATTCCTTTCAACTTGAAGACAAAATTTAGCTAGGTGAGGATTAGTTAGCTTCTTTTTTTTCTTAATTACCGAATACTTCGGTGGGGAATCAGAATCTACATTCCCCTTTCTATGCTAGTTAATCATAACTCGGTTAAACCTCTTCATTATTTCAAAGGATAACAGTACCTCTTTCTTGTATCTTTTAGGTATATAATAATTATTATATTACTTATATTTGCATTAAGTATAAAACTCCCGACGAATAGCAGGCAATTACCAGGCATAAATATATAGGTACTTTTTATTTGTACAACAATATACACACTGTATGATTGTGCCAATTTGAGATACCTTTTAGGTTTATTGAATGCAAAAGTCATCAGGATTTCGTTTATCTTCAAATTATATTCGCAAATAGCATTTGAGCTTACGATTCAAACTTTTGTCAATCATAGAATAACAAAATGAACTAGTTCACTAAAAATTTGTGTTCTTTAGATGGTATATCACGGTGCATTGGGGTTCACCCTATCCGTCATATCATATAGTAGTATAAAATAGTATATTTTAACAGTTTCTTATAGGTATTTAGTGTAGAGCCATTGGTATTAAAAGCAGATGTTAACGAAACTTTAATTAGATTAAATTCAATTACTCTTTATTGCACACAAAAACAGAACACCCAAACTTCTTCGTTGGGATTGATGAATTTTAGTTAGTTATTCCTTCACAACAACATTGCCTCATTTTTGCAATGACATTCGTAATTTTGTGGATGACTGTTCTCATAGAAACCGTCCAAGTTTTACTATATCATCAGTATCATTACCATTACACAGGGTTTAGGTATTAGATAAATATCAATTAGAAATTCATACTCTGATGTCTCTGATGTATATCTCTGATGGTTCTGAATATAATTTTTAGTACATCAAAATGCTTTGATTAAAAACCAATAGGCGCACTCCTATAAAATCTGTATGATTACACTTTTATACATTCTATACGTTGCATTTCATCTTGAACAGCGCTATTTATTTAGCGTATACTTTTTGTATCCCCTCGTCAATCATTCGGGTATCTAAAAGATCTTTTTGTGTTAAATGTAAATGTCGAATATAGTTGATAGTTGAAGCGAAGTTTCTGACCCCTCCGAAAGGGATTATGGTCATGTCAGAGCTATATCACAAGCTTTGTGTAATTTACTGACAAGCCAAAAATGTTAACTAAGCAAACAGACTCGTAATTTTCGAACATGCTTAGGTTCAGTGCCACTTATAATTTTCTCGTTATTAGTCAGGTATGCATTTATATTGCAATCCCGTTATACATCTTCATTTCCACATTATAGTATCGGTGATATTTGAATCATCATTGCATTATTGTTCGTAAGATTATAAACATCAATTTTACGAGTGTTGTATATTAAATAAAACGTTCTCAATACTTTCTCTCGGTGTCAGGTATCATATACTTAACTTCTGTTTGTTTTCTGATACTTTTTACTAAAATTGTATTGAAACATACACAGGATCACCTTGCAAATATGGACAATATTGTCAGTCCTAATTTACTACCTATGAAAGTAAACATTTTTATTTTTTTTTATTTTCACCTTTCTGGATGATGATTAAACTCTCTAAGTAACCTTCTTGTTTAGATAGGTATTTTACTATCATAACTCCATGTATTTTCTATATTGTGCATTTTAGCAATTAATCAATCAAATCAAATATTATTTATTTTACAGCACTTATAAAACTACATATAATAATAGATAGTTAATATTTATCTTCGCTGAACACAAACTTCTCAGTTTTCCAGTATTAGTTGTATTCTTATATATTCGGTGGTATTAGACAATTATGTTTCGTGTAAGTCACAAAGTTTGAATACAAGGTAGTTTTTGTTCATCATAAATGAAAACTAATACATGTACTCTTATAACGTTAATTTATAACGTTGCAGCGCGGTGCCACAAGTATTTTTGATGCGTTTTTAATTATATAATATAGTAAATAAATAAGTTTATAGTCCATTGCTCTATCAATCAATGCATCAAATAATATGAATGTTCATCTTTGCATAATTTAATTGGTATTTATGTTAATTTGATACGCATTATTATGAAAGAGAGGATTCCGACCACCTCCTCCAGAGTACAGTCGTGAGCATATGCCACACTAACATGCTAAACTTTGTTTATTTAAAAATTGTTATCTTGTCATATCATAGTCAATATCATAACCAATATGTGTTCAACTTCCATGAAACTGGACCGTTAAAGAACCACATCAATTCAAAATGTGTTAGTTTTAAAATAATTATGTTTTTGGTACGGGCCAACTTTGAGATTATTTAAATACTTCGATTACAGAAGAAATAAGTAAGTTTATTGAACGTTTAACAAACATTTTCACTCATTATTTCTGATTTAACATTTTGGAGTTCAATAGCAGTATTTTTACTGTCACTTTGATTTCTGAATGGTTGAAAATAGAGATAATTTTATATCTCCTTTGAATCTAGTGGATAGTTTGTTACACCTCTAGGGGATATTTATTATTTTAGTGCTACTTACTCAACGCTAAGAGTAAGTTGTAATCCAATTACTCATACAGGTTGATTAATATTAAACAACAGAACAAATACTGGATGTTGTTGGTAAGGAAGATATTCGGAGTGAAACAATCTCGTAATTATGGTTAATTTAAAACATCATAAATCTCCCATCAAGAAATTTATATCATATTCTTAAATTGCAGTATACAGTCGTCAAAGTAAATAATTTTAATATGAATGTTTAAACTAATAAATATCCACTCATCTCATAAAAAGACTGAAATTCAGTTTAATTTATTTCGAATATCTTCTTAACGACTGAATCGTTTTTTTTTTTTATAATATTTTATTTAGCTTAGGTATATTTCGTTACGTTATGGCAATCACAAGAACTAAGTAACTAGACTAGCGGAAAAGAGACAGGATTGGCGAATACTCTACCGACAAGAGAGTAGCTCTTAAACAAGATGATGATGATGGTAATATCAGTTTCAATTCATAATTTAACTGTGGTACAGACATTATAATTTATAACCTACCAATCCTTTATTTCCATAAGTAGGGTATTTGTTGTCACTTGAAATAGCATTGTCAGCAATAATTATTAATAATCAGCATTTGTTGGCAAATGCTGTATGGTGTAGATACATAATTTATTATGTACCTACATATTGAAGAATAGTTGTATTAATCTGTATCAATACCTAGGTAAATACCTCAATGTAATGTTTTATTGTAGTTCAGCTTTAAGATCCACACTTCTGTACAATAAAAGTATGAAGTGCTCAATAAGCCACAATAGTAGAACCTTCATAAAACAATAAGTCTTATCAACTCGTGAAGCTTTAGCTAAACTATGACCAACAATGCGTAATTGTTTACGTTTGTAACTTGAATCAGATATTGGGGTCCGTCCGCTTGTTTATATTTAAAAAGCGTCGTCAGTGAGTATGAATGCGAATAATAATATGGCCAGTTAATAAAGAAATAATTATATTATAAAAAAAATGAGACAATCATTATTGGAAACTATTTAAAGAGAGCATTGTTCTGCCAGTTGGCCTTTATGTAGTAAATAAGGATTAGGTAAAATCTGATTTAACAGTTCATTAATTTGTCACATTAATTTCTACTTTAATATTAAAAATATATTTATTATTGTATAGTTTTGTATTTAGGTAAACAAGATATAAAGAGAAGAAGGTAAACTTATATGGATGTAAATTAATGTGAAACCAAAAATAATAGAATAATATTATGTTTATAATATTTTGATAGCAAATATAATAAAAAAAATAACATACCAGTGGACGTATAAGTTATCCAGCACTTCTGAAATATTAGCTTACCCATATCTTTTGTGATGAAGTAAAATATAAAGTCTGATATTTTGATAAAACCCAAATAATTTATTTTCTGACTCTACCACCGCTTCGGAAATCCAGCTGTAGAGAAGATGCGGCCAGAAACTCTACAGTTGTCACAATCATTAATATAACTTAGTTAAATGAATTAGATTACGGCACTACTTTATAAACTGTTTCCTCTCCTGAGGCGTATGCTCGAATGGCGTTCATAAGTAACCTTCGACTCTCGCGCCCCAATGTTTAGTAAAATGTTGCATAAGTATTAAAGATGCTTAACAAAACCAAAATGATTTAAATAATACCACATTTAAGTAAGGATATGCTAACAATACTAAGTGGCTTACGTCGGAAAAGGCTCAAAAGCCCGTCTCCTACATATCGCTGACTCCTTGTCTGCGAGTAGATGAATTGCGAATATACGCTAAGAAATGTTGATGTCTTCAAGTATTATGAGTACGTTCCAAATACGTAAGAGAGGTAGCTTAGGTCACTAATAAAAAGAGTAGTAGATTCGAAATTGTTGTTTTCGAAACTGGCAAGGAGTCAGCCCCATCTATGAACCCCATTTTCGATGTACGCCATTTAGTATGGAGTTATAGCACTCTTCTTGTCTTTTACTCTATGGTTTTACTAAGTAAGATACTGCAATAATCAAATGAGCTCCCATAAACTGTTTATGGGACATAATAATTACATAACCCTATAACAAATTACCTAAGCGCCAATACAAATTCGGGTTAATCACTTTTAACTCATCACCCGACCTCCCACCACGTTCAACTAAATTTAGCACTTACTCCGAACTATTTAGAGATACTTATTGTGCATCTTTATGTTTAATTGTAAGCAAATTTTATTTGTCATCATAGTAATGTGTATTGTGAGATGAATATTCATTGGGATTTGAACCTTTATTGGGTTGACTGCTTTGATTAGTTGGCTATTCAGCCTTGGCTAGTAGCTCATATTCTAAGTAATATCTAAGTGCAATACTATACGTTTCTACTTAAACTAAGTTAATAGATTCGTAGTAGGAGCAAGTGGTAAGTTTCTTCGGCTTACTTTATTAAGTAGGTGGTTAGTAATAATACTTCAATGGCAGTATGAATTGCACGCTCAAAGTATCAATACTTATAGGTAGCGAAACACTGTAATTCAAAGATTTACAGGGTTGGTAGAGATGATAGATTTCTGCGTGCTATATTTATGATAATTGTATGAAGGTTGTATTTTGTTGACTGGAGTATAAGAAATTGTATCTTAGGATTATTATTTTTGTCTCTTGATTTTCGAAATGTAGCAGTATAGGTTAGGGCTCTTACAGACGAGCGACACTTTGCTATCGCGGTGGGTCGCAGAGCGCCGCGCTCATACGTCCGCGACACCCGGCGACCGCAAAGTGTCGCTCGTCTGTGAGAGCGCTTAGGTACCTCTGCTTTAATACTTTATACAGAGCTTAAATTTAAATGCGTGATTTATTAAAGGGAGTGATTATTATATAAGATAGATTGTAAAACTGAACAACTTTTATTATAGTAAAAGTTGTTCAAATTATGATGATGTGAAGCACCCCGTAATTAAAGTTTGTCTGTATACAGGTTGTAAGGGAGAGTATCATTAAACTTTAAACCCCATACTCTACCCATCAAACGGAACAACTTTTACTATAGGAGCAAATCTGTATAAACACTCACGATCGCAGTTAGTTTTGGGGTGGACAGAAGCTTTGCTACAACTACCGCTTATCTCTTTAAGCTAGGTAATGTATGCGTAATCGCTTATAGCGTATTTTGCGCTTATACGAATCGCTTATACGATATGAAGTGTAAAGTGGTGACAGGAGCCTATCGCCCAAAAAAACACAGCGAAAGATACGTTAAACCTCAGTCTACTCGTCCGAAAAAGTGTGGTGGTCTATTCAAAACCAACGAACGGCAATCAATACTCTAAAAAAAATTATAAAATAGTTCTACAAAACATTAAAATCAGAACAATACCTTTTTAAACTCCAAATAATCGCCACACAGCCTCAAAAGAAAAAAAAACGGCGGGTCATGCAACGTCGCGTGCGTGCGCGCACAGTAGCTAAACAATCGCGTCGCGTCGTGTGCGCCGGCGCAACTCTCATCAAAACATGGCGTGTGAAGCCTTAAGAACTTAATGGAGTGATTGACTGGCCAGTAATGGGATAGAAGTTTATTTTTGCAAAGGCCTTTTGTTAGGTTTTCAATGGACGTGTTTCGAAAATTGTTTAGTAAGAAAACAGTTCAATGCCTTAAGGGTTGTTCTGGAATACTATTGTCGGATAATGAACGATTTATTCCAGGTAAAAACCGGGGTCTTGCTGATATGAATCTTGTTTCGCTTACTTAGGAGTTTGTAGAAACAGCAATTGCAGCAGGGGAGTATTTTTGGAAGACGAATGCCTGGTAGAAGAATCCTTCTTCTACCAGGCATTCGTCTTCCCAAAATATTCCCCTGCTGAATATGCCCCTGCTGCTATTGTCCTGGCTTAAAAACCTACGTGAATGGTTCGATATGAACACGACCTTACTGTTCAGGGCTGCCGCCTCCAGGGTCCGAATAGCCATAATGATAGCAAACCTCCTATAGGATAGATGGCACCACAAGAAGAAGAAGAAACGGCAATGTTTTTTTAATCATATGTCCCATACCTTTGGATGGAGTAGAAGGTAGCAATGTTTTTGAATCAGCTGTCCCATAGATTTGAATCGAGTAGAAGTAGCAATATTTTTGAATTAGCCTGTCCCATACATTTGGATCGAATAGAAGATAGCAATGTTTTTGAATCAGCTGTCCCATACATTTCGATCGAGTAGAAGGTAGCAATGTTTTTGAATCAGCTGTCTCATACATTTGCATCGAGTAGAAGTAGCAATATTTTTGAATCAGCTCTCCCATACATTTGGATCGAGTAGAAGTAGCAATGTTTTTTAATCAGCTGTCCCATACATTTGAACGGAGTAGAAGTAGCAATGTTTTTTAATCAGCTCTCCCATATATTTGGATCAAATAGGTTTGCAGTTTTGTAATTAATAAAACCAGCCCTTTACGACCAAGCCTAAACGAAAGCTCCTTCATTTTGCATTTAACAAACATTTCCTCTTGTTTCTTTTGCTGATTTGATTAAGGGCCAGAAGTGCGATTTTTGAAAATCATACGAGCGACTTGGCAGTAGAAAATGTCAAAATTACTATGGAGATTATGCATCTTTCTACTGCCAAGTCGCTCGTATGATTTTCAAAAATCGCACTTCTGTTTTTATGAAAGTTTTAATACGACACGGTGTACGACGCGAGACAATCGTACGTAAATCGCAAACGATTTATAGTCGATCGTCAATTAATGCTGTTATCGAACGGGGGCTTAAAAAGTGCAGTCAGGGTCAGAAATCGACAATAAAATTTGCAAAAAAGCGTTTTAGTCTGTTAGTACCTATTTATTGCAAGCAATCTACCTAATAAATAAAATACGCTAATTACAGGAAGGGAAGGTTACAGGTTAGGGAAATAACCGCCAGTCGCACAATTCAAGAAATTAATAATAGAAAAATTCTACCGCTCGCTGGAAGGCACTCCGTGCATAAATTTTGTACTGGACTCCGCCCCTCACACTGTAAGAAATTTTCTGGTTGCGTAAGTCCTCCTACTGATTAGTGCGCGGGATTTTCCGATATATAATTCTTACAATGTGCGACCGGCTTAATGTAAGGGATTAGACCAGACGACATGTCTATCTGTCGAATGCACCAGGAGAGATTGGCTAGAATTGTCACGTCCTGGATCAAAAAATGGTCGTCGGCGTCGTCAAGCTCTATGTTTTGAAGTATATAAGCAAAAATATATAGCATTAGCAAAAGCTAAGGCTTGGCTTGGCTACAGTCGTTAAGGTTGTCTAGCAGTTTTTTTGCATTTCTGAAAACCAACATTACAATTAATTAAATGTGAACCTAGCCATAATTGCAACCATTCTGAATGGTGCTAGCTGTAGCAAATTTTATGATCACTCCAAAAATCAATCTTGCATTGCAGCCATAATTTTATCTACCTACCTATGTATTAACTATAGATTCAGTGTAGTGGTTTTTCAAATAAATGGAGGCTACTAAATAAAGTACGAAATGGTGACTATTCAAAAAGACAAGATATTTAAATAGTACATTTATTTTAAAACCCGTAGCGTAAAGTTAACCCTGTAACACAATACGCTATCAAAGCGCGTTCATTCGGAAACTGTGCACCTGTTCACGTGTTTACAGAGACAACAACGTTAGTAATGTTAGGGTTAAGTTATGCGCTGTAGCGGCAACAGAGAAATGTTTGGAAATAGATTGAGAAAGGACTTAAGTATAGCTGGGCCACAACGAGTACTTACATTAACTGTGGCAGCCGGAACAAAGGTAGCTTTTAGTAAAAACGATTGGACGTTCTTGTCAGGTTATGCGTGATATTGACATTCTTGCAAAGAAGGTAGCGCCCTTAAGTTTTTTAACTCTTTACGGCCAGCGTTGATAGTTTTAAAATGTAACAATAATTTTCTCGGTCTATGATTGGTTTAGACTTAGAGAAACTGTTGTTTTGACAGTCTTATACCGGGATAAAGTCTTTGTATTGTATTGTATTGTATTGTATATCATTTATTTCAGACTTCTTTTGTCCATATGTGTTAATAACAAAAATTCACTTATAACTATGTTAGTAGGCAGGATAACAATTAAAATTCCAAATACAAACAAACACAAAACATATAAAATTAAATACAATTATAAACATGTCATATAGATATTTGAAAAATATTTATTTAGAGGCGGGGCTAGCTGGCATGGGTCCAGTGCCCGAGTATCGGGCCATCCACCCTATTTGCTACAATGGTCAGGAGGGTGTTTGCGCTGCCGCGCACCCGCCGCATCACGGACGCCTCTGCGAACATTCCTGATGCAATACAGTGGCGCGGCAGCCCCAACATGATGCATTTGTAGCTTTAGTAATTTTCAGATGACATCTGTAATTGCATCCATTGGAAACATTGACCACTCTTTCAGAAAATCGCTGATCTCCTGTGACTTAACCCATCCATTTAGAATCGTGGTAAATATAGTCGCGTGAAGGGTTAAATTTGTACACGTTTTTGTTGATGAATCGCCTTCGCTGATGAGGGTTGATGGATCGGAAGAATAATATAATTTAGTTGTCTATTTTTACTATTAATAGCTTTGTTTACTGTCAGGACATTGTTTAATTCAACACGAAATATTTTTTTATTTTTTTCAGGTTAAATAAATAGGTACATAAACATCAAGTATTACTTTGTTGTTTTTTTACCTATATTAATATTTTATGTACCCCACATTTATATTGAACCCATAGTTAACCCGCGAATTCGTCCGCACAAATTACATACCAGATTTTAAGTCAGATCATAAGCTATCAAATAAAAAAAGTTTCATCAAAATCGGTTCAGTAGTTTTTGCGTGACGCTCGTTCAAACAAACAAACAAACACACAAACAAACAAATAAATAGACGGACAGACAAAAAATCCAAAAATTGGTGATTTGGAATCAGGGATACCTAAAAACCACATCGTAACTTTTTTTTTGTTAATATCTTCATTGTAACACACTTCTGTTACAGTTTTATAATAGTTTAGATAAATAGAAGAATTTAACTTTATAATAGTTAACTATAAATTATTGTAACAACACAACATTCGCGAAAATTTTAGAAGTTACGATTATTTTCGAATAAAAAAAAAAGTATCTTCTCTAATTTACATTTAAAAAAACCACTAAGTTTGAATTATTGTTATGTTAATGTGTACAACAATTATATACAAATCATAAGTTTTATTATATAGTGAGACTTTTATTACCTACATTGAATAACCACAATTACAACGCCTTAAAAAATTACATCCGGAACAAAATAATAAAAACAATAAAATATAAAAAGGTAATTTTATGGTAGCACCTTTATGACACGCATACGCATGTCTAAATTTTTAATATCAAAAGACTGTACGGTACCGTTATTTTGTGACTAATTTTAATAAAACACTTATGTATTTTTATACAATTACAAGACATAAGCGGCAGCGGATTTATCGAGCTTTTGAGCTTTTGTTCTGATTCGATTCGCATTTATTTCGTTTGCTTTCGGGTGTACCTGTACAGTTACGAGTAAAATTAATAACATATTTTCAAGGGGTGCTTCGTCGCGACATCAATGGTGGTTCCAATGTAAAAGTTGTTCAGTTTGACGTTGTGGTGTGATGAACCCCTTGAAGTATATGTAAGTTGTAGTACATATGTAGTTTACAACTTTACATTGTATATTCAAGGAAAGCGCTAGGTATACAACGTATTAATGAATTAACGCAAAACTATAAAGTAGTTTGTTTAGAATCGACAGCAGAATCGAATTATCATGGTTTCAACATAGGTAATTTTTTTCAAAATATTAAATAATTTGTTTGCAAAACTTAAAAATTTCTGAACTTGATGTCAACCCACCGCACTGGCACACTCATCCTACTTACAAACAAAACAAGGTTATAAAAATGTATCCATGAGTACGTTAGCGCTTTCTTTTAGTGCTGAAAAGATAACAAATCATTTTTGCATCAAAATCAAAACTTAAATTGCGAATAACTTTAAATTTTAACTATCAAAATAATGACATTATTGTTTCAATCGAATTATTTTGTTATAAATCAGTTGGGGTGTATGAGGTTTTGCACTAATTTATTAACACGTTGTATATTTGATAAAAAATACTTTAAAAATGAGCCTGCCACAATTGCATTATTCTTAAGATAGTGTGGTAAATGTAGCAAAGCTTTTGACCACTCCAATAGGGATTATCGTCGTGAGGTTATGTACCAGCGTATGTAGGAACGGAAGAAAAACAATTGTCAATAAAATATGCCACAAAGCATACAATGATGATCTACTTGTAATTCTTTATCTTTATTCAAATGTATGTTCTGTTTTGGTGTGCAATGAAGTATAATTGATTTCTGTCAGTACCATGCATTCACATGAACTTTTGAAAACCTTTGTCTTTACTCTTCTCACTTAAAAATGTATGTTATTTGACACGCAACTGTCGGTTATTCGCAAATTGCGATTGAATTCCAAAGTACAATAATCGTAAATTGTTATTTTACAATTTCATTTCGACTGTACGAAGTGGTACATTTGCAATGAAAATAAAAAGCTTTTCAAGTGCAAGTCGGAATTTCATTATGGATTCCGTACATAAAAAAAAAGTTGAATTAATTCGACAGTTTATGGGTTTATTATTCTTACTGTATAAAATGGTATTATTAATCTCGCTTAAAAACACGCGTGTATAAATGCGCGTGTGTGTGATAATTATTAGAAGCTTTTATTTCAATTGCTACTTACCTACATACAAACCACCTTTAAATATTATTTTTTATTTCATGCTCAGAATTTCTTCTGATTCCATTCTACGACTGAATAAAAGGTTATTGAGTAGTTACGGGACTTGTACACTTTTACAGACTATGTTAAATTTATTTTTAGCTCTCGCTTAAGCTTTGGGCGTTCGTGTGGGCAAGCAAGCTTATTAAGCTTATTTGAATATTTCTAATAATTTTATATCAGAAAATTATCTTTTTGAAACTATGCACAATACAAATATTATACCTAAATGCGAAATTATCTCTGTTTTTCTGTTAGGTTTTTACCACTAAACCAAACCGATTTTGATGAAATTTGGTACAGAGATGGCTTGAGCCCTGAGAGGACGCAGAGATAAAAATTCCACGTGGACGAAGTCATGGGAAAGAACTAGTAACGAATAATTACTTAAAGGTTCGTGAGGAAACCTGCATGAAAATGAAAAAAGTTTGATGCGTATTTGTGCGTATTAGTGGACTTTATATAAAGTCCACTAATACGCGCAGCGTAGGAGAGAATATAACCCATATTACAGGTATTATCGCGGACTTTCCGCCTGATCACTTAAAAAAAAAATTACATAATTTCTTGCATAATTTATTGTTTAGAATCTATTCATTCATTGGTCTATTCATCAATAGGGCGGGGCTAGACAGCGCTTTTATTTTTTAGTATGCAAGCAAAAATGAACCTAGTGGTGGTCAGGCGGTAAAGTCCGCGACAATACCTACCTACTCATACCACGAGACTACTCTTTAGGCCTACGCCTGTGACCAATAGCCCAGTCATTTTACGGTTTGAGCCGGGACAAATTAATAATTGATATTTTTTTCCGGCATAGTATTTAAGAGCCAATATTTTGAGCTTTGAGCAAAGATAAAAAAAATCTCGTTAGCAACAGTTCAAATTTAAAATTTAGCTATTATGTCGTTACGTTACCTGAGGGAAATTTTTTTGTTTGCACATATATAAGGCATTGCCATTATACATACTTCAAACATGGTGTAAATATTTTTGTCTACTTATAAGATTTTGAAAAATACATTCATATTTTCTAATAAAAACCTCATTTTTAAAATTTCTATGCCTATATTTTATCGCTCAAAAATAACTTATATTGTTAAATCTAATTCAAATGAGTGCATTGGTATTAATATTATTAATTTAAAAAACTTCTGGGACTCACAATTTTGATTTCTATGTTGCGTAGTGATTTTTTTTAAATATGTTTTCGGATAGGATTTTTGTCATTAAATGGTGCCGGTTACAGTTTAAAAGTCCAATTAATAATTACTTCCCACCTCTCCTAACAAAACTCCGTAAAATGACTGGGCTACAAGTAGATTGGTAAAAAGAAGGTTTCGACAAAGGAACCCTATCTACAAATACTAAAATGTATTGAAACGCGTGGGAGTCATATCAGAACCGTAGCAAGTGTCAGTTTCCCATGTTTGGGCCGGAACGACTTTGACCCGCTTTCAGTTCCCTTGTTAAAAGGTAGCAGTCAAATATTTTGTTGTTATTAACACTTTGTATAACGATTTTATAACATTTGTATATCGCCATTTATGACAAGTGATGATGTCATGCGGAATAAGAAGTCCTTCTGGATTTTTTTGACGGAATATTTAATTTTACAGAATTTTTATCATTAAAGTTGTATTTCTGTTAAAATAAATACAATTGCAGATTGTAGAGCAAGTATGAGTTCACCACGGTGTCACTATCATATCAGATATTGACTTTACAAATACAAATATAAATATCAAATTAAACATCGAATCCCGCTCGCCGCCCGACTTTTTCAATCTTTAATTTGATTAAGCTAATATGGCATACATGTAAAATCAATAAATTCGATTGAAATAAGGTGTGACATCTATATCGCATGAATTCTAATTGTAACATTAGACTTGTGAGTCAGTAGTTCGAATGAACTCTGGTAGATGGCACTGCCGTCCCTTAAAGACGATAATATAGATTGAAAATTTCGTCGTGGCCTGCGGGGCGCCGACAGCTCTGTTGGAGAGGAGCATGCCCCGGAAAGGCAGGTCGTGGGTTCGAATCCCGCTCGCCGCCCGACTTTTTCAATCTTTAATTTGATTAAGCTAACATGGCATACATGTAAAATCAATAAATTCGAAATATAAATATATATTCAACATTTTTTACAAAAGTTAAGATTGCTAATAATAACATACTTGCTGAGTAAAAATGTTGTTCCATATTGTAGTTTACTCATGGTCCTCAAACTAGTAAAGTTTGTAATATGAGGGCCAGAACTTTAGAATGCAATTTTCTGATTTCTGATTTGTATCACACTTTTGAAGCAATAAATGATATAAAAACAAAATCGGGTAGGCTGTATCAGGGACGCTGCTGCAGTGGAAGTAGTGGAACGTCTTGTACCGAGTAATGGCTGCTATCCTCTAAATCAGGGTTTCCCAACCTTTTTTGCGTCACGCCTCCCCTGGTATAATAATTAATATTTGCATGCCCCCCCACTATCGAAACTTTAACGACAAGCGCGGCTGGAAAGGTACTATCTGAGACCTGCTGAGCCTGAACATGTCAGTAACAACAAACGAATGGGTGAATTAGTAACTGAATGAATAAGTTAAGTAATAAGTCAGTGGAATTTACGTCGTTAACTGGATTTTTCTTTTCAAAGTGTAAACGCACTGTGCCCCCCTACGATATCACTACGCCCCCCCAAGGGGGGCGCGCCCCACTGGTTGTGAAGTCCTGCTCTAAATAATGGGAATAAAATAAAGCCGGTGTGCTATACAACAAAGTAATATCAAAACATATGTATTTCAATACAATAATAATTATAGTTTTTGCAATTTATCCCTTACTGGCCGAAATGAAAGAAGTTTCACTTCAAAATATAAAAGAAAAGATAAACAAACTTTATTCCAAAATGTTAAATAACTTACAAAAGGCTACTATTCATTATCAAAAAAGTAAACTGTATATTTTTGTTACTAGATTTTGTATGCCATCTTTGAAGTTATTTACTCCAGCACATTCTTGTGAGGAAGAATTTACAGTGGGGCAAGCATGTTTTTATAGAGGATGTTCTAAAAACCATACTACATCACAGTACGGATGTATACAAGCTGATGATGATAATGTTCTAAAAAGGACAACCCCCTTCTTTTGTTAACATTAAAGGTCAAAAACCTAGGGTTGTCAGTCGCTCGTTAAAACGCAGCATCTCAATAAAAAATGCCCTAGACGCTGCAACCGGCCATTTTATGACCCATTCCAAGTTTTATAACACCCTGTGTATATAAATATATTTTACTAAACATTATGGGTTTGTAAATAGGGATTGGTAATTAAAAAGGCGCCTGGCTTTAGAAAAGCAGTATTCATTAGTCTTCTCGTAGGCTACTGTTTATTAGAGACAATTTTGAAAAAGTTATTTGCAAATTATACTTTACCGTGACAACAAAATAGATAATTTAGGGTGTAAACTGAAATGCGTTATCAAATAGGGTGCTTCAGACCATCAAACTGAACAACTTTCACTCACCAACAACATCGAAATCGCTATAAGAAATCGGCTGTTCCATAGAAAACGTCAACGGCTATAAAATGTATTTATCAGCAGATTTTTTCTCACGGTAAAAGTTGTTCAGTTCGATGGTTTGAAGCACCCCCTAAAGTACAGGGTGAAATTGATATCATTACCATCCATTTAAACTAAGAGTTCTCTAGTTTTTTGTGCTCCGATCGGTTTGCTCCCGTAGTAAAAGTTGTTCAGTTTGATGGATAGACTCTTAGTTTGAAAGGATGCTAATGATATCAATTTCACCCTGTATATCACAGGCATTTAAAGTTTACTCCCTGTAAGTTTACAGGGTGTTAGGGTAAACAGTTGCAAACCCCTTAAAATAATGCAACTGTTTACTCTAACACGTAGTCTAACACCCTGTAGTCCACTCTCTGTCACCCTCGTTCAAAAGAAGGTCTATTTGGCCCTCGGATGGAATCCTATGGGTTAATTTTTTTTTATATGTACAGGGTATAACAATATACCCTAGTAATACTTAAGGGGGTGCTTCCGACCACCAAACTGAACAACTTTCACTATGGAGCCAACATCGAGAAAAAAAAAAAAATCAGCTGTCCCATACATTTTAGTCGAGTCGTTTTACTGCAGTTTTGTATGGGACAGCAGATTTTTTTTATTTTTTCTCGATGTTGGCTCCATAGTGAAAGTTGTTCACTTTGATGGTCTGAAGCACCCCCTAAAGTATTACTAGGGTGTATGGTGTATTGTCACACCCTGTAGAACTTTAAATATGAAACTCCGAATGTGTGAAATCAAAAAATTGCACGCGAACATTGTCTTATCCTTTCCATCTCTGTCATCATTTCATCGATCATCATCATCACGTCCAGACCTAACTCAATTTCTCTCATGTTTACTTTCCAAGCTAAAGTTCATTTTCATCAACTTATGACGTCATAAGACACTTCGATCTATTTTAAATCTAAATTTACTGTTTGCAACGCGCATGCGTTCAGAGAGGTCAATATGCGTTCGTTGACAGTCGCAAGGGCATCTTTTGTTTGTTTTGATCTTAGATCTGAAAGGCTTGTAAACGTTAGTGATGATTGATGAGTCATATTCTTAGGTTAAGTACATGATCTTCTACTTTTTTTAGTTTTTTAACGTTATAAACTGTATAGTTATAGGATTATTTCAGGGAATCTTCAATCGCAATCTTCAATGGCAAGGTTCTTCTTAATATGCTGACGGTTTTTGGGATGATCAGACCATCAACCAGATTTTTAGTAAATATTGTTAAAATATATAGGTACTTAGTAAATTTGGAAATTTTTCTGACCTTCTCTACCTTTTGTCTATCCTCCCTTTGGCTCCCGACGAGTGACGACCCATTTTATTTTTATTCTTTTTTTTTTGTTGGAGCTTTTAACCCTGAGGTTATGTAAGCCCATGCGACCCATATGGATGGGTCAGATAATAATACATTTCTATTTATATTACGGGATCTGGAGTGCGATTTTTGAAACTCATTCTATGAACTCAGCAGTTGAAAATGTCAATATTACTATGGAGACGTGCATCTTTCTACTGCTGATTTGACTTTCAAAAATCGCACTCCTGGAATATGTTTTTTTTTAATGTCAAATCAGCAGTGGAAAGATGGATATCTCCATAGTCATTATGACATTTTCAACTGCTGAGCTCAGTGAATGAGTTTCAAAAATCGCACTCCTGAGAGCTTAAGAGATGCTTTACTAAGTACCTTGTATAATAGGTACCTTCTAACCAATGCTTCCAACATAGTAGGTATTGGTCGTTCTTACGTCCTTTTTTTTAAGTACTTGCAGTAATCATAAGCAAATAAACTCTTCCTTCTTATAAAAAAAAAACAGATTAATTAAAAAAAAATGTACAGCGTTCTATAAAAGAGATATCGAACAGAGGACATGCTGTTCTTTAATTGTACATTTAGTAATCAATATTATTGCAACAGGCTATCTCAGCTTGACCCGAGTTATCTGGCAGATAACTAACAATATTCTATTTGTTTATAATAATAAAGTAAGGTAATGTATTAAACATTGAAAAGGGGACGATTTATCATGGAGGAAGTATGATTCAAACATGATCTAAGTAAATAGAATAGGTACTTAGGTATAGTAAATGTTTCTTTACTTATTTGTAAAGTAGATTGGGGCCAAAGTATTAAAAATTTTGTAATTAGGTTGAAGTTTTTTTACAGTTTACAAATTGGAAAAAAACGTTGTTGAAATGTGCTGCTCGCGATTTTTGAAACTCATACGTTGAAATCAGCAGTAGAAAATGTCAAAATTACTATGGAGATTATGCATCTTTCTACTGCTGATTTGAACGTGTGAGTTTCAAAAAGTAACACGTTGAAATCAGCACATGAAAATGTCAACATTACTATGGAGATTATACATTTTTCTACTGCTGATTTGAACGACTGAGTTTCAAAAATCGCACTTCAGATTTTCATGTTCATTTCACAGATTGAAATTTTTATAGACTTATAAAAATAGTGTTATACAATGTAAATCATCTAAAAAATATAATTAAAAGTGGCCACTTTTGGCAGTTTTAAATATGGATAATAACTAAATTATAAAAAAAACGTAATGTCCGGTAAATTGAAAATCAGCCATGACTGCAATGTTACATTCTTGTTTTTTTGGAAATGATTTGAAATTTTTAAGAAATTAAAAAATACCGTTGAGGGACCGCACTGGAGGTTAGGGTTGCAAATCTTTGTGGAAAAAGCTGCTAAGGTTATTCGATATACCGTTATCTGACCATCTCCAACTTTTACACGATCATCCTCTAAACCCTTAACCAAAATTCCGTGTAAGGTTTACGAGAAACAGTTCCGCTCTAAACCTGTCACATCCGTAGTACAAATAACATCACAATTCAGAGGTCGTTGACCCGCAGTGTACACCCGAACGGAAGTGACCGTACACCGCTCCGTGCCGCTGTACTGTACTGTACCATACCTCAAGTGCTGCCAGTTTTGAAATTTAGTTACCACTTGTTATAATTTATGTGATCTCGGGTGATTCGTGTTTTGGAATTCCTTATAAATACCTGCAGAATATTTACGCAAATAAGGTACCTAGAGTACCTACCTAACTAACTAACAAATTTTATTCAGTTACACTTCTTTTGCAAATGACTTTGTCAGCGTGATATCGTTTTTGGTAGGAACTATTCAGCTTTTATACAGGTTGTAAACTTAAATGCTTTACATTTACATACTTATAGCTTATACTTCACCGACTACTTCAGACTAAAACTGGCACCAAAATTGAGATCGCGAAAAATAATCAGCTGTTCCATAGAAATGTCAATAGTGATCCAAATGTCTAGAACACCTGACTATATTTTTGCGATTTTAATGTTGGTCTCATAAATCTCATAATAGTAAAAGTGGTTCAGCTTGACACTCTGTTGATCCATTTTAAAAACCTTCAGCATATTAAGAAGGACTCTGCGTATTTTTTATTTCCAAACTTATCCAAATCCCATCATCCCCGATGTAGATTGATGGAGGCTATAGTCTACCTGCTGTCAACGCATTTAATATACGCTAATTATACCTACATGATTCAGTCTAAACTGTTATAAGTATTATTATTACCATGTTTCACAAACACCGATGGTAGAACAAAAGACTTCCTCATTCCCCTGGCAACACCGAGGAAGGCAATAAAATAATGCCAGATGATTTATTTGTAAACAGTCAAGAACGCGCGCTGGGCCGTCAGCGCTTGCCCGCAATATTGTGTACAAACGCTGTTGATTCCGTACTCCTGAATACTTTAGACACCAATTAATTCCGGAGTCCCTTCGCTTTGACCCCGACTTTCCGAAATGTGTCCATACCGATAGCTGATCGCCTGGAGCTCCTTGGCATTAACATATCGTCCGATCTGAATTTCGGACGGTACATTGAGTCCATGGCGAAAACCGCAGCGAAAAAACTGGGCGTCCTCTCGAAGGTCAGACGGTACTTTACTCCGGGACAGCTTCTACAACTTTATCAAGCACAAGTCCGATCGTGTATGGAGTACTGCTGCCATCTCTGGGACGGGTCTGCCCAATACCAGCTGGCCGCGCTGGACTCAATCGACAGGCGTGCCAGGAAGCTCATAGGTGATCCAACCTCGGTGGCGAAGCTACAAAGTCTTGAGCATCGTCGCAAGGTAGCCTGTCTGTCTGTTTTTTATAGGATACATTTCGGAGAGTGTGCGACTGAATTACACGATCTGATACCACCGTCTCCCTTTCATCTGCGGGGGACGAGACGCAGACTGGGTTTCCACCCCTATGTCGTTGACCTACCAGCAATTCGCACGAAGAAGTTTGCTTCTTCTTTTATAATGCGCACGGCTAAGGAGTGGAATGCCCTGCCTGCGGACCTGTTCCCTGAGCAATACAACCTGGGCCTCTTCAAGGCGAGAGTGAATAGGCATCTTTCTAGGTAAGCATGCTACATCTTCGGCCTCATCATCACTCAACATCAGGTGAGATTGGGGTCAAATGCTTACCTATCACACATAAAAAAAAAAAAAAAAAAAATTTATTGTGTCCTGTTTGGTACCGGTGTGAAGTTAGCGACCAAAAAGTTATCGGCCACTATTATCCGACAAAATAAAAAGTCGTCAAAAAAAATAGTCCAAATAAGAACCCAATAGCCGGGAAAATGATACAAACGAGAAATATAGACAGCAACAACATCAAAAATGTGATAAATAAAAAATAAAAAATAATTTGTGAAAACGTGAAAATTTAATATTAAAAGTTCAAGGTGAGAGTTGAAGTCTGCTCTGAGCTAGTATAGCTAATAGTATGCACAAATATGTAGTCTTTCAGGAAAACATAGCGACATGGATAACCCTGGCCACAAAAGTATCGTAATCAGCCAGTTACCAAGGCACTTAGGTTTTTAAGTAGGAACATTTTCAAAAAATTAGTTCAAGGTGACGGTTCAAGTCTGCTCTGATCATCTTATGCTATTATTATGCGCAATGAAGTAGACTTTCAGGAAAACATAGCGGCATTTACTATCCTGGCGATATAAGTATCGTAATCAGCCAGTAACCAAGGTACTTAAGTTTTTTCAGTAGGAACATTATTTTTCATAAATTAAGTTCAAGGTGAGGCTTCAAGTCTGCTCTAATAAAATCTTGCTATTATTATGCGCAATGAAGTAGACTTTCAGGGAAACATAGCGGCATTTACTATCCTGACGATATAAGTATCGTAATCAGCCAGAAACCAAGGTACTTAGGTTTTTTCAGTAGTAACATTATTTTTCATAAATTAAGTTCAAGGTGAGGGTTCAAGTCTGCTATAATAAAATCTTGCTATTATTATGCGCAATGAAGTAGACTTTCAGGGAAACATAGCGGCATTTACTATCCTGACGATATAAGTATCGTAATCAGCCAGAAACCAAGGTACTTAGGTTTTTTCAGAAGTAACATTATTTTTCATAAATTAAGATCAAGGTGAGGGTTTAAGTCTGCTCTAATAAAATCTTGCTATTATAATGCGCAATGAAGTAGACTTTTAGGGAAACATAGCGGCATTTACTATCCTGACGATATAAGTATCGTAATCAGCCAGTAACCAAGGCACTGAGGTTTTTTCAGTAAGAAAATTTTCAAAAATTTAGTTCAAGGTGAGGGTTCAAGTCTGCTCTGTTGAAATTTAACTTTTATTGTGCAAAAGAATGTATTCTTTTAGAAAAACATAGCGGCATGGACTAACCTGGCGATATAAGTATCGTAATAAGCCAATAACGAAGGTACTTCGGTTTTTGCAGTATGAACATTTTCAAAAATTTAGTTCAAGGTGAGGGTTCAAGTCTGCTGTGATGAAATTTAGCTTTCATTGTGCAAAAGAATGTATTCTTTCCGGTAAACATAGCGGCATTTACTATCCTGACGATATAAGTATCTTAATCAGCCAGTAACCAAGGCACTGAGGTTTTTTCAGTAAGAAAATTTTCAAAAATTTAGTTCAAGGTGAGGGTTCAAGTCTGCTCTGATGAAATTTAGCTTTTATTGTGCAAAAGAATGTATTTTTCAGAAAAACATAGCGGCATGGACTATCCTGGCGAAATAAGCATCACCATCAGCCATTAATCTAGGTAGTTAGGTTTTTCAGTAAGAACATTTTCAAAAATTTAGTTCAAGGTGAGGGTTCAAGTCTGCTCTGAACATTTTATGCTATTATTATGCACAATAAAGTAGACTTTCAGGAAAATATAGCAACATTTACTATCATGGCGATATAAGTATCGTAACCAGCAAGTAACCAAGGTACTTATGTTTGTTCAGTAGGAACATAATTTTTCATAAATTAAGTTCAAGGTGAGGGTTCAAGTGTGCTCTAATAAAATCTTGCTATTATTATGCGCAAAGAAGTAGACTTTCAGGGAAACATATCGCCATGGACTATCCTGACGATATAAGTATCGTAATCAGCCAGTAACCAAGGCACTTAGGTTTTTTCAGTCAGAAAATTTTCAAAAATTTAGTTCAAGGTGAGGGTTCAAGTCTGCTCTGATGAAATTTAGCTTTTATTGTGCAAAAGACTGAATTCTTTCAGAAAAACATAGCGGCATGGACTATCCTGGCGATATAAGTATCCTAATAAGCCAATAACGAAGGTACTTAGGTTTTTGCAGTATGAACATTTTCAAAAATTTAGTTTAAGGTGAGGGTTCAAGTCTGCTCTGATGAAATTTAGCTTTTATTGTGCAAAAGAATGTATTCTTTTAGGGAGACATAGCGGCATGGACTATCCTGGCGATATAAGTATCGTAATCAGCCAGTAACCAAGGTACTTCAGTTTTTTCAGTAGGAACATTATTTTTCATAAATTAAGTTCAAGGTGAGGGTTCAAGTCTGCTCTAATAAAATCTTGCTATTATTATGCGCAATAAAGTAGACTTTCAGAAAAACATAGCGGCATTTACTATCCTGACGATATAAGTATCGTAATCAGCCAGAAACCAAGGTACTTAGGTTTTTTCAGTAGTAACATTATTTTTCATAAATTAAGTTCAAGGTGAGGGTTCAAGTCTGCTCTAATAAAATCTTGCTATTATTATGCGCAATGAAGTAGACTTTCAGAGAAACATAGCGCCATGGACTATCCTGACGATATAAGTATCGTAATCAGCCAGTAACCAAGGCACATAGGTTTTTTCAGTAAGAAAATTTTCAAAAATTTAGTTCAAGGTGAGGGTTCAAGTCTGCTCTGATTAAATTTAGCTTTTGTTGTGCAAAAGAATGTATTCTGTCAGAAAAATATAGCGGCATGGACTATCCTGGCGATATAAGTATCGTAATCAGCCAGTAACCAAGGTACTTAAGTTTTTTCAGTAGGAACATTATTTTTCATAAATTAAGATCAAGGTGAGGGTTCAAGTCTGCTCTAATAAAATCTTGCTATTATTATGCGCAATGAAGTAGACTTTCAGAAAAACATAGCGGCATTTACTATCCTGACGATATAAGTATCGTAATCAGCCAGAAACCAAGGTACTTAGGTTTTTTCAGTAGTAACATTATTTTTCATAAATTAAGTTCAAGGTGAGGGTTCAAGTCTGCTCTAATAAAATCTTGCTATTATTATGCGCAATGAAGTAGACTTTCAGAGAAACATAGCGCCATGGACTATCCTGACGATATAAGTATCGTAATCAGCCAGTTACCAAGGCACTTAGGTTTTTTCAGTAAGAAAATTTTCAAAAATTTTGTTCAAGGTGAGGGTTCAAGTCTGCTCTAATGAAATTTAGCTTTTATTGTGCAGAAGAATGTATTCTTTCAGGGATACATAGCTACATGGACTATCCTGGCGAAATAAGCATCAACATCAGCCATTAATATAGGTAGTTATATTTTTTCAGTAGATTCATTTTCAAAAATTATGTTCAAGGTGAGGGTTCAAGTCTGCTCTGAACATTTTATGCTATTATTATGCGCAATGAAGTAGAATTTCAGGAAAACATAGCGGCATTTACTATCCTGGCGATATAAGTATCGTAATCAGCAAGTAACCAAGGTACTTCAGTTTTTTCAGTAGGAACATAATTTTTCATAAATTAAGATCAAGGTGAGGGTTCAAGTCTGCTCTAATAAAATCTAGCTATTATTATGTGCAATGAAGTAGACTTTCAGGGAAACATAGCGCCATGGACTATCCTGACGATATAAGTATCGTAATCAGCCAGTAACCAAGGCACTTAGGTTTTTTCAGTCAGAAAATTTTCAAAAACTTAGTTCAAGGTGAGGGTTCAAGTCTGCTCTGATGAAGTTTAGCTTTTATTGCGCAAAAGAATGTATTCTTTCAGGGAAACATAGCGGCATGCACTATCCTGACGATATAAGTATCGTAATCAGCCAGTAACCAAGACACTTAAGTTTTTTCAGTAAGAAAATTTTCAAACATTTAGTTCAAGGTGAGGGTTCAAGTCTGCTCTGATGAAATTTAGCTTTTATTGTGCAAAAGAATGTATTCTTTCAGAAAAACATAGCTCCATGGACCATCCTGGCGATATAAGTATCGTAATAAGCCAATAACGTAGGTACTTAGGTTTTTGCAGTAGGAACATTTTCAAAAATTTAGTTCAAGGTGAGGGTTCAAGTCTGCTCTGATGAAATTTAGCTTTTATTGTGCAATAGAATGTATTCTTTTAGGGAAACATAGCGGCATGGACTATCCTGGCGATATAAGTATCGTAATCAGCCAGTAAACAAGGTACTTCAGTTTTTTCAGTAGGAACATTATTATTCATAAATTAAGTTCAAGGTGAGGGTTCAAGTCTGCTCTGATCACCTTCTGCTTTTATTATGCGCAATGAAGTAGACTTTCAGAAAAACATAGCGGCATTTACTATCCTGACGATATAAGTATCGTAATCAGCCAGAAACCAAGGTACTTAGGTTTTTTCAGTAGTAACATTATTTTTCATAAATTAAGTTCAAGGTGAGGGTTCAAGTCTGCTCTAATAAAATCTTGCTATTATTATGTGCAATGAAGTAGACTTTCAGGGAAACATAGCGCCATGGACTATCCTGACGATATAAGTATCGTAATCAGCCAGTAACCAAGGCACTTAGGTTTTTTCAGTCAGAAAATTTTCTAAAATTTAGTTCAAGGTGAGGGTTCAAGTCTGCTCTAATAAAATCTTGCTATTATTCTGCGCAATGAAGTAAACTTTCAAAGAAACATAGCGGCATTTACTATCCTTACGATATAAGTATCGTAATCAACCAGAAACCAAGATACTTAGGTTTTTTCAGTAGTAACATTATTTTTCATAAATTAAGTTCAAGGTGAGGGTTCAAGTCTGCTCTGATTAAGTTTAGCTTTTATTGTGCAAAAGAATGTATTCTGTCAGAAAAACATAGCGGCATGGACTATCCTGGCGATATAAGTATCGTAATCAGCCAGTAACCAAGACATTTAGGTTTGTTCAGTAAGAAAATTTTCAAAAATTTAGTTCAAGGTGAGGGTTCAAGTCTACTCTGATGAAATTTAGCTTTTATGGTGCAAAAGAATGTATTCTGTCAGAAAAACATAGCGGCATGGACTATCCTGGCGATATAAGTATCGTAATAAGCCAGTAACCAAGGAACTTAGGTTTTTGCAGTATGAACATTTTCAAAAATTAAGTTCAAGGTGAGGGTTCAAGTCTGCTCTGATGAAATTTAGCTTTTATTGTGCAATAGAATGTATTCTTTTAGGGAAACATAGCGGCATTTACTATCCTGACGATATAAGTATCGTAATCAGCCAGAAACCAAGGTACTTAGGTTTTTTCAGTAGTAACATTATTTTTCATAAATTAGTTCAAGGTGAGGGTACAAGTCTGCTCTAATAAAATCTTGTTATTATAATGCGCAATGAAGTAGCCTTTCAGGGAAACATAGCGTCATGGACTATCCTGGAGATATAAGTATCGTAATCAGCCAGTAACCAAGACACTTAAGTTTTTTCAGTAAGAAAATTTTCAAACATTTAGTTCAAGGTGAGGGTTCAAGTCTGCTCTGATGAAATTTAACTTTTATTGTGCAAAAGAATGTATTCTTTCAGAAAAACATAGCGCCATGGACTATCCTGGCGATATAAGTATCGTAATAAGCCAATAACGTAGGTACTTAGGTTTTTGCAGTATGAACATTTCAAAAATTTAGTTCAAGGTGAGGGTTCAAGTCTGCTCTGATAAAATTTACTGTTTATTGTGCAATAGAATGTATTCTTTTAGGGAAACATAGCGGCATGGACTATCCTGGCGATATAAGTATCGTAATCAGCCAGTAACCAAGGTACTTAAGTTTTTTCAGTAGGAACATTATTTTTCATAAATTAAGTTCAAGGTGAGGGTTCAAGTCTGCTCTGATCACCTTATGCTTTTATTATGCGCAATGAAGTAGACTTTCAGAAAAACATAGCGGCATTTACTATCCTTACGATATAAGTATCGTAATCAGCCAGAAACCAAGATACTTAGGTTTTTTCAGTAGTAACATTATTTTTCATAAATTAAGTTCAAGGTGAGGGTTCAAGTCTGCTCTAATAAAATCTTGCTATTATTATGCGCAATGAAGTAGACTTTCAGAGAAACATAGCGCCATGGACTATCCTGACGATATAAGTATCGTAATCAGCCAGTAACCAAGGCACTTAGGTTTTTTCAGTAAGAAAAATTTCAAAAATTTAGTTCAAGGTGAGGGTTCAAGTCTGCTCTGATGAAATTTAGCTTTTATTGTGCAGAAGAATGTATTCTTTCAGGAAAACATAGCGGCATCGACTATCCTGGCGAAATAAGCATCACCATCAGCCATTAATATAGGTAGTTATATTTTTTCAGTAGGATCATTTTCAAAAATTTAGTTCAAGGTGAGGGTTCAAGTCTGCTCTGAACATTTTATGCTATTATTATGCGCAATGAAGTAGAATTTCAGGAAAACATAGCGGCATTTACTATCCTGGCGATATAAGTATCGTAATCAGCAAGTAACCAAGATACTTAAGTTTTTTCAGTAGGAACATAATTTTTCATAAATTAAGATCAAGGTGAGGGTTCAAGTCTGCTCTAATAAAATCTTGCAATTATTATGTGCAATGAAGTAGACTTTCAGAGAAACATAGCGCCATGGACTATCCTGACGATATAAGTATCGTAATCAGCCAGTAACCAAGGCACTTAGGTTTTTTCAGTCTGAAAATTTTCAAAAATTTAGTTCAAGGTGAGGGTTCAAGTCTGCTCTGATGAAATTTAGCTTTTATTGTGCAAAAGAATGTATTCTTTCAGGAAAACA
Organism: Agonopterix subpropinquella; assembly: GCA_922987775.1. NCBI lineage: Eukaryota > Metazoa > Arthropoda > Insecta > Lepidoptera > Depressariidae > Agonopterix > Agonopterix subpropinquella. The sequence goes on along the minus strand of OV277716.1, from coordinate 5,811,137 downwards.
TAGCGGCATGCACTATCCTGGCGAAATAAGCATCACCATCAGCCATTAATCTAGGTAGTTAGGTTTTTTCAGTAGGAACATTTTCAAAAATTTAGTTCAAGGTGAGGGTTCAAGTCTGCTCTTATAAAATCTTGCTATTATTCTGCGCAATGAAGTAAACTTTCAAAGAAACATAGCGGCATTTACTATCCTGGCGATATAAGTATCGTAATCAGCCAGTAACCAAGGTACTTAAGTTTTTTCAGTAGGAACATAATTTTTCATAAATTAAGTTCAAGGTGAGGGTTCAAGTCTGCTCTGATAAAATCTTGCTATTATTATGCGCAATGAAGTAGAATTTCAGGGAAACATAGCGTCATGGACTATCCTGGCGATTTAAGTATCGTAATCAGCCAGTAACCAAGGCACTTAGGTTTTTTCAGTAAGAAAACTTATATCGCCAGGATAGTCCATGCCACTATGTTTTTCTGACAGAATACATTCTTTTGCACGATAAAAGCTAAATTTAATCAAAGCAGACTTGAACCCTCACCTTGAACTAAATTTTTGAAAATTTTCTTACTGAAAAAACCTAAGTGTCTTGGTTACTGGCTGATTACGATACTTAAATCGCCAGGATAGTCCATGGCGCTATGTTTCCCTGAAAGGCTATTTCATTGCACATAATAATAGCAAGATTTTATTAGAGCAGACTTGAACCCTCACCTTGATCTTAATTTATGAAAAATTATGTTCCTACTGAAAAAACTTAAGTACCTTGGTTACTTGCTGATTACGATACTTATATCGCCAGGATAGTAAATGCCGCTATGTTTTCCTGAAATTCTACTTCATTGCGCATAATAATAGCATAAAATGTTCAGAGCAGACTTGAACCCTCACCTTGAACTAAATTTTTGAAAATGATCCTACTGAAAAAATATAACTACCTATATTAATGGCTGATGGTGATGCTTATTTCGCCAGGATAGTCCATGCCGCTATGTTTTCGTGAAAGAATACATTCTTTTGCACAATAAAAGCTAAATTTCATCAGAGCAGACTTGAACCCTCACCTTGAACAAAATTTTTGAAAATTTTCTGACTGAAAAAACCTAAGTGCCTTGGTTACTGGCTGATTACGATACTTATATCGTCAGTATAGTCCATGGCGCTATGTTTCCCTGAAATTCTACTTCATTGCGCATAATAAGAGCAAGATTTTATTAGAGCAGACTTGAACCCTCACCTTGAACTTAATTTATGAAAAATAATGTTCCTACTGAAAAAACTTAAGTACCTTGGTTACTGGCTGATTACGATACTTATATCACCAGGATAGTCCATGCCGCTATGTTTCCCTAAAAGAATACATTATATTGCACAGTAAAAGCTAAATTTCATCAGAGCAGACTTGAACCCTCACCTTGAACTAAATTTTTGAAAATGTTCCTACCGAAAAAACCTAACTACCTAGATTAATGGCTGATGGTGATGCTTATTTCGCCAGGATAGTGCATGCCGCTATGTTTCCCTGAAAGAATACATTCTTTTGCACAATAAAAGCTAAATTTCATCAGAGCAGACTTGAACCCTCACCTTGAACAAAATTTTTGAAAATTTTCTGACTGAAAAAACCTAAGTGCCTTGGTTACTGGCTGATTACGATACTTATATCGTCAGGATAGTCCATGGCGCCATGTTTCCCTGAAAGTCTACTTCATTGTACATAATAATAGCAAGATTTTATTAGAGCAGACTTGAACCCTCACCTTGAACTTAATTTATGAAAAATAATGTTACTACTGAAAAAACCTAAGTATCTTGGTTTCTGGCTGATTACGATACTTATATCGTAAGGATAGTAAATGCCGCTATGTTTCTTTGAAAGTTTACTTCATTGCGCAGAATAATAGCAAGATTTTATTAGAGCAGACTTGAACCCTCACCTTGAACTAAATTTTTGAAAATGTTCCTACTGAAAAAACCTAACTACCTAGATTAATGGCTGATGGTGATGCTTATTTCGCCAGGATAGTGCATGCCGCTATGTTTCCCTGAAAGAATACATTCTTTTGCACAATAAAAGCTAAATTTCATCAGAGCAGACTTGAACCCTCACCTTGAACTAAATTTTTGAAAATTTTCTGACTGAAAAAACCTAAGTGCCTTGGTTACTGGCTGATTACGATACTTATATCGTCAGGATAGTCCATGGCGCTATGTTTCCCTGAAAGGCTACTTCATTGCACATAATAATAGCAAGATTTTATTAGAGCAGACTTGAACCCTCACCTTGATCTTAATTTATGAAAAATTATGTTCCTACTGAAAAAACTTAAGTACCTTGGTTACTTGCTGATTACGATACTTATATCGCCAGGATAGTAAATGCCGCTATGTTTTCCTGAAATTCTACTTCATTGCGCATAATAATAGCATAAAATGTTCAGAGCAGACTTGAACCCTCACCTTGAACTAAATTTTTGAAAATGATCCTACTGAAAAAATATAACTACCTATATTAATGGCTGATGGTGATGCTTATTTCGCCAGGATAGTCCATGCCGCTATGTTTTCCTGAAAGAATACATTCTTCTGCACAATAAAAGCAAAATTTCATCAGAGCAGACTTGAACCCTCACCTTGAACAAAATTTTTGAAAATTTTATTACTGAAAAAACCTAAGTGCCTTGGTTACTGGCTGATTACGATACTTATATCGTCAGGATAGTCCATGGCGCTATGTTTCCCTGAAAGGCTACTTCATTGCACATAATAATAGCAAGATTTTATTAGAGCAGACTTGAACCCTCACCTTGATCTTAATTTATGAAAAATTATGTTCCTACTGAAAAAACTTAAGTACCTTGGTTACTTGCTGATTACGATACTTATATCGCCAGGATAGTAAATGCCGCTATGTTTTCCTGAAATTCTACTTCATTGCGCATAATAATAGCATAAAATGTTCAGAGCAGACTTGAAACCTCACCTTGAACTAAATTTTTGAAAATGATCCTACTGAAAAAATATAACTACCTATATTAATGGCTGATGGTGATGCTTATTTCGCCAGGATAGTCCATGCCGCTATGTTTTCCTGAAAGAATACATTCTTCTGCACAATAAAAGCTAAATTTCATCAGAGCAGACTTGAACCCTCACCTTGAACTAAATTTTTGAAAATTTTATTACTGAAAAAACCTAAGTGCCTTGGTTACTGGCTGATTACGATACTTATATCGTCAGGATAGTCCATGGCGCTATGTTTCCCTGAAAGGCTACTTCATTGCACATAATAATAGCAAGATTTTATTAGAGCAGACTTGAACCCTCACCTTGATCTTAATTTATGAAAAATTATGTTCCTACTGAAAAAACTTAAGTACCTTGGTTACTTGCTGATTACGATACTTATATCGCCAGGATAGTAAATGCCGCTATGTTTTCCTGAAATTCTACTTCATTGCGCATAATAATAGCATAAAATGTTCAGAGCAGACTTGAACCCTCACCTTGAACTAAATTTTTGAAAATGATCCTACTGAAAAAATATAACTACCTATATTAATGGCTGATGGTGATGCTTATTTCGCCAGGATAGTCCATGCCGCTATGTTTTCCTGAAAGAATACATTCTTCTGCACAATAAAAGCTAAATTTCATCAGAGCAGACTTGAACCCTCACCTTTAACAAAATTTTTGAAAATTTTATTACTGAAAAAACCTAAGTGCCTTGGTTACTGGCTGATTACGATACTTATATCGTCAGGATAGTCCATGGCGCTATGTTTCCCTGAAAGGCTACTTCATTGCACATAATAATAGCAAGATTTTATTAGAGCAGACTTGAACCCTCACCTTGATCTTAATTTATGAAAAATTATGTTCCTACTGAAAAAACTTAAGTACCTTGGTTACTTGCTGATTACGATACTTATATCGCCAGGATAGTAAATGCCGCTATGTTTTCCTGAAATTCTACTTCATTGCGCATAATAATAGCATAAAATGTTCAGAGCAGACTTGAACCCTCACCTTGAACTAAATTTTTGAAAATGATCCTACTGAAAAAATATAACTACCTATATTAATGGCTGATGGTGATGCTTATTTCGCCAGGATAGTCCATGCCGCTATGTTTTCCTGAAAGAATACATTCTTCTGCACAATAAAAGCTAAATTTCATCAGAGCAGACTTGAACCCTCACCTTGAACTAAATTTTTGAAAATTTTATTACTGAAAAAACCTAAGTGCCTTGGTTACTGGCTGATTACGATACTTATATCGTCAGGATAGTCCATGGCGCTATGTTTCCCTGAAAGGCTACTTCATTGCACATAATAATAGCAAGATTTTATTAGAGCAGACTTGAACCCTCACCTTGATCTTAATTTATGAAAAATTATGTTCCTACTGAAAAAACTTAAGTACCTTGGTTACTTGCTGATTACGATACTTATATCGCCAGGATAGTAAATGCCGCTATGTTTTCCTGAAATTCTACTTCATTGCGCAGAATAATAGCAAGATTTTATTAGAGCAGACTTGAACCCTCACCTTGAACTAAATTTTTGAAAATGTTCCTACTGAAAAAACCTAACTACCTAGATTAATGGCTGATGGTGATGCTTATTTCGCCAGGATAGTGCATGCCGCTATGTTTCCCTGAAAGAATACATTCTTTTGCACAATAAAAGCTAAATTTCATCAGAGCAGACTTGAACCCTCACCTTGAACTAAATTTTTGAAAATTTTCTGACTGAAAAAACCTAAGTGCCTTGGTTACTGGCTGATTACGATACTTATATCGTCAGGATAGTCCATGGCGCTATGTTTCCCTGAAAGGCTACTTCATTGCACATAATAATAGCAAGATTTTATTAGAGCAGACTTGAACCCTCACCTTGATCTTAATTTATGAAAAATTATGTTCCTACTGAAAAAACTTAAGTACCTTGGTTACTTGCTGATTACGATACTTATATCGCCAGGATAGTAAATGCCGCTATGTTTTCCTGAAATTCTACTTCATTGCGCATAATAATAGCATAAAATGTTCAGAGCAGACTTGAACCCTCACCTTGAACTAAATTTTTGAAAATGATCCTACTGAAAAAATATAACTACCTATATTAATGGCTGATGGTGATGCTTATTTCGCCAGGATAGTCCATGCCGCTATGTTTTCCTGAAAGAATACATTCTTCTGCACAATAAAAGCTAAATTTCATCAGAGCAGACTTGAACCCTCACCTTGAACTAAATTTTTGAAAATTTTATTACTGAAAAAACCTAAGTGCCTTGGTTACTGGCTGATTACGATACTTATATCGTCAGGATAGTCCATGGCGCTATGTTTCCCTGAAAGGCTACTTCATTGCACATAATAATAGCAAGATTTTATTAGAGCAGACTTGAACCCTCACCTTGATCTTAATTTATGAAAAATTATGTTCCTACTGAAAAAACTTAAGTACCTTGGTTACTTGCTGATTACGATACTTATATCGCCAGGATAGTAAATGCCGCTATGTTTTCCTGAAATTCTACTTCATTGCGCATAATAATAGCATAAAATGTTCAGAGCAGACTTGAACCCTCACCTTGAACTAAATTTTTGAAAATGATCCTACTGAAAAAATATAACTACCTATATTAATCGCTGATGGTGATGCTTATTTCGCCAGGATAGTCCATGCCGCTATGTTTTCCTGAAAGAATACATTCTTCTGCACAATAAAAGCTAAATTTCATCAGAGCAGACTTGAACCCTCACCTTGAACAAAATTTTTGAAAATTTTATTACTGAAAAAACCTAAGTGCCTTGGTTACTGGCTGATTACGATACTTATATCGTCAGGATAGTCCATGGCGCTATGTTTCCCTGAAAGGCTACTTCATTGCACATAATAATAGCAAGATTTTATTAGAGCAGACTTGAACCCTCACCTTGATCTTAATTTATGAAAAATTATGTTCCTACTGAAAAAACTGAAGTACCTTGGTTACTTGCTGATTACGATACTTATATCGCCAGGATAGTAAATGCCGCTATGTTTTCCTGAAATTCTACTTCATTGCGCATAATAATAGCATAAAATGTTCAGAGCAGACTTGAACCCTCACCTTGAACTAAATTTTTGAAAATGATCCTACTGAAAAAATATAACTACCTATATTAATGGCTGATGGTGATGCTTATTTCGCCAGGATAGTCCATGCCGCTATGTTTTCCTGAAAGAATACATTCTTCTGCACAATAAAAGCTAAATTTCATCAGAGCAGACTTGAACCCTCACCTTGAACTAAATTTTTGAAAATTTTATTACTGAAAAAACCTAAGTGCCTTGGTTACTGGCTGATTACGATACTTATATCGTCAGGATAGTCCATGGCGCTATGTTTCCCTGAAAGGCTACTTCATTGCACATAATAATAGCAAGATTTTATTAGAGCAGACTTGAACCCTCACCTTGATCTTAATTTATGAAAAATTATGTTCCTACTGAAAAAACTTAAGTACCTTGGTTACTTGCTGATTACGATACTTATATCGCCAGGATAGTAAATGCCGCTATGTTTTCCTGAAATTCTACTTCATTGCGCAGAATAATAGCAAGATTTTATTAGAGCAGACTTGAACCCTCACCTTGAACTAAATTTTTGAAAATGTTCCTACTGAAAAAACCTAACTACCTAGATTAATGGCTGATGGTGATGCTTATTTCGCCAGGATAGTGCATGCCGCTATGTTTCCCTGAAAGAATACATTCTTTTGCACAATAAAAGCTAAATTTCATCAGAGCAGACTTGAACCCTCACCTTGAACTAAATTTTTGAAAATTTTCTGACTGAAAAAACCTAAGTGCCTTGGTTACTGGCTGATTACGATACTTATATCGTCAGGATAGTCCATGGCGCTATGTTTCCCTGAAAGGCTACTTCATTGCACATAATAATAGCAAGATTTTATTAGAGCAGACTTGAACCCTCACCTTGATCTTAATTTATGAAAAATTATGTTCCTACTGAAAAAACTTAAGTACCTTGGTTACTTGCTGATTACGATACTTATATCGCCAGGATAGTAAATGCCGCTATGTTTTCCTGAAATTCTACTTCATTGCGCATAATAATAGCATAAAATGTTCAGAGCAGACTTGAACCCTCACCTTGAACTAAATTTTTGAAAATGTTCTTACTGATAAAACCTAAGTGTCTTGGTTACTGGCTGATTACGATACTTAAATCGCCAGGATAGTCCATGACGCTATGTTTCCCTGAAATTCTACTTCATTGCGCATAATAAGAGCAAGATTTTATTAGAGCAGACTTGAAGCCTCACCTTGAACTTAATTTATGAAAAATAATGTTACTACTGAAAAAACCTAAGTATCTTGGTTTCTGGCTGATTACGATACTTATATCGTAAGGATAGTAAATGCCGCTATGTTTCTTTGAAAGTTTACTTCATTGCGCAGAATAATAGCAAGATTTTATTAGAGCAGACTTGAACCCTCACCTTGAACTAAATTTTTGAAAATGTTCCTACTGAAAAAACCTAACTACCTAGATTAATGGCTGATGGTGATGCTTATTTCGCCAGGATAGTGCATGCCGCTATGTTTCCCTGAAAGAATACATTCTTTTGCACAATAAAAGCTAAATTTCATCAGAGCAGACTTGAACCCTCACCTTGAACTAAATTTTTGAAAATGTTCCTACCGAAAAAACCTAACTACCTAGATTAATGGCTGATGGTGATGCTTATTTCGCCAGGATAGTGCATGCCGCTATGTTTCCCTGAAAGAATACATTCTTTTGCACAATAAAAGCTAAATTTCATCAGAGCAGACTTGAACCCTCACCTTGAACAAAATTTTTGAAAATTTTCTGACTGAAAAAACCTAAGTGCCTTGGTTACTGGCTGATTACGATACTTATATCGTCAGGATAGTCCATGGCGCTATGTTTCCCTGAAAGTCTACTTCATTGCACATAATAATAGCATGATTTTATTAGAGCAGACTTGAACCCTCACCTTGAACTTAATTTATGAAAAATAATGTTACTACTGAAAAAACCTAAGTATCTTGGTTTCTGGCTGATTACGATACTTATATCGTAAGGATAGTAAATGCCGCTATGTTTCTTTGAAAGTTTACTTCATTGCGCAGAATAATAGCAAGATTTTATTAGAGCAGACTTGAACCCTCACCTTGAACTAAATTTTTGAAAATGTTCCTACTGAAAAAACCTAACTACCTAGATTAATGGCTGATGGTGATGCTTATTTCGCCAGGATAGTGCATGCCGCTATGTTTCCCTGAAAGAATACATTCTTTCGCACAATAAAAGCTAAATTTCATCAGAGCAGACTTGAACCCTCACCTTGAACTAAATTTTTGAAAATTTTCTGACTGAAAAAACCTAAGTGCCTTGGTTACTGGCTGATTACGATACTTTTATCGTCAGGATAGTCCATGGCGCTATGTTTCCCTGAAAGTCTACTTCATTGCACATAATAATAGCAAGATTTTATTAGAGCAGACTTGAACCCTCACCTTGATCTTAATTTATGAAAAATTATGTTCCTACTGAAAAAACTTAAGTACCTTGGTTACTTGCTGATTACGATACTTATATCGCCAGGATAGTAAATGCCGCTATGTTTTCCTGAAATTCTACTTCATTGCGCATAATAATAGCATAAAATGTTCAGAGCAGACTTGAACCCTCACCTTGAACTAAATTTTTGAAAATGATCCTACTGAAAAAATATAACTACCTATATTAATGGCTGATGGTGATGCTTATTTCGCCAGGATAGTCCATGCCGCTATGTTTTCCTGAAAGAATACATTCTTCTGCACAATAAAAGCTAAATTTCATCAGAGCAGACTTGAACCCTCACCTTGAACTAAATTTTTGAAAATTTTATTACTGAAAAAACCTAAGTGCCTTGGTTACTGGCTGATTACGATACTTATATCGTCAGGATAGTCCATGGCGCTATGTTTCCCTGAAAGGCTACTTCATTGCACATAATAATAGCAAGATTTTATTAGAGCAGACTTGAACCCTCACCTTGATCTTAATTTATGAAAAATTATGTTCCTACTGAAAAAACTTAAGTACCTTGGTTACTTGCTGATTACGATACTTATATCGCCAGGATAGTAAATGCCGCTATGTTTTCCTGAAATTCTACTTCATTGCGCATAATAATAGCATAAAATGTTCAGAGCAGACTTGAACCCTCACCTTGAACTAAATTTTTGAAAATGATCCTACTGAAAAAATATAACTACCTATATTAATGGCTGATGGTGATGCTTATTTCGCCAGGATAGTCCATGCCGCTATGTTTTCCTGAAAGAATACATTCTTCTGCACAATAAAAGCTAAATTTCATCAGAGCAGACTTGAACCCTCACCTTGAACTAAATTTTTGAAAATTTTATTACTGAAAAAACCTAAGTGCCTTGGTTACTGGCTGATTACGATACTTATATCGTCAGGATAGTCCATGCCGCTATGTTTTTCTGACAGAATACATTCTTTTGCACAATAAAAGCTAAACTTAATCAGAGCAGACTCGAACCCTCACCTTGAACTAAATTTTTGAAAATGTTCTTACTGATAAAACCTAAGTGTCTTGGTTACTGGCTGATTACGATACTTAAATCGCCAGGATAGTCCATGACGCTATGTTTCCCTGAAATTCTACTTCATTGCGCATAATAAGAGCAAGATTTTATTAGAGCAGACTTGAAGCCTCACCTTGAACTTAATTTATGAAAAATAATGTTACTACTGAAAAAACCTAAGTATCTTGGTTTCTGGCTGATTACGATACTTATATCGTAAGGATAGTAAATGCCGCTATGTTTCTTTGAAAGTTTACTTCATTGCGCAGAATAATAGCAAGATTTTATTAGAGCAGACTTGAACCCTCACCTTGAACTAAATTTTTGAAAATGTTCCTACTGAAAAAACCTAACTACCTAGATTAATGGCTGATGGTGATGCTTATTTCGCCAGGATAGTGCATGCCGCTATGTTTCCCTGAAAGAATACATTCTTTTGCACAATAAAAGCTAAATTTCATCAGAGCAGACTTGAACCCTCACCTTGAACTAAATTTTTGAAAATGTTCCTACCGAAAAAACCTAACTACCTAGATTAATGGCTGATTACGATACTTATATCGTCAGGATAGTCCATGCCGCTATGTTTTTCTGACAGAATACATTCTTTTGCACAATAAAAGCTAAACTTAATCAGAGCAGACTCGAACCCTCACCTTGAACTAAATTTTTGAAAATGTTCTTACTGATAAAACCTAAGTGTCTTGGTTACTGGCTGATTACGATACTTATATCGTCAGGATAGTCCATGGCGCTATGTTTCCCTGAAAGTCTACTTCATTGCACATAATAATAGCAAGATTTTATTAGAGCAGACTTGAACCCTCACCTTGAACTTAATTTATGAAAAATAATGTTACTACTGAAAAAACCTAAGTATCTTGGTTTCTGGCTGATTACGATACTTATATCGTAAGGATAGTAAATGCCGCTATGTTTCTTTGAAAGTTTACTTCATTGCGCAGAATCTTAGCAAGATTTTATTAGAGCAGACTTGAACCCTCACCTTGAACTAAATTTTTGAAAATGTTCCTACTGAAAAAACCTAACTACCTAGATTAATGGCTGATGGTGATGCTTATTTCGCCAGGATAGTGCATGCCGCTATGTTTCCCTGAAAGAATACATTCTTTTGCACAATAAAAGCTAAATTTCATCAGAGCAGACTTGAACCCTCACCTTGAACTAAATTTTTGAAAATTTTCTGACTGAAAAAACCTAAGTGCCTTGGTTACTGGCTGATTACGATACTTATATCGTCAGGATAGTCCATGGCGCTACGTTTCCCTGAAAGTCTACTTCATTGCACATAATAATAGCAAGATTTTATTAGAGCAGACTTGAACCCTCACCTTGATCTTAATTTATGAAAAATTATGTTCCTACTGAAAAAACTTAAGTACCTTGGTTACTTGCTGATTACGATACTTATATCGCCAGGATAGTAAATGCCGCTATGTTTTCCTAAAATTCTACTTCATTGCGCATAATAATAGCATAAGGTGATCAGAGCAGACTTGAACCCTCACCTTGAACTTAATTTATGAAAAATAATGTTCCTACTGAAAAAACTTAAGTACCTTGGTGACTGGCTGATTACGTTACTTATATCGCCAGGATAGTCCATGCCGCTATGTTTCCCTAAAAGAATACATTCTATTGCACAATAAAAGCTAAATTTCATCAGAGCAGACTTGAACCCTCACCTTGAACTAAATTTTTGAAAATGTTCATACTGCAAAAACCTAAGTACCTACGTTATTGGCTTATTACGATACTTATATCGCCAGGATAGTCCATGGCGCTATGTTTTTCTGAAAGAATACATTCTTTTGCACAATAAAAGCTAAATTTCATCAGAGCAGACTTGAACCCTCACCTTGAACTAAATGTTTGAAAATTTTCTTACTGAAAAAACTTAAGTGTCTTGGTTACTGGCTGATTACGATACTTATATCGCCAGGATAGTCCATAACGCTATGTTTCCCTGAAAGGCTACTTCATTGCGCATTATAATAACAAGATTTTATTAGAGCAGACTTGAACCCTCACCTTGAACTAATTTATGAAAAATAATGTTACTACTGAAAAAACCTAAGTACCTTGGTTTCTGGCTGATTACGATACTTATATCGTCAGGATAGTAAATGCCGCTATGTTTCCCTAAAAGAATACATTCTATTGCACAATAAAAGCTAAATTGCATCAGAGCAGACTTGAACCCTCACCTTGAACTTAATTTTTGAAAATGTTCATACTGCAAAAACCTAAGTACCTACGTTATTGGCTTATTACGATACTTATGTCGCCAGGATAGTCCATGGCGCTATGTTTTTCTGAAAGAATACATTCTTATGCACAATAAAAGCTAAATTTCATCAGAGCAGACTTGAACCCTCACCTTGAACTAAATGTTTGAAAATTTTCTTACTGAAAAAACTTAAGTGTCTTGGTTACTGGCTGATTACGATACTTATATCGCCAGGATAGTCCATAACGCTGTTTTCCTGAAAGGCTACTTCATTGCGCATTATAATAACAAGATTTTATTAGAGCAGACTTGAACCCTCACCTTGAACTAATTTATGAAAAATAATGTTACTACTGAAAAAACCTAAGTACCTTGGTTTCTGGCTGATTACGATACTTATATCGTCAGGATAGTAAATGCCGCTATGTTTCCCTAAAAGAATACATTCTATTGCACAATAAAAGCTAAATTTCATCAGAGCAGACTTGAACCCTCACCTTGAACTTAATTTTTGAAAATGTTCATACTGCAAAAACCTAAGTTCCTTGGTTACTGGCTTATTACGATACTTATATCGCCAGGATAGTCCATGCCGCTATGTTTTTCTGACAGAATACATTCTTTTGCACAATAAAAGCTAAATTTAATCAGAGCAGACTTGAACCCTCACCTTGAACTAAATTTTTGAAAATTTTCTTACTGAAAAAACCTAAGTGTCTTGGTTACTGGCTGATTACGATACTTAAATCGCCAGGATAGTCCATGACGCTATGTTTCCCTGAAAGTCTACTTCATTGCGCATAATAAGAGCAAGATTTTATTAGAGCAGACTTGAACCCTCACCTTGAACTTAATTTATGAAAAATAATGTTACTACTGAAAAAACCTAAGTATCTTGGTTTCTGGCTGATTACGATACTTATATATCGTAAGGATAGTAAATGCCGCTATGTTTCTTTGAAAGTTTACTTCATTGCGCAGAATAATAGCAAGATTTTATTAGAGCAGACTTGAACCCTCACCTTGAACTAAATTTTTGAAAATGTTCCTACTGAAAAAACCTAACTACCTAGATTAATGGCTGATGGTGATGCTTATTTCGCCAGGATAGTCCATGCCGCTATGTTTTCCTGAAAGAATACATTCTTCTGCACAATAAAAGCTAAATTTCATCAGAGCAGACTTGAACCCTCACCTTGAACTAAATTTTTGAAAATTTTATTACTGAAAAAACCTAAGTGCCTTGGTTACTGGCTGATTACGATACTTATATCGTCAGGATAGTCCATGGCGCTATGTTTCTCTGAAAGTCTACTTCATTGCGCATAATAATAGCAAGATTTTATTAGAGCAGACTTGAACCCTCACCTTGAACTTAATTTATGAAAAATAATGTTACTACTGAAAAAACCTAAGTACCTTGGTTTCTGGCTGATTACGATACTTATATCGTCAGGATAGTAAATGCCGCTATGTTTTTCTGAAAGTCTACTTCATTGCGCATAATAAAAGCATAAGGTGATCAGAGCAGACTTGAACCCTCACCTTGAACTTAATTTATGAAAAATAATGTTCCTACTGAAAAAACTTAAGTACCTTGGTTACTGGCTGATTACGATACTTATATCGCCAGGATAGTCCATGCCGCTATGTTTCCCTAAAAGAATACATTCTATTGCACAATAAAAGCTAAATTTCATCAGAGCAGACTTGAACCCTCACCTTGAACTAAATTTTTGAAAATGTTCATACTGCAAAAACCTAAGTACCTACGTTATTGGCTTATTACGATACTTATATCGCCAGGATAGTCCATGGCGCTATGTTTCCCTGAAAGAATACATTCTTCTGCACAATAGAAGCTAAATTTCATCAGAGCAGACTTGAACCCTCATCTTGAACTAAATGTTTGAAAATTTTCTTACTGAAAAAACTTAAGTGTCTTGGTTACTGGCTGATTACGATACTTATATCGCCAGGATAGTCCATAACGCTATGTTTCCCTGAAAGGTTACTTCATTGCGCATTATAATAACAAGATTTTATTAGAGCAGACTTGAACCCTCACCTTGAACTAATTTATGAAAAATAATGTTACTACTGAAAAAACCTAATTACCTTGGTTTCTGGCTGATTACGATACTTATATCGTCAGGATAGTAAATGCCGCTATGTTTCCCTAAAAGAATACATTCTATTGCACAATAAAAGCTAAATTTCATCACAGCAGACTTGAACCCTCACCTTGAACTTAATTTTTGAAAATGTTCATACTGCAAAAACCTAAGTTCCTTGGTTACTGGCTTATTACGATACTTATATCGCCAGGATAGTCCATGCCGCTATGTTTTTCTGACAGAATACATTCTTTTGCACAATAAAAGCTAAATTTAATCAGAGCAGACTTGAACCCTCACCTTGAACTAAATTTTTGAAAATTTTCTTACTGAACAAACCTAAGTGTCTTGGTTACTGGCTGATTACGATACTTATATCGCCAGGATAGTCCATGACGCTATGTTTCTCTGAAAGTCTACTTTATTGCGCATTATAATAGCAAAATTTTATTAGAGCAGACTTGAACCCTCACCTTGAACTTAATTTATGAAAAATAATGTTACTACTGAAAAAACCTAAGTACCTTGGTTTCTGGCTGATTACGATACTTATATCGTCAGGATAGTAAATGCCGCTATGTTTCCCTGAAAGTCTACTTCATTGCGCATAATAATAGCGTGATTTTATTAGAGCAGACTTGAACCCTCACCTTGAACTTAATTTATGAAAAATAATGTTCCTACTGAAAAAACTTAAGTACCTTGGTCACTGGCTGATTACGATACTTATATCGCCAGGATAGTAAATGCCGCTATGTTTTCCTGAAAGTCTACTTCATTGCGCATAATAATAGCATAGGATGATCAGAGCAGACTTGAACCGTCACCATGAACTAATTTTTTGAAAATGTTCCTACTTAAAAACCTAAGTGCCTTGGTAACTGGCTGATTACGATACTTTTGTAGCCAGGGTTGTCCATGTCGCTATGTTTTCCTGAAAGACTACATATTTGTGCATACTATTAGCTATACTAGCTCAGAGCAGACTTCAACTCTCACCTTGAACTTTTAATATTAAATTTTCACGTTTTCACAAATTATTTTTTATTTTTTATTTATCACATTTTTGATGTTGTTGCTGTCTATATTTCTCGTTTGTATCATTTTCCCGGCTATTGGGTTCTTATTTGGACTATTTTTTTTGACGACTTTTTATTTTGTCGGATAATAGTGGCCGATAACTTTTTGGCCGCTAACTTCACACCGGTCTGTTTGGTTCCCTAACTGCTAATATTGGGAAATGGGCCACAGTCTGTGTAGTCCTGTATCTGGATTAACTCACACAATGAAGTCCAGGGAATCTAGGGGATGACTCTAATCCAACCTACTAATAGGCAAATGTCTCCTCTCTCCTAACTCTATTTTGTACTAATACTGTTCAAATCTTCAGAAAGGTGTTCAAATTTTCTCTCAATTTCTGGGTCTATTTAGATGGCCAAAATTTTCACTTTTTTAATTATCAGATTGGGTTAATTAATACATAACGATTTTTTTATTTAAACTTTTTTATGTATCCCTGTTTTGGTCCATCTTTACGACTGCATAATATAGACAGTCCAGCTTAATAATATTAGCGCTAAAAGTAAACCCTGAAAGTTCGTAAAACTACCATAATTGTAACAAAGGTTCTAACGACTCGATAAAGTTTTTATATCCGGAATATAAAGTACATAAACAAGTAGGTAGATAAGTCTTTATTAAATTATAAAGAAATTGGTTCTTACTTATTTGGTTTCATGAAAAAATAGCAATAAAACCTAAAATTATTACTTTAAAGTCGTGACAATATCCCCTTCGCCTGTACACACCTTCATGTACTGGCAATTGTTTACAATGGCCGATGCTGTTTATTTTCGCTGCATATGGATTAAAAAGCTTCCAAACTCACTTCCAGGACGTTTACAGTTTGTTTTATTTATACATTGCACCGCTGCATTACTTTATGAGTAAACAATTTATATTTATTACGAGGAAAAATCGGTGTTTTATACCATATCGAAGATTTTTATAATTTTTTATCAATTAATGTCAATGAAGTTTAGCAAGCCCGAGGGAGCCTAAACTATTGGGATATAACAGCAATGATTTGGCTTCAAAAAGATATTAATTTGTAATTGTTCGTGTAACATTATTTGTCAGATCTACCCGAATCCGAACGAGTATGCATGAAAGGACTAATGAATGTGGCAGAAGCTTGTCAGAAAGAGGTTTGTCAGGATAGTAACAGGTGGTGTTCCGTTGTCTCTGTGTACCCCAGTGGGAGACAGGCGTGAGAATATATATGTAAGTACATTATTTGTCTACCAATCCGGGCAATCCGCATTGGGCACGCGTGGTGGACTGACGCCTATACATCCTCCCTGAGGGTAGGTTTGTGCCCTGCAGTGGGACGTATTTATACTGATGATGATGATGATGATACCTATTTGGATGAGATTAAAGTCAATCGCCAAGTAATAATGCTGTAAACAAGCTTGATATCCTTAAGTTGCTTCTCTCTTGGTTCAAGTTTCTCTTTTGGATTTTGTTTTGCTTTTTAACTGGCGGTAAGGTTCTCAAGCTTCTCATATATGATCCCTGGAGTTGGCTTACTAATAGCCATGCTTTGGTGTTGGTTGAGCGGGCTCCTTTTCTGAAACTCGATGTCTTTTTGCGTGAGGTGAAAATGAGAAAGACTTCACTCCTGCCATCCCAGCTCCCCCAGAAAGCGCAACAGCTGGTGAAGCTTAGCGCAGCCATGCTTTTCTGTGGGAATGAGTGGTGGGCCATATGCCCGCTAAAAAAAGTTGTTTTGCCCCTCCACTGCAAACGGCGACAGTAGGTATTGGAACGACAAGGCTTGTAAGCAAATTCAGGATTTAGAAATTGTGATCACCTACTGAGATTTTAAACACATGATAACCACAAACAGCCAAATTGTGAAATAAACTCGTAAATCTAACCCCAGACCGTACTAAATTAAAACCTACTTCGACGCGTTTGGTTATAAAGTTGTAAAACCATAATTTTTAGTGGTTACTAACTAGACTTGGGGCTTTTATTGACGTTTTTATTCGTTGGTTTGCTTCTATCATAAAATGTAAGCTACAGTTTCTGTCTTTGAAATGGTTACATAACATAGCCACAGTATAAGAAAGCTTGTACTACATACAGTACGGACACTCCCAGCTTCCCACCGGTTTTGTGTCCAAGAAATGTCAGCTTTGAGTCCAAGGTGTGACAAAGTTAGAGGTTGATACTAGCAGAACTTATAGGCCGAAATTCAGAGTCTTCTAAGTAGGTTCGAAAATGTATGGACTTTGTCATACGATAAGTTCGAACTCAAACTAAAAGAAGTTGGTTAAAAATACATATCTGAATCTCGGCTTTGGTGCCTACGTATAATATTCCTCGTGCATATTCTTAGGTATATCTTTTATTTATTTATTTATACAACGTGTTAATGAATTAACGCAAAACTAGAAAATAGTTTGGTTTGAATCGAGAGCAGAATCGAATTATCATGGTTTCAACATAGGTAATTTTTTTCAAAATATTAAATAATTTGTTTGCAAAATTTAAAAATTTCTGAACCCGATGTCAACCCACTGCACGGGCACACTCTCCCTACTTACTACCAAAACAAGATTATAAAAATGTATCCATGAGTATGTTAGCGCTTTCTTTCAGTGCTGAAAAGATAAGAAATCATTTTTGCCTCAAAACTTAAAATGCGAATAACTTTAAATTTTAACTATAAAAATAATGAAATTATTATTTCAATCTAATTATTTTGTTATAAATTGGGGTTTATGAGGTTTTGCGCTAATTTATTAACACGTTGTATACAGAAATAGGTAATTCTTATTAAACAGCTGTCCAATAAATAAATCCAAAATCGAATAAATGAAATCAATAAAGTTCTAAAATTGTTCATTAAAATTGATTGCTTCATTAAGTACAATTTTTTTAAATAAAATAATTTTAGAAAAAATTTGAACAAAAGTTTTTAAACAAGGATCAAGAAATTTAAAAATTAAAAGCAATCAAAATTATATTTTATCCAATTAAAAAAATAAAATAAATAAAATAAAAAAAAATGTTTTATTTCAGACTAAGAATTGCCCATATTTTGTTAGTGGCACAAGCTTATATCTAATATTAGTATAATCATATAAAACAAACAAAGAATTATTAATTGGATCGGTTCACCGATCCACACCTCTCACATGCAGATCGATGAAACGACCGAGGATAGCTGTATCCATCCGATCAGCGATCATCTTCAAGATTCTGTTCGGGCTCCCCCGTATTCTGCGCACAACAGACGCGGTCTTTTTGCGTAATTAAAGGCGGACTTGTAATAATCAGCGATGGGGATGATCATCCAATTATTTTATGCAGACGATTCGCTTTAATCCGAGTCTCAAAATGTTAACAATCCAAGATACGGCTGATCTAAACACCTGCGCTTGCGACCCGTGTCGTCACGCAGGTGGCCACAGATAATACTAAAATATTTGCCTGATCTTTTTAGGGTTCCGTACCCAAAGGGTACCAACGGGACCCCGTTCATAAGCCTACGCTGTCCGTCCGCCCGTTCGTCCTATGTATAAAGGGCTGTATCTTCTGAACCACAATAGCTAGACGGTTGACATTTTCATAAAAGATGCCTTATTAAGGCGCATTAGCGAAAAAAAAACCAAATGTCAAAAATTACCTAAGATTACAAGAAATACGTCTTATTAGAGTTTTTTTTTTGCTCTATCGTAAAAATGATAGACGATGATAGACATACGAGCGTCAAACTTCAAACTTAGTACATACTCTAAGTCTAAGGTAAAAAAAACCGTCAAGTGAGTTTCGGTTTCGCGCTCTTTCGGTCCCGGAGAAAACTAATTTTTTGGTAATATTGTATGTTGGTACGGAAATGGAACCCTCCGTGCGCGAGTCTGACTCGCACTTGGCCGGTTTTTTATTTTATTGAAGAAGCTAACTACAGCCACTACAGCGTGGGTGCCAGTATTGCCATAAAAAAAAAACAATAATTTTTGTTTATGTTTTTAAATTAAGACGTTACCATTGCTTAATATGGAGATAGTGTTTTACGATTTTGGCGGTCCGTTTTATAGTGAACTATGGTGGCTTTTTAATTAATAGGTCAGAGGTTTATTCTCGGATTTGTTTATGGTGCAATATCTGATACATTTTAATTTGTCTTTTTGTATGGGTCTGTTTCATAACTTCTGGATAAGTTATTGTTAACTTATGTGACAGATCGTTTGAAATATTTCGTAAGAAAGATAATAATGACTGTCAAATAAGCTAACAAGAACTTATCCAGAAGTGGTGAAACAGGCCCTTACTTTAGAAAACATTGTAGGTAGGTACACTGAAAAAAAATGTATTTACTTCGACCAAGATCTTGTTTATGATAATCATACATCATGAACCCATATGAGCCTGTCAACATCATGACTTCTCTGACTAAGAGAACTTTGTTAAACGAAATCGGCTTGTTGTTACAACTACCGTCTTTTGTTTTTAGTAAACAATAATAACGTCATTTCAATTATTTTGGTGCTATTAAAAAGAGAAAATACTTAGTTGGCTCCCCTTTTTTTCAGTGTAATTCTAATATTTACTGCCAAAACGTTATACAGGGTCCTTCTTAATATGCTGACACTTTTTTAAGGCGATGACCAGACCGTCAAACTGAATAACTTCCTCTATGGGACCAACATCGAAATCGCGAAAAAAAAACAGTTGTCCCACACGTTTGGCTCCGAGTAGGTTTGCAGTTTTATATGGAAGTGATGATTTTTTTTTCGCGATTTCGATGTTGGTCCCATAGAGGAAGTTGTTCAGTTTGACGGTCTGATCATCCCCTTAAAAAAGTGTCAGCATATTAAGAAGGACCCTATATACAGGATGGAAACTTAAATGCCCTACATACTGTAGAGCTTCAGATCAGACCATCCAACAGAACAACGTTAAAAAAACTGTTGTTCTAATAGAAAATGTCAATGGCTTCTCGACCCAAAATGGCAAAGCAGATTTCTCCTTCTCGATTTCGATGTTGGTCCCGTAGTGAATGATGTTCAGTTTTACGGTGGTCTGAAGCATCCTGTTAAATATGTAGCGCATTTAATTTTACGCCCTGTATAAAAAAAATTGTGTTTTCACTATGATTGGTTTTGCCTACACGTTCTTTATCACACCATCAATGAAATTAATCAGAACGTTTCCAACAAACCAGTATTGACAACCATAGAAATTAATTACACAGTAAATCCAGTTAACTTACACCCGATGAAGCGATTACGCTTGCACGCAACTTGCGCGCGCATCTAAAACAAACATGGCTGCCACTGCCGCACGCGCAGAATTGTCACCACCACAGATAAATAAGTAGGCAGTAGAACATCTCAATGACTTCACACTGACTTCAGTAAGTAATCTGCCAAAAAGAAGTTTCACTTACAGCCCGGGCGAATTAACTTGACAACTGGCTCGAACAACGTTGGTGTAAGTAAACAATAACAAATAACAGCAAAAGAATAACTCGAAAATTCTAAAGCGAGGTCAGCTTAGCGATGCATCTCAGTTACCGTTGCACGTGTCCCTGCGCTTTAGAATTGTCGAGTTATTCTTTTGCTGTTATTTGTTATTCTTTACACCAACGTCGTTCGAGCCAGGTGTCACGTTAATTCGCCAGGGTTGTACGCTAGTAGACAGAACGTCAGCGTTACCAAGTATGAGATAGCGATTTAGAGTTATATAATTTACATACAATTTATGTTTCTTGGATGGGCACATGCGTGCCCAGTCATAGTACAGAAATATTTTTCCGTCAATAAGGACAGCAATAAGGTCGCTATTTTTTTTAACTAGACTTTTGCTATTATGCATCTCTTTATGAGTGAATGAGAACTAAACTACACACGTACGTATAGGAGTACCTATATGTCTTCTCCCTCTATGACAAAAACCCAACAAGTGATTATCAGAAGTTTAGATTCACAAGCGAATCGATAGTATAATTTGAAATACTTTATGTTGTGTCTGAATTGTGGTATTTTTAAAATAACAGCGTCGAGAAGATAAAAAGGTCGCAGCACCTTGTCCACGTAAAACCAATATCAAGCTCTATACTACTGCCTTCGTAGTAGCACTATTGTTTGATTTAATGTACTGTGCAATCAGCGTAGGCGCATTCAATTAGTAGCTAACTATGTGGCCTTCGGGATAATCATGCATAATTGATTTGTTTAATTGGTTATATTTATAGTTAGTGCATCAGATCATCTAACATCTGGAATTAACTTCTAAGCTGAAAGTAAGGAAACTTTCAATAGATACCTACATTAAGAGAAAGTTTTGTGTAAAGAAATACAATGTGTAGGAATTAGGAATACTTTTTTTTTTGTCGAATGAACGGGACAATTTTTAAGAATTCCGGACTCGAAAAAGAAAAACGGATAAGAAATACCCTCAAAGTCAGCTGTGACCTGTGACCGTCTGTTTGTCCAACACAATATTTTTCTCTGTACCTATTTATGAAATATTTAAATCTTTGGCACTTATACAGTATGTAAACTAACTAAAGGCAAACCTTTTAAGGGGATGATCAGACCATCAAACTGAACAACTTTTTCTATGAGACCAACAGCGAAATCGCGAAAAAAAAATCTGCTCGCCCATACAAAACTGCAGACCTATTCGAGCAAAATGTATGGGACAGCTGATTTTTTTCGCTGTTTTGATGTTGGTCCCACAGAGAAAGTTGTTTAGTTTGATGGTCTGATCATCCCCTTAACAGGTTTGCCTTTAGTTAGTTTACATACATAAAAATCCGCAGCGTGGATCCCTTAATGAATTATACATACTACCACAATTACAGTATACCACCTACTATAATACTGCGGAAATTCATACTAAATAGTCAATTGGTTTGATACGGTATGAATCTTGTGATTGTCTACTGAAATTGTCTTAACATTTAGCATTAAGGGTATTCTACCGTTGGCGCGCTCCATACAAACGTAGTATGGTGATATTTTCAATACTATCCAATTAAAGTCAATGAAATTTTTCAAAAACAATCTAGTAACTAATTTCTATGTCGGTATGAAGTCTGATTTTCGATAAAATTTATAGTTTAAAAGTTACAGTGCCACAAATATTTCCATACAAATCTTAAATTAATCCTAGCATTGAAACTGTATATTTTAACGAAAATTTGACTTCATACCGACATAGAGATTAGTTACTTGATTGTTTTTGAAAAATTTCATTGACTTTAATTAGATAGTATTGAAAATATCACCATACTACGTTTGTATGGAGCGCGCCAACGGTAGACTAGCCTTAATGATCCAATTTTAATAATAGAAAGAAATCCTTTGTTTAATTATTTTCATTGTGAAACAATATAGAGTTATGAAATTTAATTATCGTCTGTGATTTAGTATGGGCAACTTTAACCCGACTTTATCTTAATTACTTGTAAACAAACCCAAACAATTGGGTCAAATGATAATTTAATGTACGAATTCGTAAACATGTTCTACGAATGAATATATAGGGTCCTTCTTAATATGCTGACACTTTTTTAAGGGGATGATCAGACCATCAAACTGAACAACTTTCTCTATGGGACCAACATCGAAATCGCGAAAAAAAAAAACAGTTGTCCTATACGTTTGGCTCCAAGTAGGTTTGCAGTTTTGTATGGAAGTGATGATTTTTTTTTTGCGATTTCGATGTTGGTCCCACAGAGGAAGTTGTTCTGTTTGACGGTCTGATCATCCCTTTAAAAAAGTGTCAGCATATTAAGAAGGACCCTATACACCACTAGTTTTTAATTACTAACGTAACTTTAAGGGTGTATTCAGACCATGAATCTAAACAACTTTCCCAAAGAAACATGGGTCGAAAAACGAGAAATTTTTTTGGACCTCCCATAGAAAATCGATCGGCCGATCCGCAATTTTGTATGGAAGGTCCAAAAAATTTTCTCATTTTTCGACCCATGTTTCTTTGGGAAAGTTGTTTAGATTCATGGTCTGAATACACCCTTAAAGTTACGTTAGTAATTAAAAACTAGTGGTGTATATCGTATGAAAATCACTCATGCTTCTTCTTCTTCTATACATGGTGAAATTGATATCATTAGCATCTTTTTAGAAACTGAACAATTTTTACTATGGGAGCAAACCGATCGGAGCAAAAATAAAATCAGCTGTTGCATACATTTGAGTCGAGTAGGCATTGCAGTTTAGTATGGAACAGCAGATTTTATTTTTGCTCCGATTGGTTTGTTCCCATCATAGTAAAAGTTGTTCGGTTTGATAGGTAGACTCTTAGTTTAAAAGGATGCTATAATGATATCAATTTCAACCTATAGAGTCAGTAACGTGTCATTCAAAAATTTTCCAGCTCCATAGTTTGCTACACGAATAGCACTGCCGGTAGCAACCATAAGCTGTTCGGACAGGAAGGGCAGGATATAAGTAAACTCATGCTGTAGTGGAATAATTAGCCAGTCAGCAACTGTAGTTTTAAGACTGACAGCCCAGGGTGCGCCAGACCGACTCAGGTTTCGTGTCAATCGGGGAGGCTTTTTCCTTGCTCCCAGATGAATAAAATCTGACTGTAATCAGACTCTAGGCTGACTTCCTATGTTATTAATATTCATATCTAGCACATGACTATTATTTAATTTAGAGGGGCTGAAGGGATTATCTAAATCTAAATGTATTTTATTTAGTTCGTTATTGAGACGTATAATTTATGAGTAGGAACTGAAAATTCCATGTTTTCCTCGATTTAGTTCTATCAAAGTTGCAGTGTTAACTCTTTTTATTCATCATATTGCATCAAACTTAACCTTACATGAAGCAATACGGTATGAAAGATAAGATCGAAGAGATCTCAAAAACATTGGTGAAATCCATAGAATTCTGGAGTTACTTATATTTTATAATTTCACACATCCTAATTCGTAGATTAAAACTTAAATTCCATATACAGAGTGAAATTGATATCATTAGCATCCTTTTAAACTAAGGGTCTACCTATCAAAATGTACAACTTTTTTTTTTTTTTTTTTTTTTTATGTTCGATAGGTAAACATTTGACCCCAATCTCACCTGATGTTGAGTGATGATGAGGCCGAAGATGTAGCATGCTTACCTAGAAAGATGCCTATTCACTCTTGCCTTGAAGAGGCCCAGGTTGTATTGCTCAGGGAACAGGTCCGCAGGCAGTGCGTTCCACTCCTTAGCCGTGCGCATTATAAAAGAAGAAGCAAACTTCTTCGTGCGAATTGCTGGTAGGTCAACGACATAAGGGTGGAAACCCAGCCTGCGTCTCGTCCCCCGCAGATGAAAGGGAGACGGAGGTATTAAATCGTGTAATTCCGTCGCACACTCTCCGAAATACTTTTACTATGGAAGGAAACCAAACGGAGCAAAAAAAAAAATCTGTTGTTGCATACATTTGTGTCGCGTAGGCATTGCAGTTTAGTATGGTACAGCTGATTTTTTAGTTGCTTCGATCGGTTTGCGCCCATGGTGAAAGTTGTTCAGTTTGATGGATAGACCCTTAGTTTAAAAGGATGCTAATGATATCAATTTCACCCTGTAGTTTATGACATTTTCGTAAACAAAAATAGGGCTACTATAACATAAAATACATCATCATCCAATGCCTAGACTGGATAGCTAAGATAACAGAGTCAACCACCTCTCCCTTCAATAGCAATCCATATTGACGTGTCAATCTAACTAGTGAATAATGCAGGAACACGCCTGCACTGCGCCAGCGCAATGTCTGCCTGCATTGAGACAGAAGCTCGTAGAATCGATGTTGTAGTGTGGTTCTTTGAGGATCTTATTAGGAAACTATTTACGACACAATAAAAGGATTCAGGATTTTATCCTCGAATCTTTTGGTGTGAAGAAAGTAAAGATTAGATGTATTTTAAGCTGTTCACATTTTAACGCGCATTGTAACGCGCCGTTAGATATCTTTTAAGGTTAAAATTTATCTATGGGACAGGGTAACGAATTAAGAATTAACTGTTGTCATTCAGTTTAATAATAAAATATTATGTATTGTTATTTTTGTAACCTTTCGTGGCATTAGGTATTTGACATCGATCAAAAATGTTGTAGAATATACAGGGTCCTTTTAAATATGCTGACACTTGTTTAAGGGGATGATCAGACCATCAAACTGAACAAATTCTCTAAATCAGCTGTCCCATACATATGACTCGATTTGGTTTGCTGTTTTGTATGTCAGAGTAAATTTTTTTTCGCCCGTTAATCACCTTAAAAAAGTGCAGCATATTTAGTTGGACCCTGTACACAATGGCCTCGATTCGGAGTGTACCACGACTAAACTAAACTAAATGTATTCCTGTCACTTTCTAAAATAAGATTAAGAAAAGAGACAGAAAACCAACAGCTGACTTTAGTGCTGTCAAAGTGACGTTAAATGCGCAAAATAAGATGCCATCATAATGTACGCCATCTTATTTAAGTCGTTTTTGGGCGTTTAACGTCACTTTGACAGCACTAAAGTCAGCTGTTGGTTTTCTGTCTCTTTTCTTAATCTTATTTTAGAAAGTGACAGGAATACATTTAGTTTAGTTTAGTCGTGGTACACTCCGAATCGAGGCCATTGTTCTTGACATCATTATCTTGGTATGTTATAGTGAATCTGTATGCCACATAAGCGTTTTCCTTTAAAAAAAAATTGTGCAGTGACAAATGACAATGGATGATGGCATCACAATCATAAAAATGTAGCTAGTAATATGTTAATTTATAAAACGATTATGATTGCAACAATTCCGAATCCGAATTTCCTATAGGTTTCTTAGGGAATGTTTAGTATCATGAGTACAATCACCCCTTAAAGTAATGCAACTGTTTACCCTAACACCCTTTATAGACTAGGATGCTGAAGAGGCGGGATATGTACGACACATAAAATTATTTAATTGTCATTGGTCAGACATGTCTAAAGCTCTACAGTTTCTAGATTCTATGGCTTGTCGAAGCTTGTTAAATTATTACAGTAATGTTCTGCTTTAATAGAGACGCATACCTACATACAGAATCGGACAGACGGACGGACAGAATCGCGTCTTTGTCCAAGTGTTTATGTTTCATGTCGTCTGGTCTCTTTCAACGAAAATGTTTTAGCAACATTTTATTGACACGTCGTATAATATTAGGTTTTAATATAGCTAAAAATAAAGTGTCGCTTATTTTGGAACGCGACTAAATTCTATTTTCATCTTTTAAATAATAAAAAAAACCTTAACAAACCAAATCTAAAAATGTAATTCAAAATAGGTAATAAAATATCACATAGATCGCTTTTTGATGTAATTTTTTGTACACTACGACAAATAAAAGGTGTTAATTTTGCACTATACAACAACAAAACAGATAAAATATACTAAGTACAAAGTACTATAATAAAATTTTTATGTTTGTTTGGTCATAATGCCAGACAGTCGGATTCAAATTCCGATATGCCCTCGTAGTTGGGATGTTAAAGGGTGATGATGATGATCAATCAGTTTAAAGGATACACAAACACCTTAAGTAAATACGAGTAAATTAAAGACACATTTTAGACCTAACATTCAAATCATAAACGGATACTTACCTAAATATTCAACTTTTTTTTCACAATTAGCCAAAACTACCAGACGTTGGAAATAGTGTGACCATAAAATATGGCCACCGGACAATAGGTCGGAGTGTCCCGCGGTGACCACTTGAATCCTTCTCAGAAGGGGAATCATATACAGGGTGATTCAACTTACAAATGTTTTAATTGAGCTGTCACTCTTCATATTGAGGAGGAAAAAT
Source organism: Agonopterix subpropinquella (assembly GCA_922987775.1). Taxonomy (NCBI): domain Eukaryota; kingdom Metazoa; phylum Arthropoda; class Insecta; order Lepidoptera; family Depressariidae; genus Agonopterix; species Agonopterix subpropinquella. Next base: position 5,784,258 of record OV277716.1, on the reverse strand, counting down.
AAGTTACATGAGTGACATTGGTAGGTTTTTTTTTTTTGATTAACGTTTTGCAAATATTAATATTAATTGCTGTTGGTACTCACAGAAACGTCTGTTTTAATTTTAATCATGATGTTATTATGATATTGCATCTCAAATTTTCATAAATTAATAATTCATGGATGGAGCTGACCCAAGAGATAAAGGGGGAGGCTGATCGATGTCTAGAAGTGCTATGGAATAAGCTAAATAAATCAGTATAATCATAAACTAATTGATTATCATCACACCATGCCCTTATGTGGGGTCAAGGTAATATGTCATCTCTTTCCATTCATCTCTGTTAGCCGTCATTTCAATGCTTATTCCTTTCTTAATACGTGCCATCTTACATACAATCCATCTATCTTTTGTCTGATCGTTCTATCTGTATCATACTTGCTAGGTACTTGTTCATCTTCGATGGGTGAAATTGATATCATTAGCATCTTTTTAAATAGACTACCCATGAAACTGAACAACTTTCACTATGAGAGCAAAGCGATCGGAGCAAAAATAAAAAAAATTCTCTTCCATACTAAACTGCATCTCCAACTCGACACAAATGTATCAGATTTTTTTTTTTGCTCATCCGATTTGCTCCTATAGTAAAAGTTGTTCAGTTTGATGGGTAGACTCTTAGTTTGAAAGGATGTTAATGATATCAATTTCACCTTGTAGTTGTGTTGTTTCTTTTTTTAATTTTTCAAAATACAGGGTGTACAATAAAATGGGACAGCTACTTAAAGGGGTGCTTCAGACCATCAAACTGAACAACTTTCTCTAAGGGATCAATATCGAAATCGCGAAAAAAAAATCCGCTCTCCCATACAAAACTGCAAACATAACTCGACTGAAATGTATGGGACAGCAGATTTTTTTTTCGCGATTTCGATATTGGTCCCATAGAGAAAGTTGTTCAGTTTGATGGTCTGAAGCACCTCTTTAAGTAGCTGTCCTATTTTAATTAACACCCTGTATATTTAAGAGTGATTATAAAAATGGAACTACAATGCACTTACTTAAGTTTCAAGAATTTTATAAAAATAAACATAAAATCGTTTTAATAAACCAGTGAACTAAAATAAATCACTCTGTATCGGTATCCATTCAGTCGTGTTAATTCTCACCAAACGTTCCAAAGGACATTCTTTTTTTTTACCTTTGTCCAGTTCCCGTTGAGACCTCAATAAATCTGACTTCTACTTTAAGGGCCCGAGAATTAAGCTTTTGCATTATTTGTCCACCAAATCCTGATGAAGTGGCGGATTTCGACGAAAGCTCCGATAAAAGCCCAGTCATTATCAGTGCGTTAAGTTTTATGGGTCTTCAATAAATAAATATACAGGGACCTACTTAATTGGCTGACATTTTTTTAAAGGGATGATCAGAAAGTCAAACTGAACAACTTTCTCTAAGGCACCAACATCGAAATTGCCAAAAAAATCTGCTGTTCCATACAAAACTGCAACCTTGCTGCCTACTTAAGCCAAATATACGGGATAGCAGATTTTTTTTCGAGTTTTTAATGTTGGTGCCATAGAGAAAGTTGTTTAGTTTAATGGTCTGATCATTCCCTTAAAAAAGCTCTTCCTTTCAAAATTGCAAACCCACTCGAGTCAAATGTATGGGACAGCTGTTTTTTTTTTCGCGATTTCCGTATTGGTACCACATAATAAGTTGTTCAGTTTGACGGTCTGATCATCTCCTTAAAAAAGTGTGAGCATATTAAGAATGATCCTGTATAATATGATACACTTATCTATATCTAAACTTTATAAAACTGTAACCAGAAATGTGTCTGTACATTGAAGATATTTACAAAAAAAAAATTACGTCATAGTTTTTACCTGTCCCTGATTCCAAATCACCAATTTTTGGATTTTTTGTCTGTCTGTTTGTTTGTTTGTTTGTTTGTTTGTTTGTTTGTTTGGGTGTTTGTTTGTTCGAGTATCACGCAAAAACTACTGAACCGATGTTGATGAAACTGTTTTTGTTTGATAGCTTATCATCTGACTTAAAATCTGGTATATAATTTATGCGGACGAAGTCGCGGGATAAAGCTCGTGATAACATATTCTTTTGTTTGCAGTTTAGATGTTGGTCCCATAGAGAAAGATGTTCAGTTTGATGGTCTGATTATCCCCGTCAAAAACTTATACCTACTAGGTGATATTTTATAATTTTAATCTCTTTTCAAATCAGGGGTGGTTCAGACCATCAAACTGAAAAACGTTTACTATGTGAGCAAACCTGAAATAGCAAAAAAAAATCTGCTGTTCCATTCGAAACTGCAATGCCTACTCGACTCAAATGTATGAAAGAGTTGATTTTGTTTTTGCGCCGTAATATGCCACTGTGATATAGAGCCTTCGCTCTCTTTTTATTTGCGCGCGAAAGAACGAGATAAAAGATGTGATATAGCCATATCACGCGCAACATGCTAGCTAGGCTGGTTTGCTCCCATAGTAAAAGGTGTTCAGTTTGATGGTCTGAACCACCACTTAAAATTTGGAAAGCCTTTATAAAAAGAAAAAAATTAAAAACTTAAAAAGAATTTATAAAATCGCCTAGTATGTTCAGTTAGATGGTATGATCATCCCCTTAATAAGCCGTCAGCATAGCAAGACCATATTTGATTACTAAGCAATATTTGATTCCTACTATTTACTAACATTCTTATTTAAAAGAAAAATAGAAACCTTTACAATTCATTAATTTCCAATAACATATCCGTTCCTTATCTATCACTTAACTTGACTGCTCATACCCTGCGCGGTGAACCGTGAAGATAAATCCACAGATTAAAACGAGGCCTGTACACACGACGTGCGTTTGCGCATATCTCCTTCATCGATGGTTATTGATGACATGTTTTTATCTGATTACGTCCTGTGTTTACAATCCATCATGGTTTAGTCTTGCAGGACTAATAAGTTTAAATACAGGATTTTAATGTGTGGTCATTGCATGCAATTCATTGCAAACAATGATAAAAGTATGTTACGGTTTATTACTTAAATCGGAAATCCAAAATAAAAAAAAAAAAATTTTTGAATGACCAAACTTTAAAATCTTAAATAGATTTTATTATTTATTGAGGCCGATTACTAAAACACTGATTTAAAACATATTAAATTACCAAAAAGAATGAAAAGTCAATATGGCATGCTATTGACTCAAGAGCATCTACGTACTTAGGTAGGTACTATTCTACAGGTAATGCGTGTTGGTTGTGTATAATTTATTTACTCTATGCTTAAGGGGTACTTCAGAACATCAAACTATATATAACTATCCCTGTGCGACCAACACAGACCAACATGACCATACATGATTTTCTTGAACAATTTTGTTCCATTTATGGACAAAAGAGGTGCTTTTCTTGGTAATGCTAATGTGTTACATACTTAAGGGATGCTTCAGAACATCCAACTAAATAACTATCCCTGTGCGACCAACACAGACCAAATACATGATTTTCCTGAACAATTTTGTTCCATTTACGGACAAAGGAGGTGCTTTTCTTGGTTGCCATTGTAACTAATATAAAAACAGAGAACAAGTAACGCAAGAAACGTTTCCTTTTCAAAATATTACCCATTATGTAGCAGCAAGTAACATCTAATCGGTAATTCAACGAAAAAACCAAAGCATGTCCTTACGTACAAGAAAGCACTGTAATTGCCAACTGGTTCCCATGAAACATTCATGACTCCATGATTGAGACGCTCACATTCGAGACGTACTTAGAATTTCAAAATGGCCGTCAGTCTGGTCGCTGTCAATTGTTGATTACCACTTTGCAAAAATAAGTAAAAAGATGGCTCTAATTAACTGAAATGTGTTTGACATGTGTTGCATAATTGATACGGATTTTGGATTAACTATTTTTTACCTGCGATATCGTCCGTGTAGCAGTTCCTTTTAGACACAGAAAGTTTCGTCAAAATCGGTCTAGTATGCTCGAACAAAACAAACATACAAACCAACAATCGGTGATTGAAGTCAGGTACGCACCAAACCGTAAACACCATATAGTAATCTTTCGTTAGTAACTAATTTCAATTTACAGTAAACTTCTGGCCCTGTACCCGGACTTTCGATGTTTCGATGATCGCCCCTGTTTCGGTCCGCACTTCATTGTAATAGAGTTGACATTAGAACGAAAACATTCATGCAATTGCGAAGTTCGAATGTGCGGGTAGACCCACTGTTCTGTTATAGTAGTGTAGAATGTAGATAAAAGGATAAATTCGGAGGACTGGCAGAGACTTTTCTCTGCGCTTAAGAAGTTATGCTGTCAGCGTTTTGACTGCTAACGTAGCTGATGTCTCAAACCCAGGATGTCTGCTTATTACATCAACTGTTTTTTTCAGATACTTCAGTAACTTTTAGTCCAACATATTGTTGTTTTTTTTTTTGCTTGATTTCTTCCAATTAAACAGCTCAGTTTCGTACCATCTTGGGGTCAATAACAATTAATTCGTTCATTATTTTTATGCAATTTTATTGTTCGGGATTCTGCTCAACTATCATCGTTAATAAATTTTACAATTCTATAGCGATCTATAAAATGTTTGTACTCTTTAATGGTAATTATTTTATTTATTTTACCACTTGTAATGGTAGTATTTCCCGTAATGTATTGTAAATGTCATAAGATTATATACAGAAAATAAAGGGCGAAGAAATTCAGTGCAGAATTATACTCATTCAGTTTATGAATGGAATACAATTTCTTTCTCGGTATTTGTTTTTGAAGACTAACAAGAATCAGCGGACTGTTATAATTACATATGTTTAGTTTCATTTATGTCTTTGGACTAATTTATCCATGCTGCCTTCGAAATTGATCATTATTTCTTCGGTTTCAATAGAATTGTTAAGATATGAACTGAAATTAATTGTTTGACAAGTTTTTCAAATTGTTTACACCAATTTGATGACGAACAAACCGACAGCTTTGTCAAGCTTTGAAAAACACCGTTAAAAAACCTAAAAAAAAGTAAGTCTGCGCGAAATCTGTAAAACTTGTTCCAACATCCAGCGCAACAGTTTCAAAAACTTTCTTCCTATTCAGAGAGCAATCTTCATCTCTCTGTCCTTGTCCGACTTGTTGAACAGCATCACGAATTGAAGAGCGTAAAAGGGATAGAATACATGAAGACGTCACGCGGAGCGAAGGCGCGCGAGTGTTCTTGCACTTGTTTTGTTTATTTTCTCAGCCGCCATCTTTTTTTTGTTTCTTTTTTCGTTTAGAGCTACGTCTTTGTTCGGGTTCGGGGGGCTCGCAGTCGTCCATGGCTGGTAAGTTGGATAATTTCTTTATTCTACTCGAGACCCACCCGACAATTTTCTGAGGCCAGATTATTATGAGCTTGATTTGTATAATAATTTTATTACTGGGCGCATTGCGCTTGCGCCGGTATTGTTTTGTTTGTTAGGTTTGCGCTCTTAGCGGTCGTTTTCGTTTTGTACTAACGTGGGAATGTTGATTGTTTACTCATTGTTTATTAATTTAAACACTTTATCGGTTTTAATGGTTTTCGTGCTGAACAAGGATTTATTATTTCTTCCTTTTCTATTCTTACTCGCGTACGTCTCCAAGAAATATAGACTTAATAAACGAGGGCATAAAGTTGAAAAAGTTTTGTTTTAATTCAAAATAATCTGTGGCCTCCAATCTCAACAAATTTACGACTTCATTCTTGTAGATTTGACCCCTTTGTCCAGCTGTTCTCAATCTTTTTTGTTCGCAAACCTTCGGAGATGTCCAGACACATTACGTCAGTCTGCCCTCTTTTTATGCGGAACCCTGCTGTTGGGCCTTGAGGTTCGCACTGGGACCTCGACTCGAATGCCTTGGCTGAAAAAAAGTGTCAATGTAGCAGTCAGTTGTCGGTTGGTAGGCATATTGGGAATTGGACGCCCTGTGGTTTTCCAGGATGCGACGTTTGTTAGTTTAACAGACTTTAAATTGGTTTCATAAGGGTCAAAGATGAGTTCCTTTATTGAGAAACCGTTCTTGATTATTAGCAGATGTTTTTGTATTATTTTCTGCTCTAATAATGTCAAGGAAAGATCGGAGCTGAAGATTAGTCGAGATAGAAAGCAATACTTGGTACATTATGTACCTGATTGGAGTTGATGAAAATAATTAGAAACCAAAATATTTTACTGACAAAACACGTATCAGTATCAATTCAATATACCTATTGGGTGTAGCTAAAGGTAGTAGTAATATTTAAAGGGGTGCTTCAGACCATTACACCTGTACAATTTTCACTATGGAGTCAACATCGATAACAAAGAGAACAAATCTGCTGTTCCATTGAATGGAGTAAGTAACTAAATAGGCACTGCAGTTTTATGTGAAGCAGCAGTTTTTGTTTGCGATTTCGATGCTGGTACGATAGTGAAAGTTGTTCAATTTGATGTTTTTATCTTAACCACCCCTTCAAATACAGGGTACTTAAGGGGTTGCTTCAGACCATCAATCTGAACAACTTTCGCTATGGAGCCAACATCGAGAAAAAAAAAATCTGCCATTTGAGTCGAGACGGTACTGCAGTTTTGTATGAAAGAGCGTTTTTTTTTTGCGATTTAGATGTTGGCTCCATAGTGAAAGTTGTTCAGTTTGATGGTCTGAAGCACCCTCTTAAGTATTACTAGGGTGTTTTGTTACATCCTGTATAACGACCATCTTTTGTTACACCCTTTTTTTCAACAGGGGTAAAAATAGATAATCGACATGTTTTGGAAAGGCAGTCTAGCACTAGACTAGTGCAGGCTAATGATGATGACAATGATCCTTATTCCATAGAAACTAAAACTCAATTTCCTTCCACAGGCTAGCAGCAGCAGCGGCGGCGGCAGCGGGGGCGACAAGTGAGCTGAGCTACCTCGCCGCCCTCCACCCCGCGTACCGCCCCGTGCCATACGACCACCCCCTCTACGGTGCTAATACTTTACGAGGTAAGATTATTATAAGTATTCAGGAAAATGTGTAGGAAAAGTTCCGAAGATGCAATTCTATGAAACAGCCTATGTTTTTTAAGGAAGAATCCAAATAACGGCATTATGCTGCCTGTCCATTGACGCGGAGATAGGCGGCGGAGCGGAGAAACGAGGAAATATAAACCAATCAGGATCTCGGCCGAGATTTTATGCAATCCTGATTGGTGATTTCTCCGCTCCGCCGCCTATCTCCGCGTCGATGGACAGACACCCTTAATCTGATATTCTACTTGGTGTTACAGAAAGGGGTGATTCAGACCTTCAACCTGAACAACTTTCACTCCAGAAATAACATAGAAATAGCGAAATAAAAATCGTTGTATAATCAACAGCAGATTTTTTTTATGGTCCGAAAAGTCTGAATTATTTCCCTTTTTTTGTAACACCTCGTATAACAATCATTCATGAAAGTCAAAGAATTTTGATGCTTTCACGGATCACCTAATAGTTTAATAAGCTACCAAATAAAGTATCGATATCGATGTCTTCACGATTCCAGCTATAACAATAATCTATTTTGTACTGACTGTATTCATCTAGCTCTACAGGGTGTTAGGGTTTACCCTAACTGTAAGACTGTAAGACTGTTTACAGTTGCATGACTTTAAGGGGTGATTGTACCCATGATAATGATCAACTTTCCCTAAGAAACCTAAAAAAAAAAAAGTTCTGCACTCTGCATACTAAGTGCAATCGAACGTTTGCACGAAATATAGTTTTTTTTAGAATTACCTTTAGGAGGGAAAGATGATCAGTATCATGGATACAATCACCCTTTAAATTAATGCAACTGTTTACCCTGACATCCTGTATTCATGATTCCAACCCATAACAACAATCAATTTAGTGCTGACTGCATTCATCTATCTCTACATTGAGTTCACTACCACTACTTTATTTATATAAGAGTATACATTATACGTCCTACATGCGACAATTTTTAAACTGTTCTTGAAAGCCAGTTATCAGATTAAACCCTTCATCAAACTGATCAAAATTCTAGGAATTATTCCAAAAGTCTTATTTCAATATCTATCCGTAACAGATTCAACAAGCTAAGCACGTCGCGTCAAAACCTGAAACTTCTCTATCAAATTGAAACCTTAGCTACCAAACGTTGTATGTTGTCTCAACAACCATCTGACTTTCAACTATTTTTCCAACATCACAAAGTTCCAAATACCCTAAACGGTTTTGTCAGTTACGCTGTTTTCATCTAAGAAGCTGATATTCACATTTGTAACATTACTCTGCAATTGTGATAAAGTTTGTAACAATAAACTAATTGGATATAACATACTCAGACAGTGTTTATTAATAATATGTGCATAAATTGTGGAATATGAGAAGCTTGGTGCATATTATGGACTGCATGGTAGTTGGGCCGTTGGCATGTCAACTAAATTCATTATGGAGATTTTTGTCACTGCACAAAATTCTTCAAGGGTGAATGAATTGGTTTTCATAATTTCAATCATGCTTCTAATTTGAAAGACGTTTTGTTTGATCAATGTTTTTATCATCATCATCACCCCGTTATTTAGTCCACTGCTGAACATAAGCCACTTCCAGGGCGCGCCGCAAACCTCTACCCTTGGTCTTCCTCATCCTTAGACCATTTAAATATGGAGTTACGCATGTAAATCTACTATTCTGTTACTTTAGAGTCAAATTTTGAATTTCAAAAATCACGACAAATTGTCTTGTACCTTCGGTAGAGGGGAATGCTAACGTAAGGCAGGTCCCTATTTAAATAATCTAAGTCCTCATCCAATCTAAAAATTTCTATAAAATAAACTAGGTATCTAAAGTAATCGTTCTGACCCTTTTGGTATGAAGGTAGCTGGAAATTGTATGCTTAAAGACTTGGAGTAGGTAATAAATTATAATTTCCAATGTTTTTAGTGTGTTTCATTTTGTGTGTTTCATAGTAAGTTGATTACAATTGATTTTTAGTTTCATCTATCTATAACGTCACGCCTCTTTCCCATCGGGGGTTTGCAGAGACAAAGGCGCACCATTTACACGAAGATCTTGAGATATCCAATTTCATTTCATTTTAAGGCGGTTGCAGAGGGGTCAATTTTATACAAAACTTTGACGCACAATACGCGTAGACGGTATTAATAAAAGTATCTTTGTATGTATGGAAAAATAGTTTAGAAAATCTAGATGTCGCGTATCAAATAACATTTGCAATTTTATAATATAATTACGAAGATATTTATATCTTAGCATTGAAAATTTTGTATGAAAAATTTCAAAGCTTTATATCTTCGTAATTATTAATATAAATTGCAAATGTTATTTGATACGTGACATCTAGATTTTCTAAACTATTTTTCGGTATATAAAATTTTACTTTTATTAATTCCGTCTACGCGTATTGTGCGTCAAACGTTTGTATGGACTGAAACCACCTTAAGATATGATTTTTTGGAGCAGCGCTCCTTTTATCATAAGACTCATAGGTACCTAAACCTAAGTCATCCAATTCTTGCTTCCTTTCCTTTAGGGAAGATCCTATTTTAAAATCCTCACATACCATTTTAGAACTACCTAATACCTACCGTAAAAGGAAGCGAAGTTAATCTTTCGAAACGTCTTAATTGCAAGGTCGAAATACCAACCCTTTTCTCAAATGCATACCAATTTTATCCCATGACTTAACCGCGGTTAGTCCTTTAATAGCTCGCTTTTACGTATCTGTCATCATTGGGACTTTACAGACGAGTTTGAATTCAAATGTGTCCGTATATGGTTGAATTTAGTTTGAGTTTAGAAAACGAATGGCAGAAGTCGTGAGTTCAAAGCCTAATTAACACCTCAGTGTATAGATAAATTGTATAGATTGTTTACGTATGGAGCAGAGACTTAGTTTTTGTATAGATAATGTACGGCACGATACATTTTGCATGGTTATTGAATTGAAAACCGTTCGGATTCGAATCGAATCCGTAAACTCTAATGAATTGGCCACGCCTCTTTTGTCTGTAATATACATTTTTAAGCAAACATTAGGCAGATTTAACGCTAGTTATATTATTCAGTGTTTCTAATCTTAGCGCCATCTATCTGTTTGACCATTAGAACTACTCCTAATTTGACCAGAAGCTATCCTAATACTAAGTACCACACCTTGGACACTTCATACACACAGCCTCACAATGGCAAGAAGAGGTTATCACAATTGTCATAGAGAGGACTTAACGACTGCATACTGTCGATGTCGTACCACCGAGATAGTGAGGTCAAAATTGATAGGGGTCAGGGGACATACAGTACGTAGGTAAAGTGTACTCTTTCTCATACTGTGTCAATACATACGATGATAATTGTCACAGGTTTAAACTACAGCTGTACTGATTACTATCAGTTTAAAATAACAATGTGCATGACCTCGCCTGCAAATGTGACGTCACTCAATCGCACGAACTTCACTCGAGTCATTCAAATGATTATTTCCTTTACATAGAGTCTATATTCCTTTACAACCGAGTGAAGTTATCGAACGGCTCTTCAAAGTCATGCACATTGTTATTTTAAACCGATAGTAGTTACGCATAGTCTAATTGAGGTACATTAATGAACACTACGGGCTAAACACAGATGCACTTCTCTTACCTCCAGAATATGATCGAACGAGCAAGCGCTATGATAAGTGAGGTCTGATGCAGTAAATCTAACTGGTAGCCATTCAGTTTGGGCGCATAGAGATGTTGACTATACCCAAAGGATCAGATGCCTTTTACGAAATCCGTATTATAGGTTTGTTATTCTTAGCAAGACACGCGCACGAAGGCGCGACTTGATATACACAGTGGTGTGTTGGTGCCTACACTTAGGTATGGCAGTGAGTGCTGGGTATGGCAGAAGAAGCATACAAGTAAAATTAATGCTGTTGAAATGCGTTCCTTGCGAAGTATGTGTGGTGTCACGATGAGAGATAGAGTGAGAAATTGTGTAATAAGAGATCGATGTAAATTGAAAGAAGATGTTGTGACAAGAATAGAGAAAGGTATGCTTCGCTGGTTTGGCCATGTGGAGAGGATGAGTGACAGCAGAGATATATGTTGCTAATGTGAGTGGAAGTGTCGGCAGAGCGCACCCTCGTAGGACGTATGCTGATCAAATCAGTTGTGTTCTACAAAAAGGGGAGGTGCGGAGTACTCGAAACCGACGGGCATGTATGAAGAGATGAATGGATTTGCATGAGGCAAAAGAGGTATGTAAGGATCGTAGTAAGTGGCGCGTCCTGGTCTCTGCCTACCCAACTGGGAAAGAGGCGTGACGTTATAGATATATAGATAGATAGCAAGACACCCCAGTATGTGTGCTAGGTGCTAGCTTTAGCTTAACCTGAACAAAAGCCTAGTGCCTCCCTCTACAAACAAACTCTGAATAATTTTAGTTATTCTCCGTTTTAAAGTACCTTAACTAATATTGTCTATCGGTCGAGACCGTAACAGATGCATTAATGGAAGTAATGCATTAGGGATAAGTGTTGAACTGAAAGCGGAATCTTCGCCGCTCTTTTTAACTGCTGATTATCATGCCAATTATCTTCGTTTTTTTTACTGAATCTATTGTGTGTTTATTTGTATGCTTGATAGGTCTTCAGGTTTAAACTACTGTATCAATTGTACTGACATTTGGTAGGCCTGTAGTTTGAAAATGTAAATATGTAAAAGTAAAGAAAAAGTAAGCCTGTGAAGTGTCACTGAATGGCAAAGGCCTCCCTCTCATGACTATGTGAATCCAGTGCGAATTAAATTACCTCCTTATTTTTTACAAAAATGGTGAAAACAATTACTTAAAACCTATTTTTATTCAAAGCCCACAGAAGACATATAACATTATCTACAATAAGGTTCTTGGAGATATAGTATAGGTAGTGTCTTATTCATTTTTGTGTGAAAAAGATCATCCTGAAACCTTCAATACACTGAAAAAAAATGATCAACCAAACTACTCGTTGTGTTAAATATAACCAAACTTTAGTGACTTCCAAACTGTTTTGTAGCACATAATCAAACATTTGGTTATAAATAGCAAAACGTGTTGTTATTTATAGCCGCAAGTTTGTTTATATGCTACAAAACCGTTTGGAAGTCACCAAATTTTGATTATACAGGGTGTACATTAAAATGGGACAGCTACTTAAAGGGGTGCTTCAGACCATCAAACTGAACAACTTTCTCTATGGGACCAATATCGAAATCGCGAAAAAAAAATCTGCTGTCCCATACATTTCAGTCGAGTTATGTTTGCAGTTTTGTATGGGAGAGCGGATTTTTTTTCGCGATTTTGATATTGGTCCCATAGAGAAAGTTGTTCAGTTTGATGGTCTGAAGCACCCCTTTGAGTAGCTGTCCCATTTTATTGTACACCCTGTATTTAACACTAGTTTTGTTGATCATTTTTTCAATTTATGCTAAACGTGAGCCTTAGGCACTACAACTACAACTGAAACAACGATAATTTTTGGTTGTAGCAGAGTTTCTGACCAAAAGAAAGTTTTTATTTTATTTTCCCACAAAACATAAAGAAATTACACATGTAGTACTTAGCATAGTCCTTATCATTCAGAAACCTCTAGGGTTTATATGCAGATGATTATTTATATGTATGTATGTGTCTTGACTAAAAAAATTCTTAGACCCAACTTCCAATCCTCAATTGGTCTTGGCCCTTCATCGACCATTAATTTGATCCGTAGTATCTATCTCTAAGAGTTCATAACATAGACTGTTAAATAAAATGTACGGTCCTAAGAGAGTTGCGCCTGCAGTGCGTATTAGCGATTCGACGTGGAGTTGTCGATGTTCGGCGCGGGCGCAGTGTATGCGTAAGATAGCTGTTTATTTGTTTCATGGGTTGAATGGTTGAGGTATTAATCATTGTCCGCTAATAAACGATGAAAAGTGTTGGTCTTTAGCACATTTCGTTTTTGAAAAAAAAAACGACTCTGGGTCGCGCATAACTTTAGCTAGAATGTGTAGATGAATCCGAAGATGTAACTCACGCACTGCTCACCCAGAAAAAGCCCATTAACTCTTATTTTTAAAATATCCTGATTGTATTTGCTTGGAACAAACGCAGGGAATAATTTTTTTTTCCATAACGAGAAATTCACTTCCAAATCCATCTGTAGTTTGTTCGTGACTAGTTCCCTCTCATACTACGTTTCGTGAAAGTGACGCCCAACAGTGGGACGTATGGCTGACGATGAAGATAATATCAAAAAGCGACCGGCGACGCATCTTTTTGAATGAAAATTAAGGCATGCTGAATTTTAAAACTTCCTTTTATTGCAAACTTCACAAAGTAGCAAAGGCATGGATAAATTCCGCGACGGGTTACATAGTCAGGATTGTAAATAAACGATATCCTAAATATCCAAGTTTCACTAGAAGTGCGTAAATTATGTCTTTCGTGATGTGACAGGTAGTGAGCCCGACGACACTTTGTAATGGACGCAAAAATGCACGCCTCGTAATTAAGGGTAGTAAGTACGTCTCTGTACGATGAAAAGTGTTTGTGTCAATTTCGAAAAGCCGTTTAAATTTTGTTTTTTTGTTTATAATTTACAAGCACTTTCCAGAGTACTAATAACCCTTTACTTTCTCACGTAACACTCTTATTTTAAAACTTCTTCCAAGAACAAAAGTATAAGCAACTAAATCTACTAGTCATAACAGATTTTATACTCAGAAAGTGAAACATGCGGTTCTGCGAAATTCAACCCTTCACCGTCCTTTACGGCTGACTTTATTTTTAACCCAAAACGGTTATACGGTTAAAAAAATTCGCAACACAGTATCTAGTTACCACGGTAACCGAGATCGGTTTACATGAGGCGCATCTTTTGATAACGCTCAATTAGCTGTAATTTTTTTCTGTTTAAGTTTTTTGGGACCGCATCATGCAGTAAGACACGATGCTGAATTTTGTTCCAAAATAATATGTTTTTTTATATTGATTTTGAGAGATGAATGATTTTTATTTGATGAGATGAGAGCGTCTATGTCACGCGAGACACTCTCAATCATAAGAGTCCGGGTTTGAATCCGCACGGACGACAAGCCATGTACCAATGAGTTTTTCTTACTGTACATAATACTAGTTGCACTCAAACGGTGAAGGAAATCGTGAGGAAACCTGCGTACGCTAAAGAAGTAATTCTGATGCATACGTGAAGTCTACCAAACCACATTAGGCACTCGTGGTGGACTAACACCCATAGGCCCTGCGTGAGGGTAGATCTGTCCTGTAGTGGGACGTATATAGGCTGATAATGATGACAGAGATTCCCTAAAAATAATTTTGTTATTTGACAAGACTCTTACAGTCTAAAAGCTTAATTTTCAACGTATTTAATCATCTTTTATAAAATTATTTTTTTTTAACTCTCTTTTAAAAACACAGGTGGTCTTGAAGTCACAAAACATCAGAAACGCCAACAACTTAACAAAATAGAGTCGATTGGCCACCAATTAAGTCAAGAATTTTGTCTGATCCTTAATTTTATTCAAGACGAAATAACTTTGTCTAAATGTCTTCATTGTAAGAGATTGACAAGGTTTTTTAAATTGTCTAAGCTATTTAAAGAATCGTCTGGGATCTGGTACCCGTGTTACGGTACACAATAGTTATTGTCCAGGCCAGCTATTGTTTGAAATGCCTAGGAATGAAAATAGACTTAACAAGATAATTATACAACTGATTAGTTCTAGAATAAGATGTCATCGTTTTTTCTTCATGGTTATTATCTTGATCTTGCTCGGTAGCTGCCTTGGTAAAGAAATATAAGAGTTAGAAACTGGTTGAGGATTGTTGGATTACCAGGTGCTGCGATCTTGACGTAACTATCTTGCTTCATTCATATTTATGAGTGTAATAAAGATGATTCTTTTCATTAGTCGTTTCACATGCTTCTATTTTGAGGCGTATCTCGTGCTCACTACAGAGTATAACAAAACATCCTAGAGTCCTAGTAATATTAATTTAAAGAGATGGTTTAGCATTTAGTATTGTGTATTGAGATTAGAACATCAAGCTGTACAACTTTCACAATGGACACAAGGTTAAAAAAAAATATTAGTCTGCTATATTTATTTATATTTATTTATATTTATATTTATTATAAAACATTACATGTAAATTTACAGAGCAATTTCCAAAATACTTACATGCTAAAAATACATAGGTAATTTACTAATGATTATACTTAATCGAGATCAGAACAAAATAGATAACTTATAAATTGTTGATAACAGATATTGCATAACTATAAAACAAATGAGGACTATTGTTAAAAATATCAGCTTCAGGAACTTGCATTAAAACTAAATTTAACATTTGAATGGCTCGCGCTGTAGGAGCGTTTGCGGCGCTACAAGTGCGCACCCCGGCCCGCGCGAACAGCGGCCGAGCCCTGCGCAGCCCCACGCGCAAGTACTGATCAGGCACGTAAAGCCCTATACGTGACAAATTTGATGGGTTGTCCACTTTATTGTTTATTAAAAAGTAAAAGTACATTAAAAGTTGCAGCTTCCGTCGCGTCTCTAAAGTATTTAACCCTATCATACCCAACACAAATAGCGATGCCATACATTTGAGTCGACTGACTAAGTAGTAGGTACTGCAGTTTTGCCAGAAACAGCAGATTATTTTTATTTTTTTCTCCATTTTGGCTCCATAGTGAAAGTTGTTCAGTTTGATGGTCTAATCTAAACCACCCCTTTAAATATTACTAGGCACGTTTTGTTACACCCTGCATGTATGTATTGCAGGGTTTTAATTTAATTTAATTTAATTATATACGAAAGGAAGTCGAATCTTTTATATTTATATGGATTCCATTTTTAAGAAACTCGTCATACTGTATTTCCTACCTTACATCAGCATCACTGAACAACTTTAATAAGTGTTCCGTTTTGCCAATTTTGGTACGGAACACTAATAACGTCCTCAATATTATAAACTTTACAGTTTCCTAATATATTTGTCACTTACAGCATAAAGCGATCCTGGCATGCTAGCTGGAAATGTGTCACTAATGTCAGTTTGTTTACTCGACACTCGGGTTTCGTCTACTGCACCGGATGAACTCATACTACGGAGACCTAGTTTATCATAATTTGACCTTTATACGTATGTCATTAAGACTCTGTTTTAATTTGTAAGTCATGTACTTAAAATATCCGAAATATCTTGAAACTAAGTAGAAAATCTACAGGAGCATAATTTAACAAGCAATCATCCATCAAGCTGACGCAAACGACTAAAAAGACCTAGATCCACTTCACTGCGTTCATTATACAAAATGTTACTCTCCTTCGATGCTGCAAAATTTCGCAACCAAAGTGACAAGCCGAAACTTAATAACTTACTCAGAAATGCACCAGCAAATTGGGAGCCGAGTCGTCCGACCGGCTCTGTAACCCTACACTGCCTTACCCGACTCTCCGACACATATAAATTGTATTTTTATTCAAATCCAACCTACGTGCCGCGATAAAGCCCTCTTAAAACAAATAACTGCTTATTCAGAAGAAAAAGTCAAACGAATAACAACACTAACACAAAGTAATAAAGCTGACCCTGACGCAGAATCACAAACTGATCATGATACAGACAACAACAAACTTTACAGTTGCAGTAACAGAGTTGTAGTTCCTGAAATAAGTAATCCTGTTACAACACTTTTAGCGAAATGTGAAACGGAAGAAGTGCGTGAAATATACAATGTAAATGATACTGTAATCGTTTACATTCAAGAGTCAGAGTTGAATGACTGTGAAAAATCAGATAAGACCCCGGATAATGATGTAAACGGAGATGGTATTCCTCAGACATATACAGAGAACAATTTAGAGGTTCATTGGGACACTTTTTCACTCAATTTGTAGCCTTTTCATTCTTGTTGTGGAGACCGTGTAGACCAACAGGATACTAAAGAGATATTTCAAGTATTCGATGCAGTCGCATTGATTTTGGTATTAAGTAATGATAGTTTTCCTTTAAAGGTGCGCAAGGATAACCTTCCAATATGATTGAATACTTGCGTTTACCTTTTTGATAAACTTGTTCGCACCGATACCTCTCATTATGAATGAAGAGTTATTCCGCACGAAATGTTAATCACCATACTTACCTGTCCAAAGTTTTTGCTCGACAGAACCTTATGAAACATTTTAATAAAGTTACTGATTGCGCAGCTGCCGATCGAAACTTTAATGTCATAAAGGACATAAACGCAAGAATTGATGTGAACGCTAAAAAACACACTTATGTAGATTCGCAATCAAAAATGCATTTGATTGCAATTACAACTGAAGTCGTAAAAAAATTTATTCTGCGAGTGTGAGACCATAAAATCTTTAAACATTGCTATCGTAAAAGTCGATATACCGAAAAATTATTATAACCGTATGCGTGGTCGATATAAAATCGATACATGTATATGTCTTCATTCGATAATCGTAAATTAAGGCCCAACTCTGGTTTAACCGAGCGTAAAAACTGTAAGCGAGAGATTGAGAGTTCATGTTACTCCCAAAATGAAAAACGAACAAGAATTTAAGAGCTTCGAACGTGAAACAGAGAGGGAACTACAGCAGATGCCCAAAGGGTTAAAAAAGGTGAGAAAAGACGTTTTAGAGCTAAACAAGGATGTCTCTCAGAGGAAGTAAATTGATTAATTGATCGAAACTGGATTTTAACTGGAAAAGTTAGCCAATAAAAACAGACGTGTTGTCAAAGTGAAATAGCCGTAACTTTAAGATCTCTATAAGAAGATTTATTACCTTTTTGCTCCAAAATAAATTACAACAAATTCCAATTTACAAAACGTCATGCCGGATTTGACATTTAAGAAACGTATTTTTTTTAATTACCTTTGTCAAACACTGTTTAAAAGCTTAATCTTTGTCAAGGAAGAAGCGAGATGCAACCGGAACGGGTTTTAGAAAGAGAGGAGGCGATTGCGCCTGAGCATGACAAGTGACCGGATTAATGCATTTTAAACGAAGAAGGCTTAATTTTGATCTCGGGACCTTTAATTGAATGACTTTATGTTTGAATTTTACAAAATTAATTTTAGAAATGACTACCGTTTCTAAGAGAACGAGGTTATTACATTTATTTTTATTATTTGAAAATACTTTTTTTAGTGATTCATTTTGTTTCCTTGTAGGTAAGTACTTAATCATAGTTATCCTGTAGACTTTTCTTATTTTCTTTGAAAATCATTTCAAGTATTTCATTTGATTTGTTAATCAGGTTAGTAATTTGTTTTTGTAATTAAATAATATCTTCAACTCTACGTTTTAAAATACATATTTCTGCATAAAACAAAAACCGACATTAAAATTCAATCAAACAAAAAAGCGATCCAGAACCATTAAGTGACAAAGTAATTGATATGAGAGCGATTCACAAAAAATAAATTATAATTTATAATCTATTTATCACTCAGGCTCGATGAGAGCCACCGACTGTTCTCAACTTGTTTCTCTGTTGTATGATTGACGATGTCCATATTGAAATACTTACGATGAACGTTCCTTAGCCTGCTGTGTCTGAACGAACATTTTAATAAATATCTCTGTAGGTCTCGGTAATGTCGATAATTTCTCCTTTAAGGCGGCAAGAGAAGGCATTTCTATTTTATTTGTATCTGAAACTAGCATCTATGTTGACTTTTAAAAGTAACCTAGTCAAAAGATGGGAATCTTTGTCATCTGAGGGTCTACCTGCACATTCGATTCGAACTTTTGCGTGAATGTTTTCGTTCCAATTTCAACTCTATTAAAATGAAGTGCGGACCGAAACAGTGGCGATATAGTGAAGATCGAAAGTGCGGTGTAAGGGGGCAGTATCGAATGGAATATGTTGTCTTTCTGCTTGGATTCAAGATTAAATTACAAGATCAAGGTATTTCAACCAATCTTCCACTGCAGGGGTTTACCTATGGAGTTCCTCAATTCGACTGGGAAACAGCGTTGAGTGAATATCTCTGCGAAGTTCTCTTCTGTGTGCCAAATTTTATCCAAATACGTTCATGCGCAAGATCTGTTTATGCGCGATTGAGTCGCAATCATCCAAAAATCGTCATAGACTCTCAACTCAAGTTAACATATTAGTAGGATGAACCAGTCCATCAAAAAAAGTAGAGAAATCAATGCCCTCATTGATAAGATCATCATCTTCTTGTGATGCCATCTCCTATTTTATTTTATTTTATTTTATTTATTGACGAAACCAACAGCATTACAGTAATAATTATAAAAATAACAATTTGTGTAGGTAATATAGCCAATTACAGGTTTCCTTATGTTAACATGATAAATAGTAATCTAAACACTGAAACTCTAAATCTAAACACTGTTGTGATATTAGGAATTTGGGACTAGGAAGTAAGATTATAAGGCGTAAATATAATCGAATTTATTGATTTTACATGTATGCCATGTTAGCTTAATCAAATTAAAGATTGAAAAAGTCGGGCGGCGAGCGGGATTCGAACCCACGAAATGCCTTTCCGGGGCATGCTCCTCTCCAACAGAGCTGTCGGAGCCCCGCAGGCCACGACGAAATTTTCAATCTATATTATCGTCTTTAAGGGACGGCAGTGCCATCTACCAGAGTTCATTCGAACTACTACGCGTAAATATAAGTTTATTGCTTATGGTCATACCGCGTAGTATTACTGTGTACAAACATCAGCCCAAGCACGTTAAATCAATCTATTATTTTGTCTCTTTATCAGTGAAATATAAATACCTATATACCAGCTCAAAAGCTTGCAAAGCAGCATTTTGAAAGAATTTTGAAAGAATGTTTAGTCAAATCGGTCAAAATTATTTCAATATTATTCAAATCAACTACCTCTATCTTCAAAGTAGAACCTACCCACACTAATATGAATGGATAAGCTTAACCTATCGCCTTAAGTCTCTTTTGTGTGTTAATATAAATGGGGCAATTTATATTTTTCATCGCATTCTATAGTTCTGTGTCCATTTAACAAGTTGAGGGTTGTGCGTTATTAATGACGTATTAATTTTATTTAATGCCGTCCTTCGGTGTTTATTGTTATTGATTGAAATTGTTTGCTTGATTAAGTTTTATACGACCTTCGTTAGGTGTTTTTCTTTTTTAAATTACGTAATATTCACAGCACGTTGCTAAAGAACTTTAAACCTTTGATTTTTACTCTTTATGTTTTCTCTTACATACTGGGTGTTTTTTACACTTTCCGATTATTAGAGGTGTTTCAGACCATCAAACTGAACATCTTTAACTATGGAAGAAACTTGAAATCGCAAAACAAAAATCAGCTATTCCATAATAAACTGCAATGCCTACTCTACTCGTGAAACAGCAGAATTTTGCAATTTCATGTTTACTCCCGTAATAATTCTGATTTGGGTACCTACTCATTTCACTTAGCATCACTACCTAATACCTATACAGGGTGTAATAAAACACACTAGTAATACTTAAGCAGGTGTTCAGACTATCAAAACCTATACAGGGTGTAATAAAACACACTAGTAATACTTAAGCAGGTGCTTATCACACTGAGAATAGAGCACCGGACCAATTCTAGTTGCTCGTCCGTCATCGGTGTCCTATCACGGATACCAACTCGGTACGAGCCTACTGCCTCCTTGAAAGTGGATGGGCCCGCTCGCGGTTGTCCCCCCAAATTCCTCCTTGCCGTTCACCAAAGGCCAGCTTTGGTGAGGCAATAAAGCTTTGGTGTAACACCCCAGGCATGGGCCACTCAAAAGCACTTATCAAAGGCTACAATCGCAAACTTGCGAACGGTCTCCTTGCCCTCAGCAAGGACCAAATTTGTACAATAGCAAGGTCACTCACAGGCCACTGCAAATTAAATAAGCACATGCACACACTGAATTTAAGTGACACGACCGGCTGCAGATTTTGCAAGGAGGAGATGGAAACTCCTCTGCACCTCCTATGTGATTGTGGTCCCCTGATGTACAAACGCAGCACTCATCTGGGTAGGCAGGTGCTGACACCAGATGAGATACAAACTATCCCGATCAAGAATCTACTGCGATTTCTGGCCGCAGTGGGGATTGGTAAGGAACTATAAAAAGGGCGATCACAAAGGACCAGCGATGGTCTACGTGGCACAGGCTTAGCAAGCCTGTCAAGGCCCAAAACCACAGATAATAATAATAATAATAAGCAGGTGCTTCAGACTATCAAACTAAACAACTTTCACTATAGAGCCAACATCGAAAACGCGAAAAAAAAATCCGCGCTTTCATACAAAACTACCTCGACTCAAATGTATGGGATGGCAGATTTTTTTTTATTTTTTCTCGACGTTGGCTCCATAGTGAAAGTTGTTCAGATTGTTGGTCTGAAGCACCCCCGTAACTACTAGGTTTTTTGTTACACCGTGTACATCACACCCTATGCAATAAATATTGCCTAAGCCTTAGGCTTAAATCTATCTATACCTTAGGCCCTAAGGTATAGTAGATAGATTTACAAATTTTGATAATTGTATATGGCTTTGCGTGATTTAAAAATAAACAAAACGTCTATCTATCGTCTCTTCTATCTGATATGTCATCTATCAGACCATCTCTGTCTCTTTCATTCATCACAATCTCAATTTAAGTGAAAAAGAGATCAACAAAGTAATTGTATAGTTACACTTCACTTACTAACAACAGTACTTAGTATAAAAGATCACAACTTCTTCGTCTCCAACAATTTCTCCCCGAGAACCTGTTCGATCATGATCGATGAAAAAACTCGTGCGTCGGCGCCGATTGATCCGGTCCGTATCGAGATTGAGACATCTTGGAACGAGTTCCATCTCTTTGGCGTAGGCTTTACTGGTCGGTTTGAAATATAAGCGGTAGCGTATGGCGTACACGTTCCTTGTTCTCGGCCCTATGACACTGCGTTTTTTATAATTTGATTGTGATTAGTGGTATTAATCATAAAATAAAACTGATGCCTCTATTCAGCGGAGCATGTGTCATACATCAAAGTTTAATGAAAGTACCTAGATTATTTATTTTAAGGATCGTAAAACTGAATATTGGCCTTTCCTATACAATGTCTTTTAAATTTTCGATTAACGAAAAAATTAAAAAATATATTTTCCAAAACACAAATGTTACAATAATAGTGTTAAAGCTTTTAGGTGCTTTTAGTGCTTTGATTTGTACATTTGTGGTGGAGACTGGTGGTTGAGAAGGATCAATTTACCAGACCCTGTAGTACAGTTACACCTGGAGGGCGATCGCGGTAATTTAAAACATCCATGTTCAATACTATTCCTATTTCAGTTCTAATCAATCACATTGTAATTCGATTACTATTCAACTGTTCTGAATTCCGCATAGCGCTAAACTCTATGTAACTGACAGCCTTTAACGTCGGAGCGATCTTTCAAACAAAACGGCTCTAACGGCTGTCAAATGAATAGCGCAATAACGAATGTGTTAAAAGTTGTGGTTCGCACGCGGTACAGTTCTGTTGAAATTTATTTAGTGCAATTGCTCTCCAGGTCACCCACAGACTGACAAAGTTTATAGCTAATCTGCTTGGGTGTTCATGATTATTATCGTGCCCAATTATTATTATCATTAAAAAAATGGATATGCTCGGAGTTTCCCTGCGAGATCGAATCAGAAATGAAGAGATCCGCAGAAGAACCATAGTAACTGACATAGCCCAAAGAATTGCTAAACTTAAATGGCAGTGGGCGGGGCACATTGCTCGCAGAACCGATGGCCGGTGGGGCCGAAAAGTTCTCGAGTGGCGACCGCGTACCGGAAAGCGCAGCATGAGTAGGCCCCTCTCACGGTGAACCGACGCGCGACGACCTGATGAAGGCGGCGGGAAAACGTTGGATGAGGGCAGCGCAGGGCCGGTCGTTATGGCGATCCTTGGGTCTATGTCCAACAGTGGACGTCCATCGGCTCCATTATTATTTATTCTTTCAGTGTTTGTCTTTTCCCGCTCTCACTTAAAAACTTAACCCAAACACTAACACCCACGCCTCAACTACATAATAATTGTTCCCAGAAAACTTTGATCCCAGTTCTTTAATCCAAACTCAGATAGGAAACTTAATTGCTTCTCGAGTTTGGATAGTATTGAGTGTCTGGTATAGCGCTCGCGGTGTTGGTTAACCTATGATTATTTCTACGTTCTTTATGTTATTTGAAAATTGGTTTTTATTTTTTGGAGGATGCTTATTTGTTTGATTATTTAGTAAGGTCATGAACTGACTGATTGGTCATGGTAACGCTTAAACGTAGTTAATTGTGAGAAGTGATTTTACTAATTTTGAACTTAGGTGAAAGCTTGACAACTAATTATTGGAGTGTCGGTGACGCTTTGTGGAGAGGTTTGGACTCAATCATTAGGGTCCGGTCCGGACCCTAAGGCTGCCTGTCCATTGAAGCTGTGCGAGCTGTGTAGCTGTGTTTTTTAATCAATCAGGAGCGGCCGCGCCTCGGCCGAGCTCCTTCAATGGACAGGCAAGGCAGCCTTAGGGTCCGGACCGGACCCTACAGGCACATGCTCGAATCCGTACAGATGAGATGCCAGGTACCAACGACCAACTTATGTAGAAGTAACGGTGAAGGAAAGCAGCGTGATAAAACCTGCATACGCTGAAGAAGAAATTCTGATGCTTATGTGAAGTCTACCAATCCGCATTGGGCACGCGTGGTAGACTAACGTACATAGACCCTTCATGGAGGGTAGGCCTGTGCCCTGCAGTGGGACGGATGTAGGCTGATGATGATGATGATGAACAAATTATTGACAATACAATGTCTTCATCATCAATATTATGATCTTGCTCTTATTACATTAAATAGGGTTTATTATACAGGGTGTAACATAAAATGGGACAGTTACTTAAAGGGGTGCTTGAGACCATCAAACTGAACAACTTTCTCTATGAGACCAATATTGAAATCCCAAAAAAAAACATCGTCTGTCCCATACATTTCAGTCGAGTTACGTTTGCAGTTTTGTATGGGACAGCGGATTTTTTGTCGTGATTTCAGTGTTGGTCCCGTAGTAAAAGTTATTCAATTTGATGGTCTGAAGCACCCCTGTAAGTGACTGTCACATTTTAAATTACACCCTGTATATTTCTTATTCTTTTCGTGTGGAATCGTCATGTCTTCCTCAGACATCCATCCGTCCATTTCCAGTATCTTGCCACCTCTTTCGCACTGGCCGATGCGCTCATTAGGTGCATTAAATTGATAGACAGATATTAGTGGACTAGTTAAAAACTAGTATCTCTTTATTTAGTCTACCTCGATTATTCACACTTACTTAAACATCGATTTGTAAAATACCGTCGGCGATCAAGCATGTTTTTAATAACTTAATTTTATTGATTTGATCTGATAAGGATTGGCAATAGTTATGCAGACAAGTAGGTTTATTATAAATGTCTAAATGTATTGACGAATTACTTTTATATGCTACTTTATATGCGATCTATTTCTTGTCTTTTACTTCCGCGATAAGTCAGGGTTTTAATATACTAGTTAGGTACACTTTAATGCTTTGCATGAATTCATTAATGAACTTACGCCAATCAGAAAAATACAGGTATTTTTGGGAGTCATGGGTTGAATTAATTAATTAAACACAGCCGTGGTGGTCCAGTGGCGAGTAACCTTGCCTGCCGTGCAGGAGGCGATGGTTCGATCCCCGTCCAGGCCGACTCGTACCAATGAGTTTTTCGGAATTTATGTACGATTTGTAACACCACCGGCGTTTCGGTGAAGGAAAACATCGTGAGGAAACCTGCATGCTTCATTTTCGAGGCATGTATTGTTCCCACTGTCCATTACAAGTGGCGACGGGCTCACTCCCCGTCACACTGGACAGAGTTTCGGCACTACTTGTGAAACGTGGATGTTCTGAGGTTTCAGAATATCTCTGACTACCCCCTCGGGGAATATAGTCGTGAGCATATATGCTATGCTATGGGTTGAATTAATTATTAAGGTGTCAAAGCAAAGGGTTATCTTTGTTATTTGATATAACCCTGTATACAGGGTGTTAGGGTAAACAGTTGCATTACCTTAAGGGATGACTGTACCATGATACTGGTAAACTAAGCTGTCTCTAAGAAACCTATAGGAAATTCGCAAAAAAAATTTTGACTTCCATACTAAATGCAATCTGCAGCTGATCGAACATTTGTATGAAAAGCCGAAAAAAAAATTCCCAAGGGTTTCTTTGGGAGAGTTGTTCAGTATCATGGATAAAATCATCCCTTAATAGTAATGCAACTGTTTACCCTAACACCCTGTATTATAAAAAGATGGAGTTATCACTAAAAACCATTTTTTTTATGTCACAGTCATAGAGTCAAATACACTCATAACCTGCCACATTATTACTTTTGTCAGACGTAAATTTCAGCACTCACTCATTTCTTACTCATGTTATGTTTCACATAATTCATTCATCTTTTCTTCGGCCTTCCTCTCGTACCACACACAGCCATCCACATTCATACGTTTACTAAAGCCGCGTGTAAAAGTAGTAAAACACCCGCCTTTGTAAATTAACAGAGAAAACCTTAAAAGACTTGTTGTGTCATATAATTGGATGTGTTGTCAACAAAAATATGTGTTAAGGGAAACATAAATCATGAACGCATCAGCCGGCTTCGAATCCCGTTCCGTTGGTTTCCGAGAAAGCTAATTAACAACTTAGCACATGTTTTTGTGCACAAATGCGAAAATTTTGGGTGCCACATGTCGAGGAGATGCTTTGGGATCAATTTTCGATGACGAAGTTCTACAAAGTTTAACAGAAACATTTAGTTTTGGACAGATTTTTGGTTCTCCTTACTCGATCTTCATTAAATATGTTATTATCTAACAACTGTAAAACCACAGTATCACTTCAACAGGTATATTTGAAATTAGCTATACAGGGTGTTAGGGTAAACAGTTGCATTACTTTAAGGGGTGATTGTACCCATGATACTGAACAACTTTCCATAAAAAACCAATAGAAAATTCGAAAAAATTTGTTTGGACTTTCCGTACTAAATGCAATAAGCTGATCGAACGTTTGTATGAAAGGTCATAATTTTTTTTGCGAATTTCATATAGGTTTCTTAGGGAAAGTTGTTCAGTATCATGGATACAATCACCCTTAAAGAATTACAACTGTTTACCCTAACACCCTGTACAATTAATTATTATTTATTATCACAAGGTACTTGTTTATTTGTAGAATCTGTCATTTGTAGAATTAATTGGTTATTATTAGAATCAATTATTTATAGAATCTGTCACTTCACGAATATGACATTTGTAGAATCGGCCATTTTTAGAATTGCGCATTTCATGAATGGGTCATTTGACACTCAATCTGAAAAACCTTTAAAATTCTCACTATCATTGAAATCACGAGAATCCTCAAAATAAATCTCTTAAGAACTGATTCATATTCTTTCCTCTCATTAAGTACAAACAAATAAATCGTTGAGCAGACGGCGACAAGTACTAAACACAATTTATGGGGTATGAGCAGTAACCTAAAGATATATTTATTTAGAAGGGAGAGTTTTTGTGTTATACTGATCGTATCTTAGTTTGTTGTGGTTTTTATTTTGTTGAGAGTCAAAATTCTAGAAGACGGTATTAATATCTGATGAAGAATACAAAAATATTACAGAGTTAATTTTAATTATACAGGGTGAAATTTGATATCATTAGCATCCTTTTAAGCTAAGAGTCTACCCATCAAACTGAACAACTTTTACTATGGGAGCAAACCAATCGGAGCAAAAATAAAATCAGCTGTTGCATACATTTGAGTCGAGTAGGCATTGTAGTTTAGTATGGAACAGCTGATTTTATTTTTGCTCCGATCGGTTTGCTCCCATAGTAAAAGTTGTTCAGTTTGATGGGTAGACTCTTAGTTTAAAAGGATGCTAATGATATCAATTTCACCCTGTAGAATGTCTCTGTTTGAAAGGTATTATTTGGTCAATAACATTTGCTGTGTGAATGGGTAGATATGAACACCAAATGACTGTTCAGGGCTGTAGTCTCCAGGGTCTGAATAACACTAATAATAGCCAACCTCCAATGGGAAATCGCACCACAAGTAGATGTTTTGTCTTGATAACTACCTAGATGTCTAGATGGAAATAGGTAATCATTAATTACGATAGAAGTTACTCAACATTTTAACCGTTCTTGTTGCGTTTCAGCAATAGCAAATATCATTGACATTAAAGAGTTCAATGGTTAATTAATATACAGGGTGTCAAATTAAATGCATTACATACTTAAGGGAATATAATTCGGAGCTCACTCCATACAAACGGAGTCTGGTTATATTTTCAATACTAACCAATTAAAGTCAATGAAATTTTTCATAAACAATCTAGAAACTAATATCTTTATTTGTATGAACTATGAAGTCACATTTTCGTTAAAATGTATAGTTTTAAAGTAAATCAGTGCCTCAAAGGTTTCTATACAAATCTTTAATTAATCCTAACATTAAAACTGTATATTTTATCGAAAATCGGACTTCATGAAAAGAGAGATTAGTTTCTAGATTGTTTCTGACAAATGTCATTGACTTTAACTGGATGGTATTGAAAATATCACAAGACTTCATTTGTACCTATGCAGCGCGCATTTGCGCTCTCGGAATAAACTTCTAACCATCAAACTGAACAAGTTTCACTATGACACTAACATTGAAATCGTAAAAAAAACCATTCCATGCATTTGGGTCGAGTTCGAGTAGTTCTACATGTGTCGACATTTTCTATGGACCAGCCGTATTTTTTTTTTCGTGATTTCAGCCCCCGTAACCAAATATATAACGTATTTATTTAACACCCTGTGCATCGCATGACAATTACTCAAACAAAACAAAACCAAAATCAGATAAGTCTCAAAGTTAACTTAAGGTCACAAGCCACTTGACACTTTCGAGTTAAACTTTTAACAACCGAAACATGTCAAACAAGACTATTCTGGATAATAATTAAAGCTCGCGCGCTGGCCCCTTAACGAGTAATTAAGGGGACCGGAAGGGCATGTGTGCGCAGTCTGCTTCGTTTTGTATTTCTTTCGATAATAGCTTTTTATTAGTTGCCTTTCTATTTAAGATTAGAGAATGAAAGAGATGGAGAATTGTTATACACTAACTACAGTGTGTACCTACTTTAAATGGGTCAACAAATTTTTAGGGTTGGTTCAGACAGTCAAACTGAACAACTTTTACTATGGGATCAAATCTGAAATTTCAAAAAATACACAGCTGTATCTTAACTATTATAAAAATGTAACAGAAGTGTGTCGTTCTGTACATTGAAGATATTAACAAAAAAAAAGTTACTATATGGTTTTTAGGTGTCCGCTGATTCCAAATCACAAATTTTTGGATTTTTTGTCTGTCTGTTTGTGTGTTTGTTTGTTTGATCGAGCATCACGCAAAAACTACTGAACCGATATTGATGAAACTTTTTTGTTTGATAGCTTATGATCTGGCTGAAAATCTGGTATATAATTTGTGCGGACGAAGTCGCGGGTTAACACTTGTATCATATAAATTTGAGTTGATTAGGCATTGCAATTTAGTATGAAACAACTGTTGACCTCACCCACCATCTTAAAACCAATTTGGTCAAACATTAGAACTACACAAAACGTTTAATAAACCATTATTAATTGAGACAATCAAATTAACAGTTCCACAATTTTGCAGAAAATTTAATTAAACAACCGTAAGATTTGCGGAAAATTACTCAAAAGACCGTAAAAATGCTTCAGAGCCGGATAGTCAATTAAATTTAGTAATTTTAGCTTGCAATTAAAATCATCAAGTTTATTCAATTTGAACGGATATAACGCTTCAATTTTGAAACGTATATTTTGGATTGAAAAATCTTTTGTGGTGATTGAATTGTTTTTTTTATATAACGACTAGCGGCCCGTCCCGGCTTCGCACGGGTGGACGTCTAATCTTTTCTAGCAATAAATATAGCCTATGTTACTCAGGGTGAATGCAGCTTTCTAATGGTGAAAGAATTTTTTAAATCGGCCCAGTACTTTTTGAGCCTATTCATTACAAACATACAAACATACAAAAATAGGTACAAATCTTTCCTCTTTATAATATTAGTGTAGATAAAACTGACGTATTTGAAATTTATTCTTCTATACAAATAGGTATGTACATACAGGGTGTAAGGGACAGCCCTTCGCAGATTAAAACGGTGTACTCGGACAATCAAACTGAACAACTTTTACTATGGAGCCCTACTTCAAGAAACGCGAAAAAAATTCTGTACCTACCTACCAGACTCAAATGTGCTACTGAGCTGAATTTTTTCCACGTTTCCTGAGTTAGGCTCCATAGTGAAAGTTGTTGAGTCTGATGGTCTGAGTTCAGTCTTTCAGTCTGCGGAGGGCTGTCCCTTACACCAATCTTACACCCTGTATATACATTTGTGCATATGAATAGATAATAATGGTACCCTATAGAAGCGAAACTATGGTTAAAACCAACATGTGACTGGTAGGCTCTTTTCTATAGTGTACACACGGCGACACATCAAGCTATACAAAACCAATATAAGCTGGTCGCGAGACGTTATACGTTACTAGTCCTACGCGCAGCCAGCTTATTTTGGTTTTGTATAGCTTTATGTGTCGTCGTGCGTACTATTATTTTCTATTCATATGATTTATGTACAATATAGTATATTTGATTAAAAAAAGGGACACAACAATAAAACAAATATTAAAATAATTTTTGTAAAATAACTTTTTCATGCAGTTTAGGTTTAAACATTATGTTTTTAATAATGGACAGTTCTGTTTATATTCTGGTTTCTGTTTTGAAAGAAAGAAAGAAAGAAAGAAAAATAAATCTTTATTCACCATTTTTGTTTTGGGGTTACAAAGGTTAGAAACGGTGGCATCTCTGAGAATTATAATGCGCAAAATCTTTTAGTCACCTACCTTAACAGTTTTCCAAGAAAATACAGAAGTGGACGAGCATGTAGAATAATAATATTCATAAATAAATGTGTAAATAAAAATAAACTTGTACTTTTTACAAAGAAAATCATAATATACTACAGATGAAAATTATAATAATAATTAATCAGTAAGTCACGAAAATTTATGTATAAAGCACGTTGAGGCGTTGTGCACTTTTTGGTATGGGTAAAAAATTTTAAGCTCACGTCAGGACCGTGACGTCACCCTGGCCTGATCGAAAATTGGTCAGACATTATCCCCCTCTCTTTCTATGCTGTTTGGTTTAAGCCCCCTCTCTTTCTACCGAGCGACGAAAATGTATGCCTATTGCTGTTGTTTCGTTTAAGCGGCATAAATTGTCATGTTTGTGTACGATAGCGCAATAAATGAATATTGTATTTTACCACATAAGTGATAGTACTTTTATACATATGTTCAAGTTTTCACTTCTGCCGGCACTCCCGGAGTGCAACCCGTTGTTTTTTTGTTGCTCCGATCGGTTTGCTTCCATAGTAAAAGTTGTTCAGTTTGATGGGTAGAGTCTTAGTTTAAAAGGATGCTAATGATATTAATTTCACCCTGTATAATATAATATACTATACGTAGAAAATCTTATGAAAGATAGTCTCAAGCTCGTCGGTTGAATAACGAGAAAAGAGAGAGAACATTAACAAAAATCGCCAAAACCGATTATTATTTCAAAACTCTTTAATTAAACTACCTTCAAATTAAGCGGGCCATTTATCCAGTAGTGCCTCAAATCTCAGTTCTAAACCGCTTCCAAGAACATGATAAGATGATCCTTAAAAAAAAACGAGAAACATTTATGAATAAATCATCGCACAAACGCGAAATATAACTAAAAAGGTTCGTTTAGAACGAGATGGGGTGATACGTGTTTGATGAGAGAGAAAGAGATGAATATAAATAGGTTCTCCGAGGTGTAATTATGCTGTTAAGAATATAATTTCAGGTTGTTAAGGCGATGGATGCGTCACATTATAGTATTTTTTAAATATTATACGTTGATTAACACGTTTTGATAGTTTTGATGGCTTTATAAGTAGGTTTTAGAGTTAATGATTGTTAGTTTAGGTTTTGTAGAAATATACAGGGTCCTTCTTAATATGCTGACACTTTTTTAAGGGGATAATCAGACCATCAAACTAAACAACTTTCTCTATGGGACTAACATTAAAATCTCGAAAAAAAATCTGCTGTCCCGTATATTTGGCTCAAGTAGGCAGCAAGGTTGCAGTTTTGTATGGAACAGCATATTTTTTTTCGCGATTTCGATGTTGGTGCCATAGAGAAAGTTGTTCAGTTTGACGGTCTGATCATCCCCTTAAAAAAGTGTCAGCATATTAAGAAGGACCCTGTATAGGCATTTTTCCCCGTATTTCCACAAAGTTTGGAAATCATCATAATTTTTAATGAACCTATTTAAGCTGGGCTAGTACGCCAACCCACGATAGCGTGATATAGCTTATAGATCGGGATCCGGTGACGAGGTCGTATACCAATCGAGCTCATCCATAATTCAGTTTTCATGCAATAGTTTACTATTAGAAGATGCGAAAAAACTTGGTCGGCCGACCCCTATCCTGGTGGGTTTTGTGTAGGAGGGTGACTAGTAACCTCTCTGAGACGAGACTAATTACCCATCGAGCTCATGAACCAAATTATGCTTATCCGATTGGACTTTATTAGTGTTACGAAGTACACTCGGTCGTCCGCCGGATATCCTGGCAGGTAGTGCTGGCCAACCAAAAATGGTGGTCAAATTTTGGAGTACTTCTCACCCATCGAGCTCATGGATGAAATGTATGCCAAATTAAAGGTTAGACCTTTACCTTCAATATTTCATCGGTCGTCCTGGCCGAAACCTGGTGGGTTCTGGTGGCCAACCAGATTTATCTGTCAAAGTAAGATCATGCGTTTTCACGTTTATATGAATAAATACTTTATTTACCTGATACATGCAGTTCTTTTAGCATGAACGTGAACGGTTGTATGGCTTAAAAGTATTTTTAAAAAAAACTTGAAAAAAAAATATTACTGTGTCGATAAATGAGACATCAAATAAAAATTATTTTTTTCGATATAACTTCGTCATTTCTAAACTGATTTGGCTGATTGTTTTATTTTACAAAAATATATATTCAAGAGTTCATGCCACTAAAATTTGGTGAAGATCTGATGAAGCGTTTCGAAGATGTTCAATGTTTTAAGTGGGTCAGATTTTACTACCAAAAATATCCAACCAAATTTATTCTTTAACGAGAATAGTAATAGAGTTCTATTAATGATTCTTTCTAAAATGAAATTTGCTCTCTTAAGAGATGTCTATATAATAAAATAAACTAGTTATACCGCGGCGTTGCTTTCAAAAATGAAGTTTTAAAAAAATGTTTCGTCAAGTAAAAGCTACCTATGTTTATGTGGATGATCTAAATTAGTACGTACCTATATTAGTTCTAAAATAATTAGCTAAAACTGTTTAAAGGGATGATTGGATCATCAAACTGAACAACTTTTATTATGGGTTCAAAATCAAAATCGCTAAAAAAAAACTGCTGTCTCATACATTCCGATTCCAGTCGAGTAAGTTTGCAGTTTTGTATGGGACAGCAGATTTTTTTCGCGTTTTCGATGTTAGTCCCAAAAAGAAAGTTGTTCAGTTTGATGATTCAATCATCCCTTAAACAGTTTCAGCTAATTATTTTAGAACTAATATAGGCACGTACTAAATTAGATCATCCACATAAACATAGGTAGCTTTTACTTGACGAAACATTTTTTTTCAACTTCATTTTTGGAAGCAACGCCGCGGTCATTACTAGTTTATTTTATTATATAGACATCTCTTAAGAGAGCAAATTTCATTTTAGAAAGAATCATTAATAGAACTCAATTACTATTCTCGTTAAAGAATAAATTTGGTTGGATATTTTTTGTAGTCAAATCTGACCCACTTAAAACATTGAACATCTTCGAAACGCTTCATCAGATCTTCACCAAATTTTAGTGGATGAATTCTTGAATATATATTTTTGTAAAATAAAACAATCAGCCAAATCAGTTTAGAAATGACGAAGTTATATCGAAAAAAATAATTTTTATTTGATGTCTCATTTATCGACACAGTAATTTTTTTTTTCAAGTTTTAAAAAAAAAATACTTTTAAACCATACAACCGTTCACGTTCATGCTAAAAGAACTGCATATATCAGGTAAATAAAGTATTTATTCATATAAACGTGAAAACGCATGATCTTACTTTGACAGATAAATCTGGTTGGCCACCAGAACCCACCAGGTTTCGGCCAGGACGACCGATGAAATATTGAAGGTAAAGGTCTAACCTTTGATTTGGCATACATTTCATCCATGAGCTCGATGGGTGAGAAGTACTCCAAAATTTGACCACCATTTTTGGTTGGCCAGCACTACCTGCCAGGATATCCGGCGGACGACCGAGTGTACTTCGTAACACTAATAAAGTCCAATCGGATAAGCATAATTTGGTTCATGAGCTCGATGGGTAATTAGTCTCGTCTCAGAGAGGTTACTAGTTACCCTCCTACACAAAACCCACCAGGATAGGGGTCGGCCGACCAAGTTTTTACGCATCTTCTAATAGTAAACTATTGCATGAAAACTGAATTATGGATGAGCTCGATTGGTATACGACCTCGTCACCGGATCCCGATCTATTATTAGCTTCTTTCTATTTGCGCGCGAACGAACGAAAGATAAAAAACTAAATTTGTCAGACAGCATATTAAGAAGGACCTATACTTGTTTCACTGCAATGAAATGTTTCATGGACCCTATGATATTCTTAATATGCTGACGGTTTTTATGACGAGGATCAGACCATCAAATTGCACAACTTTGTCTATTGGACAAACGTCGGAATCGCGAAAAAATCTGCTGTTTGATGATGTTGAAAAAAGACTCACTATTACGCTGGACAGAATTTGGGCATTTTGTGTCGGTGAAAATGTGGATATTTCGATAATGCATTAATCGATCGGCTAAACAGATGGGTGAGTGATAATGATTTTAAACTAAATGTGAGAACTCCGTACGATACTAATTATTTGATTACTTTCTTTTTATTTCTTTCACTGACTCTACATTTACCACCGCTTCACAAGTAAAACTACTATGAACAAGAAAAGCAATATAAAATGTAGCTAGACTGCTAGAAACTACGAATAAGAATAACTATAGAAGAATAACTCTAAACAAAAGCAACAATTTTTGGCACCCAATGAAGAATTACATGGCAAGGTAGAGTTTTTAAGGAACAAATTTAGAACACGGTGTAGTTTTTTTGGTGCCACTTTTTGAGCTTGATTTACATTTCTATGTACATTCTTATTCGTAAGCTAGAAACAAGCACCCAGGATTTTAATTCCGAAAATCGAAACAAAACACGATGTCAGTCAAAAAACGACGTCATTAAACCATCAAATGTCATAAAGCGATTAGTTTAACAAGTTGGCAAAAAGCTGGTGCACTAACGAGGTTTTTATACCACCAACCATTTTATACAACTGCCAAACATTTCAAGAAACAAGTCCCCTAAAACCACTCTAAAAGTTTTTAAATAAGTGTGAATATAGTCTGATTAATGGGACTTCAAATTTGGATCAAACTATAAGGTAGGTGTGATCCCAGGTAGTGCGTTCAAGGGCAGGTGTTTCGGGGAAGATTGAAAAAATTGATGAAACTACAGCAGGTTTTGGTTTGATTGACTTTGAATGGGGTATGTTCGTTTATTGGTCAAATCGATTTGGTTCTTTTTCCTAGTTTGTTTTTACATACAGCATACAAGGCGTGCTTCAGACCATCAAACTGAACAACTTTCACGATGGGACCAACTTTGAAATCGCGATTAAAGATAAAAGGGGTGCTTCAGAGCATCAAACTGAATAACTTTTATTACTTTGCAATAGCGAATAAAAATCAGTCATTTTGGTTGATTAGCTATTGGCATTCTCTATGGAGAGCAGATTTTTTTCGCGATTTCAAAATTGGTCCCATAATGCAAGTTGTTCAGTTTGATGATCTAAAGCACCCCTTAGGTACTTGACGCATTTAAGTTTACATCCTGTATACATAGCTGAAGACCGTATTCTATTCAGGGTTATTCGGAATCAATGTAGAGTTTCTGGCCGCATCTTCTCTACAACGGAACACCTTCCGACGCGGTGGTAGAGTCAACAAAATTGCGTATTATGTGTACTATTTACAATTTCGAAACGAAATGAGAAACCTCCTCCTTTTTTGAAGTCGGTTATAGAAAAAGAATTTTGTTAGAACTGCCAACCTAGTTGTAAACTTGTGAGGGTTTAAATTGTAGTAAGATTCATTAGATTCACTTAGATTTTAAGATTCTTAAGCGTAAAACAATAATTATATTGCTGAATTTTTTATGTCTACAGCAAACAACAAATGTAGTGGAACACCTTTAAAATGATAAAGATCATAATTAAAGAATTAGCATAATTTTCAACATCAGATAAGAAATATGTTGTGTTTAAAATAACATTAAAACATATCATTGTCCTTCAATCAATTTAATTCAAGACCAAAAACATAAAATTAGCATACCTAAATCAAATAGCGGACAAAAGGTCTTTATGACTCACTTGCAAGTCTATAATTAAGTTAAAAGAAACATTATTTATTTAAATATATCTCTCATTGAATTATTCAAGATTAGAAACCGTAAATACCGACATTACAAAGTCACCTCACAGTTCCTTCATCTCGCCGCGTTTCAATTCCCAATCCATAACTTACATATCCTCATTAGTAAAACTATAACATAATATATTATTAAAAGACGCCGATGAACAAAGCCATTGACATTCATATTTTAACGCTAAACGTGACCGCAGAGCCACTAGACGTCGACGATCGAGATACTAATTTTACGCCCAATCGAAAACGATAAAAATTAATACATCAAAAATCTTTAACCGAAATACGACGAACAAAAATCGACTCAGTCGAACCAGCCAAACGTTCAATATTCAACTATTCGAAAAAAGAACGTAAAGACAGTTTTCGAATAAACTTTTTTGCGCGCGGTTACAGCAATGTCGTTAGGGTGACCAGCCGCCAGCGCACTAATGGAATTCGAAACGGTCCAGACTTATTGGGCTTAAATCCGATCGATGATAGGCCTTTTTTTATTTGTCAAGAATATCGACGTTTCCGTAGGTTCTCACAGAATGAAGACATAAAAATTTGGGAAGTCGTCGCATTGAGCGGCGCGTCAAAAGAAGACCACATACAATTTTCGTGGAGGTTTTTAAGAATTCTCATTTTCTTGTTTGGCGAGGTATCGGCCAAATTGGTGGTCGCTCACGCCTTTTGCATCGAACCTATTATTTTTAGCCAAACGACCGCCTCAGAACACCGGCAAAGGAGCGTGATCAACAAATCAAGTCGTTTTAAACCTTTTTTTTGGTTAACCCGGAGCGTGTTTGTTTTCGAGGGTATCAGATATGTGATTATTATGGAAATTAAAGGCTGAATTATTATCGTTACGCTTAAGGTTCTTTGGGAATTAATCAGTTGAAGCATTCCTTAGCACTGAGTGCTTTCTTATATTTAGAATCATTAACTTTTGTGGCTAAGAGTTTCTCGCAGAATTTATCTGATCACGACTTCATCCCATCCCGGAATTTTAAAGGTCTACATACCTTGTTACAACTTCTTTAAAAGTGATTAGTATTAGCAAGTATTAGTATGGAGTTTAGAAATTTTAAGAAATATATTCGTGAGAATCGAACCGAAGAGTAACGATAGGGAGGAATGATTTGTGATAAAAAGGTTCTTTGGTTTTTTTTTATGTTCGATAGGTAAACATTTGACCCTAATCTCACCTGATGTTCAGTGATGATGAGGCCGAAGATGTAGCATGCTTACCTAGAAAGATGCCTATTCACTCTTGCCTTGAAGAGCCCCAGGTTGTATTGCTCAGGGAACAGGTCCGCAGGCAGTGCGTTCCACTCCTTAGCCGTGCGCATTATAAAAGAAGAAGCAAACTTCTTCGTGCGAATTGCTGGTAGGTCAACGACATAAGGGTGGAAACCCAGCCTGCGTCTCGTCCCCCGCAAATGAAAGGGAGACGGAGGTATTAAATCGTGTAATTCCGTCGCACACTCTCCGAAATGTATCCTATAAAAAACAGATAGACAGGCTACCTTGCGACGATGCTCAAGACTTTGTAGCTTCGCCACAGAAGTGGTGTAGGAAAGAGAAAAACTACATTCAATTTCGAGGCATTATATTGGGTCAACAGTTGCATTAAAAGGCGACAGTATCACTACCTTTCACGCTGAACTTTTTTTGGGCACTTGTGGTAAAATGTGAGTATTCTGATTAATACTGCAATTTAATGAATTAATACCGGGTCCAACTCAATATGCTTGGCTTTTCTGACTGTCAAACTGAACAAGTTTCTCCATGGGACTAACATCAAAATCGCGAAAAAATCTGCCTTACATTTGGGTCGAGTAGAATTGTATGGAACAGTAGATTTAGTGTTCTCGATTTTGGTCTGATAGAAAAATTTGTTCAGTTCGATGGTGTGATCATCAACCGTCAGCATTATTAAGGAAGAACCTGCATTTAGAATGTCCCTGACTATCTCCACGAGGAATATAGTCTTGAGCATAATTTTAATAAATCTTTGTTATGATCGTTCACAGATTCTTCACAATCCTTCCCACTTCCCCAAGTACTATAAATCTTGCACATCCGTTATTCTTATTTTTCCTTCTCATTTAATTTAAATCGGAACCCAAAAAATAAAATTTAACAGCTCCAAAGTATAATAAATTCGTTGACAGTATAATTTATACGCCACATAATAAACTTGGACATAAAATGTGTCACCTCGAAATCGCCTAAGCGAATTACGAGCGCAACTTTGTCTAAAAACGGAAAATCTTTAATGTAATCAGAACTGTGGACACCCAATTAGTTGACAGCATATTAGGAACTTCCAAGTTTAGCAAAAGTACGAAATTTCTGGTGAAATAACTCGTAAAACATATCCGTTGGTGTAGAGGGAGGAAATACTTGGGACGTGGCAGAATTTTAGAACGATCTTAAAAAGGTTAAAGCA
Source organism: Agonopterix subpropinquella (assembly GCA_922987775.1). Lineage (NCBI taxonomy): Eukaryota > Metazoa > Arthropoda > Insecta > Lepidoptera > Depressariidae > Agonopterix > Agonopterix subpropinquella. Next base: position 5,745,996 of record OV277716.1, on the reverse strand, counting down.
TTTAAAAGTCTTGATCTTGGAAATTTGAACAAAGTGTTTTCTAATTAATCGTATGATTCATTTTCGGTTTACGAACATGGTCATTCATCTTCTGAATAAACATTATTATTAATCCTTTTGGCACAGAACATGAAAATACTGTGAATAGCGAGATGACCACTAACTGGTCCCCATCAATCTTCAACTGCGTAGATGATGAAATAACTTAAATACATTGACTAAAAGAGACTGGGCAACTTTGTATGGAGAGTGGCGTATGAATCAATAGGAATGAGAGTGAGCTATATTTGTTGGGAGACCTTAGCTCATTACGAAAGGCGCGTCAAAGAAAGCTACGAGCATTTGAGAAAATCATGTTTCATTTTACTATGAGATTTTAGTTACTCTTAGATAAGTTTTTGTAAGAAAACTGCATTCACTCGACCATTGAGATGAAACATCTCCGTGGTCGAGTGATTCTTCAACCCCAACGGCCATGTGTTCTACGAGAAATGTGCCCCTCTCATTGACACTTGAGTTGAGCAGGTTTTTCTCATATCTTCATTTCTGATTCGATCTCGCAAAGAAACTCTGAGAATATCAAACGGAAAATACGTTTATTGTCATGAAAACCGAATGGTGGTATGACCAAGGAATATAACTACTCTCTACCGAGAGGGTATGACGTGTGCGTATAAAATAAGTACTCTGTGGTGTGCGACGTTTAGCGACGGGACCATGGAGAAAAAACATCGAGTGAATGCAGTCTCTTTACAAAAAATACACTGATGGTAACTTAAATCTCATAGTAACTTGAAACATGTTTTTCTCAAAATCCTCCGAGCAGATTTTGATGTGCCTTTCTATGAGTCTCCCAAAAAATATACCACATCCAACGTGGTTCATAGGTCACTTTCGCCCAGTCTCCTTTAGTTTATTTTTGATTTCCGATCCAACAATAATAATGATTCTTTCATTGCAGTTATACGAAAACATTAATAATATAGGTATCACAGATTAAATCTATTTTATTTATAAGCTATCTAAAAAATATTCAATTTAATAAGTAATTTATTTTCGCATAAGAAATGGTAGGAGCATGTCGCATATACGTATACTCCTCGGTTCAGATTTCTCGATGTTTTTTAATCAAAAATTCATACACTAATCGACTTTCGCATCATTTATAATATGTATTTACATTATAGCCTACCTGAGCTATCTCCTTTACTAGACTCCATCTCCAACACCCATAGCATGTTATTAATCACCACTTTACAGTTTACACTAAACTTTATTACAACTAGCAAGTCCTATGAACCAGACAACTATAAACCTTCCTCCATAGGCATTTAGAGGTCTGTCAGGGAACCAAGTAAAGTGTTAGAGCCGTTTATATTCAAACTGGTCTGCAGTTGTTGACATCTCAATCTACAGTTATTATGCCAAGGGTGACTAACTACGCTTTATTTAGTGTTTTAATAGGCTTTAGAACTCTTGCAAGAAATTCTCGGCAAGAACTTCCAAAGGAAAATAACTACGGCTTGAGATGCCGCGAGAACAAAAAACGGTGTCCATTCTCTTGTTCTCGGCTTTTCCAGTCTGTTTTCGGCGAGAATGTAGTGCCTGCTTTATAAATACTTTAGATACGTATGAGTTAAATGCATTGCCCTATTGCAATGAACTTCAATTGCAATGGAAACAGATTTTAGAATAATCTTGTCAGTATTTGTCGTGGTCGTATTCTTTACAAATTGCCGCTCTACGGTATTTAAAATACCTAATTTTGTTCATTGCGAGTAGGTTCATGATAATAATTATAAACATATCCGTCTTCACGGTGCAAACTATTTCCCTTCCTAATATCATCAAGATCGGTTTAGCGGTTTAGCCGTGAAAACAAACATACAAACAGACAGACACACTCTCACTTTTAAAATATTGAGTAAGGATAAGGCACTTTTCTGTGGGATAAGGAATCGGACAATCTCATCAAAATTACGAAAATGAAGAAAAATATAAAACTAATTTTAGAGTTGCTCATCATCATCGCTATCGTGATAATGTTGCTGAAATCTTTACTTTAGGACTCCATTATTTTCCTATGTTATCAATAAAATTAACTCCATAAACTTTATATTAAAAAAAACATATTCGGTTCCCACAAGATGCACTGTTTGCTATGCTAATCATTGTGCAGCTAAATGGTCGATCATTAGATCGCCGATCGTGACGAGCATACCCTGATTGGATCGATCATGGATCGATTGGATCATTATCTTCTTTTTTAATCATCTCCATACAATTCCTCAACCAAGACCCCTGGAAGGAGTTTTATTCCTTCGTAACAAATGCTAAAATGTCTTGAATCCTGGGATTCCGAACGTTGGAAGTGACCATAATCCAACTCTTCACTTTCCTGTCACATTTTGAACTCTAATGGTTCGGATTGTGACACATTATTTTGAGTCATAAACTGTTTAGCTTAAAGTTGTTTTTTATTTGTTCCAGGTTTAGAATATTTAAGTGCAGCGAGGAGTTTACATCCAGAGCTTCATGTCGGGAGTACTCTCGCCAGTCAAGACTTCCAGCTTAGTTTAGAAGGTATGAACTTTAAATAAGAAAATATCCCGGGTTCTTGCAAATACCAACTAACCCAAGGAAGGTAGTTATGTATTGCGTTTTTAATATTAGAGTTATTATTTTACATATCAAAAACTCTGAAAATAGCCGGTAGATTCCTTAGTCGGGTTTAAGAAGATTTTAAGTATTATGTGGTATAATGCATTGAAATTAAATAAACATATTATAACTAATAAGATATCGATGGTATATTGTGGCAATTTTAACTCAATAAATCGCCAGTTATAGTTAAAGAAAACGTTGAGTCCAGAAAATTTACCAATTGTTTTCAAGCTAGTTTTAAGACAGAACTGAAAAAAATAGGTACGGGCATGACAATAGTTAATAATAGTTACACTATTAACTATTCTTATGGTACTTCCAAATTCATTAATTCAAAAGCTTTCATGTCATTTTCATGGTCTTTCTTCTTTTTATCGTGTGGGCAGAGCCCTGGTGTCAGAGTTTTTTCAGACCGCCTTACGGCCTCTGACGTGGTTTTTATGTAACGACTACGTGCTATCCGAAGCACGGAATCATTTTACTTTTCAGACAATCAGGTGATTCAGCCTGCAATATCCTAACCAACTGGGGAAAAACGCACAAAGTGACATATCACTAGGTGTCCCCCATGGGAATCGAACCCACGACCTCCGTGTCGAGAGCCAATGCTCTTAACCATTAGACCACGGAGGCAGTATGTATGTATGTAGCATTTTCATGGTTACTTTATGGTTTGCCGATTGTCTAAAGTGTAGTAGACTCTACACTTCGTAGCTCTACACCACTAAACATTTGCCCCCTCAATTGCAGGTTCAAGAATAGCTTCCCCAACGCGTCTGAGGCTCTCAGGCGGTGCCATAGGTGCTTCAGCGAACCGCAAGCGAGCCGTCTCCTGGAGCCCATACTCAGCCGAGTCCTTAGACCTGGCTGCTGTCATCAGAGCGTCTCCCGCCAGCTTAGCCGTCAGGGCACCGTCCGCTGCTTCCACTGGCAGCTATGGACATCTTAGCGCTGGTATGTTTTGTGGTACTGCATTTTTTGTATTATTTATTTTTAAAGAGTTATCGCTTTCATAATTAATTACATGATATTTAGTTCGAGTTATAGAATCTAATTTGATTAGTAAGGTCAATTTCTTCTTTTGGTTGTTTTATGAGGCGACGAGAGAGTTTCATATATTATGTGGTGGGACACGTTCAATGTAGACGACCCGGTTGGCGTAATGGTTACCACGCCGGACTCCCAAACCAGGGTCCTGGGTTCGAATCCCGGCTTAATCATGGATGTTATATATTTGTGCCGTTTTTGTATGGTTCCCATAATAAAATGCCTGATCTTGCTTGGGATCATTACAATGTATCTGCCTGTGAGCGTTATTTATTTTTTAATCTATCTTGAATGCTAGTTTCATCATGGTTTCTGGCCATGGCCACCTAGAAAGGGATTGCTGTTGTGAGTTCAATCTATTAAACATTTTTTGGCGTAGTGTGACATTACTATTATACAGGATCCAACTAAATATGCTGACAGTTTTTTAAGAGGATGATCAGACCATCAAAGTGAACAACTTTCTCTATGGCACCAACTACGAAACCGCGAAAAAAAACGTTACGATACAAAATTGCTAACTGACTCGAGCTTTATGGGAAAGCTGATTTTTCTTTTGCGATTACGTACTTGGTGCTATAGAGAAAGTTGTTCAGTTTGATGGTCTCATCGTACAGAAGTGTAAGCATATTAAGGAGGACCCTATATTTAACCAATAGCCAAAGATCTACAAGAAATCTTCATCAATTCCAGGTGCAATATCCCCGGCCCTATCGCTGTCCCACGCGTCGCTCGCGCAGCAGCTACTCGCGCGGGGCGGGGTCGTGGGGGGGAGTGCGGTGCTGGCGGGAGGGGTGCTACTGGACCCCGCGCACCAGCAGGCTGCGGCCGCGGCGGCACACCACGCTGCGCACGCGCATTTAGTCGCTGGTATTCATAGGTGAGTTTAAAAAAATTGCCCTTTTGGTTTTTTTTTTTTTTTTTTTTTTTTTATGTGTGATAGGTAAGCATTTGACCCCAATCTCACCTGATGTTGAGTGATGATGAGGCCGAAGATGTAGCATGCTTACCTAGAAAGATGCCTATTCACTCTCGCCTTGAAGAGGCCCAGGTTGTATTGCTCTGGGAACAGGTTCGCAGGCAGGGCATTCCACTCCTTAGCCGTGCGCATTATAAAAGAAGAAGCAAACTTCTTCGTGCGAATTGCTGGTAGGTCAACGACATAGGGGTGGAAACCCAGCCTGCGTCTCGTCCCCCGCAGATGAAAGGGAGACGGTGGTATCAGATCGTGTAATTCAGTCGCACACTCTCCGAAATGTATCCTATAAAAAACAGACAGACAGGCTACCTTGCGACGATGCTCAAGACTTTGTAGCTTCGCCACCGAGGTTGGATCACCTATGAGCTTCCTGGCACGCCTGTCGATTGAGTCCAGCGCGGCCAGCTGGTATTGGGCAGACCCGTCCCAGAGATGGCAGCAGTACTCCATACACGATCGGACTTGTGCTTGATAAAGTTGTAGAAGCTGTCCCGGTTCCACTACTTCAATCTCCAGGTCTTCATTTGCTATTAACCACTGGTATCTTTAGACACAGATCTGGTCCATACAATAGATTTTCTATATGTTTAGCCTCATAATATCCTACTTCAGGATACAAGTCTTCTGTGACTAATATGGATAAGAAATGATTGGTGAACCTAAATGTAGTCCTCAAGCTGTTAGATTATTCTTATGTCGCCTTGAAGGGTTACCGATACCACTTCCATCTAAGAGTAAGTATCAGGAATCAGATGCTCAAACTGTCTTTTAAGGCACAGGGTCTACTAAAACGTGCAATAATAAAGAAACAAAAGTAATCAGATCATCAATAGTACTTTAATACTTTTATTTCCATATCAGATACTAATTAACAAATCGTCTCTGTCTAGATCTCACATATCGTCACCGACACAACTCCTGATGAGTGCTGTGGACGTCAGACCAATGCTGGATGGAACGCCACCTTCACATCTTCAGCAGCCACAACAGCAGCCTGAAGTAACCAGCATCATGGAAGCTGACAGGTATACTATCATCTTACTTCCCATGTCCTTGTCGCTGGAGCAACCGTCAATACTATCTCTTCACTGCAGGGATCCTGACCTCTTGTTTTCCCTTAACAGGTTTATGATTGGTTGCCTTTTTCCACTATCTTCCATCACCATGCTATCCTTGCGGGGTATTTTGACAAATTCCGTTCTCTGATTTGATAAATCGCTCCGTAGAGTTCTAGCTCCGTACATAAATATTTTCAAATGTTTTCAATCAAGTCTAGATGAGATTAAACAGTATTTCCTAATTCTTCCACAGTGCATCGGGAATGACCCAGAGGAAGTCACCACAAAGCCTAATGTCTCACAGAGACAACATGCACAGTAACAAGCCTATGTCAGCCGCCGCAGAGAGCACTGTACACGATGGACTGGACTCTAAGGACGAACCGGGAGATTTTATTGAAACTAATTGTCATTGGGTAAGTATGGGAATATTTTGAAGCACATCTCTTAGAAGAAGCACACTGAAGAAATTAAATTGTATAAAGTCGCATGATCTGAACGTCAAGTCCCTAGATGAAAAATTATTCAGAGGTCAAGGATTTAGAATTTTAAGTGGTGCTTTCATGATTCATGAATAACAGAAAATGATATAAATTCTAACGTATTACACAACTTGGCAGAACGAATGTGAAAGAATGAAGCCAAAACTTGATTTACTTTTTAAGTATAAAGTTTTCCGTAACAGGAGCTGTTTTTTGTCTTTTTAGTGTTTTTATGACACGATTTAATCATATTTTTTCTTATTCAGGTGGATTGTAAACTCGAGTTCCCAACTCAAGATGACCTGGTGAAGCACATAAATACGGACCATATCCACGCTAGCAAGAAGGCATTCGTTTGCCGCTGGGTTGGATGTTCCAGAGACGAGAAACCTTTCAAAGCGCAGTATATGCTGGTGGTCCACATGAGGAGACATACTGGAGAGAAGCCTCATAAGTGCACTGTGAGTATTGAATTATAAATCTAAATCTTATTTGAAGGAAATAAGCTATCTTTTCGTCCGGAAATCTGTGACTTTTCGGAAAGGACATAATTTCACAGATGATCTCGTAATTTAACAACTTTTTTCACTTAATTACCATCATCTCAATAGATGTACTCTTCTTCCAGTTCGAAGGTTGCTGCAAAGCATACTCCAGACTCGAGAACCTGAAGACCCATCTGAGAAGTCACACAGGAGAAAAGCCGTACACCTGTGAATATCCTGGCTGTGCGAAAGCTTTCTCCAACGCCAGTGACAGGGCTAAACATCAAAATAGGACTCATAGTAATGAGGTAGGTTGACAACGATGTTCTATTATTGGTCAAAGTTTTTTGGGAAGTGGCCAACAAAGGTTGCTATATCAGGTTTCTATCTTTCTTAAAAATTAATTCATGTTTGCAGAAACCCTACGTATGTAAAGCTCCAGGCTGCACAAAAAGGTATACAGACCCATCGTCTCTTCGAAAACACGTGAAAACTGTTCATGGTGCTGAATTCTATGCCAGTAAGAAACACAAAGGTAAGCTTTTGATCATTTTACTTTGCAAAGTGAAAAGTGTTCATTCTCAATATCATAGATCTAATATTTGATGGAGAAAAAAGGTTATCCAGTAGTCAAAATACACTTTATTGGACTCGCCAAACAAAGAAAAAAAAACAATCAAAAAAAATTATCGATCAAAAAATCGACTGCTAGGTATAGGTATAGGTGGGGACCTATACCTATACCTTTGTCCATAGCTGCCCAATAAGGATCTATCTGCACTCTGCAGCAATGGATTTTTTCGGCTGTAATGGAAGTCCATCCAATCTAATTATCTTCCCATATTTCCTTCAGGATGCAGTCGAGGAGACGATTCAGCTGAATCGGGTGGTGGTGGGGCAGGATCCTCACCGCGTTCCGAGGAGGGAGGAGTACCGATCGGAGTCAGAGGACACACGTCTTCAGCTTCAGTCAAGAGCGAGAGTCCAGCTTCGCCGATTCCTCATGGATTGCATACTTCTGCTCATCAGGTTTGTTACTTGATCTTATGCCTCCAAAAGAAGAATGTCTTTGAGTTTCAAGGGCGCATTCAAGAAACGCTGACTATAAAGTTAGTAAGGTTTTTCTACAGACATCTAAAAAATCTTTGTCTGATGTAGACTACGAATAAGAAGTAGGTATTAGACGTAGGTGAAGTTTGTACTCTGGGAATAAAACATTATAATGGTCATTTTTTACAGTTGTCTGCACAATGTGGTGGAGAATTGGACTTTGGTGGATCCGGACTTGGTGGTTTTAGTGATGAAAACGGCGCTCCTTACTTCAGGCTGGATGGAGATGTAAGTATAATTTTTTTCCTCCTAGTCTCGAGTAAATAAAATGTAAATTTGTCCATCTCACCACAACAGAGACCTAAATAGGTGATATTATTATGGCATGGCTATAAAATTTGAGACTTAAAATATGACGATGGTGAACATTTTTACATCTCTGTATACTCGAGTCCACCTTTTTGTTACGCTGCATTGAAGCAAAAGTTGTTCAAAATGCGAATAGGAAAAGAAGCTGTTCAAAAATGTATATATTCATAATCTTTTCAACAGGTGGAACAAGAAGTGGTGGGAGAAGTAGGTCAGCTGCCCCTCATGCTGCGTGCTATGGTAGCCATAGGAGAACCTCGAGCTCATCACCACATGCCGCGGTTTGGGAACAAGATGGGATTAGGGAGACTGATGCCGCCTTCTCATGCTGCTGACATTGGCGGAGGTAAATATTCGTACTAGTTTGGACCTTAGTGTGACTTAGTAAGAACTGTATTTTGGTATCAAGGTTAACGAAATGAATGGGACACTTAAGTTCAGTTCGAATCACAAAGGATGCATTATTCCGATCAAGTTTGAAATCCACAAATTTACCGGATAGTATTTTAATTGGACACATTCCGCTGATGAACTAGACGGAATCGGTATTTGTATTAAGTAAAATTTTCATTCAACATTGAACTCGTATTCACCAGGTGGAATCCAAGGAAGAACTGAACTGGGAAACACGACCGTAGCGGTGGAATTGAAAACTGGTCTTCCTAACACGAGGAGGGATTCTGGGATATCTTCGGGAAGCAGTCTGTATAGTGCCAGGTTTGTTTCATAATCCTACCACTTTACAAAAAAAGGGTCTGTTTTGGTAAAGCAGTCCTCAATTCCTTACCTATATAAAGGTGGACTTCCGATGCTAGCGGCCGACGCGTCTGACGCGCGCGGCTCGCGGCCGACGGCCGATGCGGCCATACTAGTTACTATGAAAACGTATGGCGCCGCTTCCGATGCCAGCGACTGACGCGCGCGTCTACCGCGCGCGGCCGATGTCTATCGCATCGGCCGCGGCCGCGCGCGGCTATGCTCTGACGTCACGCAGAACAAGAATGTTTGCCAGAAATATTACGAAGTTTTTACCGAAAATTTGCTTAATTTTTACTATTTTATTTGTATTTTATTATCTGCAAGGTCGCTAATCCACGTTGCGATAACACCATCTATCGAGCCACTTGAAAGTACCTTTTTTTTCGGAAAATCTCTCTTGCCTACATAATTATTAGCTAGACAACGATCCATGTACAGGTTAAAAGGCCAAGGGTCTAATTACTCCCAAAAATGTATTTTATCATAAACAATGTAAAAAAAATGCATTCATATATTCTCTCTTCTGTATTGTATTCTCTAAACCTATCAATCAATCAAATATTATTTATTAAAATATGTATTGGTTTTTTTGTTTGTGTTTTTATGTTTTTGTTTAAGCACCGAAACATAAAAACATACTCTAAATTTCGGGGGAAATACCCTAAAGTGATAACACTCTGCACAATAGGCACGCGTCAGTCGCTGACCTCGGAAGTGAGGTCTGTCGTCGGCCAGCGGCCGATGCGACTAACGCGCGCGTCTGACGCGAGGTTCTGTCATATTTGACAGAACCTCGCGTCAGACGCGCGCGGCCGACGACAGACTTCACTTCCGAGGTCAGCGACTGACGCGTGCCTATTGTGCAGAGTGTTATCACTTTAGGGTATTTTCCCCGAAATTTAGGGTATGTTTTTATGTTTTGGTGTTTAAACAAAAACATAAAAACACAAACAAATAAAAACCAATTCATATTTTAATAAAGAATATTTGATTGATTGATAGATTGATAGGTTTAGAGAATATATGAATGCATTTTTTTACAGGATTTTTGATTAAATACATTTTTAAGAGTAATTATAATTAGACAGGGATGCGTTGTGTCCCCTTGGCTTTTAAACCTATATAATATGGATCGCTGTCTAGCTAATAATTATGTAGGCAACTTATTCATCAAAATCCCTCTGATTTTCCGAAAAAAAATTAATAAGTTTCAAGTGGCTCGATAGATGGTGATATCGCAACGCGGATGAGCGACCTTGCAGATAATAAAATACAAATAAAAAATAGTGAAAATTAAGCAAATTTTCGGTAAAAACTTCGTAATAGGTCTGGCAAACATTCTTGTTCTGCGTGACGTCAGAGCATAGCCGCGCGCGGCCGCGGCCGACGCGATAGACATCGGCCGCGCGCGTCTGACGCGCGCGTCAGTCGCTGGCATCGGAAGCGGCGCCATACGTTTTCATAGTAACTAGTATGGCCGCATCGGCCGTCGGCCGCGAGCCGCGCGCGTCAGACGCGTCGGCCGCTAGCATCGGAAGTCCACCTTATAACGGCACAACTTAGACAATTTGTTGTAACGATCTGAGGAAGTAAAAAATAAAAAAAAACATCAGCATAAAACTTAAGCTTAACTTAAACTTAACTTAACTTAACTTACTTAATTTAAGTCTGCACTTGAAGGAAGATTTTCTTTTTAGCCACGTTAAATAACGGTTATATTCTCCATCACCAGGTCATCAGACATATCCCGGAAAAGCAGTCAAGCCTCAATGGTATCTGGGGCTGTAGCAACTACTACAGGCGTCGCCGGGACCCAGAGAATAGTCTCTCAACACACCACTGTCTACGACCAGCTGTCTCCTGATAGCAGTCGAAGGTAACTACTATCTTTAACGAGTTATTTTCATGTAGGTACCTGGAGAATATAAGGATATTATACTGCCCCGCAATTTATAAACGCAGTGGGTGCATTTTTTTCAAAATTGAGTTTATTACATATTTGGCATCCTCGCGATGAGATCTTTCGGAAAAAAAGACCCGTTTTTCGGTAAGTACCTTAGAAGGAGGTAAAGCAAAAACCATAAATGCAGTAAAGGCACCCTCGACATTGCGAACCCTATAAATGTGTGCAGTAAGTAATCTTACTGCTTATAAATAATGACAAATAATATTTTTTTCCAAACATACCATAGCATAAATGCAGTAGTTACGGTAAGGATTCTTCATACGTAACTATATTCATAAATGACTAGAGCACATCCTTAGTATAAATGCAGTGCGAACTCTTGCCGCGTTTATTTTTTATTATGTTTTATACATTTTGTAATTCGACGTATTGCTTTCCGAAATGCAATTATGTAAACCCCCATATGTGGGGTCGAAAATTAATAGTTTTCGAGATATTTGGAATTTAAGGTTTTTTACCAAAAACCCAATTATTTCACACTTTTTCTTAAATAAAAAAAAATGCTTATTCTATGGCGTCGATTTGAATTTTAATTCATAGCTAACACTTTTTCCGAGATTTTTTCATAAATAAATGTCTGATCATACTGAGCAATTCAAAATAAATCGATAACAATGACGGTTAATTTTTGAAAAAAAAATACAAAATCTTGAAATCATGCGGTTTTTCTTTTGTATGAAAAGAAGTGTGCGTTTTACTGAAATAACTTCTTCGTTTTGTTAGCGTTCTAAAAAGGTATATTGTTTTAGAAAAAAATGGAATTACTATGTCAAAAAAGGTTTTTTACTTAGTACGTGATACTTAGAGGCAACATTCTCTTGGAGCAAATTTTACGATTTATTTTTAGATATCATTATTAATTAATTTAAGTCTACACATCTTACTCAGAGTGAGCCCCTCGGTTCCTTGAATCATGTCAATCGTCGAAATCTTGAAATCATGCGTTTTTCTCAAAAAAAATTATGAATAAAAGTGTGCGTTTTATTGAAATAACTTCTTCGTTTAGTTAGCTTTCTAAAAAGGTATAAAATGTTTTAGAAAATGTCAAAAAGCTTTTTTACTTAGTACGTGATACGTAGAGGCAACATTCTCCTGGAAAAAAAATTAAATTTTTTTTTAGATAACATAATTTATTAATTTAAATCTACACATCTTACTCAGAGTGAGCCCCTCTGTTCCGAACACAATATACACGCAAGCACTTTCTTAGTTCATTTTTAGTTACTCTTGAAGTAAAAGTAAAATCTCATTACCTCCGCTGCATTTATTATGCGCTGCCTTAAGTCTTCTACGTCGTTTACTGAGGTTTGATAAACAAGGTCTTTCATGTTACCCCAGACACGAAAATTACATGGAGTCAAGTCGGGGCTTCTTGCAGACCATGAATTGGCCGTCCTCTACCAATCCATCTATTCGAATAAGTTGCAAGTCGGGCCAGCAACGTACCATAACCATTTTAGGGATTGGTAGAGGAAGGCCACTCCTTGGCTTGCAAGAAGTCCCGACTTGATCTCATGTAATTTTTATGTCTGGGGACACAATAAAAGACCTTGTTTATCAAACCCCAGTAAGCGACGTAGAAGACTTAAGGCAGCGCATAATAAACGCAGCGGAGGTAATGAGATTTTACCTTTACTTCAAGAGTAACCGAAAATGAACTAAGAAAGTGTTTGCGTGTATGTGTATGGAACCGAGGGGCTCACTCTGAGTAAGATGTGTAGATTTAAATTAATAAATAATGTTATCTAAAAAAAAATCGTAAAATTTTTCTCCAGGAGAATGTTGCCTCTACGTGTCACGTACTAAGTAAAAAACCTTTTTTGACATTGTAATTACATTTCTTTCTAAAACATTTATACCTTTTTAAGGTGGACTTCCGATGCTAGCGGCCGACGCGTCTGACGCGCGCGTCTCGCGGCCGACGGCCGATGCGGCCATACTAGTTACTATGAAAACGTATGGCGCCGCTTCCGATGCCAGCGACTGACGCGCGCGTCAGACGCGCGCGGCCGATGTCTATCGCATCGGCCGCGGCCGCGCGCGGCTATGCTCTGACGTCACGCAGAACAAGAATGTTTGCCAGAAATATTACCGAGTTTTTACCGAAAATTTGCTTAATTTTTTTACTATTTCATTTGTATTTTATTATCTGCAAGGTCGCTTCAACACCATCTATCGTGCCACTTGAAACAACTTTTTCTTTTTTTAATGACTTTCGGAAAATTCCTCTTGCCTTCATAATTATCAGTTAGACAGCGATCCATATACAGGTTAAAAAGCCAAGGGGACGCAACGCATCCCTGTGTAATTAAATTACTCCTAAAAATGTATTTTATAAAAAATCTGGTAAAAAATAGCATTCAAAAATTCTCTAAACCTATCAATCAGTCAAATATTCTTTATTAAAATATATATTGGTTTTTTTGTTTGTATTTTTATGTTTTTGTGTAAACACCAAAACATAAAAACATACCCAAAATTTCCGGGAAAATACCCCGAAGTGATAACACTATGTACAATAGGCACGCGTCAGTCGCTGACCTCGGAAGTGAGGTCTGTCGTCGGCCGCGCGCGTCTGACGCGAGGTTCTGTCACATATGACAGAACCTGGCGTCAGACGCGCGCGTTAAGGTGGACTTCCGATGCTAGCGGCCGACGCGTCTGACGCGCGCGGCTCGCGGCCGACGGCCGATGCGACAGTACTAGTTACTATGAAAACGTATGGCGCCGCTTCCGATGCCAGCGACTGACGCGCGCGTCAGACGCGCGCGGCCGATGTCTATCGCATCGGCCGCGGCCGCGCGCGGCTATGCTCTGACGTCACGCAGAACAAGAATGTTTGCCAGAAATATTACCGAGTTTTTACCGAAAATTTGCTTAATTTTTTACCATTTTATTTGTATTTTATTATCTGCAAGGTCGCTTCAACACCATCTATCGTGCCACTTGAAACAACTTTTTCTTTTTTTAATGACTTTCGGAAAATTCCTCTTGCCTTCATAATTATTAGTTAGACAGCGATCCATATACAGGTTAAAAAGCCAAGGGGACGCAACGCATCCCTGTGTAATTAAATTACTCCTAAAAATGTATTTTATAAAAAATCTGGTAAAAAATAGCATTCAAAAATTCTTTAAACCTATCAATCAGTCAAATATTCTTTATTAAAATATATATATGTTATTGTTTTGTTGTGTATTTCTTTATTTATATGTTTTTTTGTTTGTATTTTTATGTTTTTGTGTAAACACCAAAACATAAAAACATACCCAAAATTTCCGGGAAAATACCCCGAAGTGATAACACTGTGTACAATAGGCACGCGTCAGTCGCTGACCTCGGAAGTGAGGTCTGTCGTCGGCCGCGCGCGTCTGACGCGAGGTTCTGTCACATATGACAGAACCTGGCGTCAGACGCGCGCGTTAGTCGCATCGGCCGCTGGCATCGGAAGCCCACCTTTAGTCGCATCGGCCGCTGGCATCGGAAGTCCACCTTTAGAAAGCTAACAAAACGAGGAAGTTATTTCAGTAAAACGCACACTTCTCTTCATACAAAAGAAAAACCGCATGATTTCAAAACTTTGTAATTTTTTTTTTCAAAAATTAACCGTCATTGTTATCGATTTATTTAAATTGCTCAGCATGATCAGACATTGATTTATGAAAAAATCTCGGAAAAAGTGTTAGCTATGAATTAAAATTCAAATCGACGCCATAGAATAAGCATATTTTTTTTTATTTAAGGAAAATAGTGGTCCAGAATTTTTTAATTTCACTTTAATTTCACTTTAAAAAAATTATACTATCGACTTGCTTGATATAGTTTTGACACTTCCTTCTTATGAACGCAGTACAATACTTTACTGCATAGCTCAAATGCATTTTATGTGAAATTGCTACGCATAAGCGCAGTAAGCAACAAATTCACTGCATTCATGCGTTGTTTAATCCTGCTTTTAAACTAATGTGATTCTAGGTATAAAGTAATTTTGGATTACTTTAATACTTAATTACTACAATTAAGTACATTTAATGCAAAATTTAAAATCTACACTGTTTTTTCTATATAAAAAGTGTCTTCAAATAGACTAAAGGTTACTGTAGAATTCGTGGCACCACAAAACACGGTCGAATCTTTGAGCGCGTTTTACTCGAAACTATCAAACTGTTGGTTACTGCGTTTATAAATTGCACGGCAGTATAGAAGCAGGTTATCCTCAGGACGGTAAAATGCAGACTCAAGTCAATAAACTTTTCCACAAGCGATTTATGACTAAAGCCACGATTGTGCTCATTATAAGTCAAGTCACTGCCGAATTCAATGAATCAAATTAAATCAACCCACATCAACCTGCACTTTTTTTTATTAATTCTTATCAAATTTCTTGCTCTCAATATGTGCAGGATAAAAAATTATACTTCGCTATTCATACATATTTCATATGTGGAAAATTAACTGGAATTTGTTTTTTTATTCCAGATCTAGTCAAGTATCATGTGTGGGGTATGCTCCAGCGCCATCGTCAGCTCTTGCTGCCGTACAAGCTGTAAGGACATCTCAGGGCAATCAGGTATGAAACGTTTGTTTTTTAGTAGTAGTTCAGATTATATTTCATATATCGAAACTTTGCAATGAGTGCAGTTTCTCTTCTGTTACTGTGAGAATTAGATCTTAATACTATTGTTGCCATCCAACATACATGGGCACGATACAAGTCATGTGTTCCAAATAAACACTGTAGTAGTCGTCTGATAGCGCATATTCAAGAGTGTTATACTTTATAGCCTTTTAGTTCAGCATGGACTTAAAAATCCTTTTAGCTCTGTACTATTTTAATTCATGAATACCTTAAACTGATTTTCCTATTTTTTCTCCAGGCTGTACTTCTCCGAGGGGTGACATGCTCGGAAGTCAGAGCTGAAGAGTTGACTCTGGAATTGGACCCCAACGTTCAGGTCAAGGAAGAGGCAAGGAGATTATCTGAGCAATCGAACCTGAGTGACCAGACGCAGAGCTATCAACCTTACCCTTGCGGCAACGACGATGTGGTATGTTTTTAAGAATATAAATTCTAGTAATAAATTACCCAAGCTATTTGAAAATTAGTTAACTGAGTTCTAACATAGGTAGTGTCATAAACAAGCTTTTTCGCATTGACTTAATATTCATATTTTTATTGCAATCACAGGGTACAGTTAGGTCTTAAATGTAACAACTTCTGATCTACATATGATACCTTCATCCGCGTAGAATTGTATTTTTTTCTAGCTACCATCATCGTCGTATTTTGTGAATATTACCTCAATCGGTGAAGTCCTTCAAATTGGCCACTTACATAGTGTAACTAAACAATTACGTTTACTAACAGTTTTTTTTTTTGATAATTTTATTTCATTTATTTATACAATAGTGACAGTAAAACAATAAACTAACAGATGCACCAACGATTTTATAATTGAAAGTTAATAATGAAAAAAAAATTTAGTTTAGTATAAAATAGATCCGAGAATAGTCAGTCTTCAAAATACAGTAGAAGATTGAAATAGACACGTCATTCTGTACCACTATTCTCTTCCCACCTCAAATGTAAGGCGGCAGTGATAGCGTTGTGGTTAGATGATATAACATGTGAAGTCCCAAAACAGCATTAGATCCACGACGACGTGAGAACTATACCAACCTAACTAAACCATCTTCTTAGATTGATTGATTTAATAATGTTGAATGTAACTTCCTTCCAGGGTGACGCGCCGTTTCCGTTCAAGACAGAGGACGAGCACGAGGCGGTTACGTACAAGGAGTCGCGGTCCAACTCAACCAACACGGTGATCACCACCGCGCAGGTCCACCACCCCAACCAGGAGGTCAACCTGGAACAGGTAATTAATAGATGTTATCACTAGAAAGATCATTACAAGAAAAACACTTCTTGAAAAAACTAATGAAGAGGCACCTAAACTGATGACCTATTCCTATTAATTTATCAAATGTTGTAGTTAATCTAAATTATTGAAAAGGCATTTGAAGCACAGAATAAATTTTCATATACTAGTAGGTACTACGTTAAAGCAATACAAAGCGTCTAACTAGGTAGGCACACTAAAAAGGTACGCATAGAAGATGATGGTGATAATTCAATGTGATTAAAGTCAGAATATGGTAACAAAGGGATGCCTTTGCCCAACAGTGGGTTAATGTGAGCTGATTTGATTGATTGATCGATGGTCATAAATAAAAACTGGCAAACCTAATACCGTATACCCTAACTATAGCAAATTCAGCAAAACTAACCAATTTTCCTCTTTCACAGGTCGCGGAAGGAGAGATGGTGGAGAACAAACTAGTAATACCAGACGAAATGATGCAATATCTTAACCAATCAATATTGGGAACCGAATCGGTAGCACCACCAAAAACCGACTCCACCAATCCTGAACCAGAAGCCTCTAAAGACACTGAAAGTGCAACCAAAGACACCAGTGAAAACCGCACGAACAATTCCAGTGACAAAATTAGTGATGTTGCGACCAGTGACGATTCTCTACTCAAAAACCTAGGTGCCATAGGAAGTGATCTCAATATAAGTGATATTCCAGTCGATTTAAGGTCGTTAGACGTTAGTATGTCGGGCAACAGCGGCTCCCTCTTAGCTGCCAAATCGCCTGATGACAAAAATCCACCGCTACAAGAGCAAGTCATTCCTGAAGTTAATCCTGAAAATGAGAAAGACTTCTCTAAACCTGCGCCTAATAATGTTCCTGCAAATAATCCATTGCAATCATTGCAGACAATGGCAGCAAATCAAACCGAGCAGTCAAATAGAATGAGAGTCAACAATCCTCTACCTCAAAAGCAGAAACCGGCAATGAGTCCTAAAACGATGGTAATGAGTCCGCAGAATGTTTTGAGTCCTCAAAACTTAGCGCACAGCATGATGAGCCCGCAGAGCCTTCCTCACAGCGCAATGAGCCCGCGAAGTGTTATGAGCCCGCACAACATGCCCCACAGCGTCATGAGCCCAGCAAGCGTGTACAACGTCATGAGCCCACAAAGCCACATGAGCGTCATGTCTCCTCAACACAACGCTATGAGCCCGCAGAGCATGCAAGGCTTAATGAGCCCTCAAATGCCGAATCAGATCATGATGAGTCCAAGACACAATAACATCGGTAGCCCATTGTCTCAAAACATGGCGAGTCCAATGATGAACATGGCTAGTCCCATGACTCAAATATCCAGTCCGATGAGTCATGGCATGCCTAGTCCTATGCATCCAGGGTTACAAAGTCCAATGGCACAAGGAATGACAAGCCCTATGGTTCAAAACATGTCCAATATGACAATGAATCCTGTTCCAAATCAAAACCAGAACATGATGATGAACATGAATATGAATCAAACGCAAATGCCAGTTAATTTGAACCAGCAACCGCAGATGCAACAAGTCCCTCCAAATTACATAAACCGACAGAATTGTAACCAAAAAGTTCCTAACAAGAACTTTAACAATGTTCCAAACCAACAATTCCAAAACCAGAACTACAATCAAGCACCGCCTTATCCTGTCCAAAATCAACAACACGCTAACATTAGAAACCAAAACGTACAGCAATATCAAATGATGCAGCAGTTCAATCAAAATCAGATGCAGAATATGCAGCCAATGCCTCAGAACCAAAACATGGCGTACAACAACCAAATGATGAATTATCCGCAAATGGTGGCCTATCAAAACCAGCCTCAGATTCATCCTCTTCAAATGTCCAGGTCTTCAGTGATGAGTGTCGACAACAGCGCTAACATGAGCCGTGGGGCCATGAATAGTTACTGCGAACAACAAACACAATGCCCACCGATGCAAAACGCTCAATACAACCAAAACATGCAGTACCCTCAACCACCTCCATACAACTCGGTTGTCAACGCAGCAAATGTCATGGGTCCGCCACCGCCGAAGAATAATCACCAATACAACCAAGCGATGATGAATAACAACCAATACTACAATCATCAGAGGCCGTATAATCAGTGGGACTACCCTGGAAATCAGTTCAACAAGCACAACATGCAGAAATCCGCACAGAACTCAGTGAATATGTCAACTGGAAGTCAAAATCAGAAGCCCATTAATGGAACACGGGTGCCAATAAATTGCAACCAGGTGGCAAAAAACGGAGAGCAACAAACTGATTGCAGTATGAATAGTTTGCGGAGTCAGAACAACCCCACAGCTGATGTCCAAGTGTGGGATATATCGCAGTCGCAAATCGAAGCGACGAATGGAAGAAAGAACAAGAATCAGAATACGAACAACACGATGCGCCAGGAGACTTATCAAAGGACCTTGGAATACGTGGAGAACTGTGAGAACTGGAAGAGTTCTGAAATGGTATCAAGTAGTACGCATCCTCTTCAGGGCGGAGACAATATGGTTGTGAACGATCTCCAGACTTCTTTATCTTCGTTTTATGAAGAAAATCAATACCTCCAAATGATTCAATAGTTTATTTTACTGTGTTCAATGTTAGTTGATACTTTTATTTTGGTAGTCGAAATTGATGTTAGTGTCAAGAAAATGATGGTTGTTAAACAAAACTTATCTCTAATAGTGACTGATTAATTATAAAAACTTATTCTAAAAGTCGTCTAACAATTTCGAAGTACATTAGTTCTAAAAATGGTTTGAGAAAAGACAGCACATAGATTTTGTACAAAATGTAAACCTTGTTTTTAATGTCTTCCACGTTTAAGTAATTAAGTACAATATTTTATATAGTTAGATGCATTTATATGAAACTATTGAAGTTCAGGAAGTGCCTTAATGTACATAAATCATTGTACATAACAAAGTGTTATGTTTACAATTGTTTTACAAGGGAATTATATCAGTGCCTTAAATTTTACGAATTCTTAAGTAATTAATATTTTTTAAATACTTATAATTGTATTGATAACTTTCGACTTTAATTTTAAGTAATAAATGAGATTATTAGATAGAATAACAAATAGGACTGTACAAAAAAACAACAGAAAATTTTCTAGAATTTTTACATTGTTGAAAATTTTAGTTTTAGGATAAGTTACTTACGTTTATTTTATATTAATTATTATAGTTTGTAAAATACATAATTATAACGAGTAAACTTTCTTAATGTTGGTACATCGAATCTCCTAGTTAACACTTTTATTATGAGATTACTAGGTTTAAGTAATTTGTTAATTTTGTTTATTTAAAAAATGGAACAATCAACGCACAAAATATTTGTAATAGAACAAGAATCATTGTAATTTGTAATAAATTATTGTTTTTAACCCTCAATGAACGTCTGTGAACAATATTTTAATGAAACTATTAAATAAAATGTCTTATCATGAAAATGTGTTTTAGTTAATGCTAGTGTCCGTATCGCCGTATACAGGGTGTAACAAAACACCCTAGTAATACTTAAGGGGGTGCTTCAGACCATCAAACTGAACAAGTTTCACTATGGAGCCAAAGTCGAGAAAAAATAAAAAAATCTGCCGTCCCATACATTTGAGTCGAGACGGTCCTGCAGTTTTGTATGAAAGAGCGGATTTTTTTTCGCGATCTCGATGTTGGCTCCATAGTGAAAGTTGTTTAGTTTGATCGTCTCAGGCACCCCCTTAAGTATTACAAGAAAGAAATCAGGATTACTTTAGAGCCATTAAATCATCATCATCATCATCTCAGCCGATGGACGTCCACTGCTGAACATAGGCCTCCCCCAAGCCATTAAATAGTTCCACAATATTTTCTAATTAGTGCCTACGCCAAATAAATACCTAGGGCCTCAGTAGTTCACTAAATATAAAAAAAATTTCCTGCTACGTTATCTTGACGTACACATTTTCTATGGCAAAAACGGCTTACATTACAACAAAGATTAATACACAGAAAAGTTTTTGCCTAATAGTGCGCTTGGGCATACAAAATCTCATAATTATTACATAGATTTATATTTATACAAGTCTTTTGAATAAAAGAAAGAGCTAGCGTTGCGCTGACGAACATACGAATTCACACGATAGTTCTAACAGAAGTCGACGTTGCTTTATACCGGTTGATTCTGAAACTTTCAGGGGTGGTTCAGACCATGAAACTGAACAACTTTTACTATGGAAGCAAAACTGGATTCGTAAAAAAAAAATCGGGTGTCTCATACATTTAAGTCTACTAAGCATTGCAGTTTAGTATGGAACAGCAGATTTTTTTTTTCGCGATTTCATGTTTGGTCCCATAATAAAAGTTGTTCAGTTTGATGGTCTGAACCACTCCTGAAAGTTTCGGAACGGTAAAGAAAATCTTCCGGTATAAAAAAGAAATCAGATAAATAGTTCCTGAAATAGTGCCTCTGCCTGTAAATTGGTTTATGTACTTAAATTCGTAGTTTATACAATATAAAAATCGACACAAAGTACGTACCAGGTAAAAAATAGTATTATTATTGTATGTCTTACGTTCCGTAATCACGGGCAATTAAGTTCCGGACCTTTGGAAGGCGTGCATGGGGCCGAAGCCAACATGTAGAGGCCCGTTCAAAAGACAAGTTAATCTAAATGTAAGAGATACACAAATGGCGGATACCATCTCCGAGCGTACAACATGATACACACGGGGATGGTCCCCGCCATTTGTGTAAAGACTATTGGAGTACGGCGCTATGGCCGCGATGGAAAAATAAGGTCTTGGGCTATGGAGGTGAAAGTTGGATGGATGGATACTGGGTTATGGGAGGAGACTAACGGACGCCTGCCATGACAACTAGTCTCAAAATTGTAATTAGGGCAGGCGGTGACTCGCCGACTCGTCGAGTGGGCCCCATAAAACGGCCGCACGCACAAAGTGCGACAATGGGGCAACATCTCATTGAGCGGCTGAAGGTTGTCGAGAGGTGCGGCTCCGGTTTCACCATCGCGGGGTTTACCCCCGTGAGCGGGTTTCCCCGTTATTACGCCATTACGTGCAATACACTTCCAACCTGAAGCATAGGTTCTGCTCTTGCGATTCCACTCTGGACGGCCAATGAAGGCAAGCCAGAGGTAGGGGGGTGTGTTACTGTGTGTGTGGGTGTGGGGGTGTGTGTGTGTGTGTGAGCGCATGTCTGTATGGTCCCCCTGGATAGGGGTCCGCGGTGTCGCCACTCACCGTCAGCTCGCCACAAGCTGCCCCCGCGGGGGTATTATTATTATTATTATTTTTGTTGTAAGGGCTTGGTCAATGACCAATAGCTACTGCGACCTGAATAGATCTATTGTAGCTGTCACCCTAGACCTAAAGGTCATTTCCTAGGCCCACGGACTTCATGAACCGTGTTATGGTTTTGGAGGGGAGGTCCCTAATGTCAGTAGGTGTTATTACGTATCCACCTAGATGGCGACTCCTGCTGTGAATGAGCACTTCGCATTCGCAGAGGAAGTGTATGGGCGTTTCCTCTGCTTCACAGCAGAATCTGCAGGTGGGTGAATCTACAAGCCCCATTCTGTGTAGATGCTTGTTTAACTTGCAGTGTCCTGTTAAGGCTCGCACTAAGAGCCTTAAGTCGTTGCGGTTTGAATTGATGGCATCTGAGGTAAGTCTGTTTGAGAAGCCGGTCACAAGTTCTTTTGTGTGCCTCAGTCCTGGTATATCCGACCAGAGCTTACGGCTTTGGTTCACGGCCCATTCCTTCAGCACACGTCTAGAGGTGTTGCGAGAGATTCCGCAATAAGGCTCGGGGCCTATGGCGTCTTCCTCCGCCCCTCTTCGTGCCAGCTCATCAGCAGCCTCATTTCCAGCAATACCGCAGTGTCCAGGCACCCAGCCTAGGGTGACAGAATTTGTCGAACCTAGCCGGTTTAGGGCTTGGACACATTCTAGTGTTAGTTTTGACTCTATTTCATCAGATCCTAGCGCTTTCAGAGCCGCCTGGCTATCTGATAAAATAACAATATGTTTCCCCTTTGGGTATCTTTGTAGATTCTCATGTACGCAATCTATGATAGCGTACATTTCTGTCTGGAATACTGTGTTAAAAAGTAAAGGAGACAATTTTCATATATTTTATCAGGTTCGCAAAATATGAGTAAAATATTCGCATCATATTGCGTCAGTGGCGCGTTGTGGAGAGGCATGGGCCCTCATTCATAAGATCATAAGGGCCGGGGTTCGAATCCGCACAGACGACATGTCATGTCATGTCATGACCAATGAGTTTTTTCGAATGTAACACCGTTTCAGTACAGGAAAACATCGAGAGGAAAACAATAATCGAAACATCTTCAATTTCGAAACATATTTGTACCCACTGTCCATTATGAATAAGTGGTGACAGACACACTCCCGTCCCACTGGACAGAGTTTCAGTACTACCTGCATGGGTAGCATGTCAACCCGCGATAGCCGTGATACGGCTTTATCACGTCTTTTATCTCGTTCGTTCGCGCGAAAACGAAAGAGATAAAAGACGCGATAAAGCCGTATCACGGCTATCGCGGGCTGTCATGCTACCTACGCTGCTAGTGAAATGTACGTGACGTGACGTGCATGTACTGAGTTTTCAGAACATCCCTGATCCCGTCGGGGAGTATAGCATCAGTGGCGTAGCGTGCCCTGTATCAAAATTTGTTGGGGGGCCCAAATGAAGGGTAAAATTTTTTCACAAAAGGAACAAAAACTTTCGCATTGAATTAATGTAATTATAATTTTAGTACTAACAATTTTATTAATAGTCCTAGGAACTAAGCTAGCCAATATTTGATTTAAATTATACCTATACTATTCTTGCCTTTTGTTTGGCGAAGTTATTTAAAAATCATTTATAGCTAAAGACGATTTCAGTTTCTAAATTTTCTGCCTACAGACAATAGTGACAAGTCTGATTAGAAGGTTTTTCATAGAAGTCTTATTGGTAGAAATATTATTTATTCACTTCAAGAACCCGGATGCACAATTTTAAATAAACTAAATAATTATATGGGTTTCTTCTATAAGATTTTACGAATACTTGCTTACACACGTTTGGGGCCCCTGTAGCTCGGGGGCCCCGTATCATTGATACGGCTGATACGGCGGTAGCTACGCCCCTGTATAGCATTAACCTTAGCCAAAAAAAAACTTTTTTTTTAATTTTTTTTTTTATTTATTAAGGCTTACCAACTAAATATATATTACACGTTCAATTTAGATCACATTTAAAATATCGTATTAAATATATACTTAAATTATAGGAAAGCACAGCATTACTACATGAAAAGTATAAAAAGACAGAAGACATTGAAATTATACGAACACATCCAAATAAATATGTACATAAACTAGAATACATTAAAATACTATTATTGAACAGAAAAGAATAGAATAGAATAAAACAAACAAACGAAAAGCAATTTACAACACATTATTTTTGACACATTGATACACACTACGTTTAAAAGATCCCAAAGATTCAAAAGATTCAAAAATTCAAAAGATTCAAAAACCTTAACGTTCAAATGAATATTTATCAAGAATTATAATCCGACCATTCTTAAAATCAGTATGGAGCAGAAATAACGTACTCTGTCGTACACATTCCGCACGGTTGCGTCATATTGGTAATGAAAATAGACGGATTATTTCGGTTTATGTTGCCAGACGGCACTATAAAATATGGTACTATTTAAAAAAAATCGTACTGAGAGTTAGTAATTTGATAATGTATGTAGATGACTCGGAAAATATATTATTTAAATGATAAAGATTTTAATCGGATTCGAATCCGCAAGCACTTTATTACAAACTGATGAACTTTTCTTATCTACACTCGAGATCGAGATCAATGAAAACGGTTCACCAACCTTAATATCTCGGAAACTAAGAATGATAGATAGCTTATTTAAATAAAAAGTATTTCATATATAGTATTTATTATAGTATTTTATATATTTAATACTTCTTAAATTAACACGTTGAACGCCGGCGGGTCACAATATCAATAGATTTTCCATTGTTTGTCGGTCAGTCATTTAGCAGTCAAAGCCTTAATTGATGAAATTTTTAGTTTTCATTTGTTTGACTTAATTAAAATACAAATGAGTCAATTCAATCGCAGATCAAAAATTGAAAATAATTTTTTTTTGTCACAGATAACATTTCCCCCTTATTTTAGTGTATGTAAGTGATAAAATTACCACATTAGTACTAAATGTCGAAAACTAAAAATTAAATTTTCGAAAAATCATTTAGGTTTTATCCTTTATTGGCATTACTTTTAAGCAACCAGAAATTTTATTAATTTAAGAATTAGTATAAAATTTTCTATAAAATACTTTTT
Organism: Agonopterix subpropinquella; assembly: GCA_922987775.1. Classification (NCBI taxonomy): domain Eukaryota; kingdom Metazoa; phylum Arthropoda; class Insecta; order Lepidoptera; family Depressariidae; genus Agonopterix; species Agonopterix subpropinquella. The sequence continues at coordinate 5,720,825 of OV277716.1, read as the reverse complement.
ATTTGAATAAACTATCATTCTTAGTTTCCGAGATATTAAGGTTTGTGGTGTTGGTGACCAGTGATGACCCGTTTTCATTACTGTCGAGATTTACGTCATACCGCCTGCTCTAAAACAGCAGCTGCATCAGCCTATAGCCCACTGCAGGGCATAGGCCTGCCCTCGAGGAGAGTGTATGGGCGACAGTCCACCACGCGTGCCCAATGCGGATTGGTGGACTACACTTACGCATCTTCTTTTGCATTATGCAGGTTGCCTCATGATGTTTTCCGTCGCCGTTTGAGAGCACTAGGTATTACGTACATAAGTTAGAAAAACTCATTGGTATACAGGGTGTACAAAACTGCACTACCGACTCGACTAAAATGTATGGGACAGCTGATTTTTTTTATTTTTTCTCGATGTTGGCTCCATAGTGAAAGTTGTTCAGTTTGATGGTCTGAAGCACCCCCTTAAGTATTACTAGGGTGTATTGTAATTACACCCTGTATGATCTGTGTGGATTCGAATCTGGACCCTCATGACTGTGTGTCCATATCCCTCAAACAGTGAAGGAAAAACATAGTGAGGAAACCTACATCCCACCAGGGCAAGAGAAGCCGAATGCATGCCGAGTCGAGACTAATTTATTTACAGAAAATAGATAAATCAATGTCTACGGAAATTCAAGCCCTATAAAAAAAAACGCTTTACGGAAGTTTTTAGGTGAATTTTTTAAGTTTTTCTCAAAAAAAGTTGAATAAAGACAAAGAATTACAAGTAGGTACAAATAAGGCGGCATTTAAGTTTGAATACAACCCCCAAATTTTTATTTTATTTGTTTGTCCAATAATGTACGGTTCTACTGAAATTGAAAATAACATTGATGCGACCTCTAGTTATTTTTTTAATGACCTTAACTTTTTTTGGAAGAGGAAAAGTAAAATTAAAGCAGTAACAAACTCAACTTTGAATTACAATAAAAAAAAAATAAAAGCGCTCGAGTTCTTCAGATTTTTCAAAAACTTCTCTAGTCTATCCTCTTTCTAACAATATGCCACATGCTAGGCCACATGCCATGAAATCCGTCCTCTAACTTATATAATTTTGCGTGTCGGGGTGCGTTCGGCCGATATTCTATATGCAGCAAAAAAAACTTAAAACAAACGCGTAGTAGGTCGAAATTGCATCTCCCTCTTGCACAGTGAACTCTGAATGCCATATCTTTCTTACATAGGGTTCTATCCTAGGTTCTATCAAATTGAGAATTATAATTATGAATGACCAAAATGTCTGGTCTTTACATTGTTACGCTATGTAATTCAATGTTGTATTTGTAATATTTTGTTTTGTTCAAAAAATGTTTTTTTGTAGAGTTTTTGATCGCATCTTCTCTACAGCGGAATACTTCCCGACGCGGTGGTAGAGTCAAAAAAATTACGCCAGAAAGCTACCTGTGTGATGTTATTTTGAGTAAAAATTCAGAGTTTCAGCTTTCTGAAAACATAAAGCACTAAAAGAGATCAGAGCAGAGATCATCATAAAAAACGGATTTCAGATTCTTCTCGAAAATCTTCAGTCTTCATGATATTTTTATTTTCACCATTAATCATTTTACTGGATGCTATAGTAAAACAGTAAAGAAGAAATGCCATGGTGCCAGACAATGCAAATTTAATGACTGTCTTATGGGCTCTAAAACTGTTTCACTGCACGAATAAATCCAAATAAATGCTATTTTTAAATGAGGAGATATTGCACAGCTTGATACTAAACAATTATTTTAGAATAAATTCGGAGATAATAAATCAAGGGCAAGGTATTTCATGTTTTAATATTTCACGAAGCTAGAGTAATTATGAGTAGAGCTATTGTATAAATAATGTATAGTTATTCTTGTGGTATAGAGTTTTATGCGATTCTGAATATCGTATTCCCGATCATAAGCTGATATTTATAGAACCGATTCTGATTCATATTATACCTATACAGGGTGTTAGGGTAAACATTTGCAGTACTATAAGGGGTGATTATACCCATAATAGGTACTGAACAACTTTCCCTAAGAAACCTATAGGAAATTTGCAAAAAAATGTTATAACTTTCCATACTAAATGCAATCGACATATAAACTTTTGCATACAAACTTTCGATCAACTTTTCATAAATCTAATTTCCTGGTTTCTTAGGGAAAGTTGTTCAATATCATGGGTAGAATCACCCTTTAAAGTAATTCAATTGTTTACCCGAATATCCTGTTAGGCATAGCCGTAGCTTCATTTGTACCAAACGAACGATATGTAATTTTTAGCGTCCCGTTTTAGACACAGTGCTTATTTTTGGGCACAGAATCTTTTTTTATACAAAAAAGTAAAATACCTTTTAGCCACCCCTTGAAGTGACCCTGGAGGTATAAGAGATTCGGATAATGAAGGAGAAGGCGTTCTGTGCTGCTTGGTGGTGTTTTCATCACATACTTACTAATAGGTATAAACCTGCACGATACCTGGATTTCTGATAAAATAGCTTGAGGACACTCAAATTAATTAAATCAGCCCACACTAACCCACTGCTGGGCATAGGCCTCCTTTTTATTACGCCACTCCTCACGGTACTGTACCTACGAATTTGTTCCCGCAACCCTTAGAGGGGGGTTACACGTTCAGTATTTCGTCATTCTGGTCCATCAGTCTGGTCATGTTTATTTGATTTGAAGGGAAACTGATATACTGAAGCACCATGTTAGTCGGGTCAATCTCGAGTCAGTTTCCCTTCAAATCAAATATACATGACCAGACTGATGGACCAGACTGATGAAATACTGACCGTGTAACCTCCCTCTAACGATGCTGTCTACCACCAGATTTTTATCATAATATTTCAATATTCAATTTCACATCTCGATCCTAAACAGCAAAATAATATTGACTCCCAATCTCTAGCACATATTTTGTAACAGTAGCCACGAGCACCTGTGTTAACCTCTGAACTAAATATAGACGGGACAGAAATATCGGGCCAATTAATAGCCGAGCGAAGAACAACAAAACGTTTGTACTTGCTACGTGGTCTATATCATATTATAATGATTATGATGATGGTTTCCTAGTCGATTTTCGACTACGGTAACTACTAATCTTTATAGAAAATCAGTCAGGTACGCAGAATATTTTGAAGTGCTTATGTGTACGCGCTAAACACAGACGCAGTATCTCATCGTTACGCTCCTTATGTCATATCGAATGGGAGAAGAATCTCAGAGAGGGGGATCAGAGAAGGGGTCAGATGCAGTAGCTATAACTGGTAGCTTCACGGTTTGGGCGTCAAAGATGTGACGTCTGATAGAATTACGGTCAGTTGCAGAAATGCTCATTAGAGTTAATCCTGCATTAAATCTCTTGCTAGAATTTTACTAAGTCAAAAAGACAAAAACTGACGCCGCCGTTTGACTGTTAGTCGCCTTTTACGAAACCTGACTAAGTTGATGATATCATATTTAATCTTTGAAATCAATCCTAGTTCTTCAAGTGGATCGCCCTGTATCGATGGAACGACATAGTGGAGGCTGATCAGCAAGAAGCTATTATTAATATTTGGTTAGGGCTTATGGTTAATGGCCAATATAGTTACAGATCTATTGTAGCTGTCACCCTTGACCTAAAGGTCATTTCCTAGGCCCACAGACTTCACGAACCGTGCTATGCTTGTGTAGGGGAGATCGGGAGGTTGCGCAGGATCGCTATAGTAGCGTTCTCTAGTATCGGAGCCAACAGAGTTAGTTAAGTCCACCTACTGCTGGGCAATGTGATCCAATGCAAAATCGTCGTACAACTAACTTATCTCCTTCCCTTGGCCAGCACTCTGATACTGTCTTGGTTCACCTCACCGGTCATTTACCCTTCTCGGTAACTTAGCGGTAGAAAGCAAGTCCCACTGCAGGGCACATGCCTACCCTTTGTCATAACAAAGGGTTAATACAAGGGGGAATAGAAGGGTAGGCACAGGGTGGGTAGGGTAGGGTCGGTTGCTGGACTGACTCCCATACAACATATTGTATGGGAGACAGTCCAGCACCCGCGACATTCGCATCAGAATTTCTTCTTCAGTGTATGTAGGTTTCGTCACGATGTTTTTCTTCACCGTTTTGAGAATAGTCAGTATTATTTATACATTTATAAAATCTCATTGGTTCATTGCAAGTCATCCGTGGCATTTACGGGGGTAGGCCTGTGAATAGCAGTGAGATTCATACGTAGGCTGATGATGATGGACGAACGGATTCGAACCCGGATAAAGATTGAGTGTCCATAACTCTCCGCAATGTGCCACCTCTGAACAAGTAATCACTACATTTTTACGTGCCACCGATGCAAAAGTGTAAAAGTTTTATTTATTTGCTAACATTGCTCATCTTCAACTGGGCCTTGTTGAATTGGCTATCTCTGCAACTAAAACAAAATGTCGATACAAGTCATTTGTCTCCTATCTATTGCTTCCACTTACTCAGTCGTCCATTAATGATTAATCTTTGAAAAGGTCGCGTCAGTGACGAATTTGTCTTCTTGTCAAATTGTTGGTATTCATTGATCTGATTAGCAAATACCTAGTAGTTTATTTTTCTTTACTTTTGTTTGTCGGAATAATGGCAATCATCACCATCATCATGATCTCAGCCGATGGACGTCCATTGTTGGACATAGGCCTCCCCCAAGGATCGCCATACCGTAACGACCGCCCTCATCCAACGGGTTTCCACCGCCTTCACCAGGTCGATCAGCGCACATCAACCCACTGCGGGGTCTAGGCCTCCCTTTCATATCACCATTCCTCACGGTCCTGTGCTAATCTAATCCAATGCGAACCCGTCACTCTCACAATGTCATCAGACCAACGTCCTGGTGGTATTTTACTGACCTCCGTCCCTCTCTTGGCCACTACTATGATACTGCTTTGGTCCACAGGCCCTCTTGCAGCCTAGAATTTTTATTTTTATTTTCATAAAAGTATGTAGGTAATTTATTATTATTCAGGTGCAGATTTCTTTGATTTTGTCAAAGAAAAGCTAGATTAGCATGACCACAATATGAGATTTTTACACATAGACCAATTACCATTTAGAGTTCTCATTTGAAAATTTTCTATAAACTAAACAATCTGGCAACAAAGGTACCTATGATGGAGAGACAGCTGTGTGTGAACACTACTGTAAATATCCGTATTAATGCTTTAATCGCTTAGCGGATTCTGAATCCTCTAAGTTTAATCGGTTCCTTTTGACATTCGAAATAGACGAGCAATTTTAAACCTATAGGGTTTTCTTTCAAATAGACGTTAAATTGTAATAGCAGTACCAATCATCATCATCTCACATTATGCTCATATATACCTCCAGGGAATAGTCTGGGATATTTTAAATGTCGGTACCTACTGGCTGAGCCGAGCCTAGCTAGCTAATCAAATATGGTACGGTATGGTCTGGTACACTACTACTACTACACTGGTATACATGGGTGTTACATATTTAGATTATCCATATTTGACCAGCTATAAACTCTTGAAATATTAACATTTTATAGTACAGATTTATTTTACTTTTTAGGGTTCCGTACCCAAAGGGTGAAAACGGGACCCTATTACTAAGCCTACGTTGTCCGTCCGTCCGTCCATCCGTCCGTCCGTCTGTCCGTCTGTCCGTTTGTCCGTCTGTCCGTCTGTCCGTCCGTCTGTCCTACCTATTTAGGGCTGTAACTTTTGAACCGTTATAGCTAGACAGTTAAAATTTTCTCACATTATGCGTTATTACGGCGGATTTGTTAACAAATAATAAAAATGTCAAAAAATTAAAAATTAAGGGGGGTTCTCAACAAGAAACTAGTTTTTATCTACGTTTTTTCTTCACGCATGGTAAAAACGGTAATACATACAAGCGTCAAGCTTAGTGTGATTATAGATCAAACTTTACAGAATAACAACAAATACTAAAAACCGGCCAAGTGTGAGTCGGTATCGCGGTAAAGGTCCCGGACAAAAAAAAATTTTTTCTAAGTTAATAATGTTGTGTTCTGTGGTGGTGTGGTACGGAACCCTCGGTGCGCGAGTAGCCCGACTCGCACTTGACCGGTTTTATTTAATTATTGTTTAATTTACAAAAGTGACCTATTAAACTAGGTATTTATATAATTTTTCGAAATACCTAGTTTCCCGATGAGATTTGATAACCAGAGGTACATATCTCTAACTTGCAAAATATGAAACTGCTTAAATGCGAGAGTATCAAAGTAGGTATCAAAAGTCTCTACCTATAATTTTTCTTATCGTGTGGGCAGAACCCTGGTATCAGTGTTTTTTCAGACCGCCTTACGGCCTCTGATGTGGTTTTTATGTAACGACTACTCCCACCAGAGATAGTAGCCGGGACCAACGGCTTAACGTGCCATCCGAAGCACGGAATCATTTTTCTTTTCAGACAATCAGGTGATTCAGCCTGCAATGTCCTAACCAACTGGGGAAAAACGCACAAAGTGCAATATCACTAGGTGTCCCCCGTGGGAATCGAACCCACGACCTCCGTGTCGAGAGCCCAATGCTCTTAAACATTAGACCACGGAGGCAGTACCTATAATTATTAGCCTGGTATATTAGCCGTCTATAATCTGATTGGTCTATGCTTTTACATAATAATCGTTGCCTCACGCGAGCAAACTACGAAGCATTAGGAGACTGTTTACTTCTAAAATATGAGGAGATCACTTCTGCAACAGCTGTTAGCAATATGAAAAGTCTTCACACATTCATATTCACAAATAACACCGGTCCAGAACCAAATACTAATTTTAGATTGAGATATTCCTATTATTAGTAAGTATTATGATTTCGCGCTCGATTTCAGTTCAAATCTTCTCGACCAATTAATTATTCGCTTCCTGCCATCAGCCTGCGCAAGAGTGCTTGCCAAGGCGTCCCAGCTTTCCTTTTGCAATTTATTGTTTTAACTTTAGCAACTGTTGATGTATCCGTGAAGATAGCTTTGTATCTGCTAAATAAAAGATCAAGACTGTCTTTCGTCTTATATTGCGGTATTTTACAAGGATTTGTTACTTTATTTATAAAATCAATTATAGTATTTAACATCTTACAATGGTTAATGTACAATATGTCTTCTAAGTATTCTAACGTTCGGCAGCACATACACTATCTGAAATTAAAAACGCAGCTGAAACACAAAACCGATTCCATAATGTGCATAGTTTTACACTAATTTTATTCGTTATGATATCGTACTTTAATTGTTAACCCACCAAAACGACAATAGGCACAATAATTCCTACAGCGACAGCTGCTAACGAAGCGATTTTGTATTTATGCCTCCTCGCGTTCACATTCATGTATGCTTCGAACCTGTGGAATCCTCTAACGTCGTAATTCATTCTCGCGTATTCATGCAACTGTATAACGAATCCAGGGTTTGGATTGATGAATCTCCTTCTCTGTCTGACGAAGTTGTACGCCTGATCAAAGTTTAATCGGTACTTTTCCATAATAAAGGCGATAACCAGGGTAGCAGATCGAGACACTCCGAAATGGCAGTGTACAAGCACGTTTCCTTTCTGCAGTCCTTCGTTGATGAATGCGTTGGCCATTGGGAAGTAGGGCAGCAGATTGGTTTGAGGAGTGTCATAGGCCCTAATGAAGAGGGTACTAATATTGGTATCCATAAAAGTTGATTTCGGTAGCCTATGAGCCTCAATTGTGAGCACATGGGTGATATTAAGATGTCGTAATACATTTCGGTCTGCAGCCGCCCTAGCATTGCTGAGATAAAGTCCTGGGATTATTTCGCTGTAACAGGATTGAGTGCAGAGGTCGATTTTATGGTAGAGTGCTTTCCTGGACCAGTGTCTTAGACCAGAAAATGCGACGACAGGGTTTGGGATGTTGAGAAAGGCGACAACGACCGAGCTGCTAAACATTACCAGTAGTAATACTTTGGCAATTAACATAATAATCATCCCGGGAAGTTCACATTTTATTTTTTTATGGTTTTTCTATTTTTTTTGGTTATAAAACTAAAACTATGGGATTTTGAGTGGCATCTGTGAGGAGCGACTGACGTTTGATGTTTGTTCTTTTCTGTCACAGTCAGTGAGCTGAAGAGGTTCTGTATGTTTTGTATTTCGTTCTTTTTTAGGTCTGAAACAGGAAGAAGATCTTACTTGATATATTTTAGATTAGAGCCATCAAGTTATTATACTGTTTTAGAGGCGCGATTAGAAAAAAACGTAGAAAAAAACATAGAAATATTAATTTACTACGGAAAAAAACCCTTCCTGGGTGTCCTGGGTGCGATTAAAATTAATATTTTATCCTATGATATGGAGTGCGCGTAATTTCTCTATGATTTTATCTCAGATTTTATAGATTACTAGAGTTCACCCAAGACTTCGTCCGCACAAATTATATACCAGACTAGCGGCCCGTCCCGGCTTCGCACGGGTGGACGTCTAAATCTTTTCTAGCAATAAATATAGCCTATGTTACTCAGGGTGAATGCAGCTTTCTAATGGTGAAAGAATATTTTAAATCGGCCCAGTACTTTTTGAGCCTATTCATTACAACATACAAACATACAAAAATAGGTACAAATCTTTCCTCTTTTTATAATATTAGTGTAGATTATAAGTACCGTAAACAAATGAATATACTTTATTAAATTGATATGACTATCTAAATGCTATGCTATCTAATTATAAAAGATGCAGAAGATTTTCAAAAATAATGACTGATGTGAAGTTTTATTGCAGAGTTTCGAGCCGAACTAAGATCAGAACAGTGCATGTTCCTATGAGCGCTATTTATTTATAATTATCTTACTAAGATATCGCCACAACGAACGATCCTGCGCTACCCTAATCCAACAGGTTCCTGCTACCTTCACCAGGTCGTCGGTCCACCTATACAGGGTGTAACAAAACACCCTAGTAATACTTAAGGGGGCGCTTCAGACCACCAAACTGAACAACTTTCACTATGGAGCCAACATGGAAATCGCGAAAAAAAATCCGCTCTTTCATACAAAACTGCAGTACCGTCTCGACTCAAATGTATATGGGATGGCAGATTTTTTATTTTTTCTCGACGTTGGCTCCATAGTGAAAGTTGTTCAGATTGATGGTCTGAAGCACCCCCTTAAGTATTACTAGGGTGTTTTGTTATACCCTGTACACTTGTTGAAGGGCTATGTCACAGATTACCCCCAATAGATACCGCATGATGAAAATTTTGTTCACGCCCGAAGTCACCATTTTTGGCGGTAGGTGCGGGTAGCGGGGCACGAAACAAATGCAACATGATTGGCTATTTCAAGGTCGCACTACTCCCAGCACTCTCCGAGCGTGTACACTAGTGATGCGACAGTGTAATAAAAAGTATCGATAAATGTTGTCATGATTAATGATTATTCAGCCTAAGACAGGTGATTAAATTATTGTTATTACACAACAATTAACTTATTCGATTATTGAAAAAATTATTATTATTTCACTTTAATTCAGAAAGGCACTACGTGCACTGATGTTCCGATATCATAGAAGTGTATTATACAACGTGTTAATGAATAAGCGCAAATAATTAGATTGAAACAATAATTTCATTATTTTGATAGTTAAAATTTAAAGTTATTAAGTATTGAGGCAACAATGATTTGTTATCATTTCAGAAATGAATGAAAGCGATAACGTGCTAATGGATACATTTTAAGAATCTTGTTTTGGTGGTAGGGTGTGCCTGTACGGTGGGTTGAGATTGGGTTCAGTAAATTTAAAATTTTACAAACTAATTATTTAATATTTTGAAAAAAAAAATAACTATGTTGAAACTATGATAATTCGATTCTGCTCTCGATTCTAAACAAACTACTTTCTAGTTTTGCGTTAATTTATTAAGACGTATAATAACAAACTAGCTTCCGCCTCGCGGTTCCATCTGCGGCTAAAACGCTTTTCCCTCGGGAATTTCAAATTATAAAATATAGTCTATATTACTCGCTGACATATGCAGCTTGCCAGTAGCGAAACAATTTTTGAAATAGGTCCAGTAGTTTTTGAGTTTATTTGTCACAAACATACAAAAAATCTAATATTTTCTCTTTATAGTATTATAGTAAGTACCTACATACAACGTGTTAATGAATTAACGCAAAACCTCATACAACCCAACTGATTTATAACAAAAGAATTAGATTGAAACAATAATTTCATTATTTTGATAGTTAAGATTTAAAGTTATTCGCATTTTAAGATCAGAGGCAAAAATGATTTGTTATCATTTCAGCAATGAATGAAAGCGCTAACGTACTTATGGATACATTTTAATAATCTTGTTTTGGTAGTAAGTAGGGTGAGTGTGCCCATGGGGAGGGTTGACATCGGGTTTAGTAAATTTAAAATTTTTCGAAAATAATATTTTAAATTAAAAAAAAATTACCTATGTTGAAACCATGATAATTCGATTCTGCTATTTTGTTACTTATTTTATAGACATAATTTTTGATTAGGTACGTTTCAATCAAGTAGATTGTATTCAATATAATACACCTCACTATTTTATCCCGGTATAAAAATATCCTATTCTTGTTTTCCTATGCGATAAATGGTTTTTCCGTGAGAATCAGATAATGTCCCACAATTTAAAAGTAGCCTATGTGCTATTTCATACTATATTACCGTACCGGGTATCATCTGAATCCGTTCAATTGCTTTACCGAGATTGAGTGATAAACATACATCCATCCATCCATACTTTTTTATTTATAATATTAGTAAAATTTATAAGATTAAGATAATAATAAAATAAGAGAAAAAATTGTAAGAATATAATAAACCTATCGATAGCGGTCGTACCGCATAGAAGAAACACACTATTATTGCACGTGTCAATGTCCCCAACATGTAACACCGTTTTAAAATCCTCGCCTAAAAATGCTTTGTAATAATATGGCATATTATAAAAACATCGATACCGGCCCGAATGCAGAGACGAACAACACTAGCATTGCACGTGACAAATTCGTGTTAATGTACGAAAGTGATAGATTTACCAAAATTAACTAATGAGAGAAAGGGACCATTTCAAAAAGACATCAACGTGAGCTGCAATTTTTTAGAAGCAACCATTGTACCGCCCACTATAACTTGAACTCCGCAAAACAAAAAATAATGAAAATGTTACTTACCGATGGAAAGTAATGCCATCTTTCTCGTCCGAGAGTTTTTCCCACACCACTTTATGGCACAAACTGTCATTTTTCAGAAAGTTTGTGCCAGAAAATCGTAAAAAGATAGGCAATTTTTTAATTTAAATTGAGTGCACGCGGATCCAATACTTGGTCGGTACTGAAGGGGCGTGATCAGTTATTTGCTTATATCAGTGAAAAAACATACATGTGTGGCGCGCATCGGCGGCCTTGTATGCGGTATCTATTGGGGGTAATCTGTGGGCTATGTCCAGACATAGCCCTTCCCCAAGGAACAAGCTGCTGCTGCTACTGCTGGCAGTAGACGACTTTGGACTGAGATGATGATGATGATGAACTAAGTTAAAATTTAACGAGAGTTTTCTATATAATATTAAATACATGGCCCCTTGAAAAGTATTTTCAAATCCTTCTAATAACAAACAATTTGGAATCGTTACGCGTCGACCTACTTCTACTTTATGTAGGGCATCGAATACTGAGCTGGTGTCGACAAATGCGCCGGTTTCACAAGAACCGGTGAAAATTACTGTAGATAATAATAATTGTCAATAATAATGAAATCATTTTTATTCATACAGGGTGTACACTAAAATGAGTTTCATAATTTAGGCGGGTGCTTCAGCTTGCGTAACATGATAGATGTGAGAGCGACACAGGTCACTTCTAAACGTCAAATTTGAGTGAGATAATATGGAGATAACCGCCAATTTGTCATTTAGAAGTGATCTGTGTGTCGCTCTCACCTCTATCATGTTAGGTCATTTTACTTTGGTCTAAGATGTTAGGCAGGCAGACCGTCAACTTTCACTATGGTATGGAGTCAACATCAAAATCGCGAAAACAAAATATGTTTTTTCATAGCAAATATTTATTTTAAGAGCAGAGTGTTACAACACACTTACTAACAACAACTTTTACTAAATTATGAGTTATGACCGTCTTTGAAATCAAGAAAAAAAATCAGCTGTGTTGCTGCTTTATACAATGGAATTGAATAATAAATATACAGGTAATAAATAATAAATGTATAGGTAAGAGATACATTTTTAATATACGATATATTGTACATAACAACTTGACTAAATTTAAATGTAAACATTTTTTTTTTGTAATTATGTAATTTGCATGCATAAATGGCTAATCAGGTGATACTTTTGAACAGGATCATTGTAACAACCAACCATGACTGTACCCTATTTAATGCAAGTAAATATTTCCATTTCTATTTCTACATTTGGTCGAGCTACTGACATTTTCTATGCAAAGTTTTTTTTTTGCTATTTCAATGGCTCCCTAGTGAATGTTGTTCAGTTTGTCTCGGTCACCCAGTTCGATATCAAGGTATTGTAAAGCATTAAATTTTACACCCTGTATTTTCTTAAAATTGAAAATTTTCATCCAGATTAATTGTCTAAACAAAATTCAGCCGCATTCGCTTCAAATTCAAACAATTGAAGCCAAATCGTTGTTTCTTTTATGTTTAAAAATGTTCTAATTAATGGTTGAATCCATTCTTAAAGATTTTCTCATGAATCCATTTGAGTAATGGAGTTTGGGATTTGGCTCATGTTCGGAGATATAAATCTGATGGCTCCACAATGTCAGATGAGGTTTTGATGAAATTGGACTGCGAAGTTATTGACTAGATGAGTCATAAAGTTAGAAGCAGAAAAAACATTTTGTTCAGTGTTACATGCATGGCAACTGTGGGTAACATTACGGCCCAATAGCTCAGTTGGTATGGAACCTGCCTGCTGATCCGAGGGTCGTGGGTTCTAATCACGCAAGGGCAAATATTTGAAGGATGTATGTGAATATTGGTACCGGAGTTATGGATGTTGGTAGCTATTATACAGGGTGTCCCAAAACTCAACGTCAAGCCATAAACAGGAGATAGGCAAGTTTATGACTGTTCAGGGATAAATATCGTGTCTAGTTTTCGTGGAATTGGCAACATTTCATTTTAAGAAAGGTACCAAAATTAGAAAACTATTTGGAGATTATGTGATTCAAAGCTTATATCAAAATTATAATATTTTTCTAGCCATTATTTCTCGAGATATTTGAAAAATACTGAAAAATTAAATAGAGGTTGAATGACATTTTATTCCTTTGCCTTCTTGGCTTTTCTATTGTATTTTGTTTACTACAGTTTTTATTTTTAATTTAATTGCGTCCAAGGTAATAGCCATAAATCCTACGTTTTTCAAAAAAATCAAAAGTAATGTAAAAATAGAAATATCGGTCAAAAATTAAATCGGAAAAATACCTATCTCTTATTTTTTTACCTATTTTTATATTTTTCATTAAAAAAAGGTGGTTAAAAATATGAAATGTTGTCAATTTTTTACGTGAACTTTTAGATGACTACAAATTTTATTCATTAAAATACCTGTTATGCAATCATGAATAATCTTTTCACTAACTAACATAATTAAATACAAAAGCATTCGAGTGCATACGCTAGTATTATAGTAGGTACTCTGTGGTTGTATGCTGCTTTGTTTTCTATTTGAATGTGTTTCTGTACCAGTGTAGCATGTAATATTAGACTAGAAATGAGTTAACATAGCACTATGTAATGCAATATTGTATTTTAATTGTACTTTGTACATTTTGTTTTGTTTAAAAAGATGTGTGTTGTAGAGTTTCTGGCCGCATCTTCTCTCAACGGAACACCTTCCGACGCGGTGGTAGAGTCAAAAAATGACGTCAAAAAGCTAACTAGGTATATGATATTATATTGAATAAAAAAAATTTTTTTTTTTTTTATTATTTGAATTTGAATTTGTTAAATAATATTATGTCGATAAAAACGTTAAAAATTGTTTATCATTGAAATTAAATTCAAGTTTTGTTTTCGATCCCAGGACCTTTGGTTTTGCAGTCTAGTGTGGTAAACATCACCAATGGTTTCTCATACTTATTAGAAATAGGTATTGGCTTCGATCTCTTTTAGATCGTATTAAGTATAATGTGTATCAAATAATTTTTTAAACAATATGCACCGTTTTTATTAAATATTGTGAAAACGTTTTTTTAATAAAATAATTGAAATGTATATTTTCCAAATCAATGAAATGAAATGCAATGTCTCTGTTTGTTGAATATTGGCAGTTGGATCAACGAAAAAAGGATGTTCTAATTACAATATGTGTATCCGGAAGAAGGCAATGTAAAATATCGGAACTAGTTCGTTCGCAATTTCGGTTAATGAAAATATCAGAGATTTTTAAACATCCTATTGGGACCGTATCAAAGATCAAGAAAATTATAATCAACAGAGCAAATAAACTTTACTAACTGCCAAGAACTATCGAAATTTAACTAAGACTAATAGAGTTGCAATTCTGAGAACAGAACTATACGATACTGCAGCCGATCTAAATCACAGCGATCGACGATGTGCACGCGCTATTTATCTCCCACTGGATCCAGGCCGACCTGATCATTTAGGTTAATAGCTCCACTGCACCCACTAATCCTACTTTAGTTTTATATCAGTACCTATTTATAAAGTTCGCAAGATTTATATGAGGTATTCAAGTTTTAGGTATGAGTGTAGTGTACACAATGAGGGGTATATTTTGGGAGCGTCCGACGGCGCGGCGGACCCTCGTACAGCAGTGTAGCAGTGGCAGGCGCAAGGCGCGAGCGCTCCGTCCCGCTTCCTTAGTTCCTTAGTGACCGGTGAACTCGTGCAGTGACCGCTATAAGTGTAAGTTAGGCAGTGCTTTAGCTTCGAGTGCTTCAGTGCTTCAGTGGTGTCGCCGCGCGGATTAAGTGAACAATTAACTCTTCTAACATGACAAATGCTGTGCTAACATACTAATGCATGACCGCAGTCGGCGAGGGTTGAGGTCAGAGTGGTTTTTGAGTGTTGCGTGGGCAGGTTCGTGGGCTGGGAAATTTGATAAGGCGATGTGTGTCGACGGCGAGCCACTTTTGTATGCAGCGGCTGGTCGGGCGGGTGAGGCGGACTATTTTCGTACGTGCGTCCGCGTCGCCTAGCGATATTTCGGCTATTTTCCGAGCGCAGCCGCTAGCGACGGCCGCGTTTCATTAATCTGGATATTATGAAGTTTGTGACAGGCACTGCGCGTGCGCCGGCCGTTTTATGTTTCATTCCAGGAGTAGGTTACAGGGGCGAACGGAAAACGAGGCGTTTTCAAATGGTTTGGCTTTGCATGGTACTGATTATGTTAATAGTAAACTCTAACATTGAATATACAAGAATTGTCCTATAGTAGATAATATTGAGAGTTATGTAAACTGTAATATCTGAAAACAAGAAATCTAAGATTACATTTTTAAACTATTTTCTGCCCTAAGGCAGCGCGTAGTTCGAAAATTGTTTTGGAATCGCGTAGGTAGCAATGTTTTTCCATGAATTGTGTACCTAAATGTTATTCCAGACTGAAATCTAACTGCCGCCCAGTACCTTCTTGTTTATAATTTGATTATGAAAGAAAAGACACGATTAATCCGATACTATATTATGCATTGCTTCTGTTATTGCTGTTTCAATGCAGGGCAAAGGTCTCCTTCCGTTCTCTCGAAGAATCCCTGTTTTTCACGCTTATTAAATCAGATATAATAAGTTATCATATACAATGACATTGAAAGTGACGTACTGAACCCACGATACGTCAGGCGCACCCTGACGTATCGTGGATAATCAGCAACCTATCAGCAACCCTCTTGGTTAGGTTAGCAAATCTCTTCACCATGATGACAAGTCAAACTCTATGGCGTGCTATAGGCTCTATAGAAGAAGAAATAAACCTACTTGTATCTTAGAAGTAGATTAAAATCTACTACCGAAATTATTAATTAATTAATTAAATTCCTAGATTTTCTTACACAGTAAAAAACGTAACGTAACGTACTGTAACTGGTGCTACTGCAGCTAACAACTAAGTAATACAGTTTTTGAGAGTTCCGCGGTTATTATTTAATCTAGAATTAAACATTTTAATGGGATCTTACCGCGTTATGGTATATTTGAGTTCCCGATATTAAATATACCATAACGCGGTAAGAACCCGTTAAAATTTTTAATTCTAGATTAAACAACTAGGTAAGTAAGTTTGTTAGCTGAAGCAGCAACAGTTTCAGTTTAGGAAATAGGTACTTTACTGACCTTTTTTACTTTGTTTCTTAACAGCTACAACTGGTAATAGGTAACTGTTCGCATGGTTTATGATCAATCTACAAAATTCGAAAATTATTAAAAACAAATATACTATTAGGAATTAGATTCATAATCGCTTGTTAAAACCTAGATTTGCTAGAACGACGCAATAACTTTCAGGAAATGGTTTATTATTGGGTCACATAACATAACATTATAAATATTCAAAATTAGCCGAAAAAAATGATAACTAAAATGTACAAATAGGCCAGAAAATCGACAACAGAGAATTCGAAAAACTGCAACGTTATATAAAATAAATTACGACTTTCAAAGTCAACCATTCTACGCTCCCGTTCAAAAACCTTAGTACCAACTAATGCATAGCATTATCATAAGTGCATAGATCAATTATAGATTCTTTAAATAGGTAGGTATCTACTATTTTGTATCTAGTTTTGTCTCTATTCAGTCTGTAAGATCTTCAATAGTGTTACACAAAGAATCTTTTTCGGTTAATTATAAAATACGAAACATAATAAACCATTGTTCTTTATTTTCTTTTGGAACTGCAAGTTCAATTTTTGCGGCTCACAAGATCGTCTAGTTTTAGTTAAATGTACGGAAATTATATTACTGATTAATACAATTATTATATAAACCCCTAAGCTGAAACTCTTTTTCAGAATTTTTAACTGTAGCATAACTTGATAAGCATACTTATATATTTTTTGAAAATAGTTATTTTTCGATTACTCAAACTTAAAATGTTTTATTCAAAATATCACATCAGATAGCTTTCAGTCCTCATTTTTTTGACTCTATCACCGCGTCGGAAAGTGTTCTTTTGTAAAGCAAATGCGGCCAGAAACTACCTATACAAACTACTCTAAATAGGGATGAAAACACAGCCCCGGATTGACAAGTAGCGGGTTCAATCCCTGTCCAAGACATAAGTTTTTCATTGTGTTATTTGAAAATTTCTTGTTACAATATCGAATGTTGTCAATAGCTACTTCTAACCTACAAATAAGAAATACTCGTCGTAGTCTCTAACTACGGAAGACAAATGATCTTCCGAACAGTCCTGTAACCTGTCACGTCTTCGGTTCATACTTCAACGTTCGGTTCGTGGACGTTGATCGATGCATCATCGGAGCATCGAACCCACAGTTGTCTAGAACAAACCATTCTTAAATATAGATCCAATAGTTATCTAAATGTTAAATATTACATGGCAAGAAGTCTGCTTAACAATTTGGAATGGTTATTGTAATCTTTGAATTTTATTTTGTTCCTACATCAAGCAATGTTATTCTTTTCTCAATAGACTAGGTACACAGAATAGAAATGAAACGATAATGTACGGTGGCGATTAAGACGGGCAGGTGTTAGTCCACAAAAATACAGCAAATAATCTGCAAACAAAATATAGTATCATAAGCAACCCCGCCCCCCCCCCCCCCCCTTTTTTAAATTTATGTAAAACACAATCGGGAGAAACGTGGATACAAACGTTACAAACCCCGTTAAGAATTTTAACGTACGTTACCAGTTATCACAGCAAAAAAGCTTAACTATTTAAAAATCAATTCTATGATTCTATGTATCTGATAGTGATAACCACAGAGTACTATAATTACTACCGTAAGTATAACCAGGGTGCATAAAACATAAACTGTGATTTACATTAAGATTAGTACCTAGTCTTATAGTTGGAACTTAGTAAGTAGATAATTTTATTTTATTTCTGCAAGTTTGTAGCAGCTAAACATTTTACCTTCTTTAGTTTAAGAAATAAAGCTTTTACCCGCGACTTCGTCCGCATAAATTATATACCAGATTTTAAGTCAGATGATAAACTATCAAACAAAAAAAGTTTCATCAAAATCGGTTCAGTAGTTTTTGCGTGATACTCGAACAAACAAACACCCAAACAAACAAACGAACAAACAAACAAACAAACAAACAAACAGACAGACAAAAAATCCAAAAATTGGTGATTTGGAATCAGGGACATCTAAAAACCATATCGTAATTTTTTTTTCTTTAAATATCTTCAATGTACAGACAAATTTCTGTTACAGTTTTATAATAGTTTAGATTATTTTTGATCCCACTCGAATCCAAAGAAGATTTTATGTTTTTCAAATTAAAATACTTTAAAAATAAAGATATTATTATCTTAAAACTAACTGTATTATACAAAGTATTTAAACCCAGGTCCCGAAAGAAAGTCTTAGTTTGAAGTTTGGCGGACGGCCATGTATTTGTAGACCCAGACTTAGAGGTCCCATACATGAATGAAACTTAGTAATATACAGGGTGTAAAAAGACTGCTCCCGAAAACTGAAACTATGGATTCAGACCATGATACCTAACACTTTGGCACTGAAATTTATTTTTTTTATTTTCACAAATTTAATTTTTTTTCGGGCCTTTATTTCTACAATTATGAACATTAAAGCCTACCAGTGACATAATGCAATACAATTTTAATTGTTAAACACAAGCATTTCGAAAATAGCAAAAATCCGCAATGTAAAACGCACTCATCAAACTCGTCGCCAAGCTACGGTCCCGCGCCACACATCTGTAAGGTCACTGCTTGCTCACCCGAGCGAGCTACGCTTTACATTGCGTGGCAAGAAAATGGAAAAATCACGAATAATTTTTGTAAATTTAAAAGGTTAGCGCCATTAATTTTTATATAGGTTCAGTGATATGTTCTTAAAGTTTTCGGGAGATGTCTTTTTACACGGTGTATGTACCTAGAGTGAAACAAAACTAACAAAAAAGTAAATTGATTGTAACCTGTAGAAGTTGGGGGAAAGGTATTTCTCCTTATGATACCTTTTGTATGAAGTGTATGAAACTCACAATCTTTCTTATAAGATAGTCCACTCAATATTCTACGCATTCATTGTGTTTATTTTAATGACAATTCACGATAACCGTACAATATTATGATAATGGAAGAAAACGAAATCACACACACTATCAGTTCAACCAAGCCAAATACGTTCCGTAACGACCAAAAAATACCTCAGATATAATATTAGATGAGATGATGCTTTTTGGATGATTTGTCTATTTTACTAGTAATTTCTACTTTTCAAAGCAGACAAACTAACTGACATATCTTTCAATTTACTATCGAGTAGCAAGACTCATTTTGCAGGCTCTTGCCAAAACATCAATAATATTTTGAAATAAGTGCCTATTCATTACTCATAAAGTCATAAAGTATGACTTAAATTATAATTATCATAAGTATTATTATGACAACAACCTTGGTGTTTCTGTTTTGGTTCAGTATTTCTGATTGATAGTCACATCTGTGACCCAATAAAAGCATTCTAACTCATGGCCGTGATCCTAGTTGGGGTAGTCAGAAACATAGCTATAACTATTTTATTCGCAATGTTTACGAATCTCTATTTGTTTTTTAGCTGTCACCAACCTTCTGAGTGTACAGTTGCAGCAAATATCACACTGTCATAACAATTATAGGCTTTAGAAGTGTTATTTTTTAATAGTAAGATTCGAAGTCATGACCGACTGAATACACATACTACATAGTTTAGGTCATTTTCTACCACTGATTTCAATGAACTTTCAAAAATCTCACTCCAGGGCGATTCATCCCGAAACATTTGAAAGTTTGTGACGATGTTTGGGTGTTTGTGATGCATTAAAGCATAAACGACTGAACGGATTTGGATGAAAGGCATACTGCACAGAGTTTAGGCACTGCCTGTGAAATGTGGATTTTCTGTATGGACTTTCCTAGTCGTACACACAACACACACTAATGACTCCCCTCGTGGTGGTCATGGCAGAAACCTTGCTTCAAAAACCAACCACTTTTTATTTAAAGCCTTCGGTTTTTTTTTTAGTTTTCGGTGTCATGTAAATGTTAGATCGGTTGTTTTCGGTGTCATATGAATGAATGTTAGATGAAAAAATCATAATAATAGTAGGTACAGTTGCAATATGCAAGTAAGTCATAATCATAGCATATGCATAAGTACTGCAAGCTAAACGCAATCTCTTAAAAATAAGGCTAATTAATGTGCAAGGTTGCTATGCAAAGTCGAGGAGAATATAGAAATGAATCATTCAGGTAGGAAAAATGCCAAAACCCTTATAGTTCTGAAAGTCAAAGCGTTTATGAAAGTGACACTTAGGACAAGAATGACTTCATTAAACATGCATCACGACTGCAAAAGTTTGCCAGATCTGATAACGACCGAGAGAATTGTGCAATTAGATACTTTACAGGATGGTGTAGAAAATATTTAACAATGTCAGAAGATATTAGCATTGATTATTATTTTCAGAGGATAGTTATTTATTTTAGTTATTAATTATAGTTATAGACATTCTAAGTACAATCTGAGGACACGGGAGTGCTTCTGATAAGATGAGCTAAACTTCCTATTAGTGAGGTAGGACTGCCATACCTTCGAAGCGATTTGGCGTGTTTTTGAACGCTCCTACTTCGGTACGGATTTGAACTATTTTCATAATTTTACTTGCAGTATACGCTGAAGAAAAATT
Source organism: Agonopterix subpropinquella (assembly GCA_922987775.1). Taxonomy (NCBI): domain Eukaryota; kingdom Metazoa; phylum Arthropoda; class Insecta; order Lepidoptera; family Depressariidae; genus Agonopterix; species Agonopterix subpropinquella. The sequence continues at coordinate 5,699,895 of OV277716.1, read as the reverse complement.
ATAATGCGTATTTGATGTATTGGGCATACGTGGTGGACTAATGCCCGTACCCCTTCCCCGAGGGCACAGATAAGATAGAGCCCTGGTAGTGGGACGTATATATCTTGGAATCGGGGTCGTTTTGAAGCAGTGTGCTTTAGACCATTAAAACTGAATAACTTTTACTATGGGACCAACTTTGAAATCGCGAATAAAAAACAGATCATGTTTCATAAATTTTTGTCGAGATATTATTGAAATATTCAAATATGAAATTTAAATCGTATGCTATTCGGTCGAGTTCACAACTTTTCGTCCACTCGTGTCATTGATGTCGAATTTGTACTTTTTAACCGACGAAAAAAAACAAAAAACTGAGGAGGTTTTCAAGTCGACGCGAATATTTTTTGTTTTTGTTTTTTTAGGGTTCCGTACCCAAAGGGTGAAAACGGGACCCTATTACTAAGCCTACGTTGTCCGTCCGTCTGTCCTACCTATTTAGGGTTGTAACTTTTGAACTGTAATAGCTAGATAGTTGAAATTTTCTCAGATTATGCGTTATTTTGGCGGATTTGTTAACAAATAATAAAAATCTCAAAAAGTTAAAAATTAAGGGGGGTTCTTAACAAAAAACTAGTTTTTATCAAAGTTTTTTCTTCACGCTCTATAGTAAAAACGGTAATACATACAAGCGTCAAACTTAGTGTGATTATAGAGCAAACTCTAAAAAATAACAACAAATACTAAAAACTGGCCAAGTGTGAGTCGGTCTCGCACTAAAGGTCCCGGTCAAAAAAAGTTTTTTTTTAAAGTTAATAATGTTGTGTTCTGTGGTGGTGTGGTACGGAACCCTCGGTGCGCGAGTAACCCAACTCGCACTTGACCGGTTTTTTATGTATGAACACGTATAACTTTTTACAGAGTAGTCCGATTTTGATAATTTTGTTTTGTTTTTTAATATAATATGATTGAGAACCCACATAATTGCAAGTTTCGTTTTGAGAGGAGGCAATGCTAAGGCGATATGATGAGTGTAGACTAGAAGACGTAGGATGTTACGCGTGATACGGCTATATCACGCCTTTTATCACGTTCGTTCGCGCGCAAATAGAAAGAGAGCGAAGGCGTGATAGCGCTATATCATACTACGACGGCAGGTGACTAGAGTCACAGTCACTAGGAAGGAATATTACACTTTTGTAAATATTTCAGATTTTATATTCTGGTATCAAATTTTTACGACGTTTTCCTTCATCACCGAATTAAACAAAAGTATATACATAAAAAATTTACAGCGCATGACAGAAGCGGAAGCATAATATTTCTGTATGGGCATCTACGAATATTCTATACATTCTTATGCCTCCGGTTCAAAAGAACCTAAAACCAAAATGTCTTATTACCATTATGAACTAATTTCAAAATCACCTTTTCCCAAAATGCCTGAAATTCAAAATGACAGCGCCTAGGCCGCATTGATGATGGGCCGTGACCACTACGTGATTTAGATGAAGATTTTTTCAAGTTATATAAAATATAGGTAGTGTGACATAAAGAAAACTTAGATGCTTCAATTTCAAAAAGTGCATTGTGCACTCTCTGTGGAAAGTAACCACAGGCTTACGACTAGTGAAATGTGGATGATCAAAATATACTATACAACGTGTTAATGAATTAAAGCAAAACTGGAAAGTAGTTTGTTTAGAATCGAGAGCAGAATCGAATTATCATGGTTTCGACATAGGATTTTTTTTCAAAATATTAAATATTTTTTTATCAAAATTTTAAATTTTCTGAACCCGATGTCAACCCACCGCATGGGCACACTCACCCTACTTACTACCGAAACAAGGTTCGTAAAATGTATCCATGAGTACGTTAGCGCTTTCATTCATTGCTGAAATGATACGAAATCATTTGAACCTCGAAACTTAAAATGCGAATAACTTTAAATTTTAACGATCAAAATTATGACTTATTGTATATTGTGATTATCTGAGTGTCTTCGAGCGATTTAATAAAGGTTTCTAGGTGTAACAGCGAATTTGGAAAATAAATTAATTGGCGGCTGGTCATATTAGCTACCTTCCATATTAAAATCTCCAAACCCCCTTTATAAATGTTTGTCTTAATAATTCAACATCATCATGTGATGCTGTAGATAATAGGTAGACAGACACCGCCAAGATGACAATGTCACTTTGAGAAAACTAATGAGACAAATTGTGAACTGCCTACGTTTATAACATTTTTGTCGATGTGAGTAATATTGTTACGAGGCGTAAACATGTTGTTTTTATTTAAAGTTATTTTTCATATTTCATTGTAAGACAAACTTAAATCCTTTTTAACGAAAATAAAACCAAACATAGTGTAAGGGTATTTGGCCTTAATGTTACTTTTTAATTTTCCTATAAAATTCTGGATCAATGTTTAATAAATTATGTCATATAAGCATGATCATTCGTTTAATTCCCGTGGTCCTACCGAGATGGTTCTACTAGTAGTACTCGTACCAAGGGCAAATTATGAATGAATGAATGAAATATTATACTTTATTTACACCAAATACAAATTACATTGCACAATAGGAAACAAAACTTATTCTCGATTTCTTCCAGACAACCTTAGGGTAGAGGAAAAATAACAAAGAACGGGTTGGTGTTGGAAAAAATTGATAAATTTAAAGAAGTTAATACAACAGAGTACAAATATACATACATACCTATCATACATATATTTAAGGGTATGAACCCTTAAAAAAATAAATAATAAATAAATAAATATATATCATTATATGTATATTATATACAGGGTGTAAAATAATATATATTTATTTATTTTTATATAATCATACTATAATACATATCATACATGCTGAAATAAGACATAAACATACCTACACACATTATGTAATTAGGGCAATGTTTCTGACCACTCCTAAAGGCATTGTGGTCGAGCTTCCACGTTTTTTATGATAATATTATAATTATTAGTTACTAACTCAGTGACTTCTCGATGATTATAATCATAATAATTTGCAAGACTAAGGACCTGTTTCACCACTTCTGAGTAAATTCTTGTTAGCTAATCCGACAGATAGTTCCACATATTTTGTGTGAAAGATATGTCAAAATATCTGTCGGATAAGCTAACAAGAACGTACTAAGAAGTGGTGAAACAGGCCCTAATAAATAAACTTACGGTCAGTTGCAGCTCATTAAACGCTTATTAAAGTTAATCCTCCATTAAATCTCTTGCTGCCACTTTTTGCCTTGTTGACGTAGTTAAAGCTAGAAAGATATTTAATGGAGGATTAACTCTAATGAGCGTTTCTGCAACTGAGTGTTAATTATACATACACATACATAAGCTCACGCCATTGTCCCAAGGGGGTAGGCAGAGACCACAGATCGCCACACGCTACGACTCTGACACACTTCTCTAGCCTCATTGACATTCATACATCTTTTCATGCACTTCCGTCGATTGAGGGTGCTACGCACTTGTCCTTTTCGGAAAAGATCATGATCATGATCAGTGTTAATTATGTAGGTAAAAAACCGTCAAAAAATTTTAAGAGAATTTTAGGTCCACTTTTCTGAAGCTTTAACCCTAAACACCTATGTCAACAATAAAAAAAAATACTTCATTAATAAAACTACAACATTCAAAGGTAGTTGTAACCATGTTTATAACCCCACAGGAATAAGGTCACGTTTTTATGTTATAACATAAAAGTTTAACCAGAAAATTCTCCACAAACATCCACCTTGTAACCTTCGCATCGACTCATCACAAAAATAGCACCCAGTTGAACCGACTTCGACTATTCATAGAATATATACAGCAGAAGGCCGTAGCATAAATATTTTTCACACAAGATTATCACCTGTCCCATTCGCACTCAACCATGGCCATATCACTGTCTCCCTCAGGATGGACACAAGCCAAATTTTCGTCATGACAACGTTACGAAATATAAAATCTAATTATGAAAATGTTATTAATAATGCATTTGTTGTAATAATTAGTTGTTTAATAATTTATATTAATTGACATGTTAAAAGAGTATGTTGCAAAAGCGTGGCTGGCAGGAGTCAATGTTCAATGATGAAAGGTGTAATTAAAACCAAATTGATATTCTAAATTCGGTTACGGACTCATTTAAAAACCCGGCCAACTGAGAGTCGAATTCGCGCACGAAGGGTTCCATACCACCATACAATATTACCAAAAAATCGTATTTTCTCCCGGATCCTTAGCGCAAGTGCAATACATAGTTGACCGGTTTTTATTATTTGTTAGTCTACCTTACAGTCTGCACTATAATCACACCAAGTTTGCGATTGTATGTACCTATACATACTTATTACCGATTTGCGATAGAGCAAAAAATAAAAACGCTAAAAAAATACACGAGTCTTGTATTGAGTATAACAGGAGAGAAAGTATGATCCTACATACTATAACTTACTTTTTTTAGATACAATAATGTCTGTAGCATGGATGTAACAATACCTTTTCCAACTTCCTGGTCTATAGTAACCGGTATCCGGAGAGGCTGGGCTGGAAAAATTAAAAATGACTTGCCATCGACTCGATAGAAGGTCATTAGAGAAAAAAAGTAAGAAAAAGAAAGAAAAGAAAAATAAAGTTGTAATATGCTGCTGTCCGTTGTTGAACTGTTGTTGTTGTACTGAAGGTTGTCGAGAGGTGCGGCTCCGGTTTCACCATCGCGGGGTTTACCCCCGTGAGCGGGTTTCCCCGTTATTACGCCATTACGTGCAATACACTTCCAACCTGGAGCATAGGTTCTGCTCTTGCGATTCCACTCTGGACGGCCAATTAAGGCAAGCCAGAGGTAGAAAAAAAAAAATGCTATTATTAATCTTAAATTAAACTTTTTTACGGATTCTTACCGCGTTTTGGTATTTTAGATTAAATAATAACAGAGTAATCTCAAGAACTGTATTAAAATGATATTGTTGTATTGTTGCAATATTTGGACACTCCATTTAGCAAATAGATCGTTTTGGATCGCAAAACAAATTGTTGTTTATTTTAAAACAAATAGAGTATAATTTACCTTCCTAGCAGCATCAGAGTCATCAGTGTAACCCATATCGCGACCCTGTGCCGAAGCGAGCCGATTCCCTTGAACTAAGTTGCCGACTATGACGGAAGCTGGGCCAACATCTGCTGAAGAAATCGTGTGAAAAAATACACATATATAAATATATAAGCTTTAAAGCATACAAAAATTAAACACAAATAAAATAAAATCAGCTTGCAACTCAACAAACATTATAATTTAATAAATATAGAAAAAAGATAGACTATTTTAGAAAATACTTCTTCCAAGGTAGACCTTCTAGAATTACATCAGTTTCAAAGCATTAATTTCAAAGAAATAGGAATATCCCAGTGAGTAAGTACATTTTCAATAAAAAATTGACAGATCTCTTGATTTTAAAAGCTAAAATGCTGTCACCAAAAGTGTATAGGAGAGAATTGTATCTTCTGATAGTCAAACAGGGAAAACACAGTCCTCGTTCAACCAAGTTCATAAGGGGTTCGACACAAAATGCCAAAACCCTTATTGGTCATGCTGGCACGAAGGTTTGCAAGATGTACGAAACAAGTAAAAATCACACTTTTTAAAGCATTTTGTCAGTCTTTCTACAAGTGCAGCCTTTGGACCCGGTATACGCAGCGGGCACACAGCGTCCTACGCGTACAGTATAATAACGTATTCAGGATACTGATGGGGCTGGCGCGGCATTGTAGTGCGTTGGGAATGTTTGCGGAGGCGCACACGGACGACTTCTATGCTATATTGAGAAAACGGTGCGCCTCCATGTTGGGCAGGCTCCGAGCCAGCACCAACGGTCTCCTGAGCGTGTTTAAAGACCGGTGGGACTCCCGGCTGTTACATCACTGGGTGAAGCTCCATACCGGGTTTTTAAAATAAAATAAAATGTTTTGTTACTAACACTAGCTGTAAGATACATGTATACTTACACTATATGGACATCTTGTCTGAAATAAATTATTTGAATTGAATTGAATTGAAAGCGAAGTCATGAAAAATACTAGAAAAATAATATTAAACCATGGATTTATAACCAATGGATCCATAACCTCCTTTACAAGTATGGAAACACGAAAATTGACCATGGCGGGCGGTCGGTAATGTTCGTTCATCTTTCGTACGTGTTTACTTAGTCCCTTTCTATAAATTTTTGTCGTTGGATTAAAAAGGGACAAAGTTGATACGATGGTAAGAAAGAAGGACGAACATTACCGACCGCCAAGGGGTAGGTATTTTAATGTTTCCCCGCTTGTAAGGCAGTCTGCTCTCAAGGTATAGACGATACCTAATTACCTAATGCCACCTTCCTGTATTAACAGTAACAGTAAATTCTGATATCTAAACTATTATAAAACTGTTACAGAACTGTGTCTGTACATTGAAGATATTTACAAAAAAAACCGGCCAAGTACGAGTCGGGACTCGGGCAATTAGTTTTCCATTCCACTAGTAGTTGTTCTTACATATGGTTAACATCTATGTAGGGTAGGTAGGTATGCTACCTATGTAGAGTTAGGGATTTACTAAAGAAAATTAGCTGAAGACCAAATAAAATCGTTGGTTCGGATGTTTGTCACTCAATCACATAAACGACCGAACGGGTTTGGATGAATTTTGGCTTACCGATAGAATATGTATAGGATACTTTTTTAAAGTCCACGCAGACAGAGTCGCGAGCAGAAGCAAGCTAAGTCTATACATAAACAATAATAATAAAATTTTGGATTTTTTGTCTGTCTGTTCGTTTGTTTGTTTGGGTGTTTGTTTGTTCGAGTATCACGCAAAAACGACTCAACCGATTTTGATGAAACTTTTTTTGTTTGATAGCTTATCATCTGACTTAAAATCTGGTATATAATTTATGCGGACGAAATCACGGGTAAAAGCTCGTAAACAATAAATTTAATTGTTTTTGTTCATGTACCTATTAATAAGTATAGAAAATAACATTTAGAAAAATGCGTATTCTTGTAAAAAAATTACAGATACACAATAAAAAATTATTGTGTCTGAACTATACCTATAAGGATATAAGTACAAGGTGTAACGAAAAGTGCAAGTAATATTTCAAGAGTTGATTTAGATTTAGACCATCAATCTGAACAACATTCACTATGAAGCCAACATCAACAGAAAATATTTGCTGTTCCATACGTTTGGGTCGAGAAGGGAACGTACTGCGAATTGCAGAAACAGCAGACATTTTTCTCGATGTTGACTTTATTTTTGTCAATAGTACTTAAAGAAAATAAAGATACTTATCTGGCTTTCTGGCTGTGATTTTATTCATTAGTATAGATATATCATTTTAAAAACAAAACTATGAAACCACTAGCAATTTTAACGTAAAATTGCCAGTGGTTCCATAGTTTTGGTTGATACCAACACATCAACATTTATTTTAAAACAAGAAACAATTACTTCTAATCGAATTCCAAGTAGAAATGTCGCGACAATCTCGATTAAAAGCAAGTAACAGTTGGCGAACAAATAGTGGCAAGTGAAGATAGCAGTTGGTCACGTTGATCATTAAAATTAGTCATTGTCGCCGCTCATTTAAAAAGCTAAACATTTTGGCACTAGCTCCTACCTACTGTGTGAGTAAGTAGCGATTGTATTTTATAAATTTCACAACATTATTGTTATTTTTAATTAGTCCTAGCAGAGCCCAAAGCGCGCTGCATACAAACAAAAGTTAGATCCTATACAAAGTGTTATGGTAAACAGTTGCATTACTTTAATGGGTGACTGTACCCATGATACTGAACAACATTCCCTAAGAAGCCTATAGGAAATTCGCAAAAAAAAAATTACGTTCCATACTAAATGCAATCAGCTTGATCGAACGTTTGTATGAAAATACAAAACAATTTTTTGCGGATTTCCTTAGGATGTTTCTTAGGATAGGTTGTTCAGTATCATGGGTACAATCACCCCTTAAAGTAATTCAATTATTTACCAATGATCAAAGAAAGGAAAAAAAAGTAATACATTTTTTACGAAATCGATCTCTATACTATAATATTTGAGCCTGTGGTTTGATATCTTGTGTAGTTAGATACTGTGAAGCACCCCCTTAAATATGTACCTAATGAGTTATACTACGGGTAGTACTAGTATTTATTCTGTGGTTATACAGGGTCCTTTTTAATATGAAAAAAACTTTTTTAAGGGGATGATCAGACCGTCAATCTAAATAACTTTCTCTATGGGATCAACATCGAAATCGCAAAAAAAAAAAACCGCTGTTCCATACAAAACTGCAAACCTACCCGAGCCAAATGTATGGGACAACATAAAGATTTTTGCACTCACAAACTAATGCTTCCAAAAAGAAACAAATCTACTATAGTCATAAAAACATTAAGAGGTCACACTACGCTCATGCTACGGCGTAGACCTTTCGAGATCTCTACGAAATTCGTAGCATTTATTTCGTAGCTCATCTATGAAGTACGAAAACAAGTTTTATATTATTGTGTAATTATAATTGTGAGTAAACTATATAATAATGTTATATTAATAGTTTATAATTAATTTTATGTGAATAAGGCTGCCAAGAAAATTAAGATTTTCTAGCCATTTTTCATATGAAACTAGGTTTTTGCACACGCACCTCGCAGTAATTTGCCACAGTAATAAACTGTAGTTTTACTGGCGGATTTAACACCTATTTTAATGTGTACAGTCACATAGTTAACTATAATTGTTGGTATTAACAGTTATTGGCAGTTTTAACGACTGCCCGACGGATGTTTTAGCTCATTCGCGAAAAATTTTAGTAATCAAAATGTTTGGTTGATTACATGAACATTATAAATACGAATTTGGGACGATATAAACAGATTTTTTGGAGTACATAAATGCGCGACAATGATTCCTTTTGGGGTAATCAGAAACAATCCTTAAACAACAAAATTTTTTATTAATAAGAAAGAAAGAAACCAGCAATGTAAGTAAACAAGAATGGACAGGCCTTACACGAACATTTCAAACCAGAAAAATGAGGCAAAACAATTGACAGTTTTACTTCAAAAATGTACCGAGATGACAGACCAAGTACCCTAATTTGTATTGAAGTGCCCTAGTTTTGCGTGCTTCAACTTAAAGCGCTTTGCGCCTATCCAAAGTGTACACTGAATTTTCATTTTAAATTACCTACTATAGTCATGTTTATGAAAAAGGCAATTATGATAGGTGTAACAAAACACCCTAGAAATATTTAAAGTGGTGGTTCAGACCACAAAAAAAATCGACTGTCCTATACATGTATTTGAGCCGAGGAGGTAGTTCAGTTTTGTATAAACATAGGGCTGCCAATCACGGTAAATATTTGTAGATTGAACTGTTATTGGACTACGTACGAACCATAACTTTTGACACATTTGGTATTGCGCTAATCGCGGTACTGCTCTTGACAGCCGTTAGAGCCATTTTGACAAATCGCTCAGAAGTTATTGGCTGTCACTTACATAGAGTTTAGCGCGATGCGGAATTCAGTACAGTTAAATAGTAATTGGATTGCAATGTAGAACTGAAATTGGATAGGAATAGAACTTCGATGTTTTAACTTAGCGCAATCGGGCTCCTGATCTTTTTTCTCGACGTTTTGGCTCCATAGTGAAAGTTTTACAGTTTGATGGTATAACCACTATTTTAAATATTACTAGAGAGTTTTTTTACACCATGTATATAGATTCAAAGCGGACTACAAACGTATAAAACACTAATTTTAAATGAACCAATAATTGATTACAATCCCTGTTACGAGTAACAATACATTGTTGTCATGATTCATAACAATAGATTTATCAGGGTATTAATAGATTAGCCAACTGTTTGTGTTCCCTGACTGAAATAGCATGTCAGGTACATACCTATTAACAATGTTCACAACCACTGGTAGGTGCAGTTTAATTAATAGCATCGTAACCTTATGGCGTTAGTAATTGTAGCATTTAGGTTTGGTTGCCGTGTGGTTCTGGCTTAAAATAGACCACGTCGTGGATGTCGTCCGAGGTGACTAAGGGATAATTATGCAGTGCTTTCAAAGGAAATGAAACGAAACGAAACACCATGTAATTCGGTATGTCAAGTTTTTTTTTTGTTTCGATTTTATATTTTTTACGGATAGTACCGTAGACATCATTTTAAGAAATTAATTTAATTATTTTGCAATTCATCGAGTTTATCAATATAATTAAAATTAAAAATATTAATATAATTTGTAATCTCCAGAGATTTTATACAAAATCTCTGGTAATCTCTAACCGCAAAAGTCGCCGCGAGAAATCATTCCAACTCCATGAAGAAAAAACTAAGCTTAATTAAAAAAAGAATCACCTGCCTTCTCGTTCTAACTCTATGCTGGAAACAGAAACGGCAACATCAAAATGTCAAATTCTGACATTGAGAAAATATATTTTTTTCTTAATGGCCAACTGGCCAAAAATCAAAAAACTACATTATTTTATTAAACTCTAGCGACCCACCCCAGCTTCGCACGAGTGGAATGCCGATATAAACCTTCCTCTGGAATCACTCTATCTATAAAAAAAAACCGCATCAAAATCCGTTGCGTACCCAACGAACACCAGAGTGGAAATTGCAGCCTGTCATTGCAACTTCAAGATGCATAGCAACGCCATAAGGGTTCAAGATAAAGTTTTAAGAGCTATAACATCTTCCGCAAACTCCTATAGATGCACGGGGAGCTTATAGTTGCAGTAAGGAAATAGAATACAGCTTATGCCTACATATAAGTTCATTCTTGAACCTATTTACCACTTAAGCCTATAGTGAGAACCAGAAAGTTCATTTTGACACTAATAGTTGTGTATGGTATATACTTGGAACTCTAAAGCGCCTTATACCTGTAAAGAGGATATATTTTTAGACTATTTAAAGCAGTTGCTTAAGAGTTCAAATAGGCACTACTTTGTTACTAGCAGTTGCATTAAAGAGATAATAAAATAATCAGTGCAGCCTTTAGTAGCTTATGAGTTATAATCAGTGATCGGAACGATGGGATTTAAACTTGTCGTGTGGGGGTTTATCATGGAGTTGTTAAAACCACAAAATTTGAATCCCGTGATACCGGGAACTGTCGCATTAGTCAGCAGTACATTGTATCGAAGTAGTTATATCAATTTTAATGATCTAAATCAAAATTAAGGTAATATAATTTTTTTTCCGAATCCCGGGATTTTTTTTTCTTTCCAAATTTTCATAAGTTGTCTAGTTTGATGGTCTGAACCAACTATGGAAATTTGGAAAAAAAAAAAATCAAAACTTTTATCGATGGATTTCCCAACGAGCACCAGAGTGAAAATTGCAGCCTGTCTTGCAACTTTAAGTTGCATAGCAACGCTATAAGGGTTCAAGATAAAGAAATCCCGGGATTCGGAAATAAATTATTTTACCATAATTTTTTTGAGATCATTAAAATTGATATAAATAGCTTCTTCGATCGAATATACTGCTGACTAATACGACAGTTCCCGGGATCACGGGATTCAAATTAAATAAAACAAAAAAAATTGTGGTTTTAACAACTATGTTATACCCACGGCAAGTTTAGGTATTTGCAATCCCATTGTTCCGATCACTGGTTATAAGATATGAATATCTAAAAAAAATAATTCAAAGAGTAAAATTATAACTAGATCAAACATCGTTTATGTTAAATCAATAACAATGATTTTAACGCACAGTAAAATAGAATAGGATAAGATTATACAGGGTGTAATATAAAATAGGACAGTCACTTAAAGGGGTGCTTCAGACCATCAAACTGAACAACTTTTTCTATGGGACCAATATTGAAATCGCGAAAAAAAATCGGCTGTAACATACATTTCAGTCGAGTTAAGTTTGCAGTTTTGTATGGGATAGCCGATTTTTTTTCGCGATTTCAATATTGGTGCCATAGCGAAAGTTGTTCAGTTTGATGGTCTGAAGCACCCCTTTAAGTAACTGTCCAATTTTATGTTACAACCTGTATAGTAACACAATCTATGAAAATATGAATAATAATTAAATTAAACTTTAATCGATGATTATCAATTATTCAAGTCTTTGCTGTATTTATAGAAATTCTTTTCCTCGCCCTGTCCTATATCTCTGACTACCACCTCGGGGACTATAGTTGTGAGCATATACTATACTGTATTTCCACGCCGATTATTTTTTCAATATTTATATTGGATTTATTTCATTTTATGATAGCTATTTATTTCAATATAAATATAAATATTGAAAAAAATAATCGGCGTGGAAATACATAGCATATGCTCACGACTATAGTCCCCAAGGGGGTAGTCAGAGGTATAGGACAGGGCGTGGAAAAGAATTTCTATAAATACAGCAAAGACTTGAATCATTGATAATCCATCGATAAAAGTTTAATTTAATTATTATTGATATTTTCAATGATTGTGTTACTACAAAATCTTATCCTATTCTATTTTACTGTGCATCAAAACAATTGTTATTGATTTTACATAAACGATGTTTGATCTAGTTATAATTTTTCTCTTTGAATAATTTTTTTAGATATTCGTAACCAGTGATCGGAACGATGGGATTGTAAATACCTAAACTTGCCATGTGGGTATAACATAGAGTTATTAAAACCACAAAATGTATTGTGTAACGAAGTGCCCCTGTGGCGGGATGGCCAGAGGGCCTCGTTGTAAAAATATATAAATCCCTTTATAAGGGTTGACCTATCTTTAGGTAGGATGTCTGTAGTTCTGAGGTTGCTAATAAAAAGATAGAATTATAAACAAACATACAAGTTTTATTACTGAATAACCTAATCTCGTTTACAGGTTGTTTCCCTAGCTATCTTAATTCCTATTCACTACCACTTTTTACTTACAACCCAAGCCGAGCTGAAAAGAGGGAATAAGGACCCGGCACGAGGGGGGACGTATCGTGAAGGGTTATTTCCTTCAGGAGAATTGGCTCAAACTGTAAGACCTGACAACACTACCCGAGGAACCTCGAGCCACGCCTGGTCAGATCTTCAGGAGCTACCTGCGTCCTGGTTGATCTAGAACACAGCTGCGTCCACGACCCCTCAGGTCGAGGTGTTCAAAAATGAGGGGAGGTTGGGGAGAGGAGGAGGGGAGGGACACCCGATAGTAGACCTCTGTGGTTGAGCTTCTGCCCAGTCGCCTAATACCTCAAGCCACCGTGCTTCCACTCTCGGACGCCAACTATCGAGTCCCGGCCTAATCAATCAATCAGTCTCGCGGCAACGACCTCTTTACTATGGTTTCTAGCGCCAGCTGCTGAAGCAGCCGGGTCATCGGGGTTGGCACCTGGTGGTGCCTCGTAGTTGTCCAGGTGTCTACCGGCGCGGTCTAGCCCACCGAGTGGGACCCCGTTGGGGGAGGCCCGGTGAGCGAACTGCGGTCGGCAGTGTGGCCAATCAGGGGGGTTTTGTGCTGCGGAGTAGCCTACAGTCCGGTGGTTCAACCTCGGTCCGCCCCACGGTCCAAGGGGATCTACAGCCGTTAGCAGTTTCCGCAGCGGGGTGAGTCCTTAAAAGGGCTCAGGCATCAGGGGGTCAATTTCCGGGAGGGGATCGTCTGTGGAGAGCTCCATAGCGAGGGTGCAGCTGCCGAGGTCAGTTCGGCAGTGACGTCAGTCCGGGGGGTGCTGCGGAGAGCACACGAACCTGGCGGCATGCCAGGGTGTGTGCAGGCTCCAATGCGGTGGTATTTCTTGTGGTGCTGCCGGTGAGGTCAAGCTCACCGAGTGGAACCCTGTTGGGGGAGGCCCGGTGAGCGACCTACACGCCGGCAGTGTGGTTATCCGGGGTGCTTGAGGAGGGGCCCACGGTCCTGACGACTCGCTGAGGAGTCGAGGACGTGGGCGGGCTCCGAAGCGGTGTGTGGGCGCTACACAGATGGTCGCGGGAGGCGGGTGCGCTGCTGGTCGCACCTACGCGAGGCCAGCTTATGTTGGTTTTGTATAGCTTGATGTGTCGCTGTGTGTACATTGGATCGAAATAGTTATATCAATTTTAATGATCTGAAACAAAATTACGGTAATATAATTTTTTTTTCGATTCCCGGGATTTTTTCTTTCCATATTTTCATAGGTGGTTCAGACCATCAAATTGGACAACTTATGAAAATTTGGCACCGTTCAGTTCAGTTGTTACTATATTTGTGTAGGCGAACCATCGAAATCTTTTTAAAATGTGAAATGCGCACGCGGACATCATCAAATTAAATAAGTAAGTAATTAATTCATGGTTTCTTGTTATTCAGTACAGTACATGAAAAAAATAAACGGCGTGGAAATACATAGCATATGCTCACGACTATAGTCCCGAGGGGGTAGTCATAGATATAGGACAGGGCGTGGAAAAGAATTTCTATAAATACAGCAAAGACTTGAATCATTGATAATCCATCGATAAAAGTTTAATTTAATTATTATTCATATTCACAAAGATTGTGTTACTACATAATCTTATCATATTCTATTTTATTGTGCGTCAAAATCATTGTTATTGATTTTACATAAACGATATTTGATCTCTCTCTGGGGGTAGGCCCCTCACACGGTGGACCGATGTCCTGGTGAAGGCGGCGGAAAAACGTTGGATGAGGGCGGCGCAGGAACGGTCGTTATGGCGATCCTCGGGGGAGGCCTATGTCCAGCAGTGGACGTCCATTGGCTGAGATGATGATGATGATGATGATGTTTTCTCTAGTTATAATTTTACTCTTTGAATAATTTTTTTTAGATATTCATATGTAACCAGTGATCAGAACGATGGGATTGTTAGGGTTGTTGAAACCACAAAATTTAGTGTTTTATTTTATTTGAATCCCGTGATCCCCGGAACTGTCGTATTAGTCAGCAGTACATTGGATCGAAGTAGTTATTATCAATTTAAATGATCTTAAACAAAATTACGGTAGTATAATTTTTTTCCGAATCCCGGGATTCCCGGGAACTGAACTGGACGGTGCCAAATTTTCATAAGTTGTCCAATTTGATGGTCTGAACCACCTATGAAAATTTGGGATGAAAAAAAAATCCCGGGATTCGGAAAAAAAATATATTACTGTAATTTTGTTTCAGATCATTAAAATTGATATAACTAATTCGATCCAATGTACTGCTGACTAATACGACAGTTCCCGGGATCACGGGATTCAAATTAAATAAAACAATAAATTTTGTGGTTTTAACAACTCTAACAATCCCATCGTTCCGATCACTGGTTACATATAGAATATCTAAAAAAAAATATTCAAAGAGTAAAAATTTTAACTAGAGAAAACATCATCATCATCATCATCATCATCATCATCTCAGCCGATGGACGTCCACTGCTGGACATAGGCATCCCCCGAGGATCGGGATCAGATCAGATTAATCTGCACTATGAAATCCCTATGAAATCCAAACAATTCGACATATTGTAACCTTGAACTTATGCCTGCATAAAGAATGAAATTGGAGCCTATTAGCAGTTATGAACTGCAATTACAGTAATAAAAATCACTCTGAGGTCTACAAAAGTTAAAATAAGCGCCTAAAGCCGCTTAAGGGAAGCATTGAGGAAGATACTACGGCTATAGGCTGCCCACGAGCAAGCGCCATGTTTATGATCTTTTTAGGTTATCCAAGCAAATATTTTTCAACAAATAACGTAAACAGAACTTAATTTTTAAGGATTGGGACGTTGTCTCCAAACCAGTGTATCATTAAATCGACCTCAAATGATTTTATTACATAAAAAGTTGAAAAGACTGTATTCTAATACACATAATTAATTGCTTATTTGGATTATATCAAGAGCGCATCAAAATTACTCGAATAAGTGATATTTACATTATCAGTAAACTAATATGCGTTTTTAATTGCATGTACTGTACTGAATGACAAGAAACCATGAATTAATTACTTACTTATTTAATTTGATGATGGCCGCCACCGCACTTCAATTTCACATTTTAATAAAAAGATTTCGATATTTTGATGGTTCGCCTACACAAATATAGGAACAACTGAACAGAACGGTGTTTTTTTTTTTATGTGTGATAGGTAAGCATTTGACCCCAATCTCACCTGATGTGGTGGTGGTGGTGTCAAAACAAGATTCATTCATTTCAATCGGTCATTCGTTCACGAATGTAGTGCTATATGAGTGAATCTTATTACTTAATCTTCCATTGCAGCTACTATGGCGCTCTTAAGCAGCTACTATTATAGCTCTTCTGAAGCTTAAGGCCGCATAAAATTGTGCCTATTTGGCTATAGTGCTGCTGCATAAGGCCTGCTGAGCACGCTCTATAGCTTACGCCTAGCAGCTTAAAGGAATAATTGCATTGGCGCTAAAACCTGTATGCAGCAATTTAGTGCCCGTTGGGTAGTTTTAAAGATTTAAGCATACATAGGACAGACAGACCGCGGGAAGCGACTTTGTTTTCTACTATGTAGTGATATACGCCAGTAACCGTAGACATAAAAATCGCGTTAGGTAATAGTGATATCTGTAATTTCTGACCTAGACAATATTGTTATTGAGACAATTATTTCGAAATGGTTTTCGATTCAGGCCTCCATAAAAAACTTGTTTTTATCTTCGATTTTTACGAAAGTTGTTGCAGTTTGATGGTCTGAACCACCTCCTAAGATAATTATGTAATACACCCTGTATATTAATCTACCTCATAATATGGAATGTACTAAGTTATAAGCCGTGGTGGTCCAGTGGCGAGTAACCTTGCCTGCCGTGCTGGAGGCGATGGTTCGATCCCCGTCCAGACCGACTCGTACCAATAAGTTCTTCGGAATTTATGTACAATTTGTAACACCACTGGCTTTTCAGTGAAGGAAAACATCGTGAGGAAACCTGCATGCTTCAACTTCGAGGCATGTATTGTACCTACTGTCCATTACAAGTGGCGACGGGCTCACCTCCCGTCACACTGGACAGAGTTTCGGTACTACTAGTGAAATGTGGATGTTCTGAGGTTTCAGAATATCTCTAACTACCCCCTCGGGGAATATAGTCGTGAGCATATATGCTAAGTTATAGACGAAACGAGTTGTGGATGTGAGTGATGCATTTCCTTTGACGTAGCCTGCTCTGGATACGCACTACGTATTGATTCTTTATAAATAATCGACCTCTGAATTAGTTCAGCAAATAACAGGTAGGTATCTATACTGAATATATCATTCATAGAACGGAAATGGATAGCATTATAAAATATCTGGTCTAGTACCAACAATGCGCACCCACGTACGGGGCTCAGCGTCGGCGTCGGTCTATAATGCTATAAACACTTTAGGTTTAGCGTGGTGTGGTTACTAAGAACTTCCCACGTGAAAACGTGACCTAAATATAATTTGGTATTTATTGATTCAGTGTCTGTCAATTGTATTGGATTCTACATCTTTGTGGCGACTAGTATAGAGCAGGCGAGACTAGGGATTTCGTTTGCAAAATAATGCATATCGCGGTTTGACTTCTACAGGGTGAAATCAGGTGAAATTGATATTATTAGCATCCTTTTAAACTAGTTTACCCATCAAACTGAACAACTTTTACTATGCAAGCAAACCGATCGGAGGAAAAAAATCAGCTGGTCCATACTAAACTGCAATACCTACTCGACTCAATGCTTCGACCGGTTTGCTCCAATAGTGAAAGTTGTTCAGTTTGATGGGTAAACTCTTTGTTTAAAAGAATTCTAATGATATGAATTTCACCCTGGAAAAAAAAAGTATTCTTGAGGTTATAGGATCTATAGTTTTGATGTTGCTGGCGAGTTTTGTGGTCCAAAATTGTGTGATGTCATACATTTTTTCTATTTAATACTCGTATTCAACTTTTTTTTCTAAAACCTTTCGTATAGGGTAGCAAATGAAAAGGCACCATAAGCTGATTCTCAAAATTAAACTACATCCATACATTTCACGTATTGCTAAGTTTCATTTACGCACGGAGACGGAGGCCAAAAGAACAAGGCAGTCCGCAATTCTTCTTCAGCATCTTTATACAGGGTGTACAATAAAATGGGACAGCCACTTAAAGGGGTGCTTTAGACCATCAAACTGAACAACTTTCTCTATGGGACCAATATCGAAATCGCGAAAAAAAAATCCGCTCTCCCATACAAAACTGCAAACATAACTCGACTGAAATGTATGGGACAGCAGATTTTTTTTTCGCGATTTCGATATTGGTCCCATAGAGAAAGTTGTTCAGTTTGATGGTCTGAAGCACCTCTTTAAGTAGCTGTCCTATTTTAATTTACACCCTGTATTTTATAGAATAGAACATTTCGTCGCAAATTTTGATCATCACTGGGTACTTTTTTGGTATTACCAGTGAAGCAATTAAAACAATTTTGATCTTTCTTTCTAAATAATATTTGCCAACAATTAGCCAAGATGCAGTTTTCCGCCTTTTGTTCTATACTACTCTATTCATACTAGTTGATGTTTTAAGACACAATGTAACCATATCGAATACATATTCAGATTTGGTTTCCTCTCTTATCAGGCAGATTCAGTACTATTTAGGGTATTGGTAATAATAATGGGATAAGATTAGAAAGATGTTGATGAGTCTTTTATTTTCTAATCTAAACTATTATAAAACTGTAACGGAAGTGTGTCTGTACATTGAAGATATTTACAAAAAAAAGATTACAATATGGTTTTTAAATGTCCTTAATTCCAAATCACAAATTTTTGGATTTTTTGTCTGTCTGTTTGTTTGTTTGTTTATTTGTTAGTTAGTTTGTTTGTGGGATTGTTTGTTCGAGCATCACGCAAACTACTGAACCGATTATGATGAAACTTTTTTCGTTTGATAGCTTATGATCTGACTTAAAATCTGGTATATAATTTATGCGGACGAAGTCGCGGGTAAATGCTCGTAAGAGATAAGTGTACTTTTTGCAACCATCAGCAGCAAGGCTGATTCAGTGTTTATGGGGTGTAGAGCATTTCTGTGATGGGGATGGACCAGGTCTGCCTGCATAACTTCAGTCGGTTTAGTAGTTACAGACGTTGAAAGGTCAGCAAAAAATTTACGTATGATATTATTGTAGTATGCACTGTAGCTATGTGAACAGTACAAAAACTGACATGAACTGCCAGTCGGTTTAGGAGATACAGCCTTTCAAAGGTCCGACCTTTGAACGTCTGTAACTCCTAAACCGACTGAAGTTATGCAGGCAGACCTGGTCCATCCCCATCACAGAAATGCTCTACACCCCATAAACACTGAATCAGCCTTGCTGCTGATGGTTGCAAAAAGTACACTTATCTCTTATACTATTTATTTTATTAGAATTTTATTTGTTGTAAGCATTAGTATTTTGGCTAGCTATAATAAAGAGATCACTGATACCCATTAAGAGTGGATATAAATAAATGTGCAAGTGTAATATTACGAACCTCGGCTGTCAACTTGTCACTCGACAAGTCCATTGTGATGAGCAGGTGGAGGTAGTTCTTAGTTTTCATTTGAAAATTATGTCAGGGACATATTTGTTCTGTTATCGCTTCTTTTAAATATAGTAGTTGATGCGTAGTTTATTTTAAAAAGTTAGTTTGCTACCGCAGCTTTGCACTCGTTGATTTATAGAGAGGATACATGGATTTGCAGTGTCTTAAAAGGAAAGTCTTCGATCAGTGTGTGTTGCCAGTGATGACATATGGAACAGAGACGTGGTCGTTCACTCAAGGCCTCATAAAAAGGCTGAAAGTCACCCAAAGGGCAATGGAGAGGGCTATGCTCGGAGTTTCCCTGCGAGATCGAATCAGAAACGAAGAGATCCGCAAAAGAACCAGAGTAACTGACATAGCCCAAAGAATTGCTAAACTTAAGTGGCAGTGGGCGGGGCACATTGCTCGCAGAACCGATGGCCGGTGGGGCCGAAAAGTTGTCGAGTGGCGACCGCGTATCGGAAAGCGCAGCGTGGGTAGGCCCCTCACACGGTGGACCGACGACCTGGTGAAGGCGGCGGGAAAACGTTGGATGAGGGCAGCGCAGGACCGGTCGTTATGGCGATCCTTAGGGGAGGCCTATGTCCAGCAGTGGACGTCCATCGGCTCTGATGATGATGATGATACATGGATTTAACAAAATACCCTTGTAATATTTAAAGGGGTGGTTTAGTTATCAAACTGGACAACTTTCTCTATGAAGACCACTTCGGAAAATAAATAAAAAGTCTGCCGTTTACAAAACTGCAAACCTACTCTTAAAATGTAAGATTTTTGAACTTTTCTGTTTTCTTTTGGATTTTCTTCCCAAATGTATGGACAACTGTTTTTTTTAGAGATATTGTCTTTAGTTTCATAGAGTTGTTGTTGTTGTTGTTTTCATTTGTTCAGTTTGACGGTCTGATTATAACTAATGCTGCATTAAAAAGATTAGCCAGTCAGCAATGGTCGTATCGAGGCTGACTACCCAGGGTGCGCCACACGAACTCAGATTTTGTCACTCGGAGAGGCTCTTTCCTAGCACCCTGTATGTATATTAATCATCATTAAACAGTTATACGATAACGGAAAATCCTAACCGACTATTAAGGTCAGGCGTGATCCATACAAATAAAAATATAAATCAAGCTTTGACCCGCAACTTCGTCCGCATAAATTATATACCAGATAAAATCTGGTTTACAAACTGTCTGGACTGGACTTAAAAAGTCAGATGATAAGCTATCAAACAAAAAAAGTTTCATCAAAATCGGTTCAGTAGTTTTTGAGTGATACTAAAACAAACAAACAAACAAACAGACCGACAAAAAATCAAAAAATTGGTGATTTGGAATCAGGGACAGGTAAAAACCATGTCGTAATTTTTTTTTAAATATCTTCAATGTAGGTACAGACACATTTCTGTTACAGTTTTATAATAGTTTAGATAGCAAATCGAATCATTGCAAACTGACAAACTTGTACTAATAATAGTCTACCACCTTATCTTGGCACGCCTCAAAAACGTTCATCGTTGCTATATAATAATATATAACTCTCGATAGGTCATGTCATAACTCTCATTAATATCATATCGTCATCAAAAGAATCTACATTGAAAAGTCTGTCAAATGCGAGTTGCATAAGCGTTATACGTGTTCCGCATAAATAGAGTATATATTATATTGATTGATTGATTAATTATTACGCTCGGTATTTACCCTGGCTTGTTTAGCACCTAGGATATAAATGCCCATCTATATATTTTTTGTATATTTTGGGGAGGACTAATCGCAAGCCTCTTCTGGCGCAGTGGCTTTTTTAATATTGCGACCAGAGTTGGTTTATTGCGCTCGCTCGCTATTTTTCATAATATACATACGTATCGAACTTATTTTCTTTCTTGACCAAACCAAAGCCCTATTAAGTATACGTATAAAAAACTCTTCTGATAAAATTAGGTACGAAAAGACACCATAATGTTTCAGCTATATTCCGTTTTTCACATTTTGCTTCGGAACACTAACACATCAATGTATCTAAAGTGAAACCCAGCGTGAGCGCAACATCCTTGCCAAATCACGATCACCCGTGAGTAATTGATCATTTGTTTAGATATCTGAGCGTTTGGCCGTATATTCGATACTATTTGAAAGTGATCACTGTTTTGATACAGTGATCTCATCTATAGCCGATTTGTCATTTTGTAAGTGGGCTGTACACTTAGTAGGAACATTGTTTCTGTCAGTTTCACGTCCTGTTTAAGTGAGGAATTAGTAAGTCCTCATCATCATCATCATCAGGCTATCTATGTAAGTTCCACTGTAGGGCACAAGGTTTCACCCATTTAGAAGGGTAAGGAGTGGGTCACAACCCAAAACGTCAATGTGAATCACTTATGCAGGGTAAGTGACAGCCTAGCAAATACTGAAACGGTGAACTCAGATCATCAAACTGAACAACTTTCACTATGGAGCCTACCTGAGAAAACGTGAAAACAAATCAAGCCTCCATGGCTATGTGTGAAGTGGGTGTTGGGAACTGTCAAGTCGATCGCAGCGCACGCTGTGGCAGAAATTTGTACTTTTCCCGGCGAAGCTGTGTCAGATTTGCTTGAAACTATGCAAATCCGCACACTCATTCAATCCTCAAATATCTAAACTAGCAAATACTAATACTTAAAATTTGGCAGGGATGTTTTTATTGCTAGCTAGGTGTTCACAAAAAAAAGATTTTTCGCAATTCAACCCCCAAAGGTGTGAAAACAGGGGTGAAAGTTTGTATGAGAATTTCGTAACAAAGAATGGGAATTTCAGCCAATTAGGTATTATAATATTTTTAATATCGAAAATTTTGCTCATTTATTTAGTTTTTACTTTATTTTAATATAAAATAACAAACTTTATCCTAACATTTTATGTACAAATAATGCACGGGGCCGTGTTGCGCTAGATGGCGCTAGTGTCGTGCACATAGCCATATTTTTTTTTTTTTCGCTTTTCCTGACCTGAGGTAGGCTCCATAGTGAAAGTTGTTTAGTTTGATGGTCTGAGTTCACCGTTTCAGTATTTGCTAGGCTGTCACTTACACCCTGCATAGTTATTATTTAAAAAATAGAAAGATGGTATGTGATGTCATTTAACAGATCTTACATGATCGGACAGACTTTGTCCTGTCTAAAAACCTTATTTGGAATACCACCACCATTTAAAAAAATTATCTAAATCGGTTCAGCCGTTCTCAAGTGACGCACCTATTACCAACGTAAGCATAACATTTTTATTTATATAGATAGTTATCGATTTAAATATCCCTGTTAATGTTTTAAGTACACATTTTTCGTAAATTAAATTAAATTAAATTAAAAAGTATTTATTTGTCTCTTATTAAACAGTTACATAATACAATAAAGCATGGTTTTAAAAATAGCAAAGAGACAAAAAGGTTAAGGACTCAGTTGCCTTCGGGGTTGCCGTCTGCCACTGCTATTCTGTCCCTCCCTTAAACCAAATAGAACATAAAGAATATTCGATATCGATTCAATAATAGAGTCTTCTTCATTGAACACCAAGACCTGTATTCGAGTTACAATATCAACATGGTGAATTTAAAAGCTCTTTCAGCTTGATGTATTTCGCACTAATTTCTCAAAGTCCGCACTACTACGGATGTTATGTCAAGAAGTTTAAATTATACATCGAGTGGGTAATATTTGTTTGTTTTATTAAATTCTGTGTTTGAACGCCGTTTCCTGTGATCTTAGTATTGCAGAATAACATTCTGGAAGTACATTCCTCAAAATACAGTGTGTTTTCAGAGGGAATTCGTGATCGAAAATATCAAATTGCAACAGTCCAGGTGTTCCTCATGGCATAGTTTAGGCACAATACAAGAAAGATTATCTTCTATTACTACATACAGTAGGGGCACTCTCTGCCTCCCACCAACTTCTTACTTCACCCCCTCTATTGCCCTCTGATTACCTCGGCAGTTGCCAATGTTAAGCAATTCACTCAGTATTGCACATGCTTACCTCCTCTTTTACTCCATTTGTATGAAATGACAGCTAAGTCTCCAAGGTGTGGTTTAGGTGCTCAAAGTTGTGTTATTCAAAATCGGAGCTATTTCTGGAATATCTCGTTAGTAGTTAAAAACTATACCGCTAATTTGTAAAGGACAAACTGGAGACACGAAAGTAAGATATCAAAAACAGGCTAATTTGAACCTTGGAAAGAACAATGGGCAATTTTATATGGACCCTGGGCGCAGTATTTATACCTTCCTTAAAATAAAGACCTGAATAGTACCTTCTTTTTATTATACGACAGCATAACTCAAGGCATTTAATAAAAAAGTTACAGTAAATAAAATAAATAACGCTCACAGGCACAATACATTGTAATGATCCCAAGGTAAGCCTCAGGCTTTACCAACAGTAGTTTTAATATTTAATTAGTAATTAATTAAATATTGTTGTAACGGTATGCAGAACTATATACTATTACCTATTCTGTGGTAACGGTAATCGTTACGAATGCTAATATTGGCAAGGCAAAGACATCTCACTTTCGAGTTCACGTTCGAGTTTAAAGTTTGTGCTATACAGCTGAAATACTATTTTCTCGGTATCGTACCACAAACGTCATTTTTGAATGATCGTCATTACGTCATTTGATATAAACAGCAAATCATTGCTCACGACTTTATTCCCGAAAAAAGTTAGAGATCTAAATATACCATATTCAGAAAATCCACAAAATACATTAAAAAATAGGTCGCTTCTTACGACATTCGTCTAGGTTGGTGCTATTCTAAGCTAGACACAACACAGCACGTGATGGTGCTCATGTATTGTGATAAATTGATAATGGTGGTCTTGACTCAAAACAAGAGCGAATATCAAAAGACGTAATCTGGGTAAGAGATGCAAAAGAAAGTCAAATAAGTAACTGAATTGACTTTTGAATCAAGGTAATTTTATATAATATCATCATCATCAGCCTATCATCGTCCACTGCTGAACATAGGCCTCCCCAAAGGCGCGCCACAAAACTCTGTCCTCGCCGGCCTTTCTTCGTCCAGTCGCTCCCCACAACTTTTTTTTGGTCGTCTGTCCAGCGGGTAGTAGGGCATCCCACACTACGCCTACCAGTACGCGGTCTCCACTCTAGAACTCTGACACCCCACTGGTTGTCAACTCTTCGGCAGATATGACCAGCCCATTGCCACTTCAGCTTGCCAATTTTCTGAGCTATGTCAATCAGTTCATTTCTAATGTGACCTCTCAGAGTAACACCGAGCATAGCTCTCTCCACAGCTCGCTGAGCGACCTTGAATTGATGAACTAGTCCTATCGTCTGTCTGTCTATTATATCTATGCGTAATAGGAATGTTTATTACTTGACTAGTGTGACTTTGTAAGAGGAAACTATAGGCACGTGATGAATAAAGTTTTCCGAAGCTTGCAGATGAAAATAAAGCCGGTCATGTGAGAGAGTAGACGCAGAGAAAACGTGGGAGTTATTTGCAACGGATACTGAATTAAATTTATTTTTAACGATGTTTTATACGTCATTTATTATTTTATTATCTTTTAGTTTTATGCTTGTGTTACTGGGCCTGCGCGTTGGAGTATGGTCCGTGTCTCGCCATTATTATGCACAGGAGGCATTTGTCCTTCTTGTTGTTGTAATTTGTCCTTTTTGTTGTGGTATTGGACTAGAACACACACACACACACTCAACACAATACACTTTTTTTGATAATATATTATGCTGACTCTTCTAGTTTACACTTCAAACTTGCATTTACGTATTGTACTTTGATTATACTAGTAGATACTACTAGTGTATGTTATGTCCTTTGTAAAAAAGGTTACTATAAACTCGATGATCATAAGAATAGTTATTTTGTTTTGTTTATTAGATATGTGCTGTAGAGTTTCTAAGTGCAATACAGCAATAAAGCTAAAAATAAAAAAAAATCTTAGATATCATACAGGTCAAACAGATATATAATATTTTTCGTTTTTGGGAGTCCCTGAAAAAACAAACGTTGAATTTATTTTTCTGCTGAATTATTGACAATAGCGATAGCGGCCCGTCCGGGCTTCGCACGGGTGGACGGTAATCTTTTCTAGCAATAAATAAAGCCCATGCTACCTACTCAGGGTGAATGTAGCTTTCTAATGGTGAAAGAATTTTTGAAATCGGCACAGTAGTTTTTGAGTTTATTAATTACAAACATACACACATACAAAAATACAAATCTTTCGTCTAGTATATATAGTATAGATTGATATTCTTGCTCCTAACTAATGTTGTTCATAATACTGATCCCTATCGACCCACAGGGCCAGATGGAAATGTCCGACCCAGAGGAGAAATTGAACACTGTGGATGGTCAAAAAAGAGTGACTATTTCTAAACTATTATAAAAATGTAACAGAAATTTGTCTGTACATTGAAGATATTTACAAAAAAAAATTACGATATGGTTTTTAGATGTCCCTGATTCCAAATCACCAATTTTTGGATTTTTTGTCTGTCTGTTTGTTTGTTTGTTTGTTTGTTCGTTTGTTTGTTTGTTTGGGTGTTTGTTTGTTCGAGTATCACGCAAAAACTACTGAACCGATTTAGATGAAACTTTTTTTGTTTGATAGCTTATCATCTGACTTAAAATCTGGTATATAATTTATGCGGACGAAGTCGCGGGTAAAAGCTCGTTACTTTATAAAATCATAGAGCCGTAAAAACATTAATTTTATACCGGATGATTTTTTGTACCGTTCCGGAAATTTCAGGGGTGGGAGGTTTCAGACCATCAAACAGAACAAGTTTTACCATGGAAACAAATCTGGTTTCATAAAAAAAACTGCTGTCTCATACATTTGAGTCGAGTAGGAATTGCAGTTTAGTATGGAACAGCTGATTTTTTGTTGCAATTTCAGCTTTACTCCTATAGTAAAAGTTGTTCAGTTTGATAGTCTGGTATAGACCAGGCCCCCCCTTCAAAATAAAGACACCCCCGACATTCAGGGGTAGCCCTGAAAGTTGCAGCTGGTAACAAAAATCATCCGGTATAAATGTTAATTAATCTTGTATACTGTATATCGGCCCGCTTGCGCCAGGCAGGGTTATCGTCATTAACTCAGAACTAGACGCTACTTTGGAATTAAATTATAATTATGTCTTGCACCATCCTGTTTTAGGGGGCTAAACTTGTGGTATATTTAAATTTTAAACCGCTGATGTGGTAGGTTTAAGTCACTAAACTACGTGCTAAATATGGCTAAATGTCAAAATTGAGACAACAGCTGTTTTTGTTGACATGATTGAAAACTGAATGATTTTAAAACAAAACGACGAAAACGAAATGTCATTGCCAAAATAAAACAAATGAGACAGATAAATACAAAGAGATGCAGTGTGAAAGGGACGTGCATATAATGTTCATTTATCAATCACTTTTCATATTTTGTCGGATTACATAAACTCTATGGTCATTTCGGATGTTGCCAGCGAAAAATAGAGAACTGTCAGGCAAGTTAACTATGAACTAGTTTTCATTGGCGCAAGACAATCTTCGATAACCCTTTAGGTCCGTGCTACTAAACACGGGGTTACGCATTTTAACACAGCATTTGGCGCAAGTGGGCTTAGGCCCAAAGCCAGGCCAGGCTTGTCTTGCGCCAATGAAAACTAGTTCATAGTTAACTAACCTGACAGTTCTCTATTTTTCGCTGGCAACATCGTAAATGACCATAGAGTTTATGTAATCCGACAAAATATGAAAAGTGAATGATGAATGAACATTATATGCACGTCTCTTTCACACTGCATCTCTTTGTATTTGTCTGTCTCATTTGTTTTATTTTGGCAATGACATTTCGTTTTCATCGTTTTGTTTTAAAATCATTCAGTTTTCAATCATGTCAACAAAAACAGCTGTTGCCTCAATTTTGACATTTAGCCATATTTAGCATGTAGTTTAGTGCAGAGGGGGGACAGAGGGGAACTTTGAGGAAAAACGCTAAGAAACCAGCGGCATCTTCTTTGAATAACGTGTAACTACAAAAATATTGTCTCAAATTTCCGATAGATGTCTCTTCAAACTCAACAATAAAGCAAATTTATTACTAAAATTATAAAAAAACGTTGATCCTATTTAATACAATTTACGTAATATTTCAAAACTGTTTTAATTAAAATTAGTAAATAATTTAACTTATGTTCTGCGGTAGCACCATATTATTGTCACCTAGCAACACCAGCTACAAGTAAGTTGTCACAATATGGCCGCCGTTACAACTTGCGCGTACACTTGTTTGTGTTTTGCGCCCATTTTGTGATTTGAGTGTTTTGAGTGTTGATCTTCACTTCAGACGTTGAGGCAAGATTACTCCTCCGTCCTGTTACTGAGGCTACTACTCTAAACTAGAACAAAATAGCTCATTACTGAGAAAAAGTAGATTCCATTGTAAAGCATACATATAGCTATAGGTATGCGTATATATAGCAACTGTTTCTTGTTAAATATCATAGGTGGCGTTTCAAATTTATTTGCATTAAAATGGCACTAGAGGGCTCTCTTTTTCCGATATATTACTCTACTCTTTGGTTTAGTGACTTAAACCTACCACATCGGCGGTTTAAAATTTAAATATAACACAAGTTTAGCCCCCTAAAACAGGATGGTGCAAGACATAATTATAATTTAATTCCAAAGTAGCGTCTAGTTCTGAGTTAATGACGATAACCCTGCCTGGCGCAAGCGGGCCTTAGTGTATTATAAAGTTTTGAAGGCTCAAACAATTTCATAAAGTAAAAAAAATCTCTGAAACCACCTGTCAAAATCACGAAGCTAGCTTGGACGCACTATAACTTTACGACCTTGTCACCTCAATAAATCTGGTCTCAATAACATAAAACGCATTTAAAGTCATTTCATCCAAAACAACTGCGTTGGCTCTATTACATTAAATTAAAACAGATGATTTATAATTTTCATAATGACCACCCGAATTATAAGCATATGCATCATTGTCATAAAAGTATCAAAATTAATTATCCCCGCAAACTGTCAATCATAACTGTATATTTATTATAATTACATGTCAAAACCACCCACATGGACATTATGGGTCAAGAACTCAAGACAGATATTGCACTCATGCGCAATTCATCCAATGTGACTATAATGCTGATTTGATTGCATCTGATGACTACGTAATTATCTTCTCAAGATTACCGCTGCACCCTTACGCAATCGGGAGCCACGTCGCAAGTTTGGCTGCAAGCGGTTGTGGCATGCGCGTGGTGTTTGCGCGGTTCGCGTTTAAGTTTGCCACTAGGCTCCGCCCTCTCTTCTTAACTGCCGTTTTGCTCAAAAAACAATCCTTTAGATTGGGATAGATACTCCCACAACTTGGTACCTACTTGAAATTGGCAGAAATGCAGAGCTAGACACAAGCAAAAGTCCACTAAAGGTTGAACCTCTTCAGTGGCAGCACGGAATCGCATTTTTTCTCACTCCATCCTTTTCTGTCGTTCGAGAACGTAATTTGATAGAGTGAGAAAGATAGCAAGAATACGATCGCACGCGGAAGCACCGACATTACTGCGACCTTTTTCGCTCTAGCAAATCACGTTCTTGAGCGACAGAAAAGGGTAGAGCGTGAAAAAATGCGACTCCGTGCTGCCAGATGAGGCTCAACCCTTAATCTATAAATAAAAGGTTACAGTATGTTTCCCGTGTTCAGGTTTGGAATAAAACCGTGATATTCTTCTAAATATTCTTTTATTTGCACAATAAGAAAACGCCATACATTCACCGCGAACAAGGAAGAAAAAAAGTGACCGATAGCGACACCTATCGGTAGCAAAATTGAATAACACATGACAAGGGACAAAGAATCTGCCCATGCAGCCAGGTCTTCTTTTTAAATTTAACTCAACATCCCGTAAACCAAAAATAAAAGCAATAACTCAAAATAATATTTTGACATTAGCAAGTTGTTTTTTCTCAAATGTTTCTAAGATAAAGGACGTAGAGGTCCTTGTCCGCGATCCTAAAGAAATAAAATAAAATAAAATAAATAAAAATAGAATAGGTCGTAGGTAGTTATGCAAGAGACATTCATTATATATTAAAAAATACGTACATACAAAATATTATTCATTATTTTACAATTTGATTTATTTAAATTAGTAATAAGACAAGACAAGCTATATTTATTTTCAATATCTTTTTGGCATTATTTTTTGTGACTACCACCGCATTGTACAGTGTTACCACAGAGTACTGTAATTACTACGTTACTGTTGCTGTAGAGAAGATGCGGCCATGAAACCATACAGCACAATTAAAAAAGAAAATCTATAATATACCTACACAGAGTAACTAGAAAAAAAATGAGTTAGGTAGGATCGGGGAGGGAACAGTGGCTAGGATTTTTTCAACAGGCTGTTGCATGAAAAATATAAATTCCTGAAATAGTTGTTGCAAACACAAAGCATAGTGTAATATTGAACTTTCATATGTAGTAAATAGATTTACTATTCATCAAAAAAGGTACATAAATATCCATTCTATTTTTTTTATTGGATATCGAGCCACTGTGTACCTACGACCTGTTGTAGCACACAGGTCTCTTTCTAGCACAGCACATTCAAGCCACTGTTTCTGTTCTCTCCTCGACCTACATGAAGTTACATAGCCAAGGCGTGAAATGTTGGTCATTCATAAAACTAATCATCAAGTTTATAAATTAGGTATTCTTTGCTAAGGACTTTCATTTGTTGCCACTTTATAGCAGTCTTAATATTACTGTATGTTTACTGTCATCTTCCAGTTGCCAAGGCATTATCCAACCAAGTTTTACGACTAAGTATATCTTATTTATTTATGACAAATAATAAAACCTAAGCCATTTGTTAGTACGCGAGCGTTCGAAACGAATTGTGAAGTTGTAATGATGCCAATATTTTGAAAGTTGTTAAACGGTTGTTAGATTTTGTTTTGAGGTGAACGTATTAAATACAAGCTGTGCCTGACATGCGTTGCAATGCCCATTTTTTCCCTTCATACACTTGCCCGTTTTTTCCATAACTTATATTCATTATGGATAATGTATAGAGATCGGATATTCGGTTGCATATTTTCCTAAACTTCATTTTTGGCTATAAAATTATGGAGCTTCTATAATTTTATAGCCAAATATTTTTTAAATATTTATTTATCGGGATGCTAGGAAATCCGGAAACGCATTACTAATCAGATGCATGTATGGAAGCAACTTCTTAAAACTATTTAATTAAGGCTGATGACGTATTAAATATGCGCTGTATTTTTCGTTTCAAAATGTGGACTTTTTAGCCTCCGTTTAGGGTTAGAAGAATGTTAACTTTATTTTACTTACCATTTACTTATAACTTTTCAGAGCACTGAACAATTCTTTATTTAATTCAATAGGCACAATACATAATATTTTCACGCCTGTCTCCCCTTAGGATGGGCAGCCACATCTGCATCATAAAGTAAACATTACAGTAGTAGAGGAACTGACTTGAGTTGTCAAATGCAACCGTTTTCAGGCTGTTTTCAGGACATTATTTGTAGGAAAAAACTCGAGCACTGTCTATAATTCTGAGTCTAACGTGAAATCGTGGATAATTTAATGAAAAAGTGTTAGTGTATTTCACAAAATTATCAACGATTACACTTTCGACAATAACAAAATTATCAACGATTACAGATCCCAAAAAACGTCACATATTCATATCCATAGATCTTCCAAAATACACAGATAACTACAGTAAGCAATCTAGATAGGTAACTGAATCAATCGATACCAACTCAACTCAATGAAGTCATCGACGTACGCGAATACGTTTATATCTACACGACACATAAGAAACACTTAAATTTATCCACCTGTTGCAATACATTAGTTTCCATTAACCAGAAACTCGTATAATGTCACGTAAGCTTCTTGATACAGCGTACAGCTGTTTGGCGTTATCAAAAAACCAATTAGTTTATTGACCTTTAGACCCTGGGAGAAGAACAGTCCTGTCCTAAAAATTTTAAGTTTAAGTAAAAGCTTTTCGTAAGGAGACCTAGTAGAAAGTACAGGGCAAAGGAAGCGTCGGTAAACCACGAATGTCGTGGCTCGCGAAGCTGACAGAGTGGACGAAACGCTGAAGCATCGCCAGCGTCGAAAAGCTGTTTGGCAAAAGATAGACAGGGATATGCAGAGCTGACTGCCAACCTAATGCTAATGGAGAGGAAACGGAAGAAGAACGGAGAAGATACCTAGCTAGATGGTCTTTTGCTTGTATCTATTTGCACTGTAAAAAATTTTTGCCAATGTCCAGTATTTTTTGGAGTATCGTAATCTCAAGGGTTGTTTTATGTACAATACGCATTTTAAATAATAAATAATGGTGGAGCCTCGTGTCAAGCCCAAAACACCCGACTGACACACGACCGCCTCCAAAAAGATTTGCAAAGCGACTTCCGAGTACTTACAACCCGAATAATAGGCATCTTCTGAGTAAGCTCGCTACATCTACGACCCCATCTTCGTCCTGAGGACTGGATTGAGGTCAAGAGCAAACCCATAGTTAATAAAAAAAAAAAAAACGTAGCTAGAACGTAGTGTATTACATAGTGTAAGTAGCTAGAGCTTTTTGTTCTCTTCTAGATGTCATTGACTTTGATTTGCCATCGTGGTAAAGAGACGTTGCGACATTCAGCAGTATCGAAGGCTCAGCACGTGTCGCGTCGCTTGGTGAGGCTCATTGTGCTGGAAGTTAATATACCTTAGTCTTGTTTCGGTCCCAAACTTCGCAAAATTGTTTACAGCTTTCGTGTCTGTCTGATCTCTTTAAATCCTATACGCAGCCAGTGCTCTTTGATTTTTGCTCACAAATCCTTCCACGTGCAAAAGGTCAGGCATCCATGAGATGCC
Organism: Agonopterix subpropinquella; assembly: GCA_922987775.1. Lineage (NCBI taxonomy): Eukaryota > Metazoa > Arthropoda > Insecta > Lepidoptera > Depressariidae > Agonopterix > Agonopterix subpropinquella. The sequence continues at coordinate 5,667,370 of OV277716.1, read as the reverse complement.
ATACCTATAGTTTGGTCAGTGCCAGTCATCAGAGTACGGACCAAGATGAACATGAGTTCGTATCACAAACCTATTTGAGATTTTACTCTTCTGAGACTTTTCCAGAGTGCTCACGGCTTCTTGAAGCCTCGTAACAAGTTATATCAAAGAATACCTATACGATGTGAATGTGTGTGTGAATATATATTGTTACGTGGATATATCTTACAGTGCATAAGACTAGGGAACTCCCCGCCTAAGAAGCGTCATGCGTAAGCTCTATGAAACGCGTTTTCCTCGCAGATAGGTCAGTAGATAGAGATTGCAACAGATATTTTTGGACAACGACTCTTAAGCCCTTGTAGCGAACAACAAAACATGAATCGATTTCTAACTAAAGAACAAAATTGCACTGCGTTAGCTCAGCTTCTATCTTCAGCGGAAAACACCTCTGCATCTCACGTCACGACGTGACGAGCCAGTTATCCAACTGGCTTCGTACACCCACTCGCATTCCGTACCGCCCGCCTCGGCCCATCGCCAACATTTTCATAGTTTAGTTACGATTTCGAAAACGACCCGACGCGTCCGCCGCCGGCAACCGCCCCGAATCTCGAAAAGTTTCGAATAACCTTCGTTAAGTTCTCGAAAGTCTTAGTATAGGTTCTAAGTGTGTGGTTTTTGACTTGAGTGTCGTGAATCGAATTGGAGCTATTGGATTAATTTACTGTTTTTAGGTATGTAGTTTTTTATTATTATTACTTTGGGGGGTTATTGAAACTAAACGTTGGATGTATGAAAAAATTTAGAACGATTTTCTGCAGAAAGTTTCAAAATCTAAATCTATGAGCGTCGATGACTCACAGCGTATTTAGTTTCAATATTGTAAATTTTGCTGCAAAGAAGAATTCAGATATATTAGAAAGCTGTAAAGAGGCTAAATAAGATCTTATAAATGCTGTATGTTTGGTTAAATTTGAGTAAATGTGAAACGCATACGCTGAAACGTTAGGTAATCGTCGGAAGTAAGGTGTAAGTTATAAAAGTTCCAAACGGCGAGTTTCTGAGGCCTTCAGTCTTTACAGAAATAGCACGAGACGATTCGTTTACACTGAAGATTTTAACACTGATCACCCACACAGTTACACTTCACCTTGTTCGTGTAGATGGCGCTGACCGTTGTGACTTGCGCATGAGTCACTTGCGTAAATCCGAGAGCCAAGATCTAAAATTTTAATAGATCTCAAGACGCTTTTCAACGGATGATGGATGTTTCTGTTTTATGATAAGTCTTATTGAGTATCTTAGTGAAAATTAACAGTTTTGTCATCAAAACTGACACTGCAGGCAAGACTTTTGGATTGTTGACAAGTTGTTTTGCTCTTAAATTCGCTTCGGTCGACAGAAGTATGCGACGAAATGATGCAAATAAATGAAGTGATGATAGTTATCTTTAATTTGTATGGTCTTCAGTTATATTGATTGAAAAGGAAACGAAGAAGTAAAATAAACACGTTGTGATGAAATGAGGAGGTAATTATGTTGAGACAGTGGTTGCTGGCAGATCTTGTAGAAAGACTTACATATTTTCAGTAATATTTATGGCACACTATAGAACCTTAGTATGGTAACATTTAGGAAGGTTCATATGTTATCTGCTTCATAAACATTGTACTGCAAAGATTATTTTATTACTTCACACGTTTGTGGACACTTAGTCACCCATGTTGTACCAATTGTTGGACACAAATATTTAAAACGAAAAATGTAGAGCTAATTATTATTAACCTATATGATCATTGCAAGCAAATTGCAAGTTAGAATTTGACAGTGATTTCTACGGCATCCGCGTTACAGAAAAGTAGAATATTTCGGATGCTATGTTACCTAGTCGTGTAACATTTTTTTTTATCACAATTCATGACATGTCTAAAGTATGAGCTAGAGACCCGACTAAAAAAGAAATACTCGTAGGTCTCAGATGGAATGAAAAATGTTACTCAAATACTTTCTCTTGACCATCTCAAGTTATTACAATTAACATTTAGGAAACAAGTGCGTTTGTTTTGACTTTTTCATTTCTATGGAATCTTTTGCACAAACTATGTAGGTAGGTACTTTACACGTACAAGAGTGATAGGCCAACTGGGTAAGCATAGCCCAAACCAGTCATCACTTATTTTGCATTACAAAAAAGCACTTGACGACATAGGTACTAAAGTATTCGCACAAGACCTAGACACCTCCTGTCCCTAAACAAAAGTTGTGGGACCAGGATCCTATTTAATAAACATGACAATATAGTAATTTGCAATGAAAATTCAAGGTATATTGCAAGTTTTTATGGCGTGAAACAATATGTGAATGGTATGAATAGGTAATGCAAAATTCTCAGTAATTGTCATGCATATGGAATAGGGCCCAGGCATGCAAACGCTTCTTCCTCGATTCGGGGAAAAACATGAACATGATTATACAGGGTATTGGGGTAAACAGTTGCATTACTTTAAGGGGTGATTGTACCCATGACACTGAACAACATTCCCTAAGAAACCTATACGAATTTCTCAAAAAAAAATTTGCACTTTCCGTACGTAATGCAATCAGTTGATCGAACGTTTGTATGAGAAGAAGTAGATTTTTTTTTGCGAATTTTCTAAACCGTTCTTAAGGAAAGTTGTTCAGTATCATGGGTCACAATCACCCCTTAAAGTAATGTAACCGTTTACTCTAACACCCTGTAAAGGTATTCCCGAACACACGGGTCCATATAGATCCACTCCAACGTCTTAGAAGGTTATGAACGGACTATTCAAAACTGTTCGAAAAGTATACAATAGTCAATAGAATATAGGTAAATAACGCCAGAATTTTCAGCGTGCCAAACGTTCATTCTGACCCCCATTAAGCTTAGTAGTGTTTTTTGTTTTCTACGACTTTTCCATCTATTTCTGGACCATAATCTTATGTCGTGTCTTGCCAAATGGTTACATTGCCGTTGCATTAACTCTGTCAATGCATTATTTTGGATCAAGTAATAAATAAACTTTCAGACACTTTGAATGTCCACAGGTGTATTTTTGGTTGCATTCACAAATTTTCCTCAAGTATTTTTGTAGGTGGTTGTGTGATTCAGAAGAGCAATTGAAGTGTATTCGTGCAATTAATCTGTTGTTTTTTTACGAATTTGATTAATAGTTATTTGTCAGTTTATTATTTTCAACTTCGTAGAAATATTTTATTTTTATTTGACATTGAATTTAACATTGTTTACCACAGGGTTTAGGTAGGCATTATCATCAACCACAGGGTTTAGGTAGGCATTATCATCAAAACAAATGTCGAACAGCATCTATAAATAAATTAACCAGCCTCTGTTAGTTTATTCGAATAGGTACTACATTGACTTTGAAATTTTTTCAGGACGTATAGAAAGTAGGAAGTAAATCTGCATAATTCACTATTTGTTAAATAATTATGTACAATATAGTCTAGATCAATATACCTACCTATGCTAGCTTCGTGATCTAGAGTTTCGGGTTTTGATTTTGTTAACTTTTTTAATTAGTTCATTATTGCGATTTGCGTAAACCTCCACCATTAGGTACAATATTTAATATTATGATTGAAGCTTGCATACATTTTTTTGATAAAATGAAGGATGTGGAAGGAAAAATTGGACGAATTATTGACTTATACGTGTACTGTATCTTCTTTAAGTCATTTTAAAATCACAATGCAATATTATCATTTTTTTAAATAATAAATGCATCTATAGATCGAATTCCAACTGACCTCTCCCGCGCTTACTTACCGACAGAGTCGTCGAAACGATGGTTTCTACTTAAATCGTCAGGCTCTCAAGTTTACTCACTACTGCACTTATGGAAGTGTAAACCGAGCATAAGATAGATAGCCTTATCATACAAACGATGACGTCGTAACTGCACCTCAACAACACCGCCGCTATGATGCGACTGCATCTTCGCGATTTTTACTGAGCGTTGTTCCCGAAACATCGCCGCGATTCAAGATAGCGCGGAGAAGTCGCAGCCGTATCGCGGAAATACGTGTATGGCCGCGATGTCGCGACGATATCGTACCGGCAATACCTACGCCGTTCATAAATCCAACTTGACCAGCCCCACGCCCTTTCTCGGAGTGCATGCATACTTATAGCGAGAGTTGACTATTTAAATAAACTACATTGAGTTATCCGATATAATTAAAATTTACTTACTGAATATTAACCATTCCCTTTTTTCCACAGATCGAAGAGCCAGTCTCTTCCCAACAAAAAACGGCAGCAAGTTGTCCAATGCCGTGATGACCAGCTAACACGATGGGGGTGACAGACGATTTAGCCCCGAGCTTTACGCAGAAGCCGCAGCTGCGTCAAGAAGATGAGGGAAACAAGCTCATCTTCGAATGCCAGCTGCTGGCGGCTCCTAAGCCCGAAATATGCTGGTACCGAAGCGATGAACTGCTCAAGGAAGATAGTAGGACTGTATTTAAGTGAGTGTCTGTGTTGTGAAGTGATGGGGTTAATAGTTGGGGAGTGTTATGTGGAGGAACTACTGGGGAGTTTCCTCCATTGAAAAGGGAAGATCTCCCGCCTGTGAAGCCGGGGACCAGCCGTGGTCCAACAGTTCTTAGTTGGACCTTGTATATATATATATCGAATTTGTGTGATTATTTCTCTTGCGCGATTTAAGTCTTGTTTACGATTGTGAACCATTATGTGTAGCAGCTGACGGGTTACCAGTGTGATGTCGCAAGTTATCTTATGTGCACATTTGCGGGTGCGACAAGTAGCGCCATCTGTTGGCTTCGTTTCTATAACTTGCGCTGTTGTGGATGAGGCCGTCTGTGGCAAGCTCCCCACAAGTAGCATTATGCTGAATACGTCAATATTCGTTGTTGTTTTCGTCAATTTCGGAATCATTGTGGCCTGAGTCAGTCATTAATGTTTCATCATTATCATCAAATCAATTCATTCTAGTCCATCCTGGACATCGATTGTTTGGAGGAGTTCCTAAGTCTCATCGTTAGGTATTCGCATCTAATTGTAGGCTTTAGTTTTGACCACTAAAACCATGGAATTCGATGTTATCATCACCATGTTAGGGAAATATATAGAGCGACTGACAGATAATTATGTTAAGAGTAATCCTTGAAAAATTACAGAAAATTGATAATTGATTTCTGTAAAAATTACAGAAAATGAAAAATTATGTTGTTAAGAGTAAATAATAATGATATATGTTACTTTAAATGTTGTCTAGTATTAGTATGCTATATTGAGTGTTGCAATGTAGAATCACATTTCAAAATGTCGGTCGCTCGCTCTTTCGGGCAAACTCTATCTGTTTATTTTAAATGAATAGCTCATTATTACTAATTGTCCGATTTTATCTGTTCTTAAAAGCTTTAGTAAAATCTGTCTCATGAAATTCCTTTTAGTAATGAATGTGATGGGTTAGCAAAGTAATTTTCTAATTCTGTCAGCATAGGTCGCTTGTTTCTAGTGCTGTCTCTGGGTTCGTTTCATCTCGTTCTCTTCTTTATTATTGTTCTATTTTTTTACATCTGATGGAAGTTTCGATTACAAAAAGGATCCTTCATTTATCTTTAATTTTTTATTCATGTTAATTATGACATTTCTGTGTTAAACAGCTGCTGTTCGTGTTCATTCTTTTCTGCAACTAGGTCATCGTAATCGAGGATAGAATCAAAACAAAGACCTGCCTATCATATTTTGATATTTCTAGTCTAGTGTCTTACAAATCATAGTCAACAATATGACAATTTTCTTTTTCTAAATTAGCGTCAGGTGTAAGTTTAAGGTTTTTGGCTCCCTCATACACCCTTTCTGAGGGTAGGCCTGAGCCCTGCAGTGGGACGTATATAGGTTGATGATGATGATGATAGGTTTAAAAGAGTATCTTGAGGAATCCAAAGCTGACCTAATGACAATTCGAAAGTGGCGACGGGCTTTTGCTCCGATCAGTTTGCTCCAATAGAAAAAGTTGTTCAGGTTGATGGGTAGACTCTTCGTCGCTCACAGCAGGATGCTAATGATATTAATTTCATCCTTTATGAATATTATTATTCATAATATTTTCTTTATGAATATACCAGCGTAACTTTTGTTCTTGCCTGGATTGATAGCCATCGTATTGACTCATTTGATGATGTGATAGGAAACTAATCCTTTAGCTACAGTAATTAATGACCAGTTATAAATCCCAGCTACAATGTAGTTGTGAAAGTTCTTGTCACCGTAAATTTACTCTGGGAAATTATCCGTAGCACATTAATAATAATAATAATAAACTTTATTTATTCTTCTTCCACACAAGAAAACAATTTTGTAGGTACTTAAACTAAACAAGTTATAACAAGGAATTGCTAAGGCATAGGGTACAAAATTACATTTTAGTGTTCCACTAGCTGATGTGTGAAAGACTGGTGCCTATGGCTGGTTTGTTAAAACCTGTGGTACCGGGTCACCAGGCTCTCACCCCTCGGAGCTCGACTTGGAGCCATCCAGTTTAAATGTTGATGTAAATAATGCAATCATTACAGAATACCTATAGAATAATATTATTAATAAGTTACATTATAAGGGAGTGTTAGTTTTAGTTTTATTGTGCACCTATGTGTTAGAATAAGATAGTGTTATGTGTGTGGTGTGTGTGTGTGTGTGAGGTGTGTGTGTGTGGTGTGTGTGGTGTATTAGTGCGTGTAGTTTATATATGTTGTGTGGTGTTAGCGCTTGCCCTACGAGTGTGTGAGATATTTGGTTCAATTACAACGTTTCTATCTAAGTTAAGTAGGTAACAATACCTTTGTGTGTCATGAAAATATTCCTATGAAAGAACAAAGAGTAGCTCCTCAGTTTTTGTATATGAGAGAGTTTTGAGCCAGTTCGAGGTTGTACGTTTGCAAAGAATTTTAGGAAGGGAATGAATTGAGAGAATTGAATTAATGTTATTATACAAGTAGTATCCTAAGAAGCAGAAATACCTATGGGAGAATGTAGTGCGGAGAGTGGGAGGTGGACATATGATATCTTTTCTTCTCTTATCGACAATTTCGGTGGGGTTGTAGGTTATTAGACCATGTTTTCTTAACACAGTGGCAAGGATGAACAGTTGGCGGACCGTGAGGACGTCACACAATTTAAACAGGTTTTCTGTGGGGTAGAGAAATGGTAGTGAATACCCCACTTTTAAAACAGCTCTTTGCGCCCTTTCCACTTTCAACAAGTGGGTTTTGGGAATTCCGCCCCAGGAAGAAATACAATATTCAATGATGGACTGGCACAAAGCAAAATAAACCATCTTTATGACATCGCGATCCGCCACATAACGAAGTGTTTTAAAAATGTATATCATTTTACGAAGCCTAGCAGTTAGTAATTCGATATGAGGCTGGAAGCTTAAATTATCATTATCATATCATTAACAACTATTAGTGTACACAGTTGGAACATTTAGAAGATTGGCACCATTAGTTACTGTCAATATAGGTAGAATTATTTCTTTTTCCAGAGAATTACTTTTTCTGGAATTGTACGATGGGTTAAATAATGGGTTGTATTCCTTTCATTGATATATTACGTTAAACAATATTACATTTCTGTTTGCACTTTAGTCTTTATTTTGTCTTCTTCTAATAAAATTGCACATTAAGTCTTCTCCATCTATTCTATCCGATAGACTCTATTGTTCCCACTGCAGGCCTATTAATCCACCACGCGTGCCTCTACGAAATCTTCCCTTCAGCGTATGCAGGTTTCCTCGCGATATTTTCCTACACAGTTTGAGAGCAGGCGGTTTTACGTCTCTTATTCTTATTAGTAACCTCCTGGCTAAGGAATATGACCATCATGGTCCGCTTGTGCCACCACAACTCTCTAGACCGCTCGATCTTCGCCCGTTGTATGCTGGCCTATATAGTGTTCTTTCGGAAATTTCTTTCACCGCATCGCGGTTCATCTCGTAGGCTCGTCTCTATCTCTTTCCCTCCATTCGGTATTACGCACATAATTTTATTGTATAATATGATTAATTTGTCTAAATCTTTCGAAGCCAACTAGCGACATATGGTAGATATCAGGTCAATGTTCCTATCACCTTGAAGGAGCTTTACGATTTGTTTTCTCTAATACTTCCTTTGATGAGTATTGGAGCCAAAGAGAGTAAGCTGACACAGTTGGCACGCATCTGTAATCTAATGATATTCAAGTGGTAGGCAAATTATTAAAGTGGTGCAGTGTTTTGTTACAATATGTTCTTTCTGTCTTTGGGGACGATTTAATGAAACGTCACACACACCGATACACTTTTTTTCACTCCCTGGATTTATATCCGTTATTCCACACAAAACTAGAATCCTATTCGACCCAAATATAAATGGGACGGTTGATTTTTTTTTCGTTGCTTCGATGTTGGTTTCTTAAAGACTGTTCAGTATGATGGTCTGATCATCCTTATTAAGTTGGACCCTGTATAATATTATACAGTGGATTACAGAATTTGGATCATTTTTGCAAATTTCATTGGGCATCAGTTCCATGAATAATAATTATTGCATTCATTAACATTCTTTTTTGTTGGTCCTATTATTATAGATGCAAAATTTGGTAGAAATCTAAAATACAAAAACATATTGTAACTGATATGTTGTGAGAAAAAAATCTATTTTAGTTTGAATGACCTTGAACGTAATGTGGTAATGTTCACATTTCATAAACTTTTGGGAATGATTGACATGTTTGTTTAATTTCTGTTGGAAAATAAATCATTGAAAGAGTTTTCTCCAAAATAATATTATTTGTTATTTTATCCTTGGATTTTGAGGTTTAGTTTATTTGATTAATTTTCTGTTCGGTTCGACCTTTTGTGATTTGTGAAGGTATAATTTCCTCAGTTCGGTCTTCTCTTTCATCAACAGCGCATAAAGGTACAGGATCATTCATAATATTGCTAATCATGTAGCCACCTTCTCGATGAGCTGACGGTATTTTAAAAAGTAACTCTTTACGTCATATTTCATTGAAAACAGCTTGCAGTGTTGTTATTCTGAGTATCATAATTTTTTTTTAGCTTGACTCAAAGTACCATCCTGTTTCAAGAGAAATGTATTCGTGATTTCGCCTCCTGGTACAGTCCATCCCAAAAGGCTTGGATTTCAATCACGTCCTGTATTATTCTTTAATTTTGTAGAGTCTATCGTGTCATTGAGTTTGACTTTACAATTAGCCTTGGAGGTTTGCTGATCGTTCTATATTTTTCTTCTTTTCATGTCAATTGTTTTAAGATGGTGTTTCTATATTTTACTGGCCATGTATTCGGCAAGTTTTATAGTGTTAGGTGTAGCGTCAAGTCCTCTCTCGAGCAGGTGTTCGAGCACTAAGGAACATTTTAGCAAGTATCCCATTGACTGGATAGGTTCGTCGCAATCACACTGCGTTAGGCCAGAATCCCTGTATCCCCAGTTGTATTAATTTAGTATGCAGCGATCATAGCAGAGTACAATTATGCTCATGCTCAGGACTATATTCTGAAACCTCAGAACATCCATGTTTCATCACACGTTTCTGTGAAGGAAAACATTGTAAGGAAACCTGCATGATTGTGTCAATTTCAAGGCATGTAGTGTATCCACTGTCCATTACAAGTGGCGACGGGCTCACTCCCTGTCTCACTGGACAGAGTTTCGGTACTAGTGAAACGTTGATGAAGCGACAGTCCTGTATTAATTTCTGCTTATTCCACAGGATCCAAAGCATCGCCAACAATAAGTTCCTGGTGGTGCTCGAACTGGACGACGTGATCGAGAGCGATGCGGGGCTCTACAAAGTTAAAGCTAAGAACAAGATGGGCGAGGTGGCCGCCTCCATCAATCTTAACTTCAGCCGTGAGTATATTTTTATCTATTGCTTTAAGCGTTAAAGGTGTGTCTTTACTACTGTATTCAAAAGCGTAATTCATTTAAACATAATTTTTGACCAAATAGATCCTTGACCAGTTCATACGTATACATTGTAAGTTTTTAATCAGTCTTAATTCTTGGTCAAAATACGTAACCACATGGTGTTAGTAAACAGTTGCATTACAAAACAGCTTTCCGTAAGAAACCTGTAGGAAATACGTAAAAATTTTTCTGGATTTTCCATGCTATCAGCTGATCGAACGTTTGTATGAAAAGTCTATCTTTTTTTTGCGATTTTCTTATAGGTTTGTTAGGGAAAGCTGTTCAGTATCATGGGTACGATCACCCCTTAAAGCAATGCAATTGTTTATCCTAACACCCTGGATAGTTACATACATCTTTGTCATCATTCGATTAAGTACCGTTGCAAGATTCATTGAACCTAGGATTAGGGCTCATCATCATATCATCATATCGTATGATATTTTTTGTCTTTCGGTCTGGATGCGGGGATGGTTAAATTTCGAGGTCATGGTGTTTCAGCCAGTCTTCCGCTGCCGGGGTTTACCTATGGAGTTCCTTAATTCTACCGGGGAAACGGGGCGTAGAGCACAAATATTTACCACGGGGGTGAGGTTTGAGATAGAGCCAGTAACGAATTACCTACGTACGGTGTGTTGTGTAATAAACATTATTCTAAAGGAGTAAGCGAACTGTGAAACAGATTGTACTGCACAGTGGCTGTTGGGATACAAATCAATGTTTGCCCAACCCTTTCGATCGACGACCGACAGGTTTGGCAATCAATCGAACAAAACCAAAATACAGTGTGAAATAAGCAAACATTTGTCACAACATTAGGCAGTAATCCAATACTGTGAAATAAAAATACCTTTACGAATAACGCTGTTAGTCATAGACAGAAATAAATGTAGACAAAAAGTTATACTGTTCGGAACTAAACTAACCCACGCCGGGTTTTGAGCCAAGAGGTCGACCGCACGCGCTGGGATAGATTATAAAATACGTTATGCATTATGCTTGCACTGTTAGTGAAATGTAGATATCCAACATGGCCAGTATGCCAGCGTGATATAGCGCTATCACGCTTCCGCTCTCTTTCTAATTGCGCGCGAACAAACGAGATAAAAGACGTGATATAGCCATATCACGTGCAACGTGCTAGCTATGCTGAACATGTCATAATATTTAGGACATGTCTGATTACCCTATCCTTAATAGTCTTAATTTGACGACCCGGTAGGTGTGATGGTTAGCACGCCGAACTGCCAAACCAGAGGCCCTGGGTTTGAATCTCGGTTCGATCATGAATGTTATATTCTTTGGGTCATTGTTGTCTGGTATCCATAATTAAAAGCCCAGTATCTAGTTTGGCTTGGGGTCACATCACAGCAATGTAAGTGTCTATGAGCGTTATTTATTTATTAGAAGCAGATAATGCATGAATATACGTTTTCATATATTGTATGTATAAAAACATTTTACTGCTTATCTTTTATTATTATCAAAGGATTGTAGAAGCTTTCTTTCAAATTAGCATGACAAAGGCAACCTAATAAATTTTGCATTCGCTATGTTACGTTACCTACCCAGTAAACTCATAATTCCACTTTAATATAGCTCCAGTAATGCTAATGTGTATCATACGATAAATATGTTTAAAATGAACGTATTAAAGTAAAGATAATGATCGGGCAGCCTGTGCCCGGCCATACAAAAAGAAAGTACTTTTATAATTTTGTTAGGTAACTTTATAGAATCAGGTGTTCTAGCTCATCACAGCATTAACGTTACGAACAACACAAGGCCCCGAGTCGGGAATTGAATCTGCGACCTTTGTGTGACATGAACTAGATCTGTCGACACGTTTCTGAGCGACAGTTTGGCAAAAAAGTGTTGCAATAAATTTAATTGAAAGACGGTTTCATAGAATTACTTTTTTTGCTTTTTCGTCTCCTCGTAGTGAAATATGAGAGCGCGTTAGAAACATTTGTTATTTTTCTCGGAAAATTTATTTTCTGTCACTATATTAATGCATTTATATGCCCCATTTATAATTATGTTTATGTGCTTTATGCAAAATTTATGAAACTACGGTGTGTTTAAAATTTGAACAAATTAAATCCCACTTCTCTCATACGTAATTTATGAACGTCTCCTCGGCGAAAGAATGTTAAAATAGTGGAGGCGCTTCGCTAAATAGTACATGACGACAATAGACTGATGGGAAGTCAAACTTTGTAAACATCATGACGGACAGAAAGACAATTTTAACTTTATCACTCATTAGACACTTTAAAAGTGCCAAAAATACTTTTGAATCATCATATTCGTTCGTCCCAAAGATGACAGATATCGTGAACGTAGTCCTAGTCATGTGAGTAATTGTCTGGCCAAGATACAATGGGTCCTCGGTCAGAGAGCTAAAATCATCTGATAAACCAAAATAGTAGAGTTAATCTTCTTCTTATCTTGTGGGCAGCAAGCCCTGGACACCTAGACAAAGTACCAAAGTACTTTCGAGAGTTAACGACAGTAGAAAACATAAAAAATGACGGACTTGACGTATGGTTACGAAATCAAATGTCAAATTGTTTCGATCGCCAATGTCAAATCCATACATTCTGTCATTTCTACTAGCGTCTACGCCAACAGAAATGTTACTTTGTCTATAGGCCCAGGCCCTGCACCCGGACTTTCGATGTTCATCGCCACTGTTTCGGTCCGCACTTCATTGTAATAGAGTTGACATTGGAACGAAAACGTTCACGCAATTGCGAAGTTCGAATGTGCGGGTAGAGGCCCTGGTATCCAAGCTTTTCAAACCGCCTTGCGGCATTTGACGTGTTTTTATGTAACGATGCCACCAGAGACAGTTAGTCGGGACGGCTTATCGTGCCATCCGAAGCACGGAATCATCTTTCTTTTCGGACAATCAGGTGATTCAGCCTGCAATGTCCTAACCAACTTGGGAGAAAAGCACAAAGTAACATTTTAGTAGGTGCCCCCCTGGGAATCGAGCCCACGACCTACGTTTCAAGAGCCCAATGCTCTTACCCACAGAACTCTTAACCATTAGACCACAGAGGCAGTTATTAGACCACGGACCAATAGAGTTAATGTAAAAATATCACTTTGTGTTTTAATAACGTATCGCAAGAGTGTCGTTTTAGTCATAACATAAAACACTGATCGATAAAATTCCTCATGGTTTGGATGCTATTTTAGTGAACATTACGGTTTTATTTGAAGTTCATGACATAATTTTATGCGAATTGTTTACGAAACAGTTGCGTAAACCGAAAAACACAACGGGAATCTCAAATAAATAAGAAAACAGAACATACATTTTGGTTCAAGTTAACTTGTTGATTTGGCAGCAACGTGCGTGCTTCTAAAATCGACCACCGATTAGAATAAGTTGTAATACGAATGAGAATTTGTTACCAAGCCATAAAATGCTTAAAATAAAACCGGTCAAGTGCGAGTCGGGATACTCGCGCACCGAGGGTTCCGTACCACACCACCACAGAACACAACATTATTCACTTAGAAAAAAAAAATTTTTGTCCGGGACCTTTAGCGCAAGACCGACTCACACTTTGCCAGTTTTTAGTATTTGGTGTTATTCTGTAGAGTTTGCTCTATAATCACACTAAGTTTGACGCTTGTATGTATTACCGTGTTTACGATAGAGCGTGAAGAAAAAACGTTGATACAAACTAGTTTCTTGTTGAGAACCCCCCTTCATTTTTAACTTTTTGACATTTTTATTATTTGTTAACAAATCCGCCGTAATAACGCATAATCTGAGAAAATTTCAACTATCTAGTATTACAGTTCAAAATTTACAGCCCTAAATAGGTAGGACAGACGGACGGACGGACGGACGGACAGACGGACAGACGGACAGACGGACAGACGGACAGACGGACAGACGGACAGACGGACGGACGGACGGACGGACGGACAACGTAGGCTTAGTAATAGGGTCCCGTTTTCACCCTAAGGGTACGGAACCCTAAAAATATTCTTATTATAACGTTATACCTTGCAGTCTACCCTCTTTATTGTTGTTGATAATTAAAGTAGTGAACTACCGTAATAATTATTATAGCTAAGTTTTAACATTGTGAATATCAGAAAAGGTATTTTAGAGAACAATGTTTTTAGCCCAGTCATTTTACGGTTTGAGCCGGGACTAATTACCAATTGCATTTTTTTTTCGCTATAATATTGGAGAGCCAATTTGAGCTTAAGAATATACCAAAATTAAAAAAAAATTACGTCAGCAACAGTTCCAATTTTAAAATATAGATATTATCTCGTTCTAAAAAAACCTGATGATAATTTTTTTTTGCACATATTTAAGGCTTTACCATCATACATACTTCAAACATGGTGTAAATATTTTTGTCTACTTAGAAGGATTTGAAAAATACATTCGTATTTTCTGATAAATACCTAATTTTTTAAATTTTAATGCCTATTTTATTGATCAAAAATAATGTATATTGTTAAATCTAATTCAAATGAGTGCATTGGTATTAATATTATTAATTTAAAAGCCTTCTGGGACACACAATTTCGATTTCTATGTTGCGTAGCAAATTTTTTTTTAATTTGGTTTAGGATAGTATTTTTGTCACTAAATGATGCCGGTTACAGTTTAAAAGTACAATTAATAATTACTCCCTACCCCGCCTAACAAAACTCCGTAAAATGACAAGCCTAGTATCAGAAAAGGTATTTTAGAGAACAATGTTTTATCACTACTCAGAACGATGAAGAAATGTTAAATCTCACACTACAATGCTACAGTGAATGTTAATCGCGAAATACCTCGGTATATTTCTGGGTTAGCGATTCTGTTTACGTCTGCAAGATGTTATTCCAAAATTATAAACATTTTGCTACTTCAAAATGTTCTGCGAACATTCTGCTCCAATTCCAATTCCGTTGAACGTTTCAATTTGATACTATTTCAATGAAAAGAACTCATTTTCTTAGTTAGGTATAGTTTTTAGAGTTCTGTACCCAAAGGGTGAAAACAGAACCCTATTACTAAGCCTACGTTGTCCGTCCGTCCATCCGTCTGTCCTACCTATTTAGGGCTGTAACTTTTGAACCGTAATAGCTAGATCGTTGAAATTTTACGGCGGATTTGTTAACAAATAATAAAAATGACAAAAAGTTTCAAATTAAGGGGGTTTCTCAACAAGAAACTAGTTTTTATCAACGTTTTTTCTTCACGCTCTATCGTAAAAACGGTAATACATTCAAGCATCAAACTTAGTGAGATTATAGAGCAAACTCTACAGAATAACAAAAAATACTAAAAACCGGCCAAGTGTGAGTCGGTCTTGCGCAAAAGGTCCCGGACAAAAAAAGTTTATTTTTTAAGTTAATAATGTTGTGTTCCGTGGTGGTGTGGCACGGAACCCTCGGTGCGCGAGTAGCCCGACTCGCACTTGACCGGTTTTATTAAATTATTCCAAATAAATAACTAATGAATCTTTTATTTTTTCAGCCGCTGACGAAGAAAAACAGAAGTAAGTATTTTACTAATTCAATTAATAATTAAAAGTTAAATTAATTATGTTAACTTTACGTATAAAGGGTGTAAGGAAATTTATCATTAACCTTAAAACCACTAACTCTACCTATCAAACTGAACACTTTTTACTAAGGGAGCAAACCGATCGGAGCAAAAAAAAAATCCGATGGTGCATACCTACACATACAGGGTGTAACAAAACACCCTAGTAATACTTAAGGGGGTGCTTCAGACCATCAAGCTGAACAACTTTCACTATGGAGCCAACATCGA
Source organism: Agonopterix subpropinquella (assembly GCA_922987775.1). NCBI lineage: Eukaryota > Metazoa > Arthropoda > Insecta > Lepidoptera > Depressariidae > Agonopterix > Agonopterix subpropinquella. The sequence continues at coordinate 5,651,598 of OV277716.1, read as the reverse complement.
AATCGCGAAAAAAAAATCCGCTCTTTCATACAAAACTGCAGTACCGTCTCGACTCAAATGTATGGGATGGCAGATTTTTTTTATTTTGTCTCGACGTTGGCTCCATAGTGAAAGTTGTTCAGATTGATGGTCTGAAGCACCCCCTTAAGTATTACTAGGGTGTTTTGTTACACCCTGTATATCAGTCGACTAGTTTAGTCTTAGACAATTTAATAGTATGGACGCGTAACGCGTGTCATTCTCCTATCTAAATTTTCTGCCACTTTTTGCGGGGGGCGAGGTAACATGAAATTCGCAACTGTGGATTTTATTCCCTATAACTTTAGATTCTAATTTTGAATGTTAAAAATCATGAAAAGTAGTCTCGTGTGAACCCCAAACGTTCTAAGTTCAAAATTATTGTTTCGCAATTATAGGCTGTCTCGTTTAGTGATAACAGTGATAAGGTATAAAATTGAGTGTAAATGCACAGGATCAATTAGTCTCATACCGTGGCAGAGGGGAAATGCTACCGCAAGGCCAGTCCTTCATATTAAATTGTTTAAGAGTTTAGTAGATATTTTTCTTTACACCGTGTATAACCTACTTCAGGAGTATATAATATGCACCTTTCTATCATTGATTGCATTCAAAAGTTGTTGTGACAAAACATAATTATTGTCCTAAACCATGCTCGGGCACTGCAAATACCTCTTAACTACCTCTCTATTAATAAGTATTATAAAAATTTATAAAGACAATCTTAATTTTATGGTTTTTAAATTAGGTAACACTAATTTGCTTGATTACCAAGATACAGGCGTTGCCTAGAGTGCCTAGAGTAGTGATCAAGAATAAATATACAATGTAACTTTTGGCAAATTTATATACATCTATTACATGGACCATGTTTTATCTAAGGGGCGCGGCGATGCGATGATGTGAGATTGTAAGACCGTACGATCTGGGTAGTTTTCTTTGGTTTGACCACAGATAATACAGGGTGTAAGTGACAGCCTAGCAAATACTGAAACGGTGAACTCAGACCATAAAACTGAACAACTTTCACTTTGGTGCCTTTGCAAACCACCTTGCATTTGACGTGTTTTTATGTAACGACTACTACCACCAGAGATAGTTAGTCGGGACGACTTAACGTGCCATCCGAAGCACGGAATCATCTTTCTTTTCGGACAATCAGGTGATTCAAAACTGCTGTACCTACCCGACTAAAATGTATGGGACAGCTGATTTTTTTTCGCGTTTCCTGAGCTAGGCTATATAGTGAAAGTTGTTCAGTTTGACGGTCTGAGTAAACCGTTTCAGTATTTGCTAGGCTGTCACTTACAACCTGGATAATACTTTACTGTTTAACTATAGTACCTACCTATGCTATTATAGTTTAGATACGGGTAGTACTAGTATTTATTCTGTGGTTTATGTGATGATGTTACTTTACGTTCACTAACCTTTGTTTCCAAAAAAATTATATGATTATTTTAAATAATAATATAAATCACGGCACGAATCTCTAGCGCTGACCTTGAATGCGCTGGCCGTATACACCAGACACTATGCACTATTTTCATATAAATTCACTCAGAGACGAGCGCGAGAGAAGAGCGCTAGATTTTCGTGCCGCGAGGTAAATTAACGACAATACTCATCTTCTACAGACAAGTGGACGGAAAAGCGCCTACATTCGCGCGTAAGCCTGCCATCAGGCAGGAGGACGATGGCAAGCGGCTTATCTTTGAGTGCCGCATCGAGGCAGAGCCCGTGCCCAGCGTCACATGGTTCCATAATACCATGGAAGTTGCTCCCAGTCCGAGGCATAAGGTTAGTAACAGAATTCGCACGTAAGTCTGCCATCAGACAGGAGGACGATGACAAGCGGCTTATCTTTGAGTGCCGCATCGAGGCAGAGCCCGTGCCCAGCGTCACATGGTTCCATAATACCATGGAAGTTGCTCCCAGTCCGAGGCATAAGGTTAGTAACAGAATTCGCACGTCAGTCAGCCATCAGACAGGAAGACGATGTCAAGCGGCTTATCTTCGATTGCCGCATCGAGGCAGACGCCGTGCCTAGCGTCACATGGTTCCACAATACCATGGAAGTTGCCCCCAGTTCGAGGCATACGGTTAGTAACAGAATTCGCACGTAAGTCTGCCATCAGGCAGGAAGAAGATGTCAAGCGGCTTATCTTCGAGTGCCGCATGGCAGAGCCTGTGCCCAGCGTCACATGGTTCCATAATACCATGGAAGTTGCTCCCAGTCCGAGGCATAAGGTTAGTAACAGAATTCGCACGTAAGTCTGCCATCAGACAGGAGGACGATGACAAGCGGCTTATCTTTGAGTGCCGCATCGAGGCAGACGCCGTGCCCAGCGTCACATGGTTCCACAATACGATGGAAGTTGCTCCCAGTCCGAGGCATAAGGTTAGTAACAGAATTCGCACGTAAGTCTGCCATCAGACAGGAGGACGATGACAAGCGGCTTATCTTTGAGTGCCGCATCGAGGCAGACGCCGTGCCCAGCGTCACATGGTTCCATAATACCATGGAAGTTGCTCCCAGTCCGAGGCATAAGGTTAGTAACAGAATTCGCACGTAAGTCTGCCATCAGACAGGAGGACGATGACAAGCGGCTTATCTTTGAGTGCCGCATCGAGGCAGACGCCATGCCTAGCGTCACATGGTTCCACAATACCATGGAAGTTGCCCCCAGTTCGAGGCATACGGTTAGTAACAGAATTCGCGCGCATGCCTGCCATCAGGCAGGAGGACAATGGCGAGTGAGTTATCTCCGAGTGCCGCAGCGAGGCACAGCCCGTGCCCCATGCCGCGTCACATGGTTTCACAATACCATAGAAGTTGCTTCCAGTCCGAGGCATAAGGTAAATAACGGAATCTTTTTCTATCTAATCGATGGAGGTCTTTGATTTACAATCGCGGTGAAGAGATTTGCACATCAGCGTTAGGGCTTAGGCTTAGGCTTCTTGAGCAAATAAATGACCTATATTTCTATTTCTTGATTGCTCAGGGTGTGATAGTAGATGGGTGTTCAGTATATCACTCAAATAGGCTATCTTTAACGCATAGAATATAGCAAAGATGTCCGAAAGAATGATGACAAAGTTAACTTCGAATGCTGTTGAAACGAGGGAAATTTTTCTACTAAATTAAAATTCACAGACACCGCCGAACAACCGACCGACAGTAATTTATCAAAACACACAGATCTCTATCTTGTAAAACCATAAAACACAAAAGTTACAATGTGTGAAAAGCATTACGAAATGTGATGCAAGATCGAAAAGATAAACTAGATCAAAAACTTTGTGTATAATAGAAAACAACAGCTGATATAAAGCGAAACTATACTATTTAACCTGGAGAAAAGTAGTCCGAAACAATTACGCAACTCCGTCATCTTTGCCAGAATACATTTAGACATCATAATGACATTACGGAGCTGTGAAAGTAAATATAACAGTAACCATTGCATCTACTCTAGTTTTAGAAGTGCTTAGAAATGGCCTTGACCTCAATTCAGTTGGCTGGGACAGTAGCCAGGTGTGTCCCGACGCACGATGACCTTCCGACCTAAATATATGCGTTATTATTATTGCACTTTTATTTTGATTGATTTTGATTTCTATGTCATGATCTCTGGGTGTCATGCGGGATAGTCTTGGCTAGTTGGTCTATTGTTTAAAACAATTACCAAACAAACATTTTTAGACTAATTACTGAAATGTTTCTTAGTTTCAATAATCTTACTTGTTTTTTAAATTATAATATACGAAGAACTTATTTTAAAATTTTTTGCTATCATAAACTTACGCGATGATTGAAAGATTTCTTTATTCTTTGACAATTTCTTTTTTATATTTCGTTACTGGTTCTTCAATAATGTCCTTTCGTTCTATGTCTTCTTTGATATCGCCTTCATTGGAATACAAAGCGTCGAACTTCGAAATGATTCCAGGAAATAATGGAATTTTATATCTCTATCCTACAGTTGACGGTAGACAAGGATGGCAAATCCTACAATTCCTCGCTGGAGATCAACAACGTTACTGTGGAGGACGCTGGAAAATACAAGGTGACTGCCAAGAACGAACTCGGCGAGAGTAACGCCACAATTAGTTTGAACTTCGACAGTAAGTACTGCATTATCATAATTTTATTACTATTAGTTAGGGAGCAGAAAATGACTTTAAATATATTCGAAAAAAATTACTATTGATCAATTTTTTTTTTACTTTTGAGGAAATATCAAACTAAAATTGATAAAACGTGAGGTCTATTTTACATTAATGGATGTTTGGTTGTTACAAAATTAAGGAGCAGCATAGTTCTTTATGTTAACCGGAATCATGCTTTTCAACTGAAAATTTTGAGATTAGAACTAGATCTAAAGATGTCGACTTCCATAACATTCAAATCTGAAAGAACACTACACAACTGAAGTGATAGTAGAATAATAGCATTAAAATGTTGAGCTTAAATTATTTAACCTTAGTTTTAGTGTGTGAACCTAATCCTTTATCTGTTATAGTTGTAATTTGTTAATCGTAAACGTAGATTTTGCAGCAAAGCTTTAAATCATCAACTAATTTCCTTCAGAATATCAGTTACTCTACATAATACACCTATAAGTTACTGTATTTAAAAATAGTTAACATTGTATTTGTCCCTCTAAATTTAAGATGTTTTCTTTAATCTGCTGTATTATTTAATATACTTAGTTATAAGTATTACATATTTTATTCTAAACACATACACATACAGATACACTTAATCATAAATAACAATAAGCACAACATCTCAAATGACACTGCATATTACTTTACCTACATTATATTTTTTCTATTTATGCATTTATTGCCATCATTATCATCTTTAACCATTCCTTTTGCTACAATGCTTCTATTAACCATAATCCACACCCTTGCATATATTTTGTAGTTAGATTTGCTTTAGCGTACGCACAATTAACAAAAAATAAATAAAACAAGCAACTGTCATGCGTACCGTTTGTGACTTGAAATGTAGATTGAGGAAAGTACCGTATAATCCAAATTTATATATTTATGTATCTATTCAATTATCATATCTATTTTCTTATACATCCCTCGATTAACTCTGAAACTGATGTGTTCAATTAATAAATACACGATACTGAAAGAAAACATCTTAAATATGACATCGAAAATGCAGCTGCAAAACTTCGTTTAAACGATAAGATTAAGGGTATAATTAACAAATGAACTGATGAAACAGGCGACGAAGCGCCCGTGCCTGAAGACTTTATCAAACCGACGTTTACGGAGAGACCTGTCATCAGGCAATCGGAGGATGGTACCAAAATTACATTCGAATGTCGATGCGTTGGCAAACCGAAACCAACCGTCGCATGGTAAGAAGAAACCATTAAACATTACATAATGTTTTTTTATGAAAAATGCAACAAATACTAACATTTTTCATTACCAACTACAGGTACCATGGAAAAAAATTAATAAAAGAAAGTAGTAGATATAGAATAACCTTAGAAGAAGATCAAACTTTGTATCACATGGCGCGACTAGAAATAATAGGCGTAGAGAATTCGGATAAAGGAGAATACAGGGCGTTGGCGAAAAACAAACACGGTGAAGGCATAGCTAAAATTAATCTAAATTTCGAATCAGGGGACAAGCCTAAGTAAGCACCTTTTCATATTTATCTGCCAATTATATAGTTGGTAGGACCTGTATTAAAATGTTTGTCTTTTAAACAGAATTCCCGATGGTAAAGCACCTAGATTCCCGAAAAAACCTACCATAAGGCAGGAAGGGGATATTTTATTGATGGAATGTATTCTAGAAGCATATCCATTACCAGATATCACATGGTTCCATGGAGAAAAAGAAATTAAGGATGGAGTTAAAATGAAGATGTCCAGAAAAGCCATTGCAAAAGACACTTTTAATTTGACGTTAGAAATAATAAGTCCCACTAGGGAAGATGGAGGAAATTATAAGTGTAATGCCTTCAACTTGTTTGGTGAGAGCAATGCAAATATTGCTCTCAATTTCTCAGGTAAAAGAGAATATTAATTCTGATTATTATTTGAAATAAAATATTAATACGTACGCATACAGTAGCATAAGCATGCTCAGCTTTGGCTTTTAAGCTGCATGAGGCTTATCAAACTCACAAATCTTAACAATAATGCTTGTTACTTTAGGTGGGGATGACGAAAACGGTTTCGCTCCGTCGTTCATCGAGAAACCTCGAATCATTCCCAACGAAGATGGCACACTCATAAGCATGCGCTGCGTGTGCAAAGCCAAGCCGGCGGCTGAGGTAACGTGGTATCGAGGCACGACCGTCATAAAGGCTAGCAGTAAAATCGAAATCAAATCAAACGACATGGGTGAAGACACATACGAATTAGTGTTGCTATTAGCCAACCCGACGTCAGCGGATGGTGGCGCCTACCGCTGTCACGTCAAGAACGAATACGGTGAAAGCAGTGCTAATCTAAATCTGAACATTGAGGCCGAACCAGAACCAGAAGGTGAAGGCCCAACGTTCGTTGAGAAACCCACAATTCAATCCAAGGACAACGGCAAACTAGTTATTATGGGATGCAAAGTTAAAGCTAGCCCGAAACCGACGATCGTGTGGTACCACGAGGGTAAGGAAATCACTGACTCGTCGAAAATTAAGACCAGGATTGAAGTAAAGGAAGACATTTACACCATCGTCTTGGAACTTATCGATCCTGGTATTGAAGACTCCGGATTGTATAAATGCAATATCAAAAATGAACTTGGGGAGCTCAATGCAAATCTTACGCTCAATATTGAAAGTAAGTGCTTACGATTCTAGTTTAACAAAATCGACATGATTTTGAGTATGATATTTAAAATAATCGTTTTATTTACAGTCATTCCAGTTATCAAAGAGAAACCAAAGATCATTAAAATAATTAAAAAGAAGACTGTTATTGTTGAATGTAAAGTATTAAGTAAATTCGCACCTTCATGTACTTGGTTCAAAGAAGCTAGCGCCGTCAGGGAGGACTCAAGACACACGGTGCTGATCGAGCCTCTTAGAGAAGTAAGTATAATAAAATCTATTTTTAGCATATTCACGGTGAAGTCCTATTCTTCTTTAGTCCTTTTATTCGTTCTTTCTTTTCTTTCAAATTTTTTAGTCATTTTATTCCTCATCGGGGACAAAGTCCATCTAGGTAAACTTTTTAACCTACCGAGCAAACCCATGTTCTTCTCAGCTGGATATGAAAATCATTAACAGGAACATTTTACAACTGTTTAGTTATGATATAAACTAACAAGATAAACATTTATAATTTCAGGGCGAATTCACAGTCAAATTGGAAATTTCGAACATTACACAAACCGACAAGGGATCGTACAAACTCGTCGCGAAGAACGAAAAGGGTGAAGCGACATCACAACAGGTCGACATCACCGACATCCCCGAAGAGAAGGGAGACAAGCCACAGATCATCAAACACTTCAGGAGTGTGGTGAGTAAAATTACAAAAAGAAGTTACTACTATAACAGCCAAAAATGTTTCGCAATCCATTTCATACAATTTAGGGTCAGCGCACACCCAGCGTAGAACTGCTCGCGCATGCTCGAGCATGTTCTTTGCAGTCGCGCACACCTAGCGGCAAAATCCGCCGGCGGCAGCGGCGGAGCATGCTCGCGCGTGTTCGAACAGTCTCGCGGATGCTTCCGTGTTGCTACAGTTGACGTAGTGAATTTTGCGTTGTGTTTACAATATTTCATAGTAAAGACGTGCGATAACAACAATTTTAAAGTATGCTAGACTGGGATTTGGTAATTATTGGGTTACTAGCAAAGGAAGATGAGCAAGAAGAGCACATCAATAAGATGATAAGAGGCAAGAAAGATGTACTTATATTTGGGAAATACTACGCCCTGTGCTGTGTTACGGTTTAAAGTTCTAGGGACAGTTATTTTATGGCTAGGAACTATAAAATGGAATATGAACAATTTGAAAACCTACTAAATCTGCTTCGACCTTTCAGATTTTCTTTGTATTTTCAAAAAGAGTTCGATTATTATAAAATATTATCTGTAGTAAATTGCCCTTTTCGGGCTAAAGTAGTTAAAAAATATGCTAGATTTAGTCCGAAACCGGCCGAGGCGGCAACACTTACGACGGATCGCAAGCATCGACACGGGCGCATGCTCGCGACTGCTCCCGTCGCCGCGAGGAGCATACGCGAGCATACTCGAACAGACGCTGAAGGGATTTAATCACTTGCAAGCTATTTTCAACTTTATTTCAATGGAAATAGAGTTCATTATCAATTGAATCAATGAAACCTGCTCGCGCATGCTCGAACAGTTTTACGCTGGGTGTGCGCTGACCCTTATGCAAAACTAAATATGTAAATAATAATTTCGTTGTCCCCATTGCAAATCTTAGAAGCAATAATTGAGCAATTATTGCTTCTAAGATTTGCTACCCGGACCAAACAGGTTGAAAGTAAACTTTTACAATAATTACCTAACATTTACGTGACCAAACTATTTCCAATTCCAGGCAAGGAAAGAAAACGAAGAAGCAGAGTTCGTAGCTGTCCTCAAGACCTCAGACCAGTCGTGCAGATGCTCCTGGTACAAGAACTCCACAGTTCTCAGAGATTCGTCTGAGGTGAACACCTCATTCGATGGCACCAACGCTCGCCTGATCATCAGGAAGGTATCTTCAAAGTACGTCGCCACTTACAAGGTGGTGATCAAAAACGAATTCGGAGAAGACGAAACCAGCGCTGACTTGACACTGGTTGAGGAAAAGGTGGGTTTATTAGTGTAATAATAAGAGAGATAATTTACCCATTCTTATGAATATTAATGTTATCCCTAATCCTCCCTAATATTATAAATGTGAATGTAAGTTTGTTTGTTACGCTTTCACGTGAAAACTACTTGACCGATCATCATGAAACTTTATACACATATTCTTGGAGGTATTAGAAGTAACATAGAATACTTGGGGCTTTCCAAACTCCACGCGGACGAAGTCGCGGGCAAAAGCTAGTAGAATAAAATTCATGATCATGAGTCATGACCAGTGATCGGAATAGGTAGAGTCGATTAGGTTAAAGGCGTAAATATTTGTGTGATGAATATTAATATTTCTATTCGATTCATAGGTGTAGGGCATCTATAAAGGGCGTGCACCCCGTTTAATATAGACCGCATACAATTTTACGCCCTGTATAGATACAAACACCCATGAATCGAATACAGATATTAATATTCATCAGTTCATCACACAAATATTTACGCCTTTAACCTAATCGACTCTACCTATTCCGATCACTGGTCATGACTTCAAGCAGTTTAAAACAATAACGATTTATTTTTGGCAATTTCAGAAAAAGAAGGAGGAGGAGGAGGAAGAAGAAAAGACCGTTGTGGAGGAATCTGAGGAAGAAATGTCAATCGTGGAAGAAAAGTCTGTGATTGAAGAAAACCACGTTGAAGAGAAAAAGAAGGTAGGTCCAAAACATAAACACAATATAATTATCACAACATTCACAAAGTCTCATACCGCAAAAATTATTGTCAATTTTTTTATTTTAATTACTTATCTAGATGGAAGCGAAGAAAGTAACAAAGAAGGAAGAAGTAAAGATTGAACAAAAAACAGATGAGGTTAGTATTGAAGCTAAGAAGACCGAAACCAAAGCTGAAGCTAAAAAGGTTGAAAAGAAGGAAGAAATAAAGAAGGCCGAACTCGAAGCAGAAGAAGCCAAAAAGATTATTGAAAAGAAAACGGCTAAGACCGAAGAAGAAAAAAAATTACTTCTCGAGAAGCTGGAGAAGAAGAAGAAAGAACCGGAAGAGGCTAAGATTGAAGGCATTCCAAAACTCAAAGCAGTCAAGCCTAAAGAAGTACCGGCTGAGGAAAAGAAAGAAGCCGTCAAAAAAACCGAAGAGAAGAAGAAGGTCGTCAAAAAGAAGGTTGTTGCAAAGAAGGAAGAAGTAAGTTTTAGATTGTTTAATTTTATATTGCAGTGTAAAATTGGCTTTCGTTATAGACAAAACGCAGAAGTGTTCCAATAAGTGGAGCATTGTATAAAAGTAAAACAAAAAGATTCATTGGACGATACCATCGATATTAGTGATGACTGATGTAGTTTTGATTTACAGATCTGTCTCATAACTACTTGGTCTTTAACTGTATATTGTTCTTAGAAGTGATAACTCATTGTTCTGTTGTGTGTTGTGTTAACGTGTTGTATGTGCTAAACTATATTTGAACATAGGACGAAATCGAGTTCGTCGACGATTACGAGCGACCTGTTTTGGAGAAGTACGAAAAGTTTACACCGACGCCACTTGATAAAAAACCCAAAGAGGATGACACTCCTAAGGTAATCACATATTACACTATACTACACTTACAATAATACAACTTGAATTAACGTCATAGGACTTAAACGAGAAGTACAATTTTAATGAATTTTAAAAACTATTTAGGCTAAACGCGCTTCAGTATCAGAGAGTGTTAAAAGTGAATATGAAAGCGAAGAAGAGCCATCAGTCGCTGCTCCTGCTCCAGAGAAAAAACCTAAACCTGAGACGAAGGAACAGGTATTTTTAAACTAGTTTTATACATAAAAACCTAATAAATATTATAACTAGTAGTCAAAACAAGTTTCTATTAAAAATATATATGAATCTTAATTTTAAATCACGTAGGTTGAGGAAGAGAAACCCAAACGGCCAAGCATCAAAAAGGGTCTTCCTAAACCGGAAGAACCGGTTGATGAAGTGTCTAAAGTTAAACTGGCTAAGTCAACTGTCAAACCAACTGAAGAAAAGGTTGAAGAACCACAGGTTGCTAAAGTTAAAAAGGCAGTTAAAAAGGTAATAAAATTATCGTTATTGTAGTCTTATAAAAAACACTTGAAAAGTCTTTAAGTAATTTTTTTCTTAATTAAACGTTATTTTAAAGCCGGAAGCTGAAAAAGAATTCGTGGATGATTACGAGAGGCCGGATCTAGAGAAATATGACAAAATGACACCGACTCCTACAGATAGGACTAAAAAACAAAATGGAGTTGAGGTATTTGTATTAACAAATAGTTAAAATGATATACCTACAATCGATTACCTAGATGTGGAAGTCAACGTTAATAAAATAACATAAATAAATTGATTTCAATTTTAATTTTATTTAATATAATTAAAGTAAATAACGACTCGCTAATGGCACTGCGACTTAGTTAATGTTGCCTTTCGACATCAAACTTAAAAATAAAAACTATTTTAAAAATACATTCTTTTCAATGAAAATTGGTAGTGATTGAAAAATTCTTATAGGCCGCACCCGAATTCGTTGACGATTATGAAAGACCTGAACTCGAAAAATATGAAAAGGTTACTCCTACACCTAAGGACAAGCGTCGTCCTAGTGAAATACAGGTAAAAAGGGAATATTTAAATTATACTATGAATTTTATTACAATCGTAAGAAAATATAGGAATATAACGGTTATTAATTTTAAATAGGACGAAGAAACTGACATCATGAAAGGCAAAATCAAACCTAAAGAAAAGGAGCCAGAACCGGAAGTGCCTACACTTCGTAAGCGTCCTGTCACAAAAGACAAGGTATTTGTTTTAAATGTTCAAATCAAAATACAAACAAAAAACAAAATAAGTTGTTAATAATAAAAACTATTATTTAGGAGGAGGAGAAAAAACCAGAGGAAAAGCCAAAGGCAAAACCAGTCAAAAAAGACGAACCTGAGGCTAAAAAGCGTCCATCAATCAAAGAGAAAGAGGTAGACATTTATACACTCTACATTACTTGTAACACTATAACACCGTTTTGTAGTAACAGGGTAATAAGAGTTCATATTTACGCAAAAGACTATCTTAGATAACACAACACTAAGTTTCACAGTTTCAGCTTCACAGTACACGAGTTTTACGCCATAATCCTCTATCGCGGTATACTATGCTCAAAATTTTCAGCTCTTGCTATTCTTTCAGGCAAAAGTAAGTACAATAATTAAAGTGCTAACTTTGCATGGCTAACGCTGTAAAAACGCTATGCTTTGTATGACTTTTTTTGCAAAAAAATTATTTCAGCGTAGCCGATAAAGGATGCTGATGGTGAATCATCTGATTGGTCTTAATTTGATCCAGTTTTTTTTTCAATTCGAAGAAATAGCTCAACTTTTATTTATACGTCACCGAACAATTTGTATATTTTTGTACATAATATAGACATTATTTGAATTCAAAACTCACATCTATACTATTTTAAAGGTCGTCGTGGAAGAATTTATTGACGATTACGAAAGGCCAGTCCTCGAGAAATACGAGAAAATCACACCGACACCTCTTGAGAAAAAGAAGAAGGTACACACATTATGACCCGCCTCGCTTAAACGAATACACATTGCTTTATCAAATAAGTTTAGTTCGCTTAAGTAAAATTCAAGCTTCGGAACCATTCCAGTTGTCGTACGACAGCAAAATTAGAACGGTTCCGAAGTTGGACTCAAGTCAATACTAGTTTACCTAAACTGTAACTTTACAATTTATTAGGACGATAAAAAGCCAGAGCCAGAAGAAGTTCCTTCAGCTACGGCTACCGCTAGGCGACGATCGGTCAAAGACAAAGACAAGCCAGAGGTATGACACTTACAAATATACTCACCAGTAAATTAGCTCAAAACTTTTCGACGTCCAAGAATTTGCAGTATTTAGTGCATAACGATGAACGGTTTTGAGCTGTTCACACTTCAAATGTATACACTAACAATTAAATATTCCTCCAGCCAATGGAAGTCGACGAAAGCGTTAGTCTTACCAAACCAAAGACACCGGCTAAGCCTGGCAAGGAACCAGAAGACGTTTCACTTACACACAAAACTCCAGCTGAAATCAAACCTACGGTTCGTACCATTTTAGTTTTACACAATACAATAATATACAAATAGCTTTTCAAATTATTGCTCAAGACGGTGAAAATAACAAAAAAATAACTTTATTTAGGAGGGCGAAGCCGAAGCTAAACTCAGCGTTAAGAAACCAGAAATAGTTGAAGAGAAAACTCTTAAGAGACCTTCAGCTAAAGATAAGCCTACAAAGGTACGGTACGGTTATATAATAAAAGTAAAATCATTTTTAATTATTACATTTTCTTAGCCAACTAGAACTTAATTTATGAAACAGACTAAACATTTCTCAAATAATTCACAGCTAAAACTGAAGGCAATCGATACAAATATCGAATCAGTAACACCTAAATTAAGAAGAACATTTGTTTTCGTTAAGGTATACCTAAAGAAAGGTATTATCTGTAAATTAGTGATCATTAGGAACATAGAAAAGCACTTTTAGCACTATATTATATAAATACAAAGAAATTCTAGATCCCATAGATGACACAACACTACACATTGTATTGAACACACAAGCACTATACACCTATCTGTTTTTATTTAATTAACATTGTATAAAGATAAAACATTCTGAAAATGTTTCTCTTACACTCTTACTCTTCCTAACCCTGTCACATAGATCGTGACTTCTTTTTACTTCTTTATGTCTTGACATGTACAGCACGATAATGACCCTTATGTGTTTGCTTGTGGGGCTAGGGCGAGGACACAGAGGAGTCTGTTAATATCACCAAGCCTCGATCTAAGACAAGCACCACAGCTCCCGAAGAAGCATCCCTCACACAAAAGACACCTGCTAAGAAAAAGCCTACGGTATATTTCCTTTTTTTCTTTTTTAATTATCTCAGCAAAAAAGATTAAGAATCTATAATGATGTTGATGTTTTTAATAAGCATTGTATATGGTTTATTTCAAAACTTGGTATTCTAAAATAGGAGGGTGCAGAGGCAGCAGAACTCAAGGTTAAGAAACCAGCTGTCGTCAAAAAGGGAGATGATGATGAGGTAGAAAAAAAACAACGAAAGCTTGGGTTTTTATTTACGAGCTTCATAGTTTGAAACAAAGATGCAGACTGAGATAGTTAAAAAATTGTGTGACTAAAACTAATTACCAAGTCTCTTTACTCCTGTGCACGTAATTTTCTTTAACATCACAATTTTCTATTTTATACATTGCACAACCACATTAACACTAGTTCACCCGCACTTAAAACTGGTCAGCTTAATTTAGAAAACATTTAAAGCGTTAATTGCTTCTTTAGGATCCTTTGGCTGTACAAGATGGTAAATTTGAAAAGCCACAACTCAAGAAAACTACTAAGAAGACCACTGATAAAGATAAAAAAGATGGAACTGAAGCTAAAGAAAATAAAGATGGGGTAAAATTGTTACCTTCTTTTATGTGTCGTCGCATTTCTCCTTTATTGCACTTTCTGAATACACATTTTCTTTATTTGCACATTTATGATATCTCTTTGCACACCTTAAATTAGCACAAACCTTACCGTCTACATCTAAAGTGGAACTCTTCAGTTGATTCCTTGGGATTGTTCATGTTTCCGTCGTCGTTGTCATGGGAAGATAATTTTGATGGTTGCTATCGCATGTTGCAATGCTTTATACATGTTTATTGTTTTACAGTTTGAAGTTGGTAAGTACTCATTGACTTTCAGTTGGAAGTTGGATTGATTGTTTTTAAAATTACTTACTTTATCTACAATAGAGTCTAAATATGAAACCTTCGTCATATTTTTGTGCTTATATCAAGCATCATTGAATTGTCATATATTAAAATCAAAATCATCATTTGCAAATCTAGTGCACTTTATAATGACATCGTTTTTATCTAAAACTAATATATTTCTATAATTTCAGTTGGAACTGGACTTTGTTGATGACTACGAGAGGCCAGTCCTTGAGAAATATGAAAAGATTACACCCACTCCCACAGTCAGGGAGAAGAAAGAAAAGGAACAAAAGACGGTAAGATAACTTTGATTTTAACATTCTACTTACAATCTATCAGGCTGCCTGTCCATTAACGTGGAGATAGGCGGCCGAGCGGAGAAATGAGGAAATGTAAACCAATCAAAATTTCGGCCGAGATTTTATGATGTCCTGATTGGTTAATATTTCCTCGTTTCTCCGCTCCGCCGCCTATCTCCACGTTAATGGACAGGCAGCCTTAGTATTTCCAGTAGATAAATAATAACTTAAATAGGTGTAGTAGAGATTGAATAACAAATTAAGTTTAAAGATTGACTGCTAAGTTAAAAATGACTAATGCTACGTTTAGTAGTCTTACATTATAATAAATCTAATAATATCCCTGCTGATGAAAAGGGTAGCACGAGTTTACGAACGTAATGAATGCGTCATATAAAATGACTAGTACGAAATAATATAATATATTATTTCGTACTAGTCATTTGTTATGAACATATTATTATGTTCATACAAACAATTGTGTTTTGAATACGACGCCGATACGCTACTAAAAATTGCTTGAGCCTGACGTAACTATAGCAGTAATGAAAAAATATTACTAGAAGTTAAAAGTCCAAGAGTTGGAGGAGATAAAGAAATAAATATGAATGTACTGAAAAAGAGGTTTCAATACAGCAGGTGACGATGGTAGCACAACAACAACGACTAGAAGTGAAGGTAGAAATGAAAGAGTTAGCATGTACCCCTGACCCTATTTCGGAAACCTTTGTAAATAAATCCAAATACAAAATTGATTTCAATGTTTTGTTTTCTGTATGTCTGTATCGAAATGTATCAGTAGTTTTAACTTATACATATGAAAAATTTAATGTTGTTGGTAAAATAGTATACCTATATTGTGGCTCACTACTGATTACTTTTGATGACGACTATTATATTGTATTTATCAAGGCTTTAAAGCTTAACATTGACATGCAATATTACCGTTTTGAACTAAATTAAAAAATAAACGAGTATCGATAACAGTCTCCTATGATATACTAAATACATTTAGTGACTGGTATTTTTGAAAATTGCACGTCAAATTAAGCATAACTTGATGAAAAATATACAATACAAAAACCTTTGTTGCAAAATCAGAATTTGGTACGATTTTTGCCAACAATCAGACACAATGTAAATACAAGGTTGTATTAATATTTTGACTATTGTACCTATAATTTCGTTTTACCCTTTATTATTATGCACCGTTATTTTTGTCATTTCATCTCCATTTGTTGTTACACGTTGTCCCTTTATTTTCTCATTCCACAGTTTGGTCAATAGTTTTTTTACGTCGCTAAACTTGTACCTACCTCAGTGCTAATAAGATTTTTCCCTTCCCTTAGACTGAAAGCCGAAGGACATCGTTCCAGAGCGAGGTTCGTTTGTTCATAATCTAAGAATAAATTATACTTTTTATGAATAACAGGTACTTTAAGAGTGGTGGGCGACTAACAACACTACTTTCAATGTTTTGTCGTCGTTCATTACGATGACAAAATATCGAATAGTGAAGCTGATCTGTTAAAATCACGAGTCTTATTTGTAACCATATTATAAAACTGATATTTGTTTGAACAGGTCAAAGAAGAAATTCAAACAGACAGCCGTAAGGGTTCCATTATTGAAACTAAGGCTACGAAAGTAAGTACTTACTAGCGAATAAAATATAACACAAAATAATTATGCCAAAAAAGAGTCAGTAACCATTACATGTAATCGCAAATAAATTATTATAGGAAAAAGCAACCAATTATTAAAAAAAACACTAAGCTATTTTTTTTAAATAGTCAATAACAGTTTTTGAAACTTTTTGAATTTCGCAAACAGTTATATTATATCTCATTTATTTGCACAACAACATAAGTATGTTAACATAATATTATTAATCTAAATATACTATTAACTAAACTAAATCTAACAGTAAAAGAGGGTATATATTATATATATCTTATGTTGTTCAATTATTGAATCTGGAGAAAAGGTTTTCAATTTTAACATTGATAAAATATATAAGCAACTTGTATAGGCCGAACGATACGTTTTTTTGTTGTCTTAGATAATAACACAGATCCTATTTCCATTAAGCTAACAAAGGAAACTGCCGAGAGCAGAAAGTCATCAGTTTCATCAGTGGCTGAGCAACAACAAGTGTCGACATTAAAGAAAACTGCACAAAAGGTATGTATTTGAAGGTTTTCAAAATTAAAACTGAGATGTAGGTAAGATAAATTAAAAGTTTCCACGATGAAGGCATATAAGATAAATGCCTGCATTCAACTCCTTTGATAATTCATAAAGTACCATCGCAAAGCAATACCCGTTTGACGCAGATTTTAAAACTATCATTTTATTGACATCCCAGACCCAATATTTATTTGTAGAAATAGCTTTATATAGCCAATCTTATGTCTGTGAAAATGAGAAACATTATCATTTCTAAATATTTGATCTTCTAAGCTCTTTCTACAATTTGGTTGTTTGTAAAATCCTGATTAAATGTAACATTATTTTTGTCACTCCTCATTCCCTGACGCGTAGAAATGCCATAAGCTTGTGAATTTAGGTTCTGAACAGTTTTCACTGCTTCGTATATAATTAATAATATTGTAGTGTATAAATTTTGAGCTAAAATTGGTTGTATTCTTGCTACCAACACATAAATGCAAAACCACTACCTATATACGTTACGGTAAACATAACAAATGACATATTCCCGATGTCACGATAAAAAATGACAGATTTACAACTTCAACAAAACTATCATACACCTATAGATACTTACGTATAGAAACAGAGTGATATAAACACCTCTACCTGTAGCAAGAACACAACCAATAGACCCCTGTAGTTCTAGACGCAACCCCTTAATTTATGCTTATACACAATCCCAATAACTTTAATTTTAAAGGTCGGCATTAAAGAACCAGAAACAGCTACTGTGGAACAAGTTAAACTTAAGGTAAGTTCGGTGAAGTCTAAATGCATGTTCAAACATGTTTCGTCTAAGAAACAAAATTATCAGACAAAAAGTTTCTTAATTTATTCTTCTATCTCTTCTTTTTGTAAATAAACAATCTTTGTCAATAATTTCTGTTTTCAAACAAAATTATGACTTTTGTTTGAAATCGTGTGTCTAGTAAATAACGTTTCGTTAATAATACTTTTATTTTATACACTTTTTTTACGTACACGATTATGAAAAAGACACGAAATGACACCAATGCTTTTAAAAGCACCGACACAAAGATTTATGGTTTTGTATTTTGTAAATAGGACGAAAGTAAAGAGGAGAAAACAACACAATCTGTCAGTAAGCCTTCAGACAAAACAAATGCGTGGCGACCTACGAAAACCGATGCAAAGGTATACAGACATAACATACACATTCATTTCATAGCTCATTTAAAACAAGCAACACATTTTTAAACAGAACTCAATATAATTTATTAGGAACCAACGGTTAAAGTGGAACCTGAATCTAAGGAAAGTCTTGATAAACCATCAGAACCTTCATATCCTTGGAGGCGACCAAGCAAAACTAAGGTATTATACATTAAACAATAAAATACATAACGTAGATTCTTAATCAAATCAAACATTGATATTGACGATTTTATGACAGGATACTGATATGGTCAATGAGACTACAGTTAAAGAATCGGCTGAAGTTAAAAAGATTACTATTGATAAACCTTCTGAGAAACCTAGTGAACCATCTTACCCTTGGAGGCGTTCTAGTAAACCTATCGAGGTAGGTAGATACAAACCTTACAATCTAAAAAGTAACATTTTGATTTTATTGAAGAAGTTATTTATTAGAATGTAAATAAAATTATTACTTCCTAGGAGACCGAAGTTAACGAGGATACGGAAACGATAGACATTAGCAAAATTGTGAAGGTATTTTATTTCTTTCTATATTTTAAATGATTTAACATTAAAGAAAAAACATAAAATGTAATAAATAAAAATCTTTTGATTAGGACCCTGACGACATTAAACCCGAAAAACCATTAGACAAACCGATTCAATCGCCGTTCTGTCCGTGGAAGAAACGGCTGAGTATGGAGGTAATCTTTCTGACTTAAATCGATTTGCATAATTATTATATTTCTTAATTCCGATTACATTTTAATTAAAAAAATTAATATCAATAGGATGATGACCTACCGCCATACATTCCACTGCGGAAACTGTCGCAAACAGAGGTAATTAAGTTATTGTATTTAAAATTAATCATTTTAAAGAAGTGAATATAATGAGAAATGAGATGACGATAAAAATTTACATCACGGTACTATTTCGATAGGAACCAGAGAAAAATATACCGAAACCAGTTGAAACTACAAAAGTGGAGCAGTTACCAGAAAAACCTAAACAATCTCCCTTCATGCCGTGGAAGAAACAATCAATTTTAGAGGTAGTTTTACATTCTTAATAAGTATATTTTATATCCATCTGTTTCATGTAAAACTGAAATTAATTAATCAAAATGCTATTAGGTACCAAGAATCGAAACGCCAGAAGTAGACACGAAACCAAATGAAGTGCCATTCTCATGGGAAGTTATTCCTGAAATACCACAGGTATAAAAAAAATTCTTTATTTTCATAATAGTTTCGTATAGTTAATAAGGACACTATAGTTAACGATTATTTTGATTAGGCTGAACAAACACCAGAGTTAGAAGACAAATACAAACCCACACTACTTGAAACTGATATAGCGGCACCTTGGAGAAGAGCAAAGTCTCCTCAGGTACATAATCACGATCATCGAAAAAATGTGATCGTCCACGTAAACAAAACATGTGTGTACCACGAACATAATAACGAAATCACAACGAAAAACTTTGATGCATCTTCATTACATGAATCAACTTCTACATGTTACAATTTTGCAAAAATCTGTTCAGGATTTATACATAATAACATGAAAATACATCCATTATACATACTTAAACAGACAAACATATTCATATAACCATTTACATTTTCAAAATAAAACAGGAAAATGTAACAGATCGTCACTTTAAGTCAGATAGTCTGCTACATTTTCTTCTTTCATAAAATATCAAAGCACACATTCGTATGGTCGCCATTAATGCAAATTAATCTGTAGGCTGAGATGACAGACACCAAAGACGATAATCCGGCAACAGTAGGAATACCACAGCCAGCTTTTAGCAGCAGGCTTCAAACACCCGATGAGGTATACATATTGGCACGGATAATAAAACGGCACCAAAATTTGCACATTGCATCGCACATAGTTCACCATGAACTTTTAATAGCGCACAAGCACTTTTGCACCTAAATTTTAATTTACTGAGACTGTACTCTATCGATTGCTTTCTTATTTTTAATTATTGCTCAAAAATAAAATCCGACACTAGAAGAGAAGCCCAATATTTTGTGTAAACATCCAGTCAAAGATATAAAGTGTTTTGACAAATGATTGTAAACATTCAATGAAGAAAGAGAAACTGATTTTAAAATTAATTATTGTGACAATCAAATCAAAGTATCAAAATATTTTTATGAAGTGATCGATAGAATACGAGTACTTTTTATTAGAAATGAACCTGAAAATTTAGAAAAAATATCCTTTAGATACAAATAACACAGCACTTTGATATGAACTAGCATGTAGTCAGTGTAGAATCGAAAATGTTAATACACAATGTTATGTATTAGTAAATCAAACTCTGTTTCAAATACAAATGACACTACTTGTTTTATATTATTATCTGTTATATGTTTATTATTGTAATTTTTATTTCTTCCTGCATCCGCTTTCGCTTTTTTTAATTCTCCATAATCTTCTTATTTTTAACACACTACTACTCGTTACTTTTATGTCTCTTTCTTTATGTTGTATGTTTTATTTTGTATTAGAGGTTGTTCCTGTTGTAGAGGTAAGTATTACTTTCAGTAAATTGTAAAGTTACCTGAAATTTGTATTTCAATTCAATAAAATGTAATTATTCTAAAATAAACTAGCCAACAATCTTTCAATTTTCGAACACTTTAATTTAACAAAATCCATGTTTCGAGCATAAAAATGGTCAAGTGACGATCAGCGGGTTAAAGGAAAGGAAAACCAGGAAGGTTTACGTGAAGACAAATAAATTGCTCGAAATATGAAAAGAAATTGATATATAATTGATTTTACAGAAAGTGGCAGTAAAAGAAGAGAAAGTTGTAGAAGAAGCCAAAAAGGCTAAAGTCACTACTGTCAAAAAGAAGGCAGAGCCTCTGCCCGAGATTGCTGACTATGAAAGGCCTGAACTTGAGAAATATGAAGCATCTGACTTTACTCCAACCAAGCGGGAGAAGCCGGAGAAAGATCTCAAGGTAAATTCAACAAAAGTCTAAAAAAATAAAGACGAATTTCAGTTAGTCAGATTTTAAGCTACATTATCTTTTGTATAGCCAAAGGTACCTGAAATCAAGGCACCGGAGGATAAGCTAGCAGCACCGAAGATCGAGGTTATACGTGAGAGATCACCGAAACCAGAAATGCCAAGGAAGACGTCCTTGGTACCTGGCGCTCCTGTCGGAAGACGTGGTTCCCTCATTCCTCCTCCGGAGGAGATGGGAAGACGTCCTTCCCTCATCATCAGCGATGAGGTATGTAAATTCAATATTGATATTAAAAAGTGAATTTTCATAAGTAAAAAAATATTTTTGAATAAGCTTTTGGAATCTATTTTCAACTCTATAATAGTAAATAGATATTAAAACTATAGAATTGTGTTACCCAAAATTGTATGTAGACTAGTATGTTATTATTAGCGAAAATATAGAATTCGTTTAATACTCTATGAGAAAAAAACTGTTTTTAGTAGTTTAGATATCAAGAGAATTAACCGCAGATTAAAGATAATGTTGTTCTATTACTTGTAAACGAATTTAATGTTTTCGTGAACACACATGCCAACACAAATTTTACGCCCTTTTATGTAGTTTAGATACCCTATTCTCTCAAGCCGAACCCATAACATCGCCCTTCAGAACGATCCCTGTAAGATTATGCCTATATTCATCTATAGAAAGATGAAGCTTCAATAGCCTCCTACCTCGAATGCTTTTCAATATATTAGTTGGTTGAGAAAGCTTAGTTTCCCTCATTCCCTGCTTCTAGATGACACATGTGTAGGTAATGTCAAATACACTGATATTGAGAGTATTGTGTGTAGCGATAATAAAATACGTCAAAAACGTAATCCACAGGAGAATAGAAAACTAAGACCGGGTGAGGTGGTCGAAGAGAAGAAGGTAAAAGCAAAAATGTTAAGAGTATTACATGAATGCTATCCGTTATAATGCCGTGATAAAGACTTAACTATTTCTGTATACGGTATATTAATTTGCATCCGACGCGGTTTCGTACACGTCATAAATTCTGGATAATCACATAAAATACTGTTTTAAATAAATTCTTTTTCTAGTACTATGTTATTATCCAGCGTTGATATTTAAACAAAACGTTTTATCGTCTATGGCACAAAAGCTTAGCACATTATTGTGAAAAACGCACACACATCGATAAACTGCACAGCTTGGAAGCACGTATAGCACACGAATAACGTCTTTAAAACAACCGTCACAAAGATAGAAATTATTTACAGGGTAATTCAAGTACGTGATGTTGATCATGGTCTTGAAGCGGACACTAACAAGTACGATTAACATAACTCTGCAATATATAACGTAATAACTTATGCACTCGCTGGATAGGGATGCACCAATAATAAGCACTAAAGTTAGGGTTTCTAGGCGCATCAGGTTCGGCGGCAGAGATAATAGGTTACGCAAAGTAGTAAGGGATTATTATCAATGTTTTTTAACAACAGGTCAACAAATTACGTCCCGGCGAAGTTTTAGACGACAAAAAGGTGAGATTGACTGCGTCAGTTTTAGGTGGACTCTGCTCGCTTTTGCAAAGCATTTTGTCTTTATTTTCTTTTTATTTTTATCTTTACACTTGACTCTACGGACTACAAAGGTCAAAATACATAAAATTGTTTTCTTTTGTAAAAATCTCCATTAAATACAAAGCTACCAATACTTGAAATATTACAAAAAAATCTGTATTATTTCATTCCCTGTAGATATCTATACACTCCAATGTTATTATCATTCCAACCCCTATTATTACACTATAGACCCCTCTATTAGTTATAGTATCAATCTTTTCCATTCCAAAAAACTCTATACAACTCTTTTTAGATTTCTCTAGATGTTCTTTTCTGACCCCGAGATAGTAAGCTGCTGCTTTGCCTTCCAGCGGGAAATCGATACAGAAACGATGCGCTGGAGCAAATTGTTTGAATTTACTTTTGTTGGTGACAGAATCATTTTACCCACAATGATTGAATATTTTTACTTCGACATCTTTAGTTTCATTTAAAAAACGGTTGATAAGTGGTTCTGTCTTTAACAAAGCTTCGTAGATTACTTATAGAATGGCTTTAGTTTTCCGTTTCCAGATTCCAATTTACTAATTTTTATGAAGAAGTAATGATCCTCTAATTATTTTTTAGATTTTAGCTAACACATGACATGACACTAGAAACACATTAACATTGACATTGATAAATAATACAATAAACCAATTTAATATAATTGCACAAACAAACAGTCCTAGCACACATACGCAAGAACATACACACATGTTATGTTAAAGACACTGATGGAGACTTCAACAACATTTTTTATTAATTTTTGCACAAAATTAACAGAGAATGTTATATACTAAACAAATTATTTCTTTTTCCAAAAAAGAAACGCAGCAGACCGGGTGAAGTCAAGGATGAGGTATAATGATGTGTGAAAAATATATGTTTAGAAATATATGTCATAGAGGAGATCCTAGATACGTGGCTAACATAGATTTGTTTAAAAGTGATTAATTTCAAAGTAAATAATCAATATTCCACAGAAAATATTCATTTATATTTAACGAAGTCAGTTGTATGATAAAATATGTACGTTTATGACTGACTTCAAATAGGTTCCTTAGAATTTTTGTTCCAGCATTCCGATATTGTAAACTACGTTTATGTAAAATAGTCTAGTATAATGCAATATAACAACTTGTCTTACCTACTAACATTTGATTACTGCTATTAAAATACGATGTTAAAGAAAGCCTTTAAAAATTGTATGTAGAAAAATAAACGCATGCATGATAAACGCTTTCATATAAATAGCCACGCACTTTAAATAAAATGTTCAAACTAATTTGATAACAACAATAAATTTATGGGAATTTATTTCAATAATTACGTAATTATTAAGATCAAAATAAAAAAAAACGTTATTCTAAAGTTTTGTTTGATCTAGTGTTACCTAATTGTAACGATAAAAAGTAAATTTATTTCTATTGAAAGACCCCGTAAAATTAATGTTACAAAACTGCATAATTCCAAAAGTAATGTTAACCAAAACGAGCACTGTATCCTAATAAAGAATGTCTGTGATCAACTACTTTACGAAGATTAGAAGCAACAACTTTAGAAATAATATTGTAATACTTATCTATATAAATATTTTATAATATCGTTAAATATTAAAATTTAAAAATTTTATAAAATGCTGATTCCAGACAGACTTAACAAAGAAGATGCCACAAAACATCCCAAAGTTTAAAAATAAAAATAGCCAATGCATTTCATTATATGACTTCTAATTACGTCGCATTCAATCATAATAAATCAAACTGATTTTAATATAGATACGGAAGCTAAACAAAGAATCTATTATTAACAACCATTGAATGCTGTTTGGAGCCAAACTTGTATCTATGACGCAAATAACATGATTTGTGTTTAAAAGTAACGCCAAAATCTTAGTCACATTATCACATATGATGTAAGTGACATTCGATCGAACACATTGTGTATAAAGTACGCAAAAGTTTACTAAATTATCCTAAATAAATAGTGATAAATAGTGATAATAACTCTTCCTAATAATAAGCAACGCTGTGACAAACCCTTACAAAAGAATCGGACTTTATGTACTTTGTAGGTCGTGAAAGATTTTAAAAATTATAAAGCACAAGGTTGAAATATCCCTGAAGAAACTGACCCCTAATAAATAAAACTAAACTAAGAGAAAGACAAACGACCCCCACCTGCCATAGAAATATAACAAAACATAAATCTTATGAAAAGTAATCAATAAAGAAGATACATGAAGAGATATAACACGCACCTGTTTTAGTCTACCACAGTTCTCTTAATGAACCCGAGCCGACGGCCAGATCCATGCATTATGATTGATCTTACTTCTTATAAATATGACTGCAAGAATTAGGCCAAGTATACAATCTTGAAACGTTCTCACCCCTAACTACTCCCAGTTGCCAGGCCTGATGAATTATAGTACCACGTTGTATTGTTAAAAAGATATATGTCTTCTAAGAATTCAGCAATGACAGATGATCTGTCGGATAAAGAAGCTTTTGTTAATTGTCTCTTACAGGAAATAATAGGATGTAAGGATAATTAAGAAGATATGCAGAAGAGATAATAATTGAGTGAATTATGTTTAACAATACATACAAAATCATTGTTAGAAGATAATAATTCATTTTAAACAGGATTTATACCAATGACTTTTGATAAGAAATCTAGAGTCTTGAGTTGGATTGGACTCCTATCTGATATGACATTCAGAATTTTAAAGTCGCATGTATAGAAATACACAGTAATAAAATAAGTCCACTTATTATTTAGGTCAACTACTATGAACGAAGAACGACAAAAGAATACTAACTGTTCAACAGAAAGAATCTATCAGATCACGGTTAATTGAGTTTCAATTAACCATGTCAACCAAATCGACAATAAATAAAGCCAATAATAAAACTAAAGGACAAGCCACAAATAAAACGGTGACCAATGATTGACAGGTGAGGTGGGTAAAAATCAAAATACCTTACGAGCTGCGTGGGCGATCATCGTGGCCTGCAAGCAAAAATGCAGACCAAGACATTGGCAATGGTGCAGTCATGACGTTATTGGCTATTAGTACATCTATTTATCAGTTTATTGACAGCTATCGCTATTCAGGGCTATTTTTAAAAATGAATCCAAATATAGACCAGACACCAGTCACTTATAATTATAACGGAGAGAAAACTAATTTAGATACAGAAATGATGCGAATTTTTTCATAACTTCTGCTATTAATAGTGAAACCCTTTATATACATATATAAAATATAGTAATAATAATTTATTTACACTTTAAATAATACCTAATAAATATAAAAGAGAGTAGAAGTAGAGAAGTCGAAAAAAGACATACGGGCTTAGCTGTATCGAAAGTGATTCCGGAAAGCCTGCGATTTGGATATTTTTTTCCGTTATTTTCATAAAAATACTGAAAATTATTCTACAATGGGAAAATCTCAGTGAACCTTAATATTTAAGAGTCTCAACTATTTTAATATAAGACAGATATCAGACATAATCAACTTTAGATCTAATCCTGACTAGCTAAGAAACCAGACCAGACCGAATAGTAGCTCTGTCATCGATCAGTCGCACAGAATTTGTCGCCTCGGCAAAGATGCGACTATTCCTAACGTTACGATGCTTGCCAGCGATGACAACGTTTCAGATAATAGCATTCATATCGGTAATCAATCTTTCGATCTTTGCTCAACCCCTCAATCTTGTTTAATAAATGGTTTTAGACATGCTACAAATTTGTCTCTTTGAGACATGTTAAGGTGTTTTCGTATGGGTTATTTGGTTTGATGTAGTTTTAAATGTTGATGGAATGGTTTAGTTGACATCGGAAATATGGGCAGACTATTTGTTGAGTTACGCGAACAAATAGTGTTCGGACGTACATGTTATGAATTTGTAGTAGGTACCTAGGTATTTAAAGAGTTCGTTTTGATTCTTGTTTTTATAAAGAGCCTAGTGATATATATAGCGGATTGTATTTTTATTTATCAAACCTTCCTATAAACCTAGGTTCCTTTTTTGTGATATTATATTGTAATTTTGCAGTTTTATTCTGTGCTTTTGCAGTGGGGTTTGTACTCTTATTATATTCCGTGGTGAGGTCTATATTCAAGCACACCAAAATTTTTGCGATCACCGTAAACCAGCTCATCAGTTTCCAAATAAGTGGCTCAGTCATGTTTTATTGCGGATTTCAAGATCAATACACCTCTCTTTTCTAACGTTGTTCCTACTGTGATTAAATCTGTTTATGCAGTCCTAAAATTATGTTGCTTCTGGCTACTTCGATAGGGACTACGGTCATGCGTTTATGTAGGTATTATAATTATATCTATTTATACATAAACCCTTTAAACATAAAATTGGCTTCAACACCTAGATGATCGCTCTTCGTGTCAATAGTGACATATTATAAAGTATTAGAAACGACGCAATGGCCCCGGCCAAGAGCAAGTTAGATTCAATTAGTCATTACAATGAAATCGAATGTGTATTGACATCTATGACTATTATTAATTGTTCTTTTAGCTGGGGCTTTTCTATTAATTTTAACTATGTACCTACTACCTCTAACTTATATGGGCGAAAGTCTGAAATAAATGATTTTTATTTTTATTTATTTATTTTTTTATTTAGCTTTTTGTTATTTAATCCCAAAATGTTTATAAATGGCACCTTCTATTATTGGTGGTTCCAAATCCACGTTAATAAAAGTGCTTGGTACAACCGGAAGAAAATTTGGTACTTGGATATTTTTTTTCATATATTATGTGCTTGTCTTTGAAAAGCATTGTTCTTTGTTACTGAGACTGTTGTTTTATGTTCCTTGCCCTTTTAGATCTTGGTTAGGATGATACTTGTAAAATTTACAGAATCATCATCATCATGTCGTATGGCATTTTGCGAATCTTACCCAATTAGTCTTTTAATGCAAACTGTAGATAAAAAATCCCTAATGGCCTGTATGATTTAGAACATTCATTAGGTAACCGGACGCATACTATTCATTCATAACAATTGAAATTGCATTGTTATAAAAAGCGGTAAGTAACAAATTTATTAATTTATAGGAATGAAATAATCCAGAAATTCAAAAGCTATTAAATTTCGTTTAAAAAGTCTTTGAACGATAAAAAAAAACGAAAAATTGTTCGTCTATGGAAAAATATAAATAAAACAAATAAAAGAACGTCACAAAAATTTTCAACAAAAAACAAAGGAAAAAGCATTGAAAAAAGAAATTATCTATATATATAAAAGAAAGTCGGGTTTGTTCGAACACTTATAACTCGAGAACGGGTGGACCGATTTTCATGACTTTTGATTTGTTGTATTTGTCTCCATCCCGAATAGCAGAATAACTATTAAAAACATTGGAAAAATTACTAAAAAATAAAATGTCCACGCGTACGAAGTCGCGGGCAACAGCTAGTATGAGTAATGAAAAGATAAATGTACTTTTAAACTTAGCAATGAAAAATCAGCAAGAAGTCTAAAGCTATCACAAAGGACACTGGGCAAACATGTATGGCCACTGGTCCAAGAGCCCCCCACTATGGACTGGTAGGGACAGTTAGAGGATACCCTACGTATACGTAGTGTATAACGGGCAACAAAATATTTGCGAGAAAAAAAAAGATACAGGGTGTTTTATTTTTACTTAGGAAGAAATTATTTTTACATTATGGCCCAAAAAGTGTTTCGGGGTGATCAGGCACTTAGCTACAAACTGCAACTACAAAAAGTTATGATTAAGCGTGTAACAGTAAGAAACCCAATTTCAGGATGGAATAAAGATTTTCTTGTTTTGAGTTAGATGCTAAGGTTAAAATATTCTTTTGCATTAATTATAATTTAAAAAAAAACTTGTTCGTTCGCGCGCAAAAAGAAAGAGAGCTATAGCACTTTATCGCACCGGCAGCTATAAAAATAGCGGTGCAATGCTAATATTAGTAAAAAAAGCCGCTAAACAAGGCTGTATCTTTTTTCTCTCGTATAGATATTAGTACCCCCTTTCAAACGTAGGGTAGGGGGTGTACTGCTGCCCACTGTGCTTTATAGCGAAAATGCGGAAAACAGGGCAGTTGCCGAATGACGACTATTTCACACTTATTAGCATCATCCAAGATCGCACGGATAGCTCACCTTAATCTGATAATTAATTGAATCGGTCTTCTGATTTGTGCTGTGCATAAATAGATACGATCCCCCCGCACCTCTCTTCCCTGAGGCCGACCATGTCCCACCTACCCCATCCTCAGTCTTTTGACATTAGCGGCCATTTTTAGATGGAACGACTAACGAAACCCTAAATCGACTTACTAACGACAAATAAATAAAAATTGTGTTATAAAATAAAATAAAATAAAAATTGTAAAAATAATTAATTTAAAATAGCATTTAATATTAAAATGATAAAAAAAGAATACTGCGGTATGAAAACTGAGATATTAACATTTTTCAAGACTATCTTTTATAATGCGTGACATAGTGATGCAACTGTAATATTGAAACTGTGATATTTTTTTCAAAAACTTTTTGGTGGCAAAAGTTTTTGGTTGTTTTGTGGCACTTTTATTGTAACTAACAATATGGCGACATTAGTGGCTAAACAGCCCGTTGCCCTTACTAAACTGAAAAAATCTAAAGGCGGCGATGCGGTAAGTACTGAGCTAGATATATCCAAAATATAATTTTCATCAAAAGTCATCGAAAAAGTTTTGTATTGTCATGATGCTAACTCTGAATAGTTTAGACAGCAAAGTTGATGAGCCTTGCGAAACATGGTGGATAGTTGTACTAAAGTTTCTGTACACCGAAAAGGGATCATGGTTGTGAATATTTGTGTGTATATTATATTTTATTTATTTATTTGTGTATATTTCATATTTAAAGTCTGAAGCGCGACCTGTTCCAACAGTACAGATACAAACTTGTACGAGTTTCTCAACTAAAACGTTATTTTGTACTTAATATTTTGGCACAATCAATTTACATTCTGTACAAATACATTATTAATTCTATGCAATAAAAATACTGTAATGCAAATTTTATTTGAGTCTTTCTTGCAGCAGTGGTATCTCCAGCTGTTTAGCACATTTGAGTCTTTAGTTGTGATACTAAACTATTTTATATTTTCTTGCATTTGCGTCGTTGTTGCACCGGATATGCGATATACAGGGTCTAACTTAATATAATGCTGACGGTTTTTAAAGGGCTGATAAGACCATCAAACTGAACAACTTTCTCTAAGGGACCAAAGTTGAAATCGTGAAAAAAGATTTGCTTTCCAATACAATTGGTTCGAGTACTTAGGAAATTGCTGTTTTGTATGAAAATAATGTTTTTTTTCGCGATTTCGACATTGATCCCATTGAGAAAATTATTCAGTTTAATCAATGAAGTTTGATGGTCAGATCATCCCTTAAGAGGGCTATCGGAGTCCAGTGGCGCCCTCGCCGCAATAATAAAGATTTCTCAATAAAGAAAGCCTACATTAAAAATGCGCTCAACAGATAAACTACAAAAGCCTTCAAGCTATTTTCATAGAATACTTCTATAGGTTTTTTAAAGGTCTAAACATACAAATTTTAAAAAAGAAAAAAAACGGCCGCTTTTGTTTTTATTCGAAATTATCTAAAAGTGAAATGTTTAGAACCTATAAAAGTATTGTATTACAATGGCTTGAAGGTTTTTGTAGTTTATCTGTTGAGCACTTTTTTAATTTAGGCTTTCTTTATTGAGAAATCTTTATTATTGTGACGAGGGCGCCACCGGACTCCAGTAGCCCTCTTAAAAAAATCATCAGAATAATTATTAAAAAGGACGACAATCGAGATTATTTTAATAAATGTTCATACTATTATAGAATAAATTTAAAACATTTGAACTAGTTCACTTGCGGACGCGATGAAACGCATAATTTCACACCTAGACATAGGTGTCTTATCTACAACGATAAATTTTACGTTGCAGTCAGTTACAAATTGGTGTAATACATAAAGATGTGAGCTACATAACTGTTCAATTACTAAAATCAACAAGCAAACTACATTCATAAATTAAATAGTTTACGCTATTAATTTATGCAAGGTTCACGATAATTTAGCTTTAAAATAATGATATGTTGCGTATGTTTGACATGTAATCAAAAATAACGTTAATTTCGTTAAATAACATTGTAGGTATTATTATTGATTACTAACTTTTGCCAATCGAAGGACAAAATCGGGACCCATGGAGAAAACAGAGGAAAGCCTTTGACCTACAATGGAACAGTGACATCTTATACAATAATAATAAATAATAACTTTTAAAGTAACTTTTGCCTGAACATAGATTTTTCCCTAAAACTATAGCAGAATTATTTTATTCCAGAATGTAGGTACTATAATATCTCTTTTACCAAATGGAATAAATGAAGTTAATTTGGAATAAGCACACATTCTAGATTATTGAAAAAAAAAACAATTGAAATAGATTCAGAGATATCTATTGAGCGTAAGTTGAGTCTTGTAGAGTCAAAATTGTATGTATTTTGACATACGGGAGTTTGATCTCAAACTTTATCTTGTCGAGTCAAGTGTACCTAATATTTAAGTTGAGTTGCCATCTCCACTTGATTATATTAATATAATAAAGTAATTGCCAGCTCCCATTGATTTTTCTAATTCTCTTATTATCCTTTGGCATTGACTTAAGCCAATAAATTAATCAAACAAATCATAGCGTCACTGTTTATTTTGTTTCAATATTTTCTCTTCTGCCAAAACTTTAATCTTTCATTGACATTAATTATGACTATAATGCTAATGCATACTGACTTACTATTGTCATATTTCATCAAGCGCCACTTGTGTAACATATATCAGGAAGTCCAGGTTTTCATTGTCAGGTCATTTGGCTAACGCTCAGACTTACTACATCTGTCATAACACGAACCAAAATTATGTCTCGTATTTAGATATACTTTTATTATATTTGTTACTGTCACCGTTTAATGTTTTCGATGACTTTTGATGTTAACTATTTCAGTTTTAGAATTGTAATCTGATTCTGAGATGCCATTAGTGTTGATGGCATGGGGTTTTGGTTACATTACATAGATAGGTTGTGGATGTTTTTAATATCAGAACCCCTTTTGATCATTGAAGTTGTCACAATTGAATCGAATAAAAATGTTACGCTTAATGCTTCTGTTGTTTAAAAAACAAAATTACAAAAACAAGCAATACGATAATCAAAGTTTACGTCAAAAAGCTCTGTCACTGACTTTTGTTTTACGTAATTAACAATGAACCTTAAAACCAATGCCAAAAACTCACATTGTCTTGATGATATAGCGACGCAAGTCATCGGATGTGAGGAGGCCGTCCATCCAGGACCTGGAGGACCTCATCAACAAACCCTCCGTGCCTCTGAAGCCTCTCGGAAATGAAGGTCCACCCGTCATCGTGGATGTGCAGGAGAGCTACTCCGCTGTGGAAGGTAAGTTTCTTGACTAAGATTCAATAATAACTT
Source organism: Agonopterix subpropinquella (assembly GCA_922987775.1). Taxonomy (NCBI): domain Eukaryota; kingdom Metazoa; phylum Arthropoda; class Insecta; order Lepidoptera; family Depressariidae; genus Agonopterix; species Agonopterix subpropinquella. The sequence continues at coordinate 5,619,133 of OV277716.1, read as the reverse complement.
AATAACGTTTTGTAGCTGAGTAGAGTATATTATCTACATTTTCTAAAGGTACCTCATAGAATGAAAAACATTCTGAAAATACATAGTTATATTGATAGCTCGATAAGAAATTTGTTGGCGCTAGGTTCATGGGCTGGTATCCTAAAAGGGATAAATATTTGCATAATGGATAAGTATAAATACTTTTCAAAGATATGATATTTTTTTTCAAATTATTTCCAATATGAATTCTTAGATTTATTGTTTGATTCAGATGCATTGTGAAATATTCCTATACATTTGCCATGATTTCTTACTATACCTGATGGTCTTAAAATAGTAAAACATAAACAAATCGACAATCGGCGACTAATCTGGCATAAGCACAACAGCTCAATTAAAGACATACCCTGCATTTTATTGAAGTTAAACTATTCTGTCAACAACAGTGTACAATGTTTTGGTATGAATAATCTAGAAACAAGCATTTCATCACGTTGCTTGTAAGATCAGATAGATTCCTTCATTCTGATCTGTACTAAAAACATTTTAAATTAATTATTTTCCTTCCTCAGATCAAACCGGATACCTCACGGTGCAAGTGGAGGGTAATCCACCACCAACCTTCAAATTCTACAAGGGAGTCACCGAAATCATTGAAGGTGGCCGATTCAAGTTTGTCACCGATGGTGAAACTGGTCTCATCACTTTGTGCATGAGGAAAGTGAAGCCTAACGATGAGGGAAAATACAAGGTTGTGGTCAGCAATATCCATGGAGAGGACTCTGCTGAGATGCAGCTCTATGTGTCCGGTAAGATGACTTAAAAACTCGTCAACTTAACAATATAAGTATTATACAAAAATGAGACTATTTTCATCCGAAATTGATTTCATATATTTCTTTCATGTTCAAGGTTAGGTACCTACTTTTTTATCACACGCGTTCTAATTTGTGTAAATTAAATTTAACGTAAAATTACTTACTTTAAACAAAATTGTTAAGCAATTCGTAAGTTACAATCATGAATTATAGAATAATATATTACGAGTGGAATTTTAAACAATTAAAATCCAATTCGATTGACTTAAAATATTCCAATAGATTTCAAATGTTTTCATAGAAATAAACTTTTCTTTATGTTGATTATTTTAATTATTTAAAGTGCAAAAGTTTTACAAGATTTTCTTTCCATAACTAGATTCCAGTGGAATGGACTTCCGTGCTATGCTCAAGAAGAGGAAATACGCCAAATGGGGTGAAAAGAAAGAGGAACCTGCCTATGATCTCAAGGAAACGGAGAAGCCTGTACCACCACTAAAGAAGGTCGAGAAGGTAAATATACTTTATAAAATATGTATTTAATACTTATAGGTAGTAAACGGTGGTGATATAAATGCTATAAAAACAAATGAATAAAAATGAAAAAAATGAAGGATGATTTTGAAATTTACAGCAATGACGTTAAAGATAAAGAAAATGTTATAATAATCGGTTTAGAGGAATCGTGTACTGATGTAACAGATTTCAACATTGTCCTACATTAATATGAAAATTAAAATAAAATTTAAGTTAAAATGACAGATCCATCAGGCTCTAAGAAAAGAGAGTCAATAAACAGCGTTTATGGTCTTCTTTCTTTTATTGACTCACCGAGTAGTACAATTACTACATCGGTGGTGACAGTTAATATAAATAAGTGCTTTTAAATGAATAGGTTGAATGGGTTAATACAAAACTAAAAATTTTATATTCGAATCCTTGACTTTTACAATCATTATTATCTTCAAGTATTCTAACATAGTAGTTGCATTCATTGTATTTATTAAACCCAACAACCATTCAAGCTTAAATACTAATAAATTATAATTATAAAATCCAATAAGTAAAACATCGTATGCATCGTTGGTCCATAGGGCTTAGAGACCGGATATTTTGAAGAAGACGGCTTCGTAGTGGTCGTATCGGAGGGTGTCGAGATTTATAGATTCCCGGCTGATAAGCGCAGGAACTCCTCAAATTGGTCCTGGGTTAAGGTCCTCAGCATTTTAGACTATTTCATCGTTCATTCCATTTTGCATTTCGATCATTTGTTTATATTAACTAGTACATTGAATAGGTTTGCTATACACATATTCGGGTCCGAGCTCAATCTAGAGGTTGTTGATTTTGGATGAATTTTCGAGAAGTATTGCTACTGGCCAGCAAACATCCTGTTTGCAGACATATTTAGGTGGTGTTGTGTGGTTTGGTGTCAGCCAACGATGCCAAATATGAATAAAGGAAGAATCTGAATGGAGCTTGAATAAATCCGGTAGGTTTGTCGATAAATGCCTAGGAAAATCCAAAATGTACAGTAGTTTCTTGAACTTTATTGTACAGCAAATAAAGTAGAGTCAGAGGGTGCCAATCAGAATATTTGTATAGCAAACCATTACATGAATCAATACCACAGTCAATACGCACTTTTTACCGACACGTGGGGTATTTTATCTAGCATTTGCATTGACTTCGAATTTGTAAAATGATTGTCGGAATCGTCTGGATTTGTGTTTGGTTTCTGCAAAGTAAGTACGATGTTTCTATATATGACATTATAATCATAATATAGTTTATTTACTATTCTAGACAGTAATTTATTCGTCGGCTGTGTTGTTGTAAATAACAGAATAACAAGTTAAATAAATATATAAACTGTAAAATGTAAATATTATGAAAATATTTATTATAAAAACCTAACCAACCTCTAAACAGAATCTAGACCTAATAGTTTTTGGTAAAATGTCAAGAAATTTAATGTCATCGAGGTGCCATGGTGTCATGGATATTTATAAGAGATCATTCGTAAATAATTCCATTCAGTTTACTATAGATATGGCTGGATGGTTTTTCAGAAGAATAATCCGATTATTTCACGTTAGTATGATAAAATTATAATGACCCCGTACACTCGCACATTCATACAACATCAATAGAACTTTCATTGAGATTTGGAAATTTACACTCACAGAATTTCTTTCACAGCATCACTTGGCATGCCAAAAACAGGCTTTTAATTAACTTGGCTTCGTGTCATAAAACACCGGCTTAAATAAAGCGGAAATATAACTATAAGAGTAACTTAAATTATCAATTCTAGGATATTTATGACAAGAGGAGACGCATGTCTCTCTCTGAAATGATACCCGATTGGCCCGCTTTGATGGAGGCTGTCAAAATAAAGGTTCGATAAAAAGGACGAATAAAGTAAACCAAGATTTCACTGCCCTTTTGAAACTACCTTACAAAAATTAGAATGAACCTAGGCCTTGTATAGAATGTCTTTGAACCTAGGAGATAAATATACTTGAAAAGTTTAATGAAATTGATGAAATATATGAGGTCTCGAAAGGACAGTAGCAGTCTTTTAAATAAAGGAATGAAATAAAATAATTAATTACAAAATAACTAAACCAAAACTAAACTAAATTTATCCTTTGAGATTGTCGTTTTCAAAGAATGGCAGTAGATTTTTATCACGTTACTTTTAAATGTTCAAAACTTTATACATACCTAATTAATATTTTATATGACAGACTTGAAGAGGACAATAACAGAGCGATTTAAATAAACAACTGCATAAACTGAATTTGTTTAAATAACTCGCACAAAAGTTTTTGTATCACCACTTCACGTTTCTTAACTTGAACATGATTTTCAGGGAATGTAAGTGGAATGAATTTGGTGACTATGTCTCTTGGATTTTTGTTAGTCGTATGTTTCACAGGTTTCTCTTTGACGTCGGATTGAGGAGCTTCTGTCACGTCATTATTAAAATATTTATTTCCGTCTTCATTTACATCATTATTAATTTCAGCTGATGCATCCGGTGTTTTGCAGATGTTGGAATTTTTTAAAATAATTACTTCGTTTTTATTGCTGATACTTTTATGTGGTTTAGTTAGCATGGAAACAAAATTGTTATCGTCTTGGTGACATTATTATGTTATAATTATTAATTATTAACTTTTAGTTTAAGATCGACAGTTATGTATTTTAAATTTAAACGTATTTTGTTACTGATTACATTGACACTACCTATCTCTAATATGTCAATTGTTTTTCAAATTGATAAAGATTAAAATGGAGTGATAATGCATTATAATTAAAAAAGAAAAGACAGGGTAAATTCAGAAATTAAAAAGTTAATTTCATATAATAGAGTAAGAATGAATGGATATTTTATAGAGATCCCATAACAGAAGACCCTCACTGGCGGAACTGATTCCCGATTGGCCGGTTCTGCACTCGTTCAAAAAAGACGAGGTTTGAAACGAGCACCGTTCTCTAGAACACTGTGCATCTCTATGGGTCACAAAACGCACAAATATTTGTTGCACAGAACTTTACACAGTTGAACGTTCAATTAGTTGAGCTGAACTCAGAATAGTCATTTCATTAGTGTCTGGTAAACTTGTAAATATCTTTTATCATCATGAATAATTTGGTGCTAATTAAGATCATCGAAGAGGCGAAGAAGATATTAATTTAAAATAAATACAACACCAACCTTAGTTAATTTATCACTATTTTCTCGTGTCTCATAAAAATATGCGATCAGAATTTCATTATAGTTTCATCAATATATCATATCATTTCCCAGTTTAACAGATTCTAGTGCAAATACGATTTCCTGGTTTATCTCAATTATTTGAGCCTCAGCCATGAAGACACCCTAGACAATCTATAGATAGCACAACACAACTATGGAACTTCATCTTTTACTCTCTTCTTAGCAACATTTCTGTGCACTTCTCCGAAAATAGCAGCACATCGCACATGATGTTAAATATTATGCACAGTGTCATCGATGTTCTAGGATTTGTCTGTGTTCATATAAAAAAATGATGGATTTTGTTGATCACCAATTATTTCAAGCCTCAACTGCGATTTGTACAGTCAAATTCATCATTTTTGTATCACCAGTTTTTGTTAATTATTTCTTTCTTGAAATGGAAGTAGAATTCTTTGGATCACGTCACACGTATTTGCACACTATATTAAAAAAAAACATGGAAATTCCAATTTCTGTTCTATAAGCATGGATTTTGAAATTACGCAAGTGGATGAAAGAATGGCTGATGATTCTAACGCCTCGGTTACTATAGTCTTCGACTGTTTTCGTTTCCATTTACTTGCATCTGAGTGACCGTAAAGGTGAGGTCTACTTTATGCCCTGAGTGTCATTAGATGATGCTGAAAAACAAACACAAAACACAAACAATTTTTTCATACAACCAGGTAAATCTTTTGTCAAGAATTTGTTTTTGTACTTGTTAAACATTTCAATTGGTGTTCCAATATCTCCATTTCTATAGCCCGGTACCATCTGATGAGACCCATGACTTAAACCCACCTTAAGATGAATCTGAGGATTTCTTGGTCAGCACTTTCAGCTTTTTTGAAGAGCACTTTTTCTGTAACTGCACCGTTTAGTGTCTCAGTAATGAATAGGTACATTAATAGCACTACATACGTTTCAGAAACAAGAGTCCTTCTTGAAGCCCCTCGTAGATCAATTCGCAAAGGAAGGCAAGGATAAGAAGGTGGTATTCGAAGCCATCTTCACGAAGCCTAATGCCAAACCGAAGTGGTACTTCCGTAAGGATGTAAGTATTGATGTCTTGAGAAAATGCCCGCCTCCTCTATAACTCTCGGATCTCAACTCACGAATTTATTTCATTGTACAGGAATTATTCCCCGGCTCTAAATATAAGATGACCAACGAAGGGGACTCTTACAAACTAATCATCACAGGCCCGAAAGTCGAAGACACGGGTAAAATTACGATTGAAGTCGGCGGCATCACTTGCACCGCCTTCTTGCAAGTTGACGAGCCAGATCCAGTTTACACCTTCACGAAGCAGTTGAAGAAGACAATTAGTGGTTACACATTACACGAGACAGTCCTTGAGTGTGCTATCTCAAACAGCTTGGCCATTGTGTCCTGGTGGAAGGAAGAAGTCAAACTGGAGGATGGCGATCAGTACGCTATTGCTAAGGAACTGTCAGGAGTATGCAGGCTCACCATCAAGAGTTCCAAACTCGAAGATGCTGGCAAATATTCTTGCAGAATTGAGAAGCAAACTGACAGAACGGAAACTGATGTTAAGATTGTTGGTAAGTTTGATATTCAGTGGAAAAGGGAGCATGCTGGTAGCTTGAAGAAGAGTTTTAACTATGTTGTTGTTTTCAGAATACCCATACAAATTCACCAAGGTCCTTAAATCGCAACAGGCGATCGAAAAGGATACCATTACGCTGCTTTGCGAGTTGGACGATGCTAGTGGTGAAGTAGAATGGTGAGTTACATCTTCTTACTTTAAAATAAATTATTTAAAATAAATATTTCGCTAACACTTATTCTTTAATCTTGATTCAGGTTCAAGAACGACGAGCCAGTAAAGACAGATAAACGCGTCACGATCGTAAAGGATGGTCGTAAGCGCAAGATTGTGATCAAGGATGCTAAGGTCACTGATGCTGGCAATTACAGGTGTAATAGTAACGCTGACGAAACGAAATGCGAGTTGATCGTCAATTGTGAGTACCTATTTCTTTGATTATTTGATAGGATTTCTACCCACTGCGTAGCACAGGCTTTGTGGACTGTGTCATTGATATTAAATCTATTTAATTTGTAAGCAGTATTTTCCAAATAAATAACAAACTGAAATTCCATCTTATTTTCTTGAAAAAAATTAAAAACGGGGATAATCTGTCATAAAATTGTCAGAAAATTGTTGACTTTACGTTCTTGGTAGGTATATTAAGTACCTAATATATTTTATGACGTAACGTGCCGACATCGTTACTAATATAATTAATGATGCTGATGCAAGTTAGGTTGGGCTTTGCTATTGTTCAAAGTCATTGGACCTAAGACTTAGTTTTAGCTCGAAACAACATACGTATTATTGTCTAGGTAAAGTCCTGTTGGTGAGGATCGTTCTAAAACTGTTTGTTTTCTTTTTAAAGACTCGAATCGCTTCAACAAGAAGTTGAAGGACACCGAAGCAATTGAGAGGGACAAGGTGGTTCTAGAGGTAGAACTTCAGGACCAGACCGCTGAGGCCGTATGGTCTTTCAACGGACAGCCCATTGTGCCTAATGAGAGGTATGTCTATAATAGTCTATTTAATGTGCAAATAATATATGCCTTCAACTATGTTCCGTACTAACTTAAAGAAAATCTCACCTGCAGAATCGAGATCAAGAACCTGGGCGGTGGCAAGCACCAGCTCATATTTAACAAGCTGGAGATGGAAGATGACGGTGAAATCCTCTGTGAGTCCGGCAAGCTCAGCTCTTCTTGTAAACTGAGTGTAAAGAAGGGAGAGTCGAAGCCTGCTATCGACTGCCCTGATGAGTTCCACGGACCTGCTGGACAGCCTTTCGTCATTGAGGTGCCTTACAAAGGTTAGTAAAACATTCGCTTCAAAGGAAACGGGATCTTCGAGGATAGGTGACGGCAATTAAACATTTTCATAATTATCTCAACAGTTACCGGCACCCGAGTAACGCCAATCGAAGCAAAATTGTTCAAGGATGGCAAGGCTTTGCCCGTCAAGGAAGTCGAGGTGGTGGTTGAACAGGAGAAGATTCTGTTCAAAATTAAAAAACCGACAAGAGAGGGCACTGGTAAATACCAAATCAAGTTGTCCAACGCCCAGGGCGAGGATGCTAAAGATGTCACAATCAACATGCAGAGTGTACCCACACCTCCTCTGGATGTGGAGGTTGCTGAAGTCTTCCAAACTTCGTGTGTGGTATCATGGAAGGCACCACAGGACGATGGTGGTTCTACCATTGTTAAATACGTCATTGAGAGACAGGTAAGTAAAGTTACCTTTGGAGTTCATTATTCAGTCCTCCATCACTATTTTACAATATGTCAGCATCAAATGGAACTGAGACTTAAATAAGTAAAAATGTGTTGTCCAGGACCTATCACTCAAGGCTGGTTGGGACAATGTGGCTGAAGTACCTCATGGTCAACCCCTAAAACACAAAGTTGAGGATCTCGTCGCAAAGAAGACATACAAGTTCAGGATTCGTGCTGTCAACAAAATTGGTTCCAGTGAACCTGGTCTTTTCGCTAAACCAGTGCTTGCTAAAGACCCATGGGGTAAGGAATCAGTTTCAATATGTTCTTCAACTAAGATCATCTTCCTGAGCAGAATTTTAAAATAATCAATGCCCATTTTAGATGAACCATCGAAGCCAAAGGCTGTGGAACTCACAGACTGGGACAAAGACCATGCAGATCTCAAATGGCAAAAGCCTGATAGCGATGGCGGCGCACCAATTACTGGATACGTCATCGAGTACAAGGTTCGAAAAATAACAGATTTGGTTATACCTACATATATTTCAGATAACACAAGTACCTTATTCGAAATTAACTATTCCTTTTTGTTTTTCCAGGAGAAATTTGGCAAGGACTGGGTGAAAGGAAAGGAAGTACCCGGAGATTGCCTTTCAGCCACTCAAGATGGTCTGAAGGAAGGAGGCACTTATGAGTTCAGGGTCCGCGCCATTAACAAGGCTGGCCCTGGTGAACCTAGTGACACCACGAAGCCTATTGTTGCTAAATGCCGATTTGGTAAGATCTCACTTCAATCAGTTTTCCTAAACGCATGAAATCGTTGAAACGTTGAAAAGGGATTGACGGTGTATTGTTCTTCCAGTTAAACCTTTCATCGTTGGAGATGGTCTTCAAAACATGATCATCAAGAAGGGACAGGTTATCACCTTCGATATTAAGTATGGTGGTGAGCCGGAACCTGAAGTCAAATGGATGAAGGGCGAAGAGGTAACTATTGATTATTTTCACAATATTTTAACTGATCACTTTATAGCAATAGATAAACTATTAAGTAAAAGGGATTAAATGCTCAAAGCACTTAAAGAATCTGTTGATGTCGGTGGTGATCACTATAAAGAAGATGCAGCATTCGGGAAGATTCCATACTTCAAGGAAAAATGTATCATTCATCATTATTAATTTACAACAAAAACAAAATCATTAACAAATTTTTTTTTTTCCTAAAAGAAACGTGGAAAGGCGTACACAGAGAAGGTCAGGATCGGTGAAACTGAATGTTGTCTCATATTTTTTACTCTTTATGTTCTAAAATCTAAACTGACTCACGAATATTATATTTAATCTATCTCTACACTTTATGTGACTAACATAACTACATACACACGTAATAATAACTTGAAAAACAATATTTTACTGAATAAGATTTCGAGATCCATCGAGAAGTTTCTAAAGAAAAGTTAGTCAAGAGGTTTTAACATTATAGGTACCTATTTTGTTAAACATAATTTTGATTAATACTTCAACATTCAGTAAAATATTGTTATATAAATAAAATCGCAAAGAATGCGACTTCGGTTTATGCAAAATTCAAAGTAAACTTTTTTAAGAAACTCGCTTTCAATGTTGTAACACTTAAAACACAATTTTTGTAGCATAACTTCACCACTTCGATTATGTACAAAAACATCGATGTTATCTTCGAATTGGCAAAGGAGCACTGCCATTACCATCTTGGTCAATGAAAAAGCCCAAAGTGGTGACCTTTCACTTCACAGATTTTTATCAAACTTTGTGATAACATTATTGACTAGTCAGTACGACAATGTTTTGTCGAGAACTGCCAATACATAATAATCCTAACACTACTATCTCGAATCCTCGAGATTATTACAATAATTACATACTTACTAAAGCTCTATGTTATTTATTTAGGACAGCGTCTGACTTTGCTATCATTTCATTTTATCATTTCTTTCTTGGTTCTCTTCATTTCGTATTAATCTAGGTATAATAATGGTGTTATTTATTCATTCTTCTTATTTATAGTCTTTATTCTTATGTAAGCTTATTCGTTTTTTGAACCATCATCATTATGCTAAATAAAATCCACTGCTCAACATCAGGAGGAAGTTTTACTTCCTTCTTCGGCTCCTTCTTTCCTCCCATTTCAGTTATGAAGGCATAGTAAGTAGACAAACAAATGCCTACTATAATTAAATAAATTTCTTGGTAAACTCTGTCGTCCCGTAGGACAGCCAGACATATTGATGTATAATTATGGAGCAGGTATTTCCTATCCAGGGACCATGCAGTTTTTGCATCAATTCTCAATTTATTTTTGTTCTGTATTTCCATCTTTTATTCTTGTTTTCCGTTACTTTATTATTATTAGTATTTGTTTCTTCTAAATTATTCATATTTACCAGCTCTCTTCTTTAACTTACATCGAATTTCATCTTTCTACCAACCTTCTAAATTTCATCTTCATCAACATCATAAACGCCAGCAAAAATCAGACGCTATCCCTCCACGAAACCATAGCTCACATTGTCGTAAAACTCTAGGAGATCAAGGACGATGGCGACCGCGTCACCATCGACAAGTATGAGAAGAACACTGTCCTCAATGTGAGGAAGACCACCAGGCCCGACAGTGGGAAGTACAAGCTGGTGCTTACCAACTCTTCGGGAACATGCGAGAGTATCGCTGACGTCGTAGTTCTTGGTAAGTCTAGTAGACTTAATACATCGAATAATTTGTTAATCTATTAACAAAGCAATGGTATTCATGGTGGTGGTGGTGGTGGTGGTTGGTGGTCTTCATGTCATGATTCATCATGATCTCAGCCGATAGACGTCCATTGCAGGACATATACGTTCCCGAAGGAACGCCACAACAACTGGTTCAGCGCTGCCTGCAGAACCAGTTATTGATATACAATTTGGAAATCGTTCCCGATTTCCTACTGAGGACTTTTAGGCGAAAATGAAGAAGAGAGGTGACTGAATTGAAGCTCTTGAATTGAGGCTCTTGAATTGAAAGAGGAATAATATCTTCAACCAAAATTTAGGTGTTCATAGTTGCGATCCAGTAGTTTATTGTTGTAATTTAGTAATTATATGTACCTACCTACATCTTCTTCCCTTCCTGTCACCCCTACGTGGGTATAGGGCTCGGACACCTATTTATTGCGCGTGAAAACTTCGATAGAACAATAATTCAAGTACCTACTTGTGTTTTTATTGGACCTTACTACATAGGACACCTAGCGTTTTTAAGTTAGGTAAAGCAAGTCTCATGATATTTTGTAATCCTTCTTTATACAGACAAACCCAACCGTCCCAATGGTCCCATCGAGGTCGAGGATATCCGTGCCGAGAAGGCTACTGTCAAATGGAAGAAGCCCGACGACTGGCAAGGTTCAGACATCACTGGATACACGCTCGAGAAGATGGACATGGTACGAACACGACTAACCTTTACCTTAATTTTACTTATAAGCAAAAAGTCTGGCATGGATTGTCAGCAGTTTGTGCACTCTTTGCTGCTGGACCCTTGCACTTCGACGTTTTGTCTGATTCTGATAGTCAAATATACGAACGTTTACGTAGCAGCGCTCGTAGGTGTAGTCTTAGATCAAAGTAAAAAACTAGGGCACTTCAATACAAACTAGGGTACTTGGTCTGTCATCTCGGTACAAATTCGAAGTAAAACTGTCAATTGTTTTGCCTCATTTTTCTGGTTTGAAATGTTCGCGTAAGGCCTATCCATTCATTTTACTTTGATCTAAGGGTGTAGTGGAGCTTCGGTATTCGAAACGATCACTGAAGTCAAGCAACGTCAGGTCCAGTCAGTCTTTGTATGGGTGACCGTTTAGTGGAATTTCATCACGAGCATCTCCGTCCTTCGGAAGGCAAGTTAAGCAGTTGGTCCCGGATTGATCCGTTAGATGTTCGTGCAACTAACTATTCCTACATTACTTAAGCCAGGTCTGTGGCCTATTAAGGGTTGTACCTCATCTGCCAGCACCGCATCGCACTTTTCCGTCGCTCGATCCTTTTCTGTCACTCAGGAACGTCATTTGCTAGGGCGAGAAAGATAGCGAGAATGCGATCGTACGCGGCAGCACCGGCAGTGCTGCGACCTTTCTCGCTCTAGCCAATGACGTTCCTGAGCGACGGAAAAGGATAGAGCGTGCAAAAATGCTATGCGGTGCTGTCAGATGAGGCTCAACCCTGAGGCGACTTGAAAATTCCCTGACAGCAAGTTGACCACTAACTTGCGTCCACCAATGCGCACAGGGCCTGAATGGTGGAGTATGGCCCACTCCCACTTACCCTTATTCCGTGAGCGGAGACCTATTGTCCTGCACACCTGCAGTGACATCCGATCCTACAGGCTATAGCTATAAGGGTATCTACCTACTTACCTATTTATACCTACTTGTCTTTCTAGGACACCGGTAACTGGGTGCCGTGCGGTGAAACTGGACCGGAGCCAACGCAGCTCACGGTCAAGGGGCTGACTCCGAACCACAAGTACAAGTTCAGGGTGCGCGCAGTCAACAAGGAGGGCGAGTCCGAACCGTTGGAGACCGACAGTTTCATTCTTGCCAAGAATCCTTACGGTAAGCAAAAGCAGAAGCAAAAAGATACGAACTGGCCAAAAACAAATAACGGTTGAAAACAATATTTTCAATTTTCGAAACAAAAGCGCGCGAAATGACCAATGCGTTTTCTGAGTTTGTTTTTAGCAACATTGGATGCGTTAAAATGAACGTTACCTATTCAACCTATAGTTCTAAAAGTTCTGTGACAGTAGGACGAGGCGATGCGTATGTAAGAAATAAGAGCAACAGAGATTTAACTTCAATAATTTACGTAGGTATGGTATCGAGCAAAATTTTATAAACTATAACTTTTCAATTTTTATGTTCGTATCGCTATTTGGAAACAAAAAAAGCGCAACATAAAATTTCTGAACGAGGGTCCGTTTCATAACGTGTGAAAATCACTCGGGGCGAAGGAGATAAAGCATAAGCAGATATACATAGTAGAGTGAGATAGAGAGAGTCTCCGAGTGATTTTATACGCTTTGAAACGGACTGCGATTTGCCAACTGTCAACAGGGTTGCCAGACGTACGAGGTTCCTCGTACAAATACGAGATTTGGGGTCGCCCGTACGAGGTACGAGGATGATGTCAACCTCGTACAAATATATACGAGGTTTTGACTTTTAAGGAAATTATGCCATGATTATCCATTGCAAGCGACTATTTGTTGAATAAATGAATATTTAAACCATCAGAGACTATCAGATGTTTATGGTTAGTTTGTAGTTTGCCGGGAAATCCATATAAAACCGATCATCACTTCGATTTGCTCCTCGGATTAGCTGCTCTTATCCTATTTTTTTCGTTGTAAATTACATAAAATTTTTATTTTTAACCAAATTTTTTTTTATTCAATGATAAGTCGACAATTAAATTGTGTTCTATGCCTAAATCTTTGTTTTTTCACACCTTAGATGAATGTACGAGGTTTAATAGCCAAAGTACGAGGTTTTTCTTGCTTTTTGTACGAGGAAAAATTGTCAACGTCTGGCAACCCTGACTGTCAATGTCAAAATTGACGTTAACGCGGTTAGCGGTTTTTTCGAGTATTATTTTGTAAACAAACTTCGGAAACCAGCGGTTTCTTCAACAAAACTTAACAAAATGTTAAAACTTTTGCACCAGACCCACCGAAGGCGCCCAGCAAGCCCGTCATCATCGACTACGACAACATGTCGGCAACTCTTCAGTGGGAGCCGCCGACCGACGATGGCGGCAGACCGATCCTCGGATACGTCGTGGAGATGAAGGACAAGTTCTCTCCTGACTGGATCGAGGTTTGTTATACAGGGTGTAACAAAACACCCTAGTAATTCTGAACAACTTTCACTATGGAGCCAACGTCGAGAAAACATATAAAAAATCTGCCGTCCCATACATTTGAGTGGAGACGGTACTGTAGTTTTGTATGAAAGAGCTGATTTTTTTTCGCGATTTCGATGTTGGCTCCATATTGAAAGTTGTTCAGTTTGATGGCCTGAAGCACCCCCTTAAGTATTATTATCTGTTGTGTGGTGTTTTCTTATAGCCTGTGTATAGGGACAGACAGACAGCGAGAAGCGACTTTGTTTCATACTATGTAGTGATATTGCCTAACAAGTTTGACCCCTTTCTTTTCCCTTCAGGATCACGATTCTATGGTTTACTGACTGCTCTCAAACCGTGAAGGAAAACATCATGAGGAAACCTGCATACTCTGAAGAAGAGATTTTGATGTGTATGTGAAGTCTACCAATCCGCATTGGGCACGCGTGGTTGACTAATACCCTCCCTGAGGGTAGGCTTGTGCCCTGCAGTGGGACGTTTATAGGTTGATGATGATGATCATGGAACATGGCAGGTTTTGAACAGAATTTTAGAGTAGAAGGGATCTTTCACTGGCTAATCACAGTCCAAATTGTTGTTAACAACTTGTGGGTGTAAACTTAAAAGCGTGACATATTTGATGGTCTGCACCATCAAACTATTCAAACTAAAAATGTTCACTATAGGGATCAACACTGAAATTGGAAATTAAAATTCTGCTGTTCCATAGAAAATATCCATCGCTACTCGAATTAAATGTTTTCACTATGCCTCCTCCATAGCGAAAGTTGTTAAGTTTGATGGTCTGAAGCACCTCAAATAATGTTACATATTTAATTTTACTCCATGTATAAACTCTGATGCTAACTTCAATACTGTGATTTAGGCCCCATTGTTTAATTAGAACACGACTGCCAATACCTTCAGACCCTCTAGCCTAGCATGTTTTCTGTACTTACATTTGACTCTGCCTTTTTCCATACTACCCGTCACAGCAAGCGTGACTGGAAAGCGTGGAAAAGATACATTTTCTATACAGCGAAGGCGTGAGTAAAGGAATCGTACTATGGTTGCAGAGGTCCTGGGTTCGAATCCCAGCTCGATCGAAGTATAGTTTTTTATTATTATTTAATTTTCCTCAGGTGGTCAAAACCGAAGACACAAAGACGGAGTACAAAGTAGAGGGACTGAAGGAGAAGATGATCTATCAGTTCCGTGTGAAGGCCCACAACAAGGCCGGAGTTGGTGAGGCTTCACAGCCCACCGACAACCATCTGTGCAAGCATAAGAACTGTAAGTATTGGCATTTAGTTTGCCACACAACTCCAAGGGTCTTTTTCCAGTCATGCTGCATTATACAGGGTCCTTCTTTTTTAAGGGGATGATCAGACCATGATATTGATCAACTTTCTCTATGGGACCAACATCAAAATCGCGAAAAAAAATCAGCTGTCCCATACATTTGGCTCGATTAGGTTTGCAGTTTTGTATGGGACAGCTGATTTTTTTTTGGCGATTTCTACGTTGGTCCCATAGAGAAAGTTGCTCAGTTTGACGGTCTGATCATCCTCTTAAAAAAGTGTCAGCATATTAAGTTGGACCCACCCTATACAACGTGTTAATGAATTAACGCAAAACATTATACACCCCAACTGATTTTTGCAAATAACAAAATAATTAGATTGCAACAATAATTTCATTATTTTGATAGTTAAAATTTAAAGTTATTCGCATTTTAAGTTTTGAGGGAAAAATGATTTGTTATCATTTCAGCACTGAAAGGAAGCGCTAAAGTACTCATGGATACATTTTTATAATCTTGATTTGGTACTAAGTAGGGTGAGTATGCCCGTGCGGTGGGTTGTCATCGGGTTCAGTAAATTTTAAATTTTGCAAAAAAATTATTTAATATTTTGAAAAAAATTACCTATGTTGAAACCATGATAATTCGATTCTGCTCTCGATTCTAAACAAACTACTTTCTAGTTTTGCGTTAATTCATTAACACGTTGTATACTTCGTGTAATGATCTTATGATACATCAAATGTATCCAACCATGAACGTAAAATACGTGCCACCCGTATGCGCGCCCGCATGTCTGTAAAAAGGTCCTAAGGTGGGGATTTAGAGACGTTTTATACCATATATTGGAATCCATACATTTTCGACCCTTTTTCTTGGACTAAAATCTTCTTCTCTAAATCTTCTTTTCTTCTCTGAATCTCGACTTGAAGTCGATCGGAAGCTTTAGACTTGTTTTGCTGCTTGGATAGCAAAGAATGCACTGGATAAACCAGATTAGAGAAAGGATTTATTAACAGGCCTGAAGGCTGGGGTTACAGACTATAATGTGTCAAGCTAGGATCTGTGATATGTCCTATAGAAAGAATAAATTAGAGATGTCTTAGAATGAACCTCATACAGGAAATCGGTGTAATAGAGATTATAGAGACATTTCGTGAAAACACTACATCATGACAAAGAATGTAGAGACAATTTATGTAGAAACTAATATTTAATTTCATCTGTCATTTTCTTGCACTGATCTGTATCAAGCACGCTTGGAGTGCAATTTTTGAAACTCATTCTTTGAACTCGGCATGAAATGTCAATATTACTATGGAGATATTATTGCTTCTTTCTACTGCTGATTTGACATTCAAAAATCATACTCTAGGAGTGTGATTTTTAAAAGTCAAATCAGCAGTAGAAAGATGCGTATCTCCATACATTTTCAACTGCTGAGTTCAACGTATGAGATTCAAAAATCGCACTCCTGGTTGATTTACATTTGTTCACCTTCCCAACCAACATTATAATAATGGACAGCCTAAAGTGCTACGAAGCGATATCTTCCAGACAATGTTAATCAGATATTAATGTACGTTGTAATTAAACAGTGAAGCCGCGCATCGAGCGCAGCATGTTCAAGTCGGTGATCATCAAGGCGGGCCGCACTCACAAGTGGTCCGTCGATGTCACCGGTGAACCAGCACCCGAGATGACTTGGTAAGATTTAGTAAACTGCCAACTTGTACCTGAATTTCCTACACAATAAAGAATTTATTTATTTAAGCGAATGTTAAAAATAAAGCAAGCAGCAACCACGACTTTTTTTGATCCTTTGTCCTTAAGCCTTAAGCCCTTCAATAGCACTACAAGATTAATTTTGTAGTAGTGTAATGTAAAATATATATTTTTTAAAAGCCTTTCATTTTATGTTACGTGAGCATTGTAGGCAATGGATAGATCTCAGCGTGGTGGAAAAGTATCTTAACCAGGTATCTGGTGTTTTCTTCTACCAGGTCATGGCGCGAGAACATAAAGCTAGTGAACACGGAGCGCATCAAGATAGAGAACAAGGAGTACCACACCGACTTCTCTGTCGTGAACGCAGTGCGCCGCGACACCGGCATGTACACTCTGCGCGCAGAGAACTGCAACGGCTTCGACCAGGAGACCGTCGAACTGACTGTACTGAGCAAGCCCAGTTCGCCTAAAGGTAAGCTTTTGTGTTTTTAGCGTTTTTAGGGTTTCATAGTCAAACAATTTACCCTTATACTTTCGTCCATTTTGTCTGTCTGTATGCCCCACCTCGATTACTCGCACATTTTTGCACCTATTGAATCGAAATTTGGCATAAGGACAGATGGTTGATGGTTACACGGTCAGTATTTCATCAGTCTGGTCCATCAGTCTGGTCATGTATATTTGATTTGAAGGGAAACTGACTCGAGATTGACCCGACTAACATGGTGCTTCAGTATATCAGTTTCCCTTCAAATCGAATAAACATGACCAGACTGATGGACCAGAATGACGAAATACTGAACGTGTAACCTCCCTCACAAGATACCAGTAAAAATGTTTTTTTTTTAAATAAATCGAATGAGGTGTCGTTAGATAGGTCTTGTCCAATGGAACAAAACTCCCATAAAAATTAACTCGTTATAATGCTTTTGTCACGAGATATTTGCGCTCAAAGGCAAAAATAGGGCGTTTTCTTCTTCTTAACTGCTCAAACTTTTTCATGCAGTCTTCAAAGTATTATGAACCTACTTTCTTACGACATAAACACCTATACATTTTTTGACGTGGTAACGTCTTATAAATCGATGAACACCGGCTGCACGCACGAAAAAGTGTCACGTTCCGCCTGAGCCTGAGCGTGCAAGCGAGAGCGCGGAACAAATCTCTCTTTCTCGCGTGACGTCAGAGCTAGCAATTCGAATATTCATCAATGTTTCTTTATGACTTTATTACTTAAAACTATCGTCCGTAAACCGACTTTACAGACAACCAATTTTTTTTCTCTCAGGCCCACTGGACGTATTCGACGTGCACGCAGAAGGCTGCAAGGTCAAGTGGGAGAAGCCTGAAGACGATGGCGGCTCGCCAGTCAAGGAGTACGAGCTGGAGAAGATGGACGTGGCTACCGGAAAATGGGTCAGGGTTGGCAGGTCAGTTGAACTTACTTACTCAGGGACCGGAAGTGGGTCCACCTACGACCACAAAACACGCAAATCTTCTCTGTGCCATCTCAATCCAGTTGGGCACTTCTCAAAACACCGGGAAAACATCGTGAGGAAACCTGCATGCTTCAATTTCGAGGCAAGTATTGTACCCACTGTCCATTATAAGTGGCGACGGGCTCACTCCCTGTTAGGGAAAATTGTTCGACGATGATGTTCAGTATCATGAATACCATCACCCCTTAAAGTAATGCAACTGTTTACCATAACACCCTGTATAACTTCTAAGCTACTTCTAAGGGAGCCAAGGTCATGCAGAGATAAGCATGAAAGGAGTAAAATTTTAAGCAAGCGGCGGCCTATGCGTGCGCTGACCAAAAGTGACCATTGCAAAAAAGATCTAACTCCATGACCTGACCTGCATGCCTTTTACTTGCAAGTGTGTTTTAAAACGTGGTATGAAACGCGTGAGCGTATTACAAGTCTCGGCTCGTTTACAGCCCTCGCCTGCGGCTCGTCCTTCAATCCAGCCTCGACTGTAATAACTAGCTAACTGTAACTTGTATCATAATGCACTATTGATGTCTATAATGATGTTTTTAGAGCGATCATGGATTTACGAATATAGTACGATTAATATATCTCCTCAACAGAGTGGCCGGCGACAAGAAGCCTCTAGAAATGGAGGTGACCGGCCTGGAGCCCGGACACCAGTACAAGTTCAGGGTCACGGCCTGCAACGACGAGGGTGACTCCGAACCGCTGGAGACCGAGAAGGCTATGCTCGCCAAGAATCCGTTCGGTAAGATTGTGGGGAAGTCCCATCATCTTCTTGTGGTGCCATCTCAAATCTGAGGTTGGCTTTCATTAGGGCTATTCGAACTCTGGGGACTGCAGTCCTGAACAGTGAGGTGTTCATATCGAACCATTCACACAGGTTCTTAAGCCGGGAAGTTATAGTTCTGCTAGGCATTTGTCTCCCTAAATCCCATGAAAAATAATCTGGAGAAGTTGGTATTGTACCATCGAACAATTTGAATCATTACCCACCGTAGAACCTTTTCACAGCAAACTATTTGCTGTCACGTTTGAGAAAAGCTTAATGACGTTAAATATACTTGATCGCGACAAGGTTCTACGATGGGTCATGATTCAAATTGGTCGCTTGTATAAGCTATTATGTATGTACTACTAGAGATGAAACTGTACGTCACCACGCTCTGTCCCATTTAATGTGGCGATATAACCACACCACTTAGTAAAGCGCTATCGATGTCTCTTTAAGCCGCCCGCGCTCTTACCCACATACGGTGCACGTTTCATTTGTCGTGTCACACGTAATACGTAATAGTTCAACGTATTATGTGGAGATTCGATGATCAAGGTGCTTATGTCTACTCTTTCACCGACAAATCACTAATACTTACACTCTTTTCTCTCACTCGAAGATTCCTATTCAGCATACGGCAAAGACCTATCGAATAATAGAGAATAATCTAATTATGTATTTCCTTATGCAGATGTCTCCGAAAAACCATTGAACTGCGAAGTGGCAGATCACGACAACCAAAGCGCGGAGATCAAATGGGACCCGCCGAAGTCAGACAACGGCGCTCCCATACAGAAGTACATTATTCAGAAGAAGCCGAAGGGCGGCGATTGGGAGAACGCTCTAGAGGTGAGTTCCACCTCCTTTATCTTCATCGGTTATAACCCAGTAAAATTAGATAAATCAGAAGAAATAATTTCCGGAGTTTTGGAACTTTTTTTAAACGTTCCTTTGGTACGTAATATTGAAGAAAAAAAAAAAGTCCTGGTGAGGGGGGGGGGTGAGCTCGAGGAAGGGGGGGGGCTCTAAAGGTGACTTTTTTCAGTTTTTCGCTTATTTCTTGAAATCTGAAAGTCGTATCGAAATACTTTGTATAGACAAATTAAACCTAACAAAATTTCCTACAAAACAAGTGGTATGCATTTTTGTCATAGGACTTAACCTTTGAGGGCTACGGGGCCGAGAAAGTAACGACATTTCAAAAATTATGAAATTTGTATGGCGACCCTCATGAAAGTTGAAGATAAAAACAAAATGATTTCATATTCTTAATCAGCAGCCCCGAAAACCCCCAGATACAAATTTTCAGTCGGTTCGGGGAACCCTTAAAAGCTGCATTGGCGTTTGAAATTTCCATGGCAGCCATCTTGGATATCGCAATTTTGCATTTTTTTCATCGCCAATCAAATCTGACCAGGGTCCTCTATGACATTTGTTCGAGGTCCATAACCCTATCTATCATAGTTTCCGCGGGCCGTTGACCTCATCCATCAGGAGTCGACCTTCCGAGGAAGTCAAAGTTTTCCCTGTATCACCAAGGCGTCCATATTATGATCCCCAAATGTCATCCTCGTACCGTAAGGGGAACCCGGAGATCAATTGGAGGTATCTGGTTGACCCCCCTTCCCCCCCCCCCCCCCCCCCCCCCCCCCCCCTACATAGATATTAGATAAATACCCGTATAATTGTTCACCGGGTTTCCCCCATACAACGTATAGTAAAATGATTTTAGGGATCATCATAAGGATGCCCTGGCGATAAAAATATTATTTCGACTTCCTCAGAAGGTCGACTCCTGACGGATGAGGTCAACGGCCCGCGGAAACTATGACAGATAGGGTTATGGACCTTGAACAATTGTCATAGAGGACCCTGGTCAGATTTGGTTGGCGGCGAAAAAAATCCAAAATTCCGATATCCAAGATGGCTGCCATGGAAATTTCAAACGCCAATGCAGCTTTTAAGGGTTCTCCGAACCGACAGAAAATTTGTATCTGGGGGTTTTCGGGGTTGCTGATTCAGAATATGAAATCATTTTGTTTTTATCTTCAACTTTCATGAAGGTCGCCATACAAATTTCATAATTTTTGAAATGCCGTTACATTCTCGGCCCCGTAGCCCTCAAAGGTTAAGTCCTATGGCAAAAATGCATACCACTTGTTTTGTAGGAAATTTTGTCAGGTTTAATTTTTTCATACAAAACATTTCGATACAACTTACAGATTTCGAGAAATAAGCGAAAAACTGAAAAAAGTCACCTTTAGAGCCCCCCCTTCCTCGAGCTCACCCCCCCCTCACCAGGACTTTTTTTTTTCTTCAATAATACGTACCAAAGGAACGTTTAAAAAAAGTTTCAGAACTCCGGAAATTACTTCTCCTGATTGGTATATTTCAGCTTAATTTTACTGGGTTATTATATTAGTTGCGGGTTCTAAGACAGTTTAGAGGACTGTTTGCTCGCTGGACGTCATTGTCTAGTACTTAGTACTGTCTTGTTGGACATAATAGTCGCTGTCGATTCTGTTTCAGTTATACAGGAAAGCGTTGAGCCAATGCCCTAACCATAGAGTAAATAAATTATACACAACAGAGGGTCAATGACCATACTAAGAAAGTTGCCACCTTCTTATATGAAAACTCGCGGAAGTACAGCGCCGGTGGGGAGTAACCGGTACTACAGCAATGTTGAATTACGTTAAAATAAGTGTTTTTAAACACATTTGTTATTAAAATTTTTAAGAAAATTAATCTATATAGTTTATTATCGTGGAACAAAACTCAAATAATAGTGATCTAATAACGTTTAATTAAGATTTATCTCTTGTTCAGGCCAGTAGCGACATCTGTTTGCGCTAAGACTATACTAAATCTAAAATGTATCGAACTGTCCAGACATGCCCTAACTAATGCTGTTACCGTCAATTATTGCGGTGGATATTGACAACCGAGGTCTTCCAATAAAGTGAAAGTGGCTGACAGGACAATTAAAGAGCGGAGATAAAATACACTATACTAGCTTTTACCCGCGATTTTGTCCGCGTGTAAATTAGGATAACGAAAAATTCTTTCTTAGTAGCACCCCTACATTCTCCGTAGAATCTAAATAACAAATTTCATGTTTCTATCTTCAGCTGTTTAGGCTGTGCTTTGTCTGTCAGTCTGTCACGGAACTGTTTTATGAGTATAGATGGAGTCACGTGGCTAGAGGGCTCTCGAGTGGACGTCTGTCGTTCGGCTCGCGATTTAGGTAGCCATGCGGCTCCGCCATTTTATGGCGGTTTCGAGTGTGTTTTTGTATAAAAACAGGGCTTTGAGATCGCCATATCCATTACCGTACAACGTCAAGCACTAATTGCTCTTTTTAAACTGGATATTGGCAAAATCCACCAAGGAAACGCCATTAAACGAAAATAGAATAGAATATGAGTATAGATAATCTATCACTAAGTATGAAGCTACTTAAACTAATGACTAATTAACGCTGTGGGCAAATATGATCACGTTCAAAATCAAATCTGAACAAAAAACTGAATATTTTATTGTTCTAAACTAGTCTTGTCAAAACTCCAACTCTATCTCCACTACATAAGCCCCATACGTATATCTCCAGTGCCTGGCAACACATCAAGTATCACTGATGATTATCGTGCTATAAATTAGTCAATCTTTTCAAACTAAAATAAACCATATGATCTCAACATAAGTGTCACTTCACCACCAGGTGCCCGGAAATGCGACGTCAGGCAAGGTGGACGGCCTGCCCGAAGGAAGCGAGTACCAGTTCCGCGTGATAGCCGTCAACAAGGCCGGCCAGTCCGAACCTTCCGACCCTACCAAGATGACTACTATTAGACACAAGGCTTGTGAGTATATTACAGGCAAAAATATTTATGATTCTCCTGCCCTTATCTTAGAACACTGAATACTTCATTGTCAATTTATACAAATTATTTGCGATGATGTCATTAAGGGGTGAGGTAACATTGGTGGGGCTCAGGGAGTGCCCGTACTGTATGCAGTACCCACAGATTACCCCCAATAGATACCGCATACAGGGCCGCCGACGCTCGCCACACATATAAGCAACGCGAGTGAGCGAGCTAGAAGTAGTGCGATCTTGAAATTGCCAGTCACGTTGCACGGTTTCGTGCCCCGCTACCCGCACCTACCGCCAAAAATGGTGACTTCGGGCGAGAACAAATTGTTACTTATGCGGTATCTATTGGGGGTAATCTGTGGCAGTACCATATTCTTTCTTATGCTGAAGTTCAGTCGTCGATCAAATAACTAGATGCATAGTCTCATGTAAAATCTTAGCAAATTTTTGGCTCTATTTACATGTTTTGCAATGGTTTATGGGCGACTGTGACTGCGTACCGGAAAGCGCAGTATGGGTAGGCCCTTCTCACTGTGGACCGACGACCTGGTGAGGTGAAGGCGGCGGGAACCTGTTGGATGAGGGCAGCGCAGGACCGGTTGTTATGGCGATCCTTAGGGGAGGCCTATGTCCAGCATTGGACGTCCATCGGCTAAGATGACGATGATGATGATTGACATGTTTATTGTCACCGAGATAAGATGGTAGCTAGAGAGGTATGTCAGGATCGTAGCAGGTGGCGTTCCGTTGTCTCTGCCTACCCCAGTGGGAGACAGGCGTGAGAATATGTATGTATGTATGTATGTATGTAGATAAGATGGTACAATACTAAGACTAAAGTGCCCTCAGATATTCGTCTGACATGTCGAAGTAACCTCAGTTTTACCATATTGAAGGTTTTAGGACTTCCAGGGTGGAATGATGTGTCAAATGGTGATAGGTTTTCCGTTTACCCACAAAATAATGGAAAAGAAATCTTATTGGCGCCTAGCATGCCAAGCACGATAAAGCGATAAAACGAGAAAACCGTCATGCGCGCTCGCTTTTGCATGCAACGAAGAGTCTCTGGTGGTAGTAGTCGTTACATAAAAACCACGTCAGGGGCCGTAAGGCGGTCTGAAAAAACTCTGACACCAGGGCTCTGACCACACGATAAGAAAGAGAAGAAGGGGTACGTCTTGTTTTTTTGGGGGTGGCATGCTAGGCACAGGGGCTCTCTTCAGGCATCTTTGCCCAAGATATCAAAGGGTTACCCCTTTGGCAAGTCCTGCACACTCTGGGTTATCAGCATGCCTCTAACGCTGGCTGGTTGACAAACCTCTTTACTACGATGCGATGTCATGTTAAACTCTAAGGTAGGGTTTATACAAAAGAGACGTGTGTCGGTGGCGGATAGTCAAAGTAACACCAATATAAACCTTATTTACGTAGCATAGCGTCGTTTTTTGACGTAAAGAAAAATCACGCCCCGCCACCAGGCGACGTCGCCTGGAGGCGCGGGCGTAATTCTCCAAACGACTCTATGCTGCGTACTATAAGGTTTATATTGCCGCACCCCGCCCGCACTTCTGTTTAAACAGCCCCTATGACATGCCATCGACTCGACAGAAGAAGATACCCAAAGATGTACAATAGTTTACAGCTAAGAACAGTAAAGCACTGTTAATAGACTGCTCCTAAATTAAACACTCTTCCGCAGTGAAACCCCGCATCGACCGTACGAACCTCAAGGCTGTGGCGGTACGCGCCGGCAAGCCTATCTTCTTCGACGTCAACGTCAAGGGTGAGCCCGCGCCCAAGGTGCAGTGGTTCCAGAAGTGGAAGGCTGATGAGAAGGAGGTAAGGAGATCCTCACTGTCAGAGTTTATCTGACTAAGAAATATTGTCATTGAAATCATATTGTTAAATGTTCATTTTCATTGGTCGTAGCGTCCGCATGCGGGGTTGCGGAAGTTATCTGTAACGTATTCCGTAAGCCCCTCTAGAAACTCTAGGCTGATGAAGTGATGAATAGAGATCAGATAATCGGATGCATAGTTACCTAAAGTTGAGGTGTTGACTTTCATGGAGTGCACTTTTGTAACGAAAAATTAAGATTTTTGTTTAATTTTAAGAAGTCGCTTTTATACTGTGCATCCGATTATTTATGTGGGAAGTGTAGTGTAGTGTAATGGCAACACTAATATTTAAAAAATTAGCTGTCACTTGTTTTGTCGTTTCCGTTTTTTCCGCTGTGCTGTCTGTGAGCAACCTATACGACGCTTAAGAGAAAATTAAAGTTTTTTGTGCTTAAAAGCGGTGTTTCTGACTTGCCATCCCACAAAATCATGGGGGCTCGTCCGGGATGCTGAGAAACATCGAGTTCGAAGTGCAAGAAGACCACGACGGAAGATTTCTTCAAAATACAAGACGGGTGCCGGCGCGTGGGGTCGAACTGTTTTACCGACCGAAACGCGAGCGCCGCTAGCGCCATCTTCGGCCCATCATCTGTAATCATCACACTGTTTTATCCACCGAGCTGTAAATGTCAAACTGACGTGACAGAAGTTACGTCAAAACAAGATCGAAGACTGACGAAACGAAACAAAGATTTTTCTGCAAGATTTTATTAAGAAATCATTTACGACTAACGACTAGAAGACTTAAACGACTGAAAAATGCCACCCAAGAAGGATGACCCACTGCCCGAAGCTCCTCCTCGGGTCTCATTTAACGACTTGGAAAAATCAATGACTTCATTCAGTGGTGACGATACGTATGGGATCGATGCT
Source organism: Agonopterix subpropinquella (assembly GCA_922987775.1). NCBI lineage: Eukaryota > Metazoa > Arthropoda > Insecta > Lepidoptera > Depressariidae > Agonopterix > Agonopterix subpropinquella. The sequence goes on along the minus strand of OV277716.1, from coordinate 5,593,420 downwards.
TGGATCAAAGACTTCGATAATATATCCACGTTGATGCAATGGAGCAACATTGAAAAGATGATTTACGCGAAACGACTTTTAACAGGGACTGCCCAACTGTTCCTGAGGTCATCGGCCGGAAGTTATGAGAGCTGGAGTGATCTGAAAGGTGAACTAATGAAAGAATTTGGGTCTAAACTAAACAGTGCTACCGTTCACAAGAAACTTGCTTCTCGCAAGATGGGAAACAATGAATCATTCCAACAATACTTTTTACACATGCGAGAACTGGCTTTGCATGGTTCAATTGAAGATGAAGCTTTGATGGTGTACATTATAGATGGTATACGTGACTCAGAAACTAATAAAGCAATTTTGTATGGAGCTACTAACATGAAAGAATTCAGGAAGAAGTTAGACCTGTACAGTGAAATAAGAAAGAAGATTATAATCAAGACTCATAACCCACCCAAGCCGCCACCTAAACCTATCACTAAAGACCGCAAAGAAACGCCAAAGAAAAGATGTTACAACTGCGGTGAAACTGATCATCAATCGCCCAATTGTACGAAGGGTATCAAATGTTTTCGATGCAACACTTTTGGACATAAATCTCATGACTGTCCAACCCCAAAGAAGACTCTAAATATCCATGGGAAGAATAAGAGCGGTCTCTCTCCTTATAAAGACGTGATGATAAACAATGTTAAAGTGAATGTTTTAATAGACACCGGCAGCGATGTGAACCTGATTAAACAATCTTTTGTCAAGAACCTCAACGGTGATAAACTATGCCCAAACCCTGATCCTGTATGTCTCACGGGCATATCTGAACACAAGATACACACTCAGGGATCATATGTGATGCAGATTGAGATGGACGAGTGCTTCTTTGAAACCACTATTCACATTGTTGAAGATGATACTATACCTGTCAATATAATATTGGGTAACCCAATATTAAACGAAGTCGAAGTCAACTTTTCTGCCGATGGTGTTTCTGCAAAGAGGATATTGCATCTTACGTCTATAGATGCCCACGATGAAGACGTCTATGAAGTTGGCGACAGAAGATTCACTGCAAAAATAAAGACTATGATTAATAACTACAATCCGCAGAATGTGAAGAAAGAATCTAATGTTGAACTTAAGATTTTACTTACCGATGAGACTCCAGTATATCAAAATCCTAGAAGACTTTCACCATTAGAATTGAACGTGGTTAACAAACAGATTACAGAATGGACTGATCAGGGAATTATTAAGCCTAGTAGATCTGAATTTGCAAGCCCGATTGTCTTGGCAAAGAAGAAGAACGGCCTTTACCGGCTATGCATCGATTATAGAAAATTAAACAAGAAAATTATCAAAGAAAGATTTCCGCTACCCCTCATTGAAGACCAGATCGACCGCCTGAAGAATGCACAGTGGTTTACATCCCTCGATCTCAAAAATGGGTTTTTACATGTGAATGTAAACGATGATAGCAGGAAGTACACATCGTTTGTTACTCCTCAAGGGCAATATGAGTTTACGAGAATGCCCTTTGGTCTTTGTACGGCCCCATCTGTCTTCCAAAGATTTGTAAATGATGTCTTTCAAGATGCTATCTTAGATGGTAGTGTAATGACATATTTGGATGATCTCGTCCTGCCATCGAACACGCCAGAAGAAGGTATAGCTAACCTGAAAGAGAAAATAAAGTCTGTAGTCGATAACTGCGTTGAGTGTATTTTGGTATCACACAAGAAAGGTAAAAAAGAAGGCTACTTACATCCGATAGATAAAGGAAGTACACCATTGTCTACTTACCATATCGATCACCTCGGTCCTCTGACATCTACTAATAAGAATTACAAGTACATATTGACAGTTGTAGATGGATTCACAAAGTTCACTTGGATCTACCCGACTAAGACACTCTCATCTGAAGAAGTTTTGGATAAATTACAGATACAACAACAAACATTTGGGTCACCACAACGAATAATAACTGACCGTAATGCTTCATTTACTTCCAATGCTTTCAAAGAATATTGTGATGCAGAAAATATTGTTCATCATGTTATTACAACCGGACAACCAAGAGGTAACGGCCAGGTTGAACGGATCCACCATATTATTATCAATATTTTGAGTAAATTGAGCGTAGATGACCCAACCAAGTGGTACCGACGAGTAAGTGCTGTCCAACGAAGCCTAAATAGCACGTACCAGAGAAGTGTCAAGATGACACCATTCGAGCTCCTGACTGGTGTTAAAATGAAAGATAAAAATGATGACATTTTAAAAATGATAGAAGAAGAGAATATTCAGAGTTTCAATGAGTGTCGAGAGGAGCTGAGAAAGAAGGCTAAGGAAAACATAATGAATATACAAGAAGAGAATAGAAGAAGTTACAATAAGAAACGCAAAAATGCCAAGCAGTATAACCTTGGAGACCTTGTTGCTATCAAAAGGACTCAGTTCGTTCATGGCTATAAGCTGTACCCAAAGTATCTCGGCCCCTATGAAATAACAAAGAAGAAGAGAAATGACCGATATGACTTGAAGAAAATTGGTCAAAGTGAAGGGCCGATCAACACATCAAGTTCCGCGGATATGATGAAACCGTGGAATGAAAGTGGTGCTTCATCTGGGCCAGATGAATAACCAGGATGGCCGTGTGGGAAGTGTAGTGTAGTGTAATGGCAACACTAATATTTAAAAAATTAGCTGTCACTTGTTTTGTCGTTTCCGTTTTTTCCGCTGTGCTGTCTGTGAGCAACCTATACGACGCTTAAGAGAAAATTAAAGTTTTTTGTGCTTAAAAGCGGTGTTTCTGACTTGCCATCCCACATTTATGTATTCCCGGACTTCCTAACATCCCGGGATTTATTTTACTGAAAACATTATTTTTTCTTTTTTATTAAATAAACAGTTTTAAGAAGTTGCTTCCATACTATGCATCCGATTAGTTATGAATTCCTAGATTTCCTGTCATCCCGAAAAATATATAAAAAATTAAATTTTAAGAAGCCGCTTCTATAATTTTATAGCCAAAAATGAAGTTTAGGTAAATATGCATCCGAATGAATGATGAATTTCATCGGTCGTTACTATTTGTATAACTTACGTATGCTGCATATCGATCTACTATACTATTATACCGCCTGCGCTGGGACCCCGGCATGCTACATATCGGCAGAGTTATCGACCAATGAAAATGAGCCTTTCGATTAACACAACTCACAAGAGAAACTATACATATTTGTTCTTAAAATTGTACTATATACAGGGTGTAACAAAACACCCCTGGTGGGGGTGCTTCAGCCCATGAAACTGAACAACTTTCACTATGGAGCCAACTTCGAAATCACGAAAAAAAAACAGCTGTCCCATACAAAACTGCTGTACCGACTCGACTAAAATGTATTGGACAGCAGATTTTTTTTTTCGCCATTTTGAATTTGGCTCCATAGTGAAATTTGTTCAGTTTGATGGTCTGAACCACCACCTTAAATATTACTAGGGTGTTTTGTTACACCCTGTAGATTATGATTTAAGAATAGGGCAGAATTATTTTCTGAAAGGAGCGAAATCTCTCTCGCTCGTTGTAAAATGACAAAATCATTAACAATAGAATACAAAATACAATACAAAAGTTTCCATATCACATCCTATGTTTACAACCATCAAATTCAAAATTATCCCCGACAGGTGACAGAGAACGTCATCAACGTAGACTACAACACGAAACTGGACATAAAGGAGTCCGCGCGCGCCATGACCGGCACGTACCGGATCCTGGCGACCAACGAGCACGGCACGGACGAGGCGGACGTCGAGATCACCGTGCTGTCCGCGCCCGGCAAGCCTGGCGGCCCGCTGAAGGTCGCCGATGTCACCAAGGCCGGCTGCAAGCTGGCTTGGAAGAAACCTGAGGACGATGGAGGTGAGTTACCTTTATTGGCTATGTGCACGACACTAGCGCCACACTAGCGCGGCGCAGCGCATGAACTATGTCGGCCAGCCGTGAATTATCTACACTACTATAGTACTGTAAAGGACTGTGTTTGTTCTAAAAACTACTGGACCGATTTTGATAAAACTTTTTATATTTAAAAGCTTATTATTAGTGTTAAAACCTAGCTTATATTTTATTCCGGTACGATGACGGGAGCGGATGCGGACGAAGCCCCGCACAAAATCTAATTTGTATCGGAATTCCCATACAAAGTTTTACCTCAGTTTTAACACCTTTGGGGGTTTAAAATGCGACAAGCCTTTTTTAAGTGAGCATCTAGATGCCAATAGAAACTTCCATGCCAAAATTTAAGTTAGTAGTCTTGACAGTTTTGGAGATATCGTGTTAAGTTAGTGTGCGGATTTGCATAGATTCAAGCAAATCTGACACAGCTTCGCCGTCAGTAGTTCAAATTTCTGCCACAGCGTGCGCTGCGATCGACTTGACAGTTTCCAACACCCACTTCGCACATAGCCAATACTTAAATCCCTTTCGGGGAAGTCAAAAACATTGCTACAACTATCAACAGGTAGCAATGCTCACATAAGTTTTGGGATTTGATTAATTATTCACGCTTTTAACGTACTAAAACAAAACGGGCCAACTTTCTTAGGTTGGTGTGCGTGAGGCGTCATACAAGTTAACTCTTAGGCCAGTCATTTTACAGAGTTTTGTTAGGCGGGGTAGGGAGTAATTATTAATTGGACTTTTAAATTATTACTGGCACCATTTAGTGACTAAAATACTATCCTACACCATATTAAAAAAAAAATTGCTACGCAACATAGAAATCAAAATTGTGTGTCCCAGAAGGCTTTTAAATTAATAATATTAATTCCAATGCACTCATTTGAATTAGATTTAACAATATACATTATTTTTGATCAAAAAAATAGGCATTAAAATTTAAAAAATGAGGTATTTATTAGAAAATACAAATGTATTTTTCAAAACCTTCAAAGTAGACAAAAATATTTACACCATGTTAGAAGTATGTATGATGGTAAAGCCTTAAACATGTGCAAAAAAAATTATCATCAGGTTTTTTAGAACGAGATAATATATATATTTTAAAATTGGAACTGTTGCTGTCGTAATTTTTTTTTAATTTTGGTATATTCTTAAGCTCAAATTGGCTCTTCTATATTGTAGCGAAAAAAAAAATGCAATTAGTAATTAGTCCCGGCTCAAACCGTAAAATGACTGGGCTATCTGTGTGTATGTGTATAGTGACAGGGTTTATTGGCCTAGACTGGGTGATTTTTTTTTTCGACGCGTTCGTAGCTTCGATTTTCTATCTTGACGTATAATTTATCAATGGTTTCCGGGTGGAATGACGTGTCAAGTGGTGAGAGGTGGCTAGCCTTTCGTCCACATAGACACTGCATAAGAAACCTTAAATTCCTTAGTCGCCTTGTACGACACCCACGTGAAGAATTCTAAGTCGGAGTATACTGGTACTACTGCTATAAATGTGAAATAAAAATTTCGCTCGCTATTTTTAAAGAATTGCGCCTAAATGCCAAAATGTGTTGTCCTAAAGTCGTTTTGCTATCAACAATGGGGTAAGAGTTGGGTTTAACAGTAGCACCTGTGGTGGTACGAACGCAAATACAGTCGTAATGAGGGACTTTAGGGATAGAGTGAAGAATGAAACGATTATTCGATAATTTGGACATGTAAAAGGATGAATAAAGGCGATTTAAGAAACAGATTTTTTTAAATCATGATGGAATAATGTATAAACTCCATCATTAAACTTTCGAATATGAATTAGGACGCGTGACATTCAAAATTAGCACTCCAGCTCCTGTAACATGACAGGAGTGAGAGCTATACAAGTCACTTCTAAACGTCAAATTTAAGTGAGTTGGCGGTTATCTCCATAGTATCTCATTTAAATCTGACGTTTAGAAGTGACCTGTGTCGCTCTCAGCCCTGTCATGTTACAGAGGCAGGTCAAATGTAGCTAAAATCTACTATAATGTTTGTTAAAATACATGAATCTAGAGAAAGCGAGAGAAATATAATTATCAGGACCGCCCAAAGTAGAGCTAAATAATGGAATTTATTTGTCAGCTTCTGTAGGAAAATGTGAGTAAAATATATGTATTTCTAATTTCGTAAATGTTTTTACAGGCAAACCAGTAACCGGCTACATAGTAGAGAAGCTGAACAAGGCTACAGGTCGCTGGGTGCCGGTCGGCAAGACCGATGACACCGAGATGGACGTGCGAGGCCTGCAGGAGGGCGAGGAGTACGAGTTCAGGGTGAAGGCGGTCAACGAGGAGGGCGAGTCCGAACCTCTGAAGACCGACCACGCTATCATAGCTAAGAATCCTTTCGGTGAGTGTTGACACATACCATTATACATCCAGCCATTACAGTCAGCAAACTACAATAACTCGCATTTCGCTCAAAAAATGGCATCACGCAAACCCCAATCAAATGAGCAGGGCTACAAAACTACTATCCGCGTTGATTGTAGTTTTTTAGCTATTGGAAATCGGGCGAAAGCGTCACGTCAGCCAATCAGCGACTTCTGCACGACGCTGTGTTAAAGTGGACATTGGCCAGCCTGTCGCCGGTGTCAGTTGTCATAACGACGTATGTAATTCCTAATAAATCATATTATTATATCTATTGTGATAAGGTAAGGTCGAATTTGGCAGTCCACCTTTGGACATAGGCCTCCTCTATATTCCGCTATTACTTTCTGTCCTACCTGAGGGCTATGCTCGAAGTTTCCCTGCGAGATCTAATCAGAAATGAAGAGATTCGCAGAAGAACCAGAGTAGCCCAAAAACTTGCTAAACTGAAGTGGCAATGGACGGGAGATTGCTCGCAGAACCGATGGCTGATGGTGGCGAAGAGTTCTCGAGTGGTGACCGCGCACCGGAAAGCGAAGTGTGGATAGAATTTAGTAATTCTTTCTAAGATTTACAGCATTGATTACATAGTAAACACATCCTTAAATAACTGTAAGCTAATTACAAATCTCGCATGAAGGGATTAGTTGCCATATTCCTTTTCATAAACTTTAAAAACTAACGTGATATTCCCTTAGATCAAAGTAAAATTAATGGATAGGCCCAAAGCGCGTTAGGTTGAAGCACACAACACTTGTTCCATACAAACTAGTACACTACTTGGTCTGTCATCTCTTTATATATTTGAAATAAAACTGTCATTTGATTTGCATCATTTTTCTGGTTTGAAATGTTCGCGTAAGGCCTTATCCATTAATTTTACTTTCATCTAAGGATAATAACCTTCGAATATCTTAAGATTTCTAATACTCTGTTATCTCTGTTTTTACCCTTGAATAAAAATAACTTGTTGACCCACAGACCCGCCCGGCAAGCCTTCAGTGCCGACGATCGAGGACTGGGACGTGGACCGCGTGGACCTCAAGTGGGAGGCGCCCAAGAACAACGGCGGCGCGCCCATCACCGGCTACGTCATCGAGAAGAAGGAGAAGTTCGGACAGTGGCAAGAGGCTCTTACTACCGAGGTAAGACTTTACATTACCATGAAGTAGAAGAAGAAGAAGGTAAATGGCTAATGGCATTTGCATTTCGGGGTAGTCAGACTTTGCTACAACTGTAGCACTTTATAATACTAACTATATTTGCTACATCTTTAATTCAATTTTAGGATAGAATGACGCGGTCAAGTTGTATGGTTGAGGTGATGTCACCTCAACCTTAACGTAAAGTTTTTAAAATTCTAGACATCTTGTATGTAATTTAACGCAAAACTTTCCAACTTTTATCAACTTATTTAAAATCTTTTAGTAGTAGTAGTTATAATTTTTTAGTAGGTCTTCCTTTACATCTTCCTGTTTGTGTCAACCCTGTAAAAATAGTTTTCTGCTACTTGCAACTAATTTTAGATCGTTTCGGAACAATTTGAATTATTTCGACTTTTATACTTACTTTTTTACTTAATTTTCGTCATTCTTAGGGTTAGGTACAGTTGACCTAGTAACCTTATGTCTTAATCATCATCGAATATGAAACTTCTTCAGACTCTTAATCATCATGATTATTCCAGACGCCAGAATGCAAGGCGCGTGTGCCGGACCTGAAGGAAGGCAACACGTACCAGTTCCGCGTGCGAGCCGTCAACAAGGCGGGCCCCGGAGAACCCGGCGAGCCTACCCTACCTCACCTAGCCAAGGCTAGGTTCTGTAAGTATCATTTATATAATAAAACCGGTCAAGTGCGAGTCGGGCTACTCGCGTACCGAGGGTTCCGTACCACACCACCACAGAACACAATATTATTAAATTAGAAAAAAAAACTTTTTCTGTCCGGTACCATTAGCGCGAGACCGACTCACACCTGGCCGGTTTTTAGTATATGTTGTTATTCTGTAGAGTTTGTTCTATAATCACACTAAATTTGACGCTTGTATGTATTACCGTTTTTAAGATAGAGCGTGAAGAATAAACGGTGATAAAAACTAGTTTCTTATTGAGAACCCCGCGTAATTTTTAACTTTTTGACAAATTTATTATTTGTTAACAAATCCGCCGTAATAACGCATAATCTGAGAAAATTTCTACTATCTAGCTATGACGGTTCAAAAGTTACAGCCCCAAATAGGTAGGACAAACGGACGGCCAACGTAGGCTTAGTAATAGGGTCCCGTTTCCACCCTTTGGGTACGGAACCCTAAAAATGTATTGTATCATGTACAAAAACATGAATTGGCCACATTCGCATAGCTCCATAGATATCGTAGTTCTAGATTATGAACAATGTTGTTTGTAAAACAGTGAAGCCGCTCATCAACCGCGACAAGATGATTCCCGTGCGCGTCCGCGCCGGCGCTAACATCAAACTCGACGTCGACATCAAGGGTGAACCCCCACCAACCAAGACCTGGATCTTCAGCAACAAGGTACGGTAATACCAGGTTTATAAGTCTTATCGATATACTTGCGCAGTTGAAAAATTTTAATAGCGCGCAAAATTATAACTGTCTCTACAGGGTGAAATTGATATCATTAGCAACCTTTTAAACTAAGAGTCTACCCATCAAACTGAACAACTTTTACTATGGGAGCAAACCAATCGGAGCAACTAAAAAATCAGCTGTTGCATACATTTGAGTCTAGCAGGCACTGCAGTTTAGTATGGAACAGTTGATTTTGTTGTTGCTCCGATCGGTTTGCTCCCATAGTGAAAGTTGTTCAGTTTGATGGTTAGACTCTTAGTTTAAAAGGATGCTAATGATATCAATTTCACCCTGTATAGTGAAAGTTGTTCAGTATGATAGTCCAAACGACCCCTTTAAATATTACTAAGGTTTTTTGTCACATCTTGCACATACCAGAAATGATTTTAAGGGTGTATTCAGATAATGAAACTAAACAACTTTCCCTAAGGAACATAGGATGAAAAAGTAAATTGTTTTGACCTAAAATTGAAAATCTATCGGCTGATCCGCATTTTGGATAAACAAACAAACTGTCGTAAACAAACTGTCGCTGGTCTGTAAGAACCAAAGAGATTATACCTAAAGGCATAGAGTGAGCCATACCATTGCAAGAATGTCCACTTTTTTGACGTTTGTGTTTTAGTGTGTGTTGTCAAGTAGTATGGAAAAAAGATACCAATTAGACCAAAGTTACATTTGCCCTAATGTTTACCGTGCCTTTTTCACACACACTAGCAGAAAAAAAGTGGATAGCCGCATAAACAAATATCTATAGTTCCGTCTCCTTCTATTAAAGGTATGTCATAAGAAAAAAGAGACTAACTACAATCGTAAATTGATGCGGTCTCTATGCTTAAGAATAAAGAGATCATTCCTCTGAGGTAAGAGCTCTTAAATGCTTTAGTAGTGCTCCCCTCTATTGCCGCTGATAGTCCAGTCAAATGTTCTAAAACAATCAAGCGCGCTTTTGCCGCCCCGTAAATAGCGCGCTAGAATGTAATTGTAGATTCCGCATTCCGTTGGGGTTTCTATTCACTAACTGTATCCTACGTTGTTCCCAACAGCCTCTGGAGACAGGGCCCGGTCACAAGATCGAGAACGAGGACTACAACACCAAGTTCCAGATCTTCGACTCTTCTTGGAAGAACTCCGGCGTGTACACGCTCAAGGCGGAGAACGAGTCGGGGGTAGACGAAGCCACCGTCGAGATCATTGTCTTGGGTAAGATAGACTTTATACTTATTAGATGCTATCACAGGAACATACATTGTAATGATCCCAAGTAAGCCTCAGGCTTTTTGTTATGGGAATCATACAACAACGGCACAAACATATAACATCCATCACCGAACCGGGATTCGAACCCAGGACCCTGGTTGAAACCTGTTATATTATAAGTATGCAGTTGAAGATCGGAGATGATCGAGATGCCACGGAAAGTTGCAAATAGTTACATACGCGTATTAAAATTATACCTTCTCCTTTTGACTGCGTTTTAAACTGGTCATCCATCAGAAAACTGCGATGCTGCGTGCGAGGAAATAAACCACCGATATCGGTCACATAATAAGGAAACTGAAGTGCTTTCATCTGTGGATTATGTCCTCACACGCCTCGCTGCCTCGCACATCTAGACGACCAGCCTATCATCATCCCCTGCTGAACATAGGCCTCTGCCAAGGCGCGCCACACAACTCTATCCTCGGCCTTCTTCCAGTCGCTTCCCGTTACCATTTTAGGTCTTCGGTCCAGCGCACAGACTCCGTTTTTCGCATGTATTTTCCAAACATTCCCATATACTCATGTTTAACTCTCCCTCCGCAGACAAGCCCGGCAAGCCAGAAGGCCCGCTGGAGGTGTCAGATATCCACGCGGACCACGTGAAGCTGGCGTGGAAGAAGCCCAAGCACACCGGCGGCCTGCCGCTCAGCGCCTTCGTCGTGGAGAAGATGGACACGCTCACCGGCAAGTGGGTGCCTGCTGGCACCGTCGACCCGGACAAATACGAGGCTACTGTCACTGGTAAGCATTTACATACATATTTCCACGCTTGTCTCCCACTGGTAAGAATTTAAAAGCCATAAAAAAATACATTGGATTTGGACTGGTACAGTCGAGAGCACGTGACCTTGACACGAGTGAAGCTTGACACTTTGGACTTTGTACCGTTCTTATTTAGTGCGCCATAAGCGTTACAATCGAACTGCATGTGTAAAGTTTGATGTGCTCTTGACTGTACATCATCGTGAAATGAAGAAGGGATTTGGTATAATCGCTTCGTTTGGCAGGCGATTCCTTGAATCAAAAATTCTACTTCCCTTGTCTCAACTAGGTCTCAACTTTAAAAAAGCAAGTGTATGTGTTCAAAATGAAGCTCTTAGAGATAAGGCCTTGTAAAAAAAGAATGGGTTCATCTGAAATCAATAAAACAAGTCTTAGTGCGTTTATTGATGTAGTTTTGGTGCTTGTTTTGTAAAGAAATTAAATGTTTTTATGTTTTTTTTTCTCAAAACTCCCAATCTTTAGGAATATAATTTAAGTGCAAACAGGACAACATTTCGATCACCATGCTGTCTTCTAAACTCTTAATCTCCAATGCAACAATGTAGCTTCTAACTTTGCATACATAAATGAAGTCAAAATCACATTATATCGTTCTCAGATTGCTGCAACAACCTACTATCTAAAAGCATACAGTAAAGTTGTAGTAAGGCGAACTAATACCACGTTGCTCATTGACTTACCAAGTATTGGACGTCGGGTCCACGCTCAAAAGGGTCCGAACCAAAAGAGTTACAATTGGTATTAAGAGTTACAATTACGCGCCAGTCTTCGTTTGATCAGCCGACTACGCGCAGTGCCGTGATGGGGTAAAAACTACGCAAGCAAAATGAAAAAGAAATTCAGAATTTTCATTGTTTTTAGTTGGTTTATATTACTATACACGTATTTAGTTTTGTGTAGGTTAATTTCGGACACTCTTTTCGAGAATTTTGTACTAGACCCGGCGTCCATTATTTTGTATGTCAATGACGTTGATAGTGCTTCATAATCGAGACCACTTATTTCTTTCCCAACAGGTCTGGAGCCACTACACACCTACCAGTTCCGAGTCAAAGCCCTCAACGAGGAGGGCGAGTCGGAGCCGCTGGACACCGACCACGCGATCCTCGCTAAGAACCCCTACGACGTGCCCGCGCCGCCCGGCCTGCCAGAGATCGTGGACTGGGATGAGAAGTCCGCCAAGCTGAAGTGGGACCCGCCCATCAGGGACAACGGGGCTCCCATCACTGGATACATTATCGAGCTCATGGATCGCGATAGGGGAGAGTTTGTTAAGGTTAGTTTGATGGTTGTGCTGGCAGAAAGAAGAATCATTGTCTGTATAGCTGTCACTATATCGTGAATGAGATGAAGTGGGCTATATTTGAGTTATCAGCACAGTATCTAGAATGAATGCCACTGCTGCAATCATACCTATCACGCCAACTGACAAAGAAGCAGATTGCCTACCCGTCAATGCCTAAACTTTATATTTGCCTCTAGATGTTATTTCGCCTACAAATTGAAATGCCTAAACATCACTAGGCCCCTATGTGCAAAACTGTCCGAAAGGGAAACTTCCCTAAATAGTTGTCGTCTAAGTATTTACAAGCTTCTTCGATAATTCTCTTCTGTGGCTTACGAATTACGTACATTGTTATTTAACAAAGTAATGGCTTACGGAAAAGGAAGTGCCAGAAAATTTTAAATTTCCTTAGAGGCACAAATTTTGTCCTTAGAAACTTCGTTCGACATCTACGTGACGTCATTTTTATTAACCCTTTATCAGGCATAATACGGGTGCAATACTTTAACTATAAGGTTCATCATAGATTGGAGTGTGGTGTTCTGCTTAAAGGTTTTACTTACCTTCACCAAACAGCTTTGGGCCCGAATTGTGGAGTATGGCTCTCTCCCTTTCACCCTTATTGGTAAGGGCCTACTTTGCCCTGTAATGGGGTCATCCTACTTAAGTTTCTCTTTTTCAACATACCCTTATGCAATTCTCCTCACAGGCAGCCGAAGTCCAAGGCAACATCTGCCAGGGCACCGTGCCTAAGCTGGAGGAAGGAAACCAGTACCAGTTCCGCATCAGAGCAGTCAACAAGGCCGGCCAGTCCGAACCCTCGGAGAACACCAACTGGCACACTGCTAAGGCTCGTTTCTGTAAGTATTTACTGCTCTATACTCAAACTTAATATAATCTATGCAAAGCAATATCGCATTATTTTTGACATCAATTTGATGAGTGTACCACCGCATCGTTAGGAATTGGTCGTTATTTGGTTATAGAGATCATGCGAACACCAAAGCGACATGAGACATGAGATATCTAATTGGTATTACATCAAAAAGAAACGCGTGCAGGGCGTAAAAAAAGTTTATAATTGTTTTTTTTTAAGCGCTGTACGCATTCCTTTTTTATCACACGCGCTGGCATGATACACAGATCTCCAACAGCGCAAAGCTGTTGCGTATTCAGCTTGATCAAGTTTGATTGACTGAAAGGCTGCATTTAAAATTGAAGAACAAAGAGCAAACTTATCTCTAAAGATATCCAAAGGTCCAGAGGCAATCTGTAGTTAAAAGATTTGTTGTGGGTTCGGTGATCTTATTTTTGTAAAGGGAATAGAAATTAAAAAAAAAACCCTCAACATCAGCTAACAACTTACCTTTCTTTCTCCACAGTGAAACCAAGAATTGACCGCACAAACCTCAACCCCATCTCAGTGAAGGCTGGCCTGCCAGTCTCCCTAGACATCAAGGTCTTCGGAGAGCCCCCGGCGACAGTCACCTGGTTCTTCAAGGACCAGGAGCTGAAGACCAGTGAGAACCTCGAGATCATCAACGTGGACTACAACACCAAGTTCTTGATGACCAAGAGCAAGCGGGCTAGCACTGGGAAGTACGTGATTAAAGCCAAAAACGAAGTCGGCGAAGATGAGGCCGAAGTTGAGATTACTATTCTTGGTGAGTTTTGGCATTTTAATCAACTACTTTGATATGAGTAGTTTAAGCATCACACAAATACAACCGTCAAAGCACTCACAAACTTCTGATAAAGTGATAAATATATTCCGCATTTCAAATAAAATCGACCAGTGTAACATTTAAGCTTTTTGTAACTCACATCAGTATCTGGTGTCTTATTGTATAACCAAACGATTCAATCTGCAATTCTGCTATAATACAATAGCTGGCGGTCGTACTGGGTACTTGACCTCTAACCACTTCGTTCTGGCATCGAAGACCACAAGGAATAGTCCATTAAAAATGGGGCCCAGGAAATCGATATGGATCTGTGTCCAGGGGCGGCCTGGCTACGGCCATGGGTTGACCACGTGCCGTGCGGTGCGTCCGCCTCCTCCGCGCACGCCGCAAGCACTTCAGACAATGTACATGATAATTACAGAAACAAAATAGCCCTACAAGCCTTGTGGTTTGTAACCCATGCATACAACAAAGTTTACACAGAAGGAATACTTTTTCGCTTTACGTTATATTTACACTGTATTGCAGTGTCTTCATTCTTGTTTTTAATTTATTCCTCAGGCAAGCCGTCCAAGCCCAAAGGTCCGCTGGAAGTGGCAGACATCACAAAGAACGGCTGCACGCTCACGTGGCAGAAACCGGAAGACGACGGCGGATCACCCATCGACTACTACGAGATCGAGAAACTCGATCCGCTTACCGGTTAGTCATCATCATCCTATACATGTCCCACTGCAAGGCACAGGCCTACCCTCAGGAAGGGTATCATCATCATCATCATATCAGCCACGTATAAACGTCCACTGCTGGACATAGGCCTCCCCCAAAATGGGGGGATTAGCCAGGAAGGGAATGTGGACGTTTCATCCATCACGCGCGCCCAATGCGGATTGGTAGACTTCACTTACGCATCGGAATTTCTTCAGCTTATGAAGGTTTCCTCACGATGTTTTCCTTCGCCGTTTAAGAGCAGTCGGTATTACGTACATAAGTTAGTAAAACTCATTGGTACATTGCATGTTGTCCGTACGAATATGAAGAGTGTCCATACCTCTCCGCAATGCGCCACCGACACTCTACCTCCTTATAGTTATACTAACGGTAGTAATTATAGTACTCTGTGCGCATTGTTTATACACACAAAATAATATACAGTCTGTCAAAAAAGTCTTGAATAAAAGTGAGGGCGCCGCCTCCACGCAAGAACCTCAAAATCAAGCATAACCTGGCAACACCATCATACTAAAATGATTTCTGAATTATTTTCAAGACTTTTTTGACAGACTGTAGTATGCTTTGACGAAATGGGCCAAAAGGTGTGTGTGACTTCAGTTTACGGTAATAAGTGGAACCAACGTGTGGAAGAGCTTAATTGCTGATTAGCAACTCTGAACAAGTCCTTTTAAAGAAATGATCAGTATTTTAAAAGGACAGATTGTATTAACTTACGTGTTTTTTTCGTGCAGGTCAATGGATCCCGTGCGGTACAGCAAAGGACTGCAAGGCGAACGTCACCGGCCTGCAGGAGGGCAAGCCGTACAAGTTCAGGGTGAAGGCCGTCAACAAGGAGGGAGAGTCTGAGGAATTAGAAACTGAGAAGCCTATCATCGCTAAGAATCCCTTCGGTGAGTGTGTACTTACAAATCTGTATGGAAGAAATGCGAATGTCTTCTACAGTTCAACTACTCTTGATGATCGTGAAGCCAAACGCGCAAATTAGAAAAATACTTTATAAAAAAGAAAATAAAAACGACACGACATCGGCATCGTCGCGATATCGCAGCTGTATCGTTCGTGATATTTCTGTGATCATTCAGTGTCGCAGCGGAATCGCGGCGATAATGGTCAGTCTACGCCTGTGCTATTAAAAATCGTGGCTATTCAGTTGCGACAACCCGCCTACGATCAAAAATCGCATGTGTGATCGGACTCTAATATTTTTATGGGAAGATAATATAAGGGGCCATGATCTTTTCTATTAATCGAATATAACCGATTATTCCAGACACCAGTAGGCTAGGCCTACTCTTAATGCCACCCCCGACAAAACGAGAAAAATCTAGATCTGCCTCTCTCTTTATTACTTTAAGCATGCCAAAATAAAAAAAAATAAAAAATAAAACTTTTTATTAAGCACAACAGAGATCCAATGTGTTAGTAGCAACAAGACTTATGAAAAAACTATGGGCGCGCATGACGGTTTTCTCGCTTTGTCGTTGTGGCATGCTAGCTCTACTGAAGCACGTTCTAAGATCTCACTGTTTTTATAAAGTTCTCTCTAAAATAACTTTTCGTCTCGGCAGACGAGCCCGGCAAACCCGGTCGTCCGGAGCCCCGCAACTGGGACAAGGACTTCGTGGAGCTGGAGTGGTCGCCGCCCAAGGACGACGGCGGCGCGCCCATCACTGGCTACGTCGTGCAGAAGAGAGAGAAGGGAGGACGGTATGTGATAAGTGTACTAATTATTCCCATAGCTACCTCCTATTTGCAACGGCCTGCCTCCGTGGTCTATTGGTTAAGAGCATTGGCTCTCGATACGGAGGTCGTGGGTTCGATTCCCACGGGGGAGACCTAGTGATATGTCACTTTGTGTGTTTTTCCCCAGTTGGTTAGGACATTGCAGGCTGAATCACCTGATTGTCTGAAAAGAAAAATGATTCCGTGCTTCGGATGGCACGTTAAAGCCGTTGGTCCCGGCTACTATCTCTGGTGGTAGTAGTCGTTACATAAAAACCACGTCAGAGGCCGTAAGACGGTCTGAAAAACTCTGACACACTCTCTGCCCACACGATAAGAAAGAAGAAAGATTTATAGATAGATAGATACTAGTTCCTATTCCTCGAGCATTTTCTTGCAAATCGTAGCGGATATAAAAACAATTTACAATAATCTCAAGCTGATTTGAATGGTTGTTGCTCTTAGTCCTGGGTACCTAGACAAAGTGATATTCTATTGGCGTAAACGCTAGTAGAAATGACAGAATGTATGGATTTGTCATTGGCGATCGAAACATTTTGACGTTAGCTTTCGCCTCCATAAGTCCATACATGTTGTCGTTTCTACTAGCGTCGACGCCAATCAAATGTCACTTTGTCTTGGTACCCTGATTTACAGGAAAGGAAGCGAACTCCATCTTGAGAGAAAATCCGCTCGGATTCCCACAAAAATTATCAGTGCCTGCGTAGTTATGTCTAGCGTTCTTACATTCATTGTGAAGTGATGTGAAGCTTAGCATTTCTTATCTAATTTCACTTTACTGTTATTGTTTCAAGCATCAATAGAGATGTTGATTAGAAAGGTAAACTATTGCTACGGTCCAAAATGCGCAAATATGCGCTATCGGTAGAGATAGCTTGCACACAATCGGTTCATAATGCGCGAATGTGCGGATACGTTTGCTGTCTGACGTCATCAGTGACGTCATTAACTTGCGCTTACGCTGCACACGAAAATTAGGTAGTGCAGCGTATGCATGTCAAATTGACAGCTAGTTCAAATTGTACAAATCGTTTAGCAGTGTATTCGTACTTACTAATTTGGACCGACCGGTAAAGCGTGTGCATAGCGTTTGCACTATTGGCATAATTCGAACCGTAGCATATATCTAAACTATTATAAAACTGTAACAGAAGTGTGTCTGTACATTGAGAATATTTACAAAAAAACAATTACGACATGGTTTTTACCTGTCTCTGATTCCAAATCACAAATTTTTGGATTCTTTGTCTGTCTGTTTGTTTGTTTGTTTGTTTTGGTGTTTGTTTGTTCGAGTATCACGCAAAAACTACTGAACCGATTTTGATGAAACTTTTTTTGTTTGATAGCTTATCATCTGACTTGAAATCTGGTATATAATTTATGCGGACGAAGTCGCGGGTAAAAGCTCGTAATATGATAAATCTATCAACGTTACCTCAGCGAATACTTCGACGTAGATCTTCTAGCCTAGTTACGAACACGTCTCGTTTGCTAACTACTAAAACTTTGAAAAATTCCTCACAGATCATGGCAGGACTGTCTCCGTACATCGGGCGACAGGCCGACAGGCCGCGTGACGGATGTAGACGAGGGTCGCGAGTACGAGTTCAGAGTGATGGCAGTCAATAAGGCGGGGCCAGGCGAGCCGTCAGACCCCAGCCGCTCTGTCATCACCAAGCCTAGATTCTGTAAGTTTAGTCTATAATACTAGGTTAGTTGGAACACTGGAGCACAGGGCGACAGACTTACAGGTCGCGAGTACGAGTTCAGAGTGATGGCCGTCAACAAGGCTGGGTCGGGCGAGCCGTCAGACCCCAGCCGCTCTGTCATCACCAAGCCTAGATTCTGTAAGTTTAGCTTAATTTATAATACTAGAGGTTTCCTGCAGGAATGGACGAGAAAAGCTGTTGGACTTCCTATACTGAAGTGCCGAGCTGCCGATCGATTTTAAGGACGGCCGCACATTGTCAGAAATTTCTGACAGAAAAATACCGTGCACCAATGAGAATCGACGTACGGAATTTCGTCTGATCGTCTGTCGACTCTGATTTGTGAGCGGGATATTTCTGACAGAAAATTCTTATAATGTGCGGCCGTCCTAAATGGGAAATCTCCGTCAATAGAGAAAAAAGGCTACGATAATGATCGTGAATCTTGAAAGCTTGTACATTATCGATATCTGAGCAATCTAAACTATTATAAAACTGTAACAGAAATGTGTCTGTACATTGATGATTTTTACAAAAAAAAAATTACGACATAGTTTTTACCTGTCCTTGATGGCAAATCACAAATTTTTGGATTTTTTGTCTGTCTGTTTGTTTGTTTGTTTATTTGTTTGTTTGGGTGTTTGTTTGTTCGAGTATCACGCAAAAACGACTGAACCGATTTTGATGAAACTTTTTTTGTTTGATAGCTTATCATCTGACTTAATATCTGGTATATAATTTATGCGGACGAAGTCGCGGGTAGAAGCTCGTATTTCTTAAAGTTACTTTTAAATTGTTTAAAAAAGAAGAGAATTCTGAGACTGTCTTTCCTCGTTAAAATTCATCAGATTCCTATTCATAGTAGAGTTTACCCGGAAAAAAGGCTCGCTGGACTTCATCGTCGACTATAATCTTTAATCTAAATGTTGCAAGTAAAAAAGCCGTTGGTCCCGGCTACTGTCTCTGGTGGTAGTAGTCGTTACATAAAAACTACGTCAGAGGCCGTAAGGCGGTCTGAAAAAACTCTGACACCAGGGCTCTGCCCACACGATAAGAAAGAAAGAAAGTAAAAAATATCAGTTCCAATGATTTTCCGCAACATGGCAAGGTATTTTATTTTTCTAGATAGGTCAAAGTGATTGTGATAAAATCTAATCGAACTTTCCTCAACAGTGGCGCCCCAGATCGACCGCAAGAACCTGCAGAAGAAGAAGGTCAAGGTCGGGGAGGCGCTCAAGATGGAGGCCGACGTCAAGGGTGAACCCGAACCAACCATCACTTGGACCTTCAACGGCAGCGCGCTCAAACCTGAAGAGAGGTTAGTCACTAAGTTGAACCTAGGTTACGATTAATAAACTAAACTCAAATGCTCGCGCGCTCTTAAGTTCAATATGAAGTTCAATCGGCAACTTTGACTGACATTTTTCTTTCTTTTCTTCTGTTTAATAAGGTTCAGAAGTTGTTAAAACTTTAATAAATCCATGACCACATTCCTGTTCGGGGTGGTCAGAAACTTTGTTACAATTACTTAGCTATCTTCCTATATCGCACAAGCGATTTCTGAGAGTAGGCGTTGACAGATACCGTCGCGATATTTCGGAAATAAATTGGTGCAGGCAGAATGCGGCAGAATCGCATCGAGAATGCTCAGTAAATATCGCGGCGATTTAGTTGTGACGTTGTGGCGGTGCGGGTGCGATGTCGTTGCGGTGCAGTTGCTATATCGCCTATACGCTCAAAAATCGCTTCAGTGATATAGCTCTAAGTGTGCAGTTGTAGCAATGATCACGATTATATTGATGGATTCAGCATGGTTAAGGGATGGCTACCACATTATCCCTTAGTCGCCTTGTATGGCATCCATAGTCATCATCATCATCATCTCAGCCGATGGACGTCCACTGCTGGACATAGGCCTCCCCCAAGGATCGCCACAACGACCGGTCCTGCGCTGCCCTCATGCAACGGCTTCCCGCCGCCATCATAGTATGAAATAGTATATTCTAAGCCATAGCCTTGTTTCAAAAACAATTTTCTTTCGCCCAGGTTGAAGATAGAAAACAAGGAATACCACCTATCCTTCATCATGCAACAGTGCACGCGCAAGGACACCGGCAAGTACGTGGTGACAGCCAAGAACGACTCGGGAACCGACACCGTTGAGATCGAAGTGGAGGTCGTCAGCAAGCCGTCCAAACCTAAGGGTCCTTTGAAGGTTTGTTATTATTGCTAAGCTTTTATAAAAAAAAAATACAATAAATTTCTAGCATCAGGGGAAGTGGGTAAAAATTATGCCCCCGATCCTAAAAAATGGTCGTTGGCGTTCAGTAGTATTGCGTAAGTTTCTGATAGATCGGTAACGTAATATGATTATACAACGTAATTTTTAGGGTTCCGTACCCAAAGGATAAAAACCGGACCCTATTACTAAGCCTACGTTGTCCGTCCTTCCGTACGTCCGTCCGTCCGTCTGTCCGTCTGTCCGTCCGTCCGTCTGTCCGACCTATTTAGGGCTGTAACTTTTGAACCGAAAGAGCTAGATAGTTGAAATTTTCACAGAATGTGCGTTGTTACGGCGGATTTCGGCGGAAACTCTACAGAATAACAACAAATACTAAAAACCGGCCAAGTGTGAGTCGGTCTCGCGCTAAAGGTCCCGGACAAAAAAAAGTTTTTTTTTCTAAGTTAATAATGTTGTGGTCTGTGGTGGTGTAGTACGGAACCCTCGGTGCGCGAGTAGCCCGACTCGCACTTGACCGGTTTATTAAGTAATATTTTGTTTTTGTGATCGTCATATCCATTATCTGAAATTACTTAATTCAAAAATATTAAGAGGCAGAATCGCTAAAAACTGCCAAAAAACATCATGTCGATTCGGTACAGATTGAATCGAGTAGTTAAATAATAAGACCCCAGGTGGACCTAGAATTTGATGGCAGTATGATCTGGATGCTTTCGATTACAAATGGCTAAAGCTTGTAGAGAACAGGGACATTGGAGGATTAAGGGAGAGATCTTTGCTCAGCAGTGAAATAATGTAGGCTAAGAAAAACTTTACTTTCTAGAGCAAATTATTGTATAAACCAAATGGCATGCCTCTATAATACGGACTCCACGTTTGATAATGTGTGAAAATTACTCAGGGTGCCAACACGAAATACAAAAAATCATACGAAGATTTGTATGCTAGATGGAGATATACTCCCTGAGTGATTTTAATACTTTTGAATCAGACTCCAAGATTCGATAATGGTGGTAATTCGGACTGTGCCATGACTTAACTTAACTAACTTTATTCCTGTCACTTTCTAAAATAAGATTAAGAAAAGAGACAGAAAACCAACAACTGACTGACTGACTGACTGAACTGACATTATGACTGCCATCATAATGTACGCCATCTTATTTCAGGCGTTTTTGGACGTCACTTTGACAGCACTAAAGTCAGCTGTTGGTTTTCTGTCTCTTTTTTCTTAATCTTATTTTAGAAAGTGACAGGAATAAATTTAGTTAAGTCGTGGCACAGTCCGAATCGGTACCATTGTTTTATTTTTATTGGAAGTGGACATATTTTTTCTTACTTGCTCTGATAGCAAATGAGAGCAAGTGTTTTCAAGCTGTTAGCCTGCAAAGTTTCAGTATTGTAAAAGAATAATCATAAATGTTGAGAACAATACGAAACGGGGAGAAATATTGCAAGTGTCAGAATTGTACTTTATCGTAATGTTTTTCAAATCCATTTAACTTGTAACATCTCAATCAGGTATCGGACGTGAAAGCGGACGGCTGCCACCTCAAATGGGAGCCCCCAGAAGACGACGGCGGCTCCCCCGTGGAAAACTACGTTGTGGAACGTATGGACACGGAGTCTGGCCGCTGGGTGCCCGTGTGCACCACCAAGGAGCCCGAGGCTGACGTCACGGGGCTCAACGAGGGCAAGGACTACATGTTCAGGGTGAAGGCGGTCAATCCCGAGGGAGAGAGTGAGCCCTTGGTCACCGATACCGCTACTACTGCTAAGAATCCTTATGGTGAGTTTATCTGTCAAATTAATCAAACTTGATTTTATATAGAAACTTAAGCAGCTTAATATAGGGTCCTTCTTAATATGATGACACTTTTTTAAGGGGATGATCAGACCGTCAAACTGAACAACTTTCTATATGGCACCAACATCGAAAACGCGAAAAAAATCTGCTCTTCCATACAAAACTGCAAACCTACTCGAGCCAAATGTATGGGACAGCTGATTTTTTTCGCGATTTCGATGTTGTTTCTATAGAGAAAGTGGTTCGGTTTGGTGGTCTGATCATCTTAAAAAAGTGTCAGCATATTAAGAAGGACCCTGTATGTATAGAGAGAAAAAGAGGTACAAACAAAATAGGGCGGTCTTATTGCTAAGAAGTGATTTCTTCCACTCATTCTCAAGGTGGAGAAAACGATGAATGGAAATAGGAAGATTACTTTGTTATATCCTCATTGATTTTAAAATAAAAGCTTAGACATTTTTAACTAAACAGACCATGCCTGATTTTATGAAGCGTCTAATGTACAGGGTGTAACAAAACACCCTAGTAATACTGAAGGGGTTGCTTCAGTCAGACCATCCAGTCACAACATTCACTATGGAGCCAACACCGAGAAAAAATTAAAAAATCTGCTGTCCCATACATTTAAGTCAAGTCGGTCAGTTGATTTTGATTTTGCGATTTCGATGTTGGCTCCATAGTGAAAGTTGTTCAGTTTGATGGTCTGAAGCAATCCTTTAAGTATTACTAGGGTGTTTTGTTACACCCTGTAGATGTGGTAAAGGTATGTAAAAATAAATATCCTCTTTTGGAGGCTAAAATGAAAAGCTTTATTTCATTTTAGCCCCCCAAAAGGGGATATCTATTTTAAATAAATAGTAGAGGATAAAGATATACAGGATAAATTGTTGGGCAGTGCGGAAACTACATACATTGGAGGCAACTTCAAAAGGGCGAAAAAATACCTTCTGTTTCATACAAAAATGCAGTGCCTAGTATCGACACGACACACATGTACGCACGGCGACACATCAAGCTATACAAAACCAACATAAGCTGGCCGCGCGTAGGTCGAGTAACGGATAACGTCCCGCGGCCAGCTTAGGTTTGTATAGCTTGATGTGTCGCCGTGTGGAACAGCAGATTTTTTCGCGATTTTGTAGTTGGATCTGTAGTGAAAGTTGACCAGTTTGATCAGTAGAATGCATGGTTAAAGTTACCGCACTAACTAAAAAATTATCCTGTGTATGGGATTACCAAAAGGATCAGTATTTCAAGATCATTATCCCAACTTAACCAGACAACAATCGGACTCAAATATCTAAACAATATGACAGGTGAACCCGACCCGCCCGGCAAGCCCGAGTTCAAGGACTGGAGCAAGGAGCACGTGGACCTCAAGTGGGAGAAGCCGCCGAGCGACGGCGGCGCACCCATCACCGCATACATCGTCGAGAAGAAGGACCGCGACACCGGCAAGTGGGTGAAGGCTGCCGAGGTAAGCATTCTTTGATAACTATTGGTTTGGCTGGTTTTAAAGTCGAGCTATCTGCGGTGCGGTTATGCGCAAATGTATGGACTATATCAGGATTGACTTACGATCAGCGACCAAAGAATAAATTGTAGGGTAGTAATACCAACATTACACAACGTTAAACATTCTACTAGGTATCTATTACCAGCACTGGTAGCATGCAATAAAAGACGTGATAAATCTGTATCACGTCTATCGCGGGTGTGCATGCTACCTGCACTGGTCTACACAATATCAAACTATACAAAAACATGTATAGTCATTCCTTACAGTCGCACACAGATAGCCATAAGAGTGACAGAGCTAGATTACACGTAAATCTGTTACGTCTGTTAAACAATTGTCACGACTTTTTAAGCAAATTTAAGCAAAATTCGTTCTTAACGTAAGGAAATAGCTGAGTCTTCCAGCTGGACGTGACAAAATGATTCAAGACAGTATCTGTTTACTAAATTGACATTTCACTTATTCTAATGGGCGGTTGTCATAAGTGTGAATGGATGTCAAGTAGCGTTTCTATGTCTTGCTTTATATTATTTATCTACCCTATATTTTATCTTTGTCTATCTAAACTATTATAAAACTGTAACAGAAGTGTGTCTGTACATTGAAGATATTTGCAATTTTTTTGTCTGTCTGTTTGTTTGTTTGTTTGTTCGTTTGTTTGTTTGTTTGTTTGAGTGTTTGTTTGTTCGAGTATCACGCAAAAACTACTGAACCGATTTTGATGAAACTTTTTTTGTTTGATAGCTTATCATCTGACTTAAAATCTGGTATATAATTTATGCGGGTAAAAGCTTGTTACCTATAAAAGAGTTCCACGACTGACTGACAGACAACGCACGGCCTAAAAGACGCGAAGATGAAATTTGGAATATATTTTCTACAGATGTAGGGGTGCACTAAGAAAGCATTTTTCGAAAATCGACCCCTAAAGGGGTAATTCGTAATGAATAAAGAGCGAACGCCTGCTCTCGCTAATAACGCTAGTGGTATAATGCTCAATAGGTTAATTACAATTGACTGTCTGCGATTATTCCTATCCGCACAGGGCCCGGTATTACAGCCACTCCATCTCACTATTATTAGCGAGAGCAGGCGTTCGCTCTTTATTCATTACGAATTACCCCTTTAGGGGTCGATTTTCGAAAAATGCCTTCTTAGTGCACCCCTACATCTGTAGAAAATATATTCCAAGTGAGATGGAGTGGCTGTAATACCGGGCCCTGTGCGGATAGGAATAATCGCAGACAGTCAATTGTAATTAACCTATTGAGCATTCCTGGGTTAACGGTCGGGTTCTTAGGTTAGTATTGGAAATATAACGATTAGGTAACTGTGAAATCATACTTAACCATCCGGTCCATTCGATCTAGACATTGAAACATACATTTTCTAGACTCAAATAAAATTCCGAGTTCCAAAATCATGTTGTTTAACGGAGCTACAAAGGGCAAGGGTAAAAAGGTTGCGATGCGCCGAGGTTATACACACCACCATCATATTTCGTTGTGCATAAATACAATGTCAAAAAACGTGGCACAGACACGACCACCAGACCGGACATGGATTCGAACCCAGAACCGGCAATGCATCCGACGTGGTTACAATTAAACCAGCTGTTTTTTGATTGGCATTTATGGTGACATAAAGTAGTAACTTCTTTATCATTCATTTCCATCGTAGGTACCTGGCAACAAGACTGAAGCTCGCGTGCCGGACCTGATCGAGGGCAAGACCTACCAGTTCAGGGTGAAGGCGGTCAACAAGGCCGGACCCGGCAAACCTTCCGCCGTGTCCGACAACTTGCTTGCCAAGGACAGATTCGGTAAGTTTAACTTCTTCTGTTCAGTCGAGACAGGTCATTGAGTTTGATTTGCCATCGTGGCAGAGATTTGCCAATCAGCGAGAGGCTTCCAGACCCCCTAGCATGATTTCTCTTCTTGCGCGCGACTCGGCTTTTTTCCATACTACAAGTCGCGGCAAGCGCGGCTTTCGCTCTCCGAAAAGCGCGGGAACAGGTTATTTTGTATGCAGCGAAGTCGCGTCGCGCGCGTGTAGAGAAATCATACTAGACATGCTGGTTGTAAAACAGAAATATAGGTAAAAGAAAAAAGTCCCCAAAAAAAAAAAGAGTATCACTCCCGCATGTTTCTCAGTCATGACAACAACTTAGCGTTAATAGATTTTTTCTGGACTTTATGAATAGGGAACTAGGGTAGTCTTGAGATATTCTGATTATGCTATAATTAGAATTAAAAATTTCTTCGTCTAAACCACTTGGAAAAATATAGGCCGATGTACCTACATACAAAAATCATTATGTTTTGCAATTTCTTTAATCTGAACTCCGATCGTTGATTAAAAAAACCAGTTCCCGATTCTTTCGACGCGCGATTTTGGTTCATCCTTTAGAACCGGTCACGTCACACAGATAGATGTAATTTTGGAAATGTTATAGTAGATTATGTACCAAGGGGATAAAGCAGTGTCTTTCATCACGGGAGCGAAATTGAATCCCGAGCGTAACGAGGGATTCTAGGGTTAACTCCCGAGCGTAGCGAGGGAGTTAAGACTAGAATCCTGAGTGAAGCGAGGGGTTCAAGCTCGCCCAAGATGAAAACACGTTTATCCCCGAGGCCCATACTCTACTTTTCACACCCTCCGCGAGAAAATAAAAAGCAATACTGTTAGAAACCCAGGGGAGCGTGTAAATTCTCTATGGTTAGAAACCAATTATTTTATTAGAGTTTATAACAAAGTATTAGAGTTCAATAGTATACTTAAGTATTTGAAACATTAGACCAGGAGTGCGATTTTTGAAACTCATTCTTTGAACTCAGCAGTTGAAAATGTCAATATTGCTATTAATCTTTCTACTGCTGATTTGACATTAAAAAATCATACTCCAGGAGTGCGATTTTTGAAAGTCAAATCAGCAGTAGAAAGATGCGTATCTCTATAGCAACACATACATAGTACATTTTCAACTGCTGATATCAGCGAATGAGATTCAAAAATCGCACTCCAGTTGTACAATGTAATATTTTTTTATTACTTTGTTCGTAGCAATAGGTACAGAGATATGCAGCATTCGCGCCTTTTTTTCTTTTTTTGTGTTCAATACTCGTGGTGGCCAGTTCAAATTTCGAATTAAGTTCTTTTTGGTGCCTGTCTCCATGATAAGTTTTCATACGAATTTTAAGTAAGGTTCGTAAATAATCTGTGGATGCGGTTCCATATTCAAATCTCATTATTGACCAGCGGGTTATAATGAAATTCAGTACAATATTATTGCCCGGCTAGTCCCAGGGCTATAATGACTTGCTTTAGGTTCGAGTTACATGACATATAATGTTCCATTTTCGAGCGGGTGGTGTGAAATAGTAGATTATGTACCAAGGGGATAAAGCAGTGTCTTTCATCACGGGCGCGATATTGAATCCCGAGAGTAACGAGGGATTCTAGGGTCAACTCCCGAGCGTAGCGAGGGAGTTCAGAGTTAACTCCCGAGCGAAGCGAGGGAGTTAAGACTAGAATCCTGAGTGAAGCGAGGGGTTCAAGCTCGCCCAAGATGAAAACACGTTTATCCCCGAGGACCATACTCTACTTTTCACACCCTCCGCGAGAAAATAAAAAGCAATACTGTTAGAAACCCAGGGGAGCGTGTAAATTCTCTATGGTTAGAAACCAATTCTTTTATTAGAATTTATAACAAAGTATTAGAGTTCAATAGTATATATAGTATTTAGAAAACACTATTTTATTAAATTCAAAGTGAAAGTAGATATTTGAAACATTGGACCAGGAGAGCGATTTTTGAAACTCAATCGCTGAGTTCATCAGTTGAAAATGTCAAAATTACTGTGGAGATATGCAACTTTCTACTGCTTATTTGACTTTCAAAAATCATACTTCAGGAGTGCGATTTTTGAAAGTCAAATCAGCAGTAGAAAGATGCGTATCTCCATAGTAATTTTGACATTTTCAACTGCTGAACTCAGCGAATGAGATTCAAAAATCGCACTCCAGTTGTGGAAAGAAAATGTAATATTTTTTATTACCTACCTACTTTGTTCGTAGAAATAGGTACAGAGATTTGCAGTATTCGCGCCTTTTTTTCTTTTTTTGTGTTCAATACTCGTGGTGGCCAGTTCGAATTTCGAATTAAGTTCTTTTTGGTGCAGGTCTCCATGATAAGTTTTCATACGAATTTTAAGTAAGGGTCGTAGTAAATGTTAAATAATCTGTGGATGCGGTTCCATATTCAAATCTCATTATTGACCAGCGGGTTATAATGAAATTCAGTACAATATTATTGCCCGGCTAGGCCCAGGGCTATAATGACTTGCTTTAGGTGCGAGTTACATGACATATAATGTTCCATTTTCGAGCGGGTGGTGTGAAAAAATAGTTTTGATTGCGTTCAATTAACGTATAATTTTGATTACAGCTGCGCCTAAGATCGACCGCACGAACATGCGTGACATCACGATCAAGGCCGGCCAGAACATCCGCCTGGACATCAAGGTGTCCGGTGAACCTCCACCAACGAAGACCTGGTAAGTTTTTGTACTAAATAGCATGTTAATGGCTGGCCCCTGGCTTTTCGGTGAAGGAAAACATCGTGAGGAAACCTGCATGCTTCAATTTCAAGGCATGTATCATACCTACTGTCCATTACAAGTGGCAACGGGCTCACTCCCCGTCACACTAGACGGAGTTTCGGTACTACTAGTGAAACGTGGATGTTCTGAAGTTTCAGAATATCTCTGACTACCCCCTCGGGGAATATAGTCGTGAGCATATGCTATGCTATGCTATGCTGGCATGTTAATATAGTTAAGATTAGGTTTAATAACCAATGAGAGAATACGATGTGAACAAAAAACGAAGTAAAAGAAGAAAGTCCTTTATTCTGACATTAGTCAAGGTTTAAAAAATATGCAGGTAGACTTAAGAAATCTGCGGCACGCGGTTGGTGCAGTGAGCACAAAATAAACGGTTCAATAAGACCGGCTCCACGCAATGCGTGCGTGTGTCTGTATCGCTCGCTCGTTGCACGGAGCCGGCCTTCTAGGTCTGTCCGCGGTGTCCTAAAGTCTAACTTGAGTAGGGTCGAATACCCGTCGAATATGAATTGATTTTGACATAATATGGGAATTCGAACTCGTTACTTTAAAATCTCTGCATCGGCCTTAGGGTGACTGTCCATTGACGCGGAGCTAGCCGGCGGAGCGCAGAAACGGAGTTATACTAATCAATAAGATTGCTGCTCCGAGATACATACATACATATTCTCACGCCTGTCTCCCACTGGGGTAGGCAGAGACAACGGAACGCCACCTGCTACGATCCTGACATACCTCTCTAGTTTCCTCCACATTCATAAGACCTTACATAAATGCTCGTCGGTTTCGGGTAGATCTGACCTGGCCCTTCTTAAGCACGTCGCCAATTTGGTGACATTTCCACTTACGCTTGCCTTATCACGCGAAAACTATTGAACTGATTTTGATGAAACTTTGTTTGTTTGATAGCGTATGATCTGACTTAAAATCTGTTATATAATTTGTGCGGACGAAGTCGCGGGTTAACTCTAGTTGGTTAATAAAACTCCGTTTCTCCGCTCCGCCAGCTAGCTCCGTGTCAATGGACAGGCACCCTTAAAACCGTGTAGCTTCAGTTTGAATTTTGGAATAGAACAATCTACGTGCCGATGAGTGTTATTCATTTATTCCGTTCATGCTTTCAGCCCAACTCATTCTTTATATACGCATATTATAATATCAGGGTTACAAACATCTACAGTAGAGTTATAACTCCAACTTCGCAGGTTCCACAACAAACAGCGTCTACAAACCCGCGACGACCTGAACGTGGACGCGGAAGACTACAAGGTCAAGTTGTCGATGGTAGTCGCGGCGCGCAAGCACAGCGGCACCTACGTCCTCAAGGCCGAGAACAGCAGCGGCAAGGACGAGGCGACCATACAGATCAATGTATTGGACGTGCCGGCCAAACCTGAGGGACCGCTCAAGGTAAATTGAACTTTAAGATGAATGGTATTGCTGGCAGTTGAATAGTAGGCGAATAGTAAATTGTAATTATTTAACTATAACTATACACACTACACACTTTAACTACACACTTTAACTATATTTGTGCCACGTTTAATTTAAATCAAACATACCCACAAACTTAAAAATGTTTTCCAAAATAGTATCCCAGTAAATTCATACTTATATGGGGATAAGTTTGTTCTCCAGCTACTATAGGTCCGACCTTTTCTTGAACGGCTGTATCTCCTAAACCGACTGACAGGCCATGTCAGTTTTTGTACTGTTCGCATACTACAGTGCATATTACAATAGTACCTGTATATTCATGCATATTCATTTTTTGCAACCATACTTGACCTTTGAATGGCTTTAACTCCTAAACCGATTGGAGTTATGCAAGCAGACCAGGTCCATCCCCATCACAGAAATGTTCTTCACCATATGAATACTGAACGCCCTCACCAAGAGAGTACTGTGCCCCACCAGTGGGACGTATATAGGCTGATGATGATGATTGCTGACACAACTGTTTCCTCCCCAGATCTCAGACATCCACAAAGAAGGCTGCACGCTCAAATGGAACGCGCCGCTAGACGACGGCGGAGCCCCCATCGACCACTACCTCGTCGAGAAGCTCGACACGGAGACCGGCCGCTGGATGCCGGCGCTGAAGACCAAGGACCTGAAGGCCGAGGTCGAGAACCTGGAGCCCGGCCACGAGTACAAGTTCAGGGTCTCCGCTGTCAATAACGAGGGTGTCTCCGAACCTTTGGATGCTGATCACGCTATTATTGCGAAGAATCCATTCGGTAAGTGGTTTGAATGTGGTAGAATTTTGTTAAGGTCTGTCGTCCACTCGTCCCTATGTAAATTGTCTAATGATTATTACCTCAGAATAACAATAGATCATCGACAAAAGCGTACCAACACAAAGTTTTCAAACTTCTTTATTTAGTCTGCATTATAATCGGTAGATATCGTTTGATAACCACCTCCAAGATGAAAGTGAGCACAAGAGGAGTGTGAGAGTGAATCCAGTTCAATTATTCAAGAAATATCTTCTCAGTAACTGACATTCCGGACCAAAACTATTGTTGACTTTTACTTTCTAATCTTCCTATACATTTTTCTCGTGTCCCTCAGACGAACCCGGCAAACCCGGAACACCAGAAATTCTGGACTGGGACAAGGACCACGTGGACCTCAAATGGGACAAGCCCATCAATGACGGTGGCGCCCCCATCTCTGGCTATATCATCGAGAAGAGGGAGGTTGGGTCTCCGAAGTGGGTGAAAGCCTGCGAGGTAAGCTATTGGGAACCTATGGAACTAGTGATTAATTTTATTTTTTACTTCGCACACACACAAATAGGCTTGCACTGACAAGAAAAAGTATAGTGCGATACTGAGTGAGTGCGAGTGAGAGAAGACTACAACATTGCCTATTGTTGTCTTCAACGAGAGGCTGACGTAAAAACTGGTGTGGGCAGGGAGTGTCCGTTCTCTTTCTTATACTGTGGCAACAGAGTAGGGATCACGTCCTGCAGTTTTAGTGAGGATCTGACAACAGCTAAAAACTTCTGGAGAATTTTTTTTCAATTCTGATATTGTTGATCATGAGCGTGTCAAAATGAGCGAGAATTTTTAGCAGCTAGCTTTTTTAGTTCATTGCTGGAAAATAACCTCTTAGGAGATTTTACAAAGAAAAAGTTACATATTTGTTTTCCTACTTAAGCTTTCCTACTGCAAACCTTACAAGGTTTAATCGCAGGAAGCTAAGAAAGATATAATCACCACGCTTAGCAGATATAATAGGGGTTGTGGTTAAATAGAGGTGGTAAACTAAATAATGATGAGTGTGTTAAGCCAGTTATAGCAACCTTCTAAAATGCTTCTGTAATGGTGAGGGATGTAAATATATTTTTAATTTTTAATTTTTAATTGTAATTTAATTTTTAATGTGCGACCAGATGTCGATTGTCATTGAATTGGCTATTGCTAATTCCTTGGTATACAGGGTGTCAGGGTAAACAATCGCATTACTTTAAGGGGTGATTGTACTCATGATACTGAACAACTTTTCCTATGAAACCTATAGGAAATTCGTAAAAAATTTGAGACTTTCCATACTAAATGCAATCAGCTGATCAAACTTTTGTATGAAAACTCGAATAATAATGTTGCGAATTTCCTATATGTTTCTTATGCAAAGTTGTTCAGTATCATGAGTACAATCACCCCTTAAAGTAATTCAACTGTTTATCCTAACACTCTGTATCAGTGATTGCATATTCCTATTCTAGCTCCTAAACCACACGATTAAGTCAAAGTCAATGTATAATATATTTGTGTCTATAATTAAATCGTTTGATATTTGTCAGGTTGGACCCAACGACAACGATAAGGCGACAGTTCCCAACCTGGACGAGGGTTCTGAGTACGAGTTCAGGGTGAGAGCGATCAACGAAGCCGGCCCCGGTGAGCCCAGCGACCAGAGCAAATCTGTCGTCTGCAAGCCTAGGAGATGTGAGTATCTTGAACATCCTGGTATTGATATACGGTGATCTTAGATTAAAGTAAAATTAAGTTCAAACGTGAAAAATACGTAAAAAAATTGCTAGTCAATGGCCTCGATTCGGACTTTGCACCGCTTAACTTAACTAAATTTATTCCTGTCACTTTCTAAAATAAGATTAAGAAAAGAGACAGAAAACCAACAGCTGACTTTAGTACTGTCAAAGTGACGTTAAACGCCCAAAAACGCTTTAAATAATAAATAAAAAAAAAAAAAAATAAAAAGTGTTTATTTCAGTAACTTAATCTACGATACAAATCAGGTTATGGAATCTCCTTTTTAGCAAAAAATTTTGCTTGTGTGGGGATATTCCGCTCTTCTATAACTATTACAAATGGTAGATCAAGTTAACAAATTATAAAAAGGAACAAAACAAAAAGTGAAATGATAATACCTAAAAATATATGGTTAGGTTTACATATTTAAAGGATAAAAAAGATATGTATATAGATTTGAAAATAAATTTGAAAAGCGCTACAAGCAAGATAATGGTGAGTGTACATAGTATTATGGGTGTGAGTGAGTGAGTATGTGGGTGTGTATTTGTGTGTGAGTGTGTGTGTGTGTGGTATGGAGTGATTTGAGGTTGTACGTGTGATTTTATTTATTTATATAATTATGATAGTGCATTATATTTTTAGTTACATGTATATTTAGTTACCTATTTATTATTTTTATTATATTTTACAGCATCGTTTGAACAATTGATTCAATTTCGTGGTAAGTTTTTGTCTTTAGCCAAGTAGTTAGTGTCTTTTTGCAGTCGAAATATGTTTGTGAGTAAATGCTTAATTCTTTATTTAGATGATTGTATAAATGGGCTGACTGTCTTTTATATTGTCTTTTGGCAAAGTGTGTTTTAAATGAAACCGAAGGTGCTACATCATTTTTTCGTCTCTTTTTAAGTATTTCTGGATTATAGGGGAGAGATTTGTGTTTTTTTAAAATAAGGTGTAGTACGTAAAGCTTTCTTACAGTAAGTAGATCACATTCTAAGAAGAGACTCTCCGTTGGGAATCTAAATGGTTTGAATAGCATCACTTTCAGGAGCGATCTTTGCGCCCTCTCTAATTCCAGAAATTTCGTTTTGGTTGCACCACCCCAGATTGGTAAGCAGTACGATAACACTGATTGCGTTAGTGAGACATAGATTTGGAGTAAGAGACTTTTGGTTGCTATGTATCTTAAAGCTTTGAATGTCCATATAAGTTTACGAACTCTAGACATGGTGTGTTCAGTGTGTATGTGCCAGGATAGTCGCTGGTCTACCATTATGCCCAGATACTTGACGTATTTTACTCTATTTATTTTAACGCAGGAGCAGCCAGGGTTAAGAAGATTGTCACATTGATGTATTTTAATTTCGAAGTCATTTGAAGGTTGAGTACGGTCATAAATTGTGAAGCAAGTATAGTTTGTTTTTAACGCATTTAATGTTAGCAGATTCGTATTTAGCCAGGAAGCCACATTCATCAAGCCACTCTCTGTTAAGCGCCTAACGCTGTCCCATGTTTTACCCGAGAAAACAATAGCGGTATCGTCCGCGTATGAGAAAATGTGTCCCCCTTGAATTTTCATATTGCAAAGTGTGTTAATATAAACAAGGAACAGCGTCGGGCCGAGGACACTCCCTTGAGGGACACCGTAAGCGATTGTAGCTTCCGAACTAACCACTTCCCTTATTTTGACCATTTGTTTTCGTTGGTGGAGATAGTCCCTGAAAAGCTCAAGAGGTACTCCTCTTATACCAATGTCTTCAAGCCTGTGCAGAAGTATGGGGACACAGACTGTGTCAAACGCCTTCTTAAGGTCAAGGAAGACGGCTAGACATTTGTTTCCGTTATCTACTTTATCTATGATAGTGGAAGAAAGGGCCAAAACCGCATCCTCCGTCGACATTCCCTGTCGGAATCCAAATTGTGAGGATGAAAGAAAATTAAATTTAGTTAAGTACTTAATTAGTCGAGAATTTATAATTTTTTCCAAGATTTTGGAGATTGCAGGGAGAACGGATATAGGCCTATAGTTCGAAGGATCAGTTCTGTCCCCAGACTTATGCACAGGCGTTATAACAGCCTGTTTTAGTCTTTCAGGGAATACACCATGTTTGAAGCACAGATTTACCAAATGAGTTATGATTGGAACGACCAGTTTATGTGCAGTTTTTAGAAAATTAGTTGGCACATTGTCCCAGCCAGGAGCGCTGTCAGTTTTTAGGCTCATTAATACGGCATGAACCTCTTCGGGGTCGGTATCATAGAGGACGAAAGACGAGACTGCTGAATTAGTCGCTTCTTCTGGAATAAGATTATGCAGATTCGCGCGTCCCGACAAGGTAAACACAATATCATCATCATCCTAGACAAAATATCATCAGCCAGAAGTTTACCGACGTTCGCAAAGTAATCATTCACTTTATCAACGGATTCTTTGGGTGTTGCCGCTGCTTGTAGTAGTTCTATGTTCTGTGATTTAGTTGGTTTGCGATTTGTAACGTTGTTTATTATATTCCATAATTTTTTTGGATTTTTATGAGCCTTAGACAATTGTTCCCGGTCATATTTTCGTTTTAATTTCTTGATGAGGGCGTTGCAGTGATTACGGTATCTTCTGTAGGTTATTTGTAGTATTTCGTTACTTGGGTCTATTTTCAGTTTTTTCTGCATGTTGTTGCGGTTGCGTATGCATCGCAAAACACCTAGGGTCATCCAGGGTTTGATAATTCTATTTTTATTAGGTATAACAGTTGTAGTAGTATTTGCTTTCAAACTTTGTTGTAGATTTGTTATCAGGCAATCAGTAAGTATATTTGGATTATTTATTGTTATTAAATCCGTAAAACTACTATTTATCAGGTGTTCAGTTGCTTTCTCGTGGTCAATAGTTACTTTACTTTTATAATTTTGATGAACATTAGAATAATTTGATATTTTCAGGAAAATCGTGAAATGGTCAGTTATAGTTGTACTAATAATAGCGATTGTAGCTTTTTTAATTTCAGACTTTAGTTTTACTATAAAGTGATCGAGACAGCTATTACCTCTCGTAGGTAGTGAGTGTCCTGGAAGCAGCCCGTGCATAGCCAACATGTTAAGGTAATTAAGTCTATTTGAGCGCTCATGTGATTTCTCGTCATGCTTATATATTAAATTTATATTTATGTCTCCAGTAATAATTATGTTTTTATAGGATTTTATGGTGTTTAGGTAATCATTAAGTGAACTTAGAAAGTCGTCGGCATGAGTATTAGAGGGTGAACGATAAATTCCCAGGATTATTAGGTCAGACACACATATTTGTAGACACGATGCGTGCGTAAGTACTACTTCCCTAACCCTAGCTTTCTGGTCATTTTTTATGTAGGCAACTACCCCATCAGCTTTATTGAGGTGATTCGTTGTTTGGTATGATGTATAATTATTTATTTGAGGTATGTTTTTGTCAGGATTCAGTCTGCATTCGCTAAGGATCATAAGGTCAGTATCAGATTGCAGTTGTAAAAGATTTAATTGTAAGTCGTGTAAATTTGAATAAATGCTTCGGATGTTCTGAGATATAATAGTGAAATCATTATGTTGAACTCTGAGTAATCTAGAAAATTCTTCAGGTTTGCAGTCAAAGACATATGCCATCTCTGTGTTGTCTATTTCATTTAATACTTTTAAAGAGCTATCCATAACTGTTAGGGTGGAAAGTCTTGTATGTTATTAAAATATATAGTGCTATGTTTTGAGTTTTTGTTATTTTGTGGTTGACGTGTGCATGTGTCCGTTGCTGTATGTTTGGTGTTGTGCGAGTTTTTATATAAGAGTGGTTTGAAGTAATATAATATGTGTTTATATAATATGTGAGATATGGTGGGAGTGTACTTGTTTTGATCACATGTATGACAGTGCGCATTATAGGTATGATATGTAAATTATAGTAAATGCTTGTTACAAATAGCTTAGTTGCAAAAAACAAAAATAATAAAAAAAGATATAAAGAAAAATGACTGGAATCTTGGTAGGTAGCTACATAATATAGTCAGTCTAGATGCATCAGGTTGGTTACTTGAGACTCAGTTTTAATCATAATAATAGGAGAATTTTCATCTTTTCTTATATATACCCTTCCGTAGGCAGACCAGCAGAATTTATACGACTTCGATTTTGCCAGATCTCGTGCAAGAAAGTGTAGGCGGGCCCCTTTTGCAGTCAGCTGTTCAGAGATAAATATTGGAGTATATTCATTAGTTGTAAAGCCTAAATGCTTAGCACAAATTTTTTCCTTGTGTCTAATATTAAATGCTTTAGTCATTCTCAAAAATTCTGTTTTTTTAATAGTTGACGTCATCTCGACTACAATCGGGCCACTCCTTGTGTCGTCCCTTCTATTTTTTACTCTGTATATATCAGAAATGTCTGCTTTGTCGAATTTATAGTCTATTGCCTGTGCCAGGTTCACAACCATTTTTATGAGATCATCTTTGGATTCTTTGTTGATTTTTGGAGCGTTTTTTATTTCTATATTAGCCTTGCGGCTTCCACGCTGTAGGTCCTCAACTTTATCCTCCAGTAGAGTAATATAGTCTTGATCTTTTTTGGCTTGTACTTCTAGCTGTTGTAGCTTCTTCTGTAGTTCTTCATTCTGCGTTGTTAGAAAAGCCACCGAGTTCTCAATGTTACTGTTAGTACTTTTAATTTCCATAAGTGTAGGATAAATTTTTTTTATTTCATCATGTTGCGCTGACATTAAAGATGATATAAAAGCCTTCATTTCATCCTTAAAAGCGCGGAGATCCGACTCATACTCATATTCTCTGCCCCTTTTATTCCTCTTTAAAAAGTTAGGCGGTGTATGATCAGAAATATTAGAGTCAGAGAGTGATCTATCCATATCGAGTACCAGGAGAAAATAAACACGTAGAACTAGTTCCCGCGCACGCGCACCTCTATTCCGCCAACGCACACAGTGTAGTATGTATGTGTGGGTGCTGATTGTTCCGTCGCACCAGTCAGTCTCAGTGGGCGGGGCTTCGCGCTCGACGGGGGAATGTCGTCTCTCTTACACGTGGTGCGTCTTTTTATAGGTAAGAACAGTGCGTTTACAGTACCTCGGTAGTGGCTCGATCTCTTGGGAGTACCAGGGTAGCAGTAGAAGCGTGGCGGTTGAAGTTAATTATTGCTCAGCACTCCTGTTGATTGATGCGCTCCTAATTTTTTATGTCGATTTATTTCAGCAGAATTCGAATTAATTTTGTTTAAAAACACAAACGTGGACAGTGTTAACGTTTACACCTTGCGGCGGTCCGAGGTGAAGAGGAAAATAAGGTGGCGTACATTATGATGGCATCTTATTTTGGGCGTGTAACGTCACTTTGACAGCACTAAAGTCAGCTGTTGGTTTTCTGTCTCTTTTCTTAATCTTATTTTAGAAAGTGACTGGAATAAATTTAGTTTAGTTAAGTCGTGGTACACTCCGAATCGAGGCCAATATTGCCTTTGATTTTTTCTCAAATACGTATGGATATGCTCTACTTTTTGTGCTTGAAGTAAATATGCTTTGTGCCTATCCATTTATTTCACATTGATCTAAGACGGTGACAGCCTACATGGAAGAGCTTGCGCTTCGATTTCAACTTCATTTTGGCTAGCATGTCACCGCGACATAGCTAAGTCGGGGCTTTTTACCTCTCTGGTTGTGAATGCCTTGTGGTAAAAGTATAAAACGTTGTGTTCCTGTCCTAAGGGCTAGCATGATGCGCGCGACAATGTGCCTTTTCCCTTACTCTGTAACGCGCTATGCTTATAAAGAAGAAGAAGAATAAAGTTCTTTTTTTTTTTTTTTTTTTTTTATTTTATAAAGGAACCTGCATATTCGAAAAAGAACTTATGAACTAAGAATTGTAGATCAGTAAATGGCAATGTTTTAAAATTGCAACTACTTGCAAAAGCTAAAATAATAGTCTGAATAAACCGAAGGTTTAATATAGGCTAAGAGTTCGATAAAAAAAATTTACGTCAAAGTGGCACAAATCTTTAGCCCAGTTGTTGTTAAAAGCCTGCAAAAAATACAACCATACAGGATTTCTCCTTTCCAACTTTTATCTACCAAGAAACAAACTTTTCTCAAATATGCTTGGAAATGTGAGCATTATTTTGACAACCTTCTTAGAGATAAATCGAAATTGCTGTACTGGCCAAATACATGCGCGCAAAGGCCGGCAATGTTTGTATGAAAATCCATATCTGTCGTGTTTAGCGGCCAAATAAATTACATAGTAAACTCATATCTGTCGTGTAATTTAAAAATGGAACGATCTTTTATTCCGAAACATGGCGACCAAGGAGGTAACTCATCAAAGGCTTTATTTAAATTTCGAACTGGCTTGCAAATAGAAAGCTGTTTATTGAAAAAAAAAACAAATTGTTGTTCGTTGTTCGTCATTGATTTTGAAAAGAGTTTTAATTTCTGCGAATTATTTGAGAAAATTTACTGTTTTAATTTCCGCGCATTATTTGAGAAAAGTACTATACAAGCCTTGGCCACAACTAGGCCGTTGCTGGCCGCTGCAGTAATGTACTATTAATGTAATGTTTTCTCCACAGTGGCTCCAAGAATCGACCGTCGTAACCTGCGCACTATTAAGGTGCGCGAGGGCGAACCGATCGCTCTGGACGTCAAGGTGACCGGCGAGCCGGCGCCTGACATCACCTGGGCCCTGAACGGCAAGTCCGTCTCGGAGGGCAGTGGCCTTAGATGTGAGTATTGATATTAAGTTCTATTCATAACTAGCGACCCGCCCCGGCTTCGCACGGGTGCAATGCTGATACTATGCATGTATTATATACATATAAACCCAATGACATTAGTAAACAAGAATGGACAGGCCTTACGCGAACATTTCAAACCAGAAAAATGAGGCAGAACAATTGACAGTTTTACTTCGAAAATGTACTGAAATGACAGACCAAGTACCCTAATTTGTATTGAAGTGCCCTAGTTTTGCATGCTTCAACTTAAAGCGCTTTGGGCCTATCCATTCATTTTACTTTGATCTAAGTATAAACCTTCCTCTCGAATCACTCTATCTATTAAAAAAAACCGCATCAAAATCCGTTGCGTAGTTTCAAAGATCTAAGCATACATAGGGACAGACAGTGGTAAGCGACTTTGTTTTATACTTTGTAGTGATGCTTGTAGAATGAGATATCTAAACTATTATAAAACTGTAACAGAAGTGTATCTGTACATTGAAGATATTTACAAAAAACAGATTACGATATGATATTTAGATGTCCCTGATTCCAAATCACCAATTTTTGGATTTTTTGTCTGTCTGTTTGTTTGTTTGTTTGGGTGTTTGTTTGTTCGAGTATCACGCAAAAACTACTGAACCGATTTTGATGAAACTTTTTTTGTTTGATAGCTTATCATCTGACTTAAAATCTGGTATATAATTTATGCGGACGAAGTCGCGGGTAAAAGCTCGTATACATATAAACCTTCCTCTTGAATCACTCTATCTATTAAAAAAAACCGCATCAAAATCCGTTACGTAGTTTCAAAGATCTAAGCATACATAGGGACAGACAGTGGGAAGCGACTTTGTTTTATACTATGTAGTGATGCTTGTAGAATGAGATATCTACACTATTATAAAATTGAAAATTTAAAAAAAGAATTTTCTCAGTTTGTGTGTTTGAACGCGCATCACGCGAAAACTACTGAACCGATTTTGATGAAACTTTTTTTGTTTGATAGCTTATGATCGGACTTAAAATCTGGTATATAATTCATGCGGACGAAGTCGCGGGTTAACGCTAGTTAACTCTATAAATGTTTGTGAAGAAAAGAAACAGTTATGCTTTCTTTTTCTTTCTTTATGTCCAAAGCTACAAAACAGACAGAAAATTTAAGATTGGATTTATTTGGACTTCATTGACTCGACTCAAACTCGAAAACAAAACTCTTGACTCTTTTTATCAATCCATGCATTCTTTCGTGATCGAGTAAAATTGTGTTGTTCTTATTCCAGTGATAAACATCCCATACATGAGCAAATACCAGCACTCCAGCCCGAGAAGGAAGGACTCCGGCACCTACAAGATCCAAGCCGTCAACAAGTACGGACAGGACACCGCCGAGCTCGAGATTATCGTCATTTGTAAGTGTTTGTTTTAAGTGTTTCTCTTGTTTCGAGACTTTCATATAAGTGCAGGTGATGCAAAGATTACATTTTTATGGATGAAGAAGTTTTAATCATGATTAATGAAAACCTCGCCGGTATTGTGATACAATGTGTTACACTAACCTTGGGGCGACGGGAACCCGTTAGATGAGGTCCTGCGATCGTTGGAGAAGGACTATATCCAGCAGTGGGCGTCTAACGGCTCAGATGAGCTATTATAATACAGGGTGTAAACTTAAATAAGTTTCATACTTAAAGGGACGCTTCAGAACATCAAAATGAACATCTTTCACTATGGAGCCTACTATGGACGCTAAAAAAAATTAGCTGTCCAATACAAAACTGCAGTACTATCTACAGTACGACCAGGAAAATAATTCCGCTCGTTAATCTTCGTTTGCGCAGTGCAGGCTCGAGTCTTCGTCTAACCCCGAAGTCATTTATAGTAATTAAAGGGTGCAAAGTCGGATAGCAACGAAAAGAGCGCGAAAACAATTAGCCAATAGCGCCACCGGATTCAAAGTAACACATCGTGATTGGTCAATATCATTTCGCGCGCTATTAAAATTTGTCAACTGCGCAGGTACAGTCAGCAGCAATAATTTCTATACACTTTTGTTCTACGTTGTAGTATTAATGTGTGTGTATATAATTTATTGCTGCTGACTGTACATCAGTAAGACTTATAAACCTGCCTGCGTAACATGACAGAGGTGAGAGCGACACAGGTCACTTAACGTCAAATTGGCGGTTATCTCCATAGTGTCTCACTCAAATTTGACGTTTAGAAGTGACTTGTGTCGCTCTCACCTCTGTCAAGTTACGCAGGCTGGTATTACTGTACCCGACTAAAATGTATGGGACAGCAGACTTTTTTTCGCGTTTCCTGAGGTAGGCTCCATAGTGAAAGTAGTTCAGTTGGATGGTCTGAGTTCACAGTTTCAGTATTTACTAGGCTGTCACTTACAACCTGTATTACGCATTTAAGTTTAAACCCCGTATAAAACGCGTAGTAAGCAATTTAACAGTTAAACTAAACATGTAAAATGTTCCCTCAGCCAAGCCCGAGAAGCCGGAAGGTCCGCTAGAAGTGTCGGACATCCACAAGGACGGGTGCAAGTTGAACTGGAAGCGGCCGAAGGACGACGGCGGCGAGCCCATCGAGGCGTACCTCGTCGAGAAGTACGACCCCGAGACCGGCAGCTGGGTGCCCGTCGGCAAGACCCTCGGCAACGTGCCCGAGATGGAGGTGACATATATAAACTACGAGCTTTTACCCGCGACTTCGCAAGCATAAATTATATACCAGATTTTAAGTCAAAAAAAGTTTCATCAAAATCGGTTCAGTAGTTTTTGCGTGATACTCGAACAAACAAACACCCAAACAAACAAACAAACAAACAGACAAACAAACAAACAGACAGACAAAAAATCCAAAAATTGGTGATTTGGAATCAGGGACACCTAAAAACCATATCGTAATCTTTTTTTTGTAAATATCTTCAATGTACAGACACACTTCTGTTACAGTTTTATAATAGTTTAGATGTGGTGTACACTTCTTCAGAGGGTAAATAACAATACAGTATTTAACTAGTTGTAATACACGGCAACTGGTGGATGCAACATCCGCTCGGTACAAAGAGTAGATTAGTAATGATGGCGGGTGTTGCCCCCACCACCTACAATGCATACATTTATTTAGATCAAGACAACAACCAATCTCATCATCATAGGCCTTTTCATCTGTAACAGATGATTTAAGCAGCGTCTTGGCGGCACTTACGCTCGTGGTTGTAACAGAAATGTGTCTGTACATTGAAGATATTTACAAAAAAAAATTACGACATGGTTTTTACCTGTCCCTGATTCCAAATCACCAATTTTTGGATTTTTTGTCTGTCTGTTTGTTTGTTTGTTAAATAAATTAATTTATTGCGCAAATTGGTACATAGGAAACAATCCACAACACGTTTCGTCATGCATGCTGTCTTTGTTTGTTTGTTTGTTTGTTTGGGTGTTTGTTTGTTCGAGCATCACGCAAAAACTACTGAACCGATTTTGATGAAATGATTTTTTGTTCGATAGCTTATGATCAGACTTAAAATCTGGTATATAATTTATGCGGACGAAGTCGCGGGTAAAAGCTCGTACTATTATATTTCAAAGGCCTCATAGCTCAGTTCGTAGGGAACTGGCTGCTGATGGGGTTTGAATCTCACAAGGGGCAAATATTTGCATGGTCAAAGTTAATATCATGGATGTTTATATCTTTATATTATGTATTCTATATCGTTGTCTGGTCATCACGTAAAAAATAGTTTAACTCCATTAAACTTTCTGTCCCTTTTGCAGTTATTTTCTTTCCATAAAAGACCATCTTCTCGCTAACTATGAGTTTAAAATAACAATGTGCATGACCTCGCTCGCAAATGTGACGTCACTCAATCACACGAACTTCACTCGAGTCATTCAAATGAATGTTTATTTGCATAGAGTCTACATTCCTTTGTCAACCGAGTGAAGTTATCCAACGGCCCTTCAAGGTCATGCACATTGTTATTTTAAACTGATAGTACACATAATGTTATGCTCGTCAATTACGTTAATATAGTGATGTTTATGTTTTCACGAGAGAATGTAGTACGGAAAAGCAAAACTTTCACCAGTGCAAAATGCGTTCACATCACATCTTTTGTTCAATAAAATATAGTAGTTGCAAAAATAC
The DNA here is from genome assembly GCA_922987775.1 of Agonopterix subpropinquella. Taxonomy (NCBI): domain Eukaryota; kingdom Metazoa; phylum Arthropoda; class Insecta; order Lepidoptera; family Depressariidae; genus Agonopterix; species Agonopterix subpropinquella. The sequence goes on along the minus strand of OV277716.1, from coordinate 5,550,168 downwards.
CTTTCGTCAGCAATAAACAACTTTAACTTTGACTACATTCTCTGATTGTATTCTAACAAATTAAATGATTCCCACAGGTGGACGGTCTTATCCCCGGACACGAGTACAAGTTCCGTGTGAAGGCGCTCAACAAGGAGGGCGAGTCTGAGCCGCTGGAGACCTTCGGCTCTATCATCGCCAAGGATCCCTTCAGTAAGTTTATCAGTTAGTCATCATCATCTATGGTCCCCTCTGCTGGGACACAGGCCCTCGAAGAAGGGTGTGTGGGCGTTAGTCCACTACGCGTGGCTAATGCGGATTGGTAGACTTCACATACGTAGTAGAATTTCTTCTTCAGTGTATGCAGGTTTTCACATGATGTTTTTCTTCACCGTTTGAGAGCAGCCGTTTTTAAGTATGCCTTGGCAAAAAAAACTAGAAAACGGTGACAATAAGAATGCAATATTTGAGTAGAAAATATTGGACAGTCTTGCCAGGTTATGCAAGACTTTGACGTTTTTGAGCATCGAAAGGGATTTAAGTCCTGATTTTAAGTACGTTTCAAAAATCAATCAAATAATAAGAACAAGATGCACACTCCCTCTTAAAATCTTAGCAATTTTTTTTCGAAATCGAAATATTTACTGTCAGCGAAATGTAGCAGTACTAAGATAAAGTGCCCGTAGATATTAGTTTGAGGGCACTTTTGAATCTGCCATTTAGAGCTCTTACAGACGAGCGACACTTTTTGGTAGCCGTGGGTCGCAGAGGGTCCTGCTCTTAGACTTTACTGACACCGTGGGTCGCATGACTGTTGCGGGACCCTGTGCGACCGCAAAGTGTCGCTCGTCTGTAAGAGCGCTTGCAGAGCGTTGATTACGTATCGAGTTGAATTCTTGATCTAAGCTATAGATTAAGAAGATCTTCGATTCTAAGATTTCTTATGAAAATACCATAATTTCCCCTCAGCCGTGCCAGACGCGCCTTCAGCGCCGGTGCCGGACGATTGGTCGGCCAGCCACGTGGACCTCAAGTGGGAGGCGCCGCTATCGGACGGCGGGTCACCGATCATTGGCTACATCGTCGAGAAGAAGGACAAGTACAGCCCGCTCTGGGAGAAGGCTGTGGAGACACACACGCCCGCACCCAGCGCTACTGTCAACGGGTAAGATCATTATCTTTAACTGTGACCGCAGCTTCGTATGTCCACTCTGAAGGTCCATTCTTAATATTGGTGAAAGATTTTTTTTTAATCGGATTAGTAAAGAAAGAAAGAAAGAAGAAAGAAAAATTATTTATTTGGATCTCCGACACACATACAATCTTATATCATGGTTACATTTTAGTGAAATTGTCAAAACATTAATTAATAAAGAGATTGTTTGTGCGCCGCAGTAGCAAAAAGGTCCCAACTCAGCAAAATGCTCGGCTCGGAAGCCGAACTCTGAATTTATGTCGGGGCCTAGCTTATGAGGTGAATCTAACATAATATTTATGTGCAACGAATCCAATAAACACTTGTTATTATTTTGTAACTATTTAGCATCAAGTGTGTGTGTGTGTTAGTTAGTAGTTTCGGAGACTACCTCATACATACAATCTTTACCTCTTTATAATATCAGTTTAGAAATATTTTTGACGGAAGTTTTCGCCATCATCAACCGAAAACCGAAGTCATATAATTATCAAGTGATTGTGGTTAAGCGATTGTGTAGCTTTCATCGTTTAGCTCTCCAAATCTATCGAAAGATCAACGATCTACTTGCGAGCCACTAAAAAGTTCTTACAGCTGTTTTGAAACTACAATAATTTGGATCGAAATTGATCCTTCTTTTTACTTCCTTTTAAATAAAATTAACACTTTTACTCAATGACTCTTTCACTACTAAAAATATAGCGTGTAATTTTTTCATAGAGAAAAGTAAAATTTTTTAAACTTCCCAGTCAAAAGATAGAAAATTTTGTATCGGACTGGACCATGGCGGGTCTTAAACCCGCAATCTGCTATTGTGGGAGTTTCTTTAATGCCAAGCCAATGCGGGCGTGCTACTGTCCTATCGTTCGATTAATACGCTTAGACCAGGCATGTTAAACATGCGGCAAACAGTTTGACATGCCTGCCTTAGACTGTATTGCTATTAATACAAGATCTAAAACCTTAGTAGTGAACATATAAAAAAGCAATTAAAGTCCCGTTTAAAAAGATGATGAATTATACCATGAAGACTCTATGACTCACAAAGACAAAATCATTTACAGATTAATTGAAGGCAACGAATACCAATTCCGCGTCATCGCGATCAACAAGGCCGGTCAAAGCAAACCCTCCGACGCCAGCAAGAACTTCATCGCCAAGCCGAGGTTCCTGGTGCCCAAGATCGACAGGCGCCACCTCCGCGACGTCACCATCTCGTCTGGCTCCACGCTGAAGATGGAAGCGGTTATCACTGGAGAACCAGCGCCTGCTGTTGAATGGAGGTCAGTTAAATAAGGTCTTTAGCGTTGATGAGTGACCCTAAACAGAACGTGATAATTTTGAAAAGGCATAATTTTCGTGACATCACGATATTAACAGGGGCCTTGGTCATAGTGACAGTGATTACTTTTGGGGCCCTAATTGCAGAAGAATAGAGGTGGATGTTGTTATCCATTGTCTAGAAAATGGTTACTGCCAAAGTTCTCTGATAGACTGTCTCGTCATAAAAGTATGTTTTTGTAAATGCCATAAATTACATTAAATGCCAGAAAATGTTATTTTATGAGAAATTAACATGAGTCAACTTTCTTCCAAACGTTTTTGAGCCAGCGAAGGCAGCCCCTTTAACACATTCACTGGTAAGCTCAAAACAATGATCTTCGCGCAGTGCTAACACTGTGAAATGCAATACAATTCTGACTCACCGGACGAGTCATGCGCACTGTGGCCCATTTGTTGCTGACCTACCAGGTAGGTCGTCAGCAGTTAAAGTGTTAACCATTGAACCTAGATCTACGCGACGAACTATTTTCTTTTGTGTCTAGAATTTCAGTCCATGGTTCAAGGGATATTGGTACCGATTCGGACTGTGCCACGACTTAACTTAACTAAATTTATTCCTGTCACTTTCTAAAATAAGATTAAGAAAAGAGACAGAAAACCATCAGCTGACTTTAGTGCTGTCAAAGTGACGTTACACGCCCAAAATAAGATGCCATCATAATGTACGCCATCTTATTTAAAGCGTTTTTGGGCGTGTAACGTCACTTTGACAGCACTAAAGTCAGCTGATGGTTTTCTGTGTCTTTTCTTAATCTTATTTTAGAAAGTGACAGGAATAAATATAGTTAAGTCGTGGCACAGTCCGAATCGAGGCCAACTAACTAACTAACTCAGCGACCCAAAGTGGGTTTTGGCCTCAAACGAGAGAACGCCACTTTTCTCGATTCCTGCGCATCCTCTTGCCACTACCATATTCTCTACCTATCTGCCTTTTTTTCTACAGGGTAGATACCAGCAATCTTTGGTTTCAAACAGGCATGATTGTGTTCAAACGTAATACCTTTTTTTCTGTATAAGATACTTTCATAAGAACTGATAGTTCCAATGATAAAAAATTAACCAACAAGCACCTCCCACAGATTCCAAAACATGCCGCTGCGTCCATCGAAGGCGGTCAACATCGACAGCCCCGACTACTTCACGAAGCTGGTGATACGTCCCGTCAGGCGGGACGACTCCGGCGAGTACACCGTCTCTGCCGTCAACTCCAGCGGCAAGGACACCGTCACCATCAACGTGGTCGTCACCGACAAGCCGACCAAGCCTGAGGGACCGCTGCAGGTTAGTTAGGCTCCACCAAATCAGAGATGGGCGGAGCATAAAAGAGCAGAAATACTTAGCAGAGTTTCTGGCCGCATCTTCTCTCAACGGAACACCTTCCGACGCGGTGGTAGAGTCAAAAAATGACGTCAAAAAGCTATCTATGTGATATTATTTTGAATTTTGAGCAGCTAGGGTGTATCCACGAAGCGGAGCGGATATATGGCCTGTTGACGAGCGACACCGCGCTCCGTGCGTTGCACTCCACTCTCCACTTTGATAGCGCCATACAGATATGAGTAAATCTCTTCTCCGCTCCGCTTGAACCGTACCCACCGAAGATGGGTCACTAGCGAAATCGTATTGGTTTTTACCGCAAAGAGGCTCCTCTCCGCTTTGGTGGATTCTGGAGTCTTTGGATTGGTGTCACTTGGCTTTTTTAATCTTTGCCACGTTAATACGACTGCAGAAACATAGTTACAAAATCATTCAGGTACTCAACATGTTTTTAGATGCATAAAGGTTCTTATGCTACGGTCCAAAATGCGCAAATATGCGCTATCGGTAGAGATAGCATGCACACAATCGGTTCATAATGCGCGAATGTGCGGATACGTTTGCTATCTGACGTCATCAGTGACGTCATTAACTTGCGCTTACGCCGCACACGAAAATTAGGTAGTGCAGCGTATGCATGTCAAATTGACAGCTAGTTCAAATTGTACAAATTGTTTAGCAGTGTATTCGTACTTACTAATTTGGACCGACCGGTAAAGCGTGTGCATAGCGTTTGCACTATTGGCATAATTCGGACCGTAGCATTAGATTATTTATTGTACACAAAAACAGCATAATTATGTAAAATTATAATAAGTCGCACACGAAAAAGGTCGTAAGTTTGTAGCACTCATGTCGATTGACTTCAAAATGATAGTCTGAGAGCTGTAAGGCCTGGTATCCAAAGCGGAAATGGGCGGAGAAGAGAGATGATAATCTACCGAAGCTGAGCAGAGATGTGTACAGGCTAGAGCGGAGATATCTACTTATATTAAAGCGAAGCCGGGTTCAATCTTCTGTTTCAAATATAACCTCTTTCTCTAGATCTCGGACGTGCACAAAGAAGGAGCGACGCTCAAGTGGAAGCGCCCGAAGGACGACGGTGGCGCCCCCATTGAGTACTACCAGGTGGACAAGTTGGACACTGAGACTGGGTGCTGGGTGCCCTGCGCGCGCTCCGATGAGCCCAGTTAGTATTATACATAAAATATCCTACGACAAGGCTACCTACAGATAATTAAAAGTTAAAGTTAGCAGTAGTGGTTTGTCCGTATAATTACAAAATCATTATCATCAGCTAAAAGGATTATTGATTATTTGTGGTTGGGCTATTGCAAGCAAGGGTCGTTGTAACACTGAGACCAGTGCTGGTCCTTTGTGTTCGCCCCAAGCTCACCCATATTTTACGCATACTTCCGAACTTATAATATTTTCTTTTCATTCTCAGGAATGCAGGTTTCCTCACGATGTTTTCCTTCACCGCCGAGCTAGTAAATGATAAATATAACCTTACATAAATTCCAAAGAGCTTAGTGGTACAGGCCAGGAATCGAACCGCGGCCTCAGGATTGAGGCGCTAGCTCTCTTCCGTATGGGCTATCATCGCTCTAGCTAAAAGGATTGTACAAGGTGTATCAAAAACACCCTAATAATAATTAAAGGAGTGATTTGACCATCAAACTGTACTTGCACCATGGACAGTATCGACAAAAAAAAAGACTTTGAGTCGAGTACTGCAGTTTTGAATGATACAGGTGATTTTTCGCGATTTCATTGTTAGCTCTATAGTAAAAATTGTTTAGTTTGATGGTTTGAAGCACCCGGTGTAATATGAAACCTCCCTAATTATTATGATTATGCAACACATACAATTTTATACCTGTATAATAATCCAATGAAGAGAATGGCCAACCTATACCCCTGTCTAACTTCAGATAAGGAATCTCAGATTCAGATTCAGGTATTTATTGCAAGTCACAAGTTATTGGGATGTTATATCGCTCTCACCGGAGTACACTTGACAGCCTGGCCTTACCTTTACAGGACTTTAGATCTTCGTCTTCCATTATTACGTCTCTACAATTAAGGTGGTTTCAGTCCATACTAACGTTTGACGCACAATACGCGTAGACGGAATTAATAAAAGTAATATTTTATATATGGAAAAATAGTTAAGAAAATCTAGATGATAGATCTACGAAGATATAAGCCTTTGAAAATTTTGTATGAAAAAGACATTGCCCACGTGACATAGTGTATTCGTTTCGGGTCGTTTCGCAGCTGGCGAATGTGTATGATTAAAGAACAAATACAAATCGTGTGATATCTGAAATTATACACAGGATAGGAGGAATATCGTGCTTCACAAGTAAATGGAAATTATCCTTTTCTGTCGTGGTATTTCTTATAAGATTAAAATTAAAATTTACTGGTTTTGTAGGTGAAACGGGATTGGGCGTTCTCCTTTAATCCTTCTTCTTTCTTTAATCCTTTAATCGTAAGCATACTAATCAGTCTTGTTATTTGCAGAGTGTGACGTGACAGGCCTCACGCCTGGCAAAGAGTACAGGTTCAGAGTATCAGCCGTTAACTCGGAGGGTGAATCGGAGCCTCTCGACTCCGAACAGAGCATCATCGCCAAGAATCCCTTCGACGAGCCCGGTAAGTATTGTATTACATTACAAGTTATTAGGTGGAGATATTAAAATCAAATTAAATTAAATATTCTTTATTTTCAGGCAAACATAACCCATAGATATATAATTATACAATACAATACAATACAATAAAATGTCAATACAAATTATAAGATATTACATTAAAATGCTCGTCAAAAATATAAATATTGTCATAGATCTTTCTTATAATAGTATTCGGAGACGCCCGCGTGCGCTTCTCAAAGGAGGCCCTCGTGGTCCTCATCACTGCATAGAAATCGTTGACCCTGTTCTCGGCAAACATACCAGACGCGCTACACCTCCACGGCAGGCCCAACATGCCTCTAAAGGCGTTGTTAAATTGTACTCGCAACGTGTTGTAGGAGCGCTGCGTATAGGAGTACCACAAGTGGCCGATGTAGAACGGCTGGCAGTAGGCTTTGAACAGTGTCACCTTGGCGTCCTTAGAGTAGCGCGCGAACCGTCGCGAATTACCGAAAATTACCGAAAATTTTCTGAACATCCATTGTCCATTGGCTGGATTTTTACATTTATTACGACGGAAAGAATACCAGAATTTTTGACTATTTTGTTTTGAAAGTGGAGAGAAACAGCACAAATGTACGCGTTTTGAATGTAGCTAGGCTACCTATGATTAACCCTTTAAAAAATCATATCTATTGCTACGGTTCGAATTATGCCAATAGTGCAAACGCTATGCACACGCTTTACCGGTCGGTCCAAATTAGTAAGTACGAATACACTGCTAAACAATTTGAACCTGCTGTCAATTTGACATGCATAAGCTGCACTAGCTACTTTTCGTGTGCGGCTTAAGCGCAAGTTAATGACGTCACTGATGACGTCAGACAGCAAACGTAACCGCACATTCGCGCATTATGAACCGATTGTGTGCATGCTATCACTATCGATAGCGCATATTTGCGCATTTTGGACCGTAGCATATGTTTTGTCACCTTGTTTAGGTCTATTAGAAGAAATTTACTAGGTAAAGCACCAATGATCTTTTTAGATCCTGAATCTTCTGTAATTATCTTTGTCTATTGCCGAATCCGTGACCGTCATTGATAGGCATGGTTTCGCCCTAGATCTTGGTACACATCTTGGTATTTAAACGAAAATGTAATAAACGACAAGCTAGCAATTTTGATTGCTCGATACAAACTGGTTTCACAAAAATAATTACTATCAGTTTAAAATAACAATGTGTATGACCTCGCTCGCAAATGTGACGTCACTCAATCACGCGAACTTCACTCGAGTCATTAAAATGATTGTTTCCTTTGCATAGAGTCTACTTTCCTTTCTCAACCGAGTGAAGTTATGGAACGGCCCTTCAAGGTCATGCACATTGTTAATTTAAACCGATAGTATTCCGCCTGATTACGGGTTCTTGTCAGTGTTGCCTACCTATAACTATCAATGAAAAATAGTAACTAGTTTTCAAGGTCACGATAGTATCAATAGACTATCAATAGTTTCAATTTTGTCAGGCAACACTAGTCCTTATAACAATACTTATTCAAACTCTCCATCACAGGTGCACCCGGAACGCCGAGCGTCACAGACTGGGACAAGGACCACGTGGACCTCAAGTGGACCCCGCCTCGCGAAGACGGTGGCGCCCCCATCGAGGGCTACATCGTCGAGAAGAAGGACAAGTTCGGCAACTGGGAGAAGGCGCTCGAAGTGCCCGCCGATAAGACGAACTGCACTGTTCCTGATCTCATCGAGGGACAGACTTATGAGTTCAGGTCAGTTGAGGGTGAAGCTGGTTTAGTGCGTATGGCGATGAAAAGATCGTTCTCGGCCGTAATGGAATGGCCAGGAACACGGAGCAATCTGTTCTAAGTTACATCTTGTTTTTATGCAAACTTTGAGTATGATTTAAGCCAATTGACTTTTTTTTTATTAAGGATGGGTTTGCTCTTGACCTCCAGTCCTCAGGACGAAGATGGGGTCGAAAATGTAGCGAGCTTACCCAGAAGAAGCCTATTCACTCGTACTTTAAAGGAATTCTGGTTGTAAGCGCTCGAAAACACTGACGCAGGCAGGGCATTCCACTCCTTGTCTGTGCGCATTATGAAGGAATCGGAATGGCGCTTGATGCGGATATGTGGGATGTCAACCAAAAAGGGATGATATCCCGCGGTGCGTCTGGAAGTCCGATAGTAGAAAGGGGAAGGTGGGATGAGCTCATGCAGCTCTTGGGCACACTCACCGAAGTACAATCTGTAGAAGACCGACAAGCAGGCGACTTACGAAGTGTAGGTGGACCAGAATCTGATGGCAAATAGGGAAATCACATTTTAGATTAAGCAACGCGATACAGCAACGATGCAAAACTTTCGTACTATTTGATCAGTTATTCGTCAACACCCTTTGCAGCAATGCACACGCGCGTGTGAATCAATACAAAATGTGTGTGCTGTGCATCGCTACAATCATGCGTTTGAATCTACAGGTGTTACAAGAATACAAATAAACATTTTAGGGGGTGGTTAAGACCATCAAACTGAACAACTTTCACTATGGGACCAATACCGAAATCGCGAAAAAAATTCTTTTGTTCCATCATCATCATATTATCAGCCGATAGACGTCTACTGCTGGATATAGGCCTCCCCCAAAATGGGGAGATTTGTCATAATCGCCAAGATGCGATGCGTTTGCGATGTTCCATACTAAACTACACGTCTACTAGAGCTAAATGTATGGATCAAAAATTTTTTTTTCGCGATTTCAATGTTGGTTCCATGGTGAAAGTTGTTCAGATTGACGGTCTCAACAACCCCCATAAAAGATTGAAATGTTTAAACACCCTGTATACAAACGCCTGTTAATTGCTAGAGTAGCGATTCAGTCACGCGATAGACAAAAGCGCGTGATATAGCCGTATCACGTGCAATATGCTACGGCTTCTGGATTGTTAATGACCAGAACCAGTGGTGCAGATGAAGTCGTGGGCAAAATCTTCTCTAAAATAAAACTTAAGTTGTGACAAAGTATCTGATCGCCCCACGTAATACGCAGAGAACATTATAAGAGGGCTTAGAAGTGCAAAGTAGGCATGGAACGCGTGCCGCACGGTTATGCAATGATTTGCATTACACCGTAAGGCGCGCGGCGAGGAGCGAGCGAGAGGGCAGCATGAGTAGTTGTAGCAGTGTGAGCGGGAAGACAAGTGGCGACAATCATCTCCGAACCAAAAGTGCTACTTTGCATTTCTAACCTCTCTTAAATTGTTCTGTAATACGTATGTATTGACATATTATCTGAAACATGTTGTTCGTATAAACAGAGTGCGTGCAGTGAACAAGGCAGGCCCGGGCGAGGCCAGCGACAGTACGCACCCGATCGTGGCCAAGCCGAGGAACCTGGCGCCCAAGATCGACCGCACCAACCTCATCGACATCAAGATCAAGGTCGGACAGAAGTTCGGCTTCGACGTCAAGGTATGATTCTTTATTCTTTGGCTTTAGTTATGTACAATCTCGAGAGCCTCCGTTCTTCGGAAGATTTAGCTGTTGGTCCCGAATACATTGTCCGAATAAATCCGTTACAGCCTGGCTATGGGACTGGGCGAACGGCGACGCGAATTGTGATTTTAGAACACACTGAGCGTTGTGTCCCTACTATTACGCAAGCACGCAGTGGCGCGTAGGCAGTGTATTCTAAAATTGCAATTCGCGCCGTAGTTCGCCCTGTCCCGTGGCCAGGCGGTTAGATGGCGATGTGTCTATTTGTTTAGCCCGATCAAGCTATAAATCTGAACTTTCCTCCACCTATCCGTACTGCGCCCGCGTGGTGATCTTATACGCTTATGCAAGTGACATGAAATAAACAAACACATTGATTTTTTCCATAAAATTTGATTGTCCTTTGCATCAAATATAAATAAATAAAGCGTTTTAAATTAGCGACATAGCAAGCTTTTTCCCAAGCAATGCCATGTGATCCTTAAATGCCGGCCATTCACGTTGCGACACGGTCCCACAGACCGAATTTCGGCGTATGCGACGTTGTCGATAGATGTATGAGAACAGATTTACGATCGAACCTGTCGCTTACGTCCAACGTAAAAAAACGTGGCCTTAGCTCCGTAAAAAAAACAACTTATGAAGAGTAGAGACCATAATTATAATAATTTAATATCTTTTCCCCCAGGTGTCCGGTGAACCGATGCCAGAAACGAAATGGTTCCTCGCCAAGAAGGAAGTCAAGTCCGGTGGTGACATGAAGGTCCAACACTCGGACTACAACACGAAGCTGAACTGCAAGGCGGCTACCAGGGCAGACAGTGGTCGCTACACTATCACCGCTGAGAACGCCAACGGAAAAGACGTGGCGGAGGTCGAAGTTATCGTGCTTAGTGTACCCAGCCCGCCTGGTGGACCACTTAAGGTTAGCTGATATATTCACTACAATACTTTAGAATTGACGAAGAAAGGAAGAAAGTAGCTAAATTAGGCTATCAAATACCAAATAGTGAGTACAAAAAACTCACTTTCATGAAGATGATAGTAAATGTGAGACAAATAGAATCGTTCGTAAACGAAGGGTAAATATGAACATATCGGTATAGCTGGGTGGATGACAATAATAATGAAAAATAAAAAGATCTAATAATAGTAGTAAATATTACAATTTGGAGACTAGTTGTCATGGCAGGCGTCCGTCAGTCTCCTCCCATAGCCCAGTATCCATCCATTCAATTTTCACCTCCATAGCCCAAGACCTTATTTTTCCATCGCGGCCATAGCGCCGTACTCCAATAGTCTTTACACATGGCGGGGACTGTAGGGGCTTTCAATATAGACTAAATGTATGTATGGAATTTGTTCCGTACAGGGACCATCCCCGTGTGTATCATGTTGTGCGCTCGGAGATGGTATCCGCCATTTGTGTATCCTTACATTTAGATTAACTTGTCTTTTGAACGGGCCTCTACATGTTGGCTTCGGCTCCATGCACGCCTTCCAAAAGTCCGGGACTTAATTGCCCGTGATTACGGAACGTAGTAAATATAATATAGTAATAGTATAATGATTTCAAATGATAGGTGACTCAGTATGATCATTATTTTGTATTACTTTCCATTTATTTCTATCATTGACTTGACATTTACTACCGTTTCACAAGTAAAAATCCAATGGAGAAGAAATGACAAGAAACTCCATTAGCAACCTAGAATATGACGAAGTTTTTGGTTAGGTTAACATTAATGCAAAGGTTGCAATATAAACCATAAGTCATCAGCATCCTCCTTTGCACTGCAGCGGGATTCTACGGGCTATTACTGTATTAGGGAGCGTTTAAACAGAAGTGACGTGGCGCGGACATTTCGCGGGCGGGGAGCGGCAATATAAACCTTATAGTACGTAGCATAGAGTCGTTTTGAGAATTACGCCCGCGCCTCCAGGCGACGTCGCCTGGTGGCGGGGGAGCGATTTTTCTTTACGTCAAAAAACGACGCTATGTTACGTAATATAAGGTTTATATTGGTGTTACTTTGACTATCCGCCACCGCCACGCGTCTCTTCTGTATAAACCCTACCTTAAATACTTGTACCCTTCCGTTCTCTTTATTCTGTTCTTGTTGATGTAGGTCTCGGACGTACACGCAAACGGCGCGAAACTGTCATGGAACCCACCATCGGACGACGGCGGGCAGCCCATCGACAAGTACGTCGTGGAGCGCATGGACGAGGCCACCGGGCGCTGGGTGACCGCGGGAGAGACCGACGGGCCCAAGACCAGCCTCGAGGTCGACGGCCTCACGCCCGGACACAAGTACAAGTTCCGCGTCAGGGCTGTCAACAGGTGCGTTTTAAGATATTTAAAATCGTCATCTCAGTTTTTATATTACTTTTGATACTAATGAAAGTACAGAGGGCGTAAACCTTACGATATAAGAAATATGCCATTGTTATTTATTAAAATATTCTTCATGACATCTTCAACGAAAACTACACTGAAAAACCATTCAGCCCTCTAGTTATAAACGAAATACGTACAAAAATTTATTCATTTAGTATGGGATGTTTTTGAACTATAAGTTATTGAAATGTGAGGGTCGACAATAAATCTTACTATTCTCATTGTAAAATTTTCGCCCCATCTTAGTGTTGATGACTTTTCCAAAATGTCTAGTTTAAATAGCAAAAGTGCTTGACGTTGTACAGTTATAAAATATGTTGGTCACAACAGAAGTCATTCAAGGGATGTTTTTGAAAAGACACTATCTTGAGCTTGAGCCACCATTATTATTGTTGGCTGAGCTATTGCAAGCAAGGTTTGTTATATAACACTGCGACCATTGCTGGTCTATTGTGTTCGCCCCAAGCTCAACCACATTTTACACACCGAACTATTTTTTCATTTTCTGGTAAGAAGGTTTCCACACGAATTTTTCAACTAAGTAAAAAAAACGTTCCCCTCGCAGGCAAGGCAAATCCGAGCCTCTCACAACACCGCACGCAACAGAAGCGAAGAATCCGTACGACGTCGCCGGCAAGCCCGGCACGCCCAAGATCAAGGACTTCGACCGCGACTTCGTCGAGCTCGAGTGGGCCAGACCTCTGACCGACGGCGGAGCCCCTATCACCGGCTACGTCGTCGAGAAGAAGGACAGGTTCTCGCCTGACTGGGAAGAGTGCGCCATGGTAAGAATTACTTTGGATTTCTGAGTTAAAGCATAGCCACAAAATAGATACTTGTATGTAGTAGGTACCACTGAATCGATATCCTGCCAGAATAACAGCTTCATACAAGACCTTGGCAGCCGGTACCTACATGCGCCGCGATGTTTCTACCAAAATTCAAAAATTTTTTATTCAAAATAATATCATATAGATAGCTTTTTGACGTCATTTTTTGCCTCTACCACCGCGTCGGAAGGTGTTCCGTTGAGAGAAGATGCGGCCAAGAAACTCTACAACACACATCTTTTAAACAAAACAAAATGTACAAAGTACAATTAACCTAATAAAAATTTACCAAATTGCACATCCATTCTGTGTAGGTACTATACACAGAATGGCCACTCCCAGTCCCTCACTAACTTCAGATAGTACGAGCTTTTACCCGCGACTTCGTCCGCATAAATTATATACCAGATTTTAAGTCAGATGATAAGCTATCAAACAAAAAAAGTTTCATCAAAATCGGTTCAGTAGTTTTTGCGTGATACTCGAACAAACAAACACCCAAACAAACAAACAAACATACAAACAAACAAACAGACAGACAAAAAATCCAAAAATTGGTGATTTGGAATCAAGGACAGGTAAAAACCATGTCGTAATTATTTTTTTGTAAATATCTTCAATGTACAGACACACTTCTGTTACCTACAGTTTTATAATAGTTTAGATATTCTCGACCAATTGGTGTTCGACTATTTACCTTTCGGTGTGATGTACTAAATCCTATATGGATATATGGTAGTGGACACACCCCGCACTTCGAGTGTAAAACGGAAGTCGAGAAAGTTCTGTTCAAGTATCATGAGTTCGTTTTATGGAGTGCCAGGAGTGTGGCACAGTATAAAAAAGAGTGTGTATCTACGAACACTCTGTCCCCCACCCATTTTAACCTCACCGCTTCTCGGTCACACGGGAGGTTGACGACAATAAGCTGTGCTATATTCCTCTCTCACTCGGCATACATGTGCGTCTTCTTGCCAGTGCAAGTGTGAACCCGTTTGTATGAAGGGTGGGGTGATTAAAGTCTGACCGGAAAAATAAATATTCCATTCTAACATACGTGTTATTTACAAAGTCTAACATGAACTTTCTTCTACAGATCGAAGGGGACGTAACATCCGGCAAAGTGCCCGACCTCATCGAAGGCAACACCTACGAGTTCCGCGTGCGAGCCGTCAACAAGGCCGGCAAGGGAGAGCCCAGCGATGGGACCGCTCCCCACCTCGCCCGGCCCAAGAACCTGGCCCCCAAGATCGACAGGAACTTCATGTTCAATATCAAGGTCAAGGCCGGACAGAACTTCGAACTCGACGTCCCCGTCGTTGGAGAACCCACTCCGACCAAGGAATGGACCCACGGAGACAATGTCGTCCTCAATACAGACAGAATCAAAATCATCAACGATGACCACAGCACCAAGTTTAGAGTCGTCGATTCTAAACGCTCCGATGCTGGCAGTTACACTCTCAAAGCCAAGAACATTAACGGTGTTGATACCGCTACCGTCAAGATCGTGGTACTCGATGTTCCACTGCCACCGGAAGGACCTCTTCGTGCCGATGATATCACCAGGTCTGGTTGCACATTGAGATGGAAACCGCCTAAAGATGACGGCGGCAGCGAAATCTCGCATTACGTTGTCGAAAAAATGGACCAGGAGAACATGCGATGGGTCCCAGCCGGCGAAGTTCAAGCATGCAGCATCAGGATTGACCATCTGATCGAAGGTCACGACTACAACTTCAGGGTACGAGCTGTCAACAAACAGGGTGAATCTCAACCCCTTACTGGCCACGAACCTGTCACCGCTAAAGATCCCTACGGTACCCCGGACAAACCTGGTACCCCAGTCGTCAAGGATTGGGACAAAGATCATATGGACTTGGAATGGGTGCCACCGAAGAAGGATGGCGGTTCTCCCATTACTGGATACGTTATCGAGGCTAAGAAGAGGTACGGACCTTGGGAGGTTGCGGCTACTGTTCCTGGAAACCAGACCACCGCTACTGTACCAAACCTGGTGGAGGGTGAAGAATATGAATTCAGGATTATCGCTGTGAACAAGGCAGGAAACGGTGAGCCCAGCGACGCGTCTTCCCCACAAGTGGCCAAGGCACGCTTCTGCGCTCCCCACTTCGACAAAATGCTTCTGGCAGACAAAACTGTCAAAGCTGGACAAAGGATCCAATACGAGATCCCTATCGAAGCATCTCCTAAGCCTACAGTCGAATGGCAGATCAACGGCAAAGTCGTTCATCCTACAGATAGGATTGATATCCAAATCATGCACAACAGGGTCGTTCTAGACATTCCATTCTCCATCAGAGCTGATGGAGGAGTTTACAAATTGACCCTCAAGAACGACCTTGGAATCTGTTCGGGAACCGCTCAAGTCACCGTACTCGACAAGCCTTCGAGACCAGAGAAACCTCTTGCAGTATCAGAGATCACAAAGGAATCATGCGTTCTCAACTGGAAGACTCCTTTGGACGATGGTGGATCACCGATCTTGCACTACGTTATCGAAAAGATGGACCTTACCCGTGGTACATGGTCGGATGCTGGAATGAGCACTTTCCTAACCCACCAAGTAACCCGCCTCATTCACATGAAGGAATACCTCTTCAGGGTCAGCGCTGTCAACGCTATCGGCCAATCAGAGCCTTTGGAATTGGACAGGGCTATCGTCGCAAAGAACGAATTCGACGAGCCATCTGCACCTGGCAAACCTGAAGCTACCGACTGGAGCAAGAACCACGTCGACTTACAATGGACCACGCCTAAATCTGACGGTGGATCTCCAATCACTGGCTACATCATCCAGAAAAAGGAGAAAGGCAGCCCATACTGGGTCAACGCTGCGCATGTACCTTCAAATAAGAATAAGGCTACAGTACCAGATTTGACTGAAGGTCAAGATTACGAGTTCAGAGTCATTGCAGTCAATCAGGCAGGACCATCAGAACCCAGCGAACCATCTGACGTCATCACAGCTAAGGACAGATTCGTTGCACCAAAGATTCTTACGCCCCTCAAAGAGATCCGCATCAAAGCTGGTCTCATCTTCCACGTGGACATCGATTTCATTGGAGAGCCTACTCCTGAGGTCAACTGGACTCGTGACGGCAAACCTGTGATCGCTAACGAAAGGACTACAGTCACTTCAGTTGGTCACCACACGATCGTCCACACAGTTAACTGCAAACGTTCTGATGCTGGAAAATACCGTCTCTCATTGAAGAACGATTCGGGATCTGATGAAGGAACCTTCGAGGTGATTGTTCTTGACGTGCCTGCACCACCAGAGCCTCCGTTCGAATACGAAGAAATCACCGCTCAATCCGTTACGATGTCATGGAAACCACCTAAAGATAATGGTGGTAGTGAATTGACTGCTTACGTCATCGAGAAGCGCGATTTGACTCACGGAGGCGGCTGGGTACCAGCTGTAACTTACATCAACCCGAAATACAATCACGCTACTGTGCCAAGGCTACAAGAAGGAACCAAGTACGAATTCAGAGTCTTCGCTGAAAATCTTCAAGGCAGATCTGAACCATTGGTCACAGACAAGTCTATCGTCGCCAAGAACCAATACACTGTCCCCGGAAAGCCAGGAAAACCAGAGCTGGTTTCCGCAGACAAGGATCATATTAAGGTCAGATGGTCTTCACCTATCTCCAATGGAGGATCTAATATTATTGGCTACGATGTCGAAAGGAGAGACAAGGCTACCGGCCGCTGGATAAAAATGAACAAAGATCCTGTCAGGACCAATGAATACGAAGATGACAGGGTACAGGAAGGTCATCAGTATGAATATAGAGTGGCTGCTGTCAACGCAGCAGGACCTGGCCAACATTCCGACCCATCCAACGTGATTATTGCCAAACCGATGAAGGAGAAGCCTAAACTATGGTTAGACCACCTCATTGGTCTCAAGGTCAAGGTACGCGCCGGTGAACCGATCAACATTAACATTCCAATCACCGGTGCGCCCACACCTGAAATTTCCTGGAGCAAGGGCTCCATCAAACTGCTTCCCTCTAACAGGGTATCAACTGAAACTAAGAACGATGAGACCAAGCTCGGCATTGAGAAGTCTACACGAGAAGACGCTGGCAAATACACTATCACAGCTTCAAACGCTCACGGCAAAGATTCTGCTGACATTGAAGTTATCGTCGTTGACAAGCCAGGAGTTCCTAAGGGACCACTTATGTGCACTCCTGTCACGCACGACTCTATCAGCTTAACATGGAGTCCGCCAACAGACGACGGCGGCAGTGAGATCACCGGCTACGTCGTAGAAGTAGCCGAGTTCGGTGTCAACGACTGGCGCACCGTTGCTGGTTTCTGTCCAAAATGCTCATTCACTGTCAAGAATTTGACGGAAGGAAAGAAATACATCTTCAGAGTGCGCGCTGAGAATCTATACGGAGTCTCAGATCCGTTGGAGAGCAAGCCTGTCGTTGCTAAGTCGCCGTTCGACCCGCCAGATGCGCCTGACACACCAAAGATCACAGGCTACAGTTCAAACAGCTGCGCCCTCGAATGGGAACCACCAAAGAACTGCGGCGGCAAACCAATCACTGGTTACTACGTCGAGAAGAGAGAACGCGGCGGCGAATGGGTTAAGGTCAACAACTACCCTACGCCCAACACTTGCTACACGGTATCAGACCTCCGTGAAGGAAACAGATACGAATTCAGAGTCATCGCCGTCAACGAAGCCGGCCCTGGCAAACCCAGCAAGCCGACTGAACCAATCACAGCTGAGACTCAGCGTCTTAGGCCCAGCGCTCCCGAAGCGCCCAAACCCGACAGGGTTACTAAGGACTCCGTCACGTTGTCATGGAGACCACCGAAAAGCGATGGAGGCTCCAAGATCAAGGGATACATCATCCAACAGAAGGGCAAGGGCGACAAGGACTGGAAGGATGTCAACGAAGTACCTATCCCGAACCTTATCCACACCATTCCTAAACTCAAGGAAGGTGCCGAATATCAATTCAGGGTCATCGCTGTCAACGACGTCGGCCGATCAGACCCGAGCAAACCGACCAGTGATATCACCATCGCTGAACAAGCGAACAAACCTTGCATGGACCTCGGTGGAGTCAGAGACATTACAGTACGCGCTGGAGAAGACTTCTCCATCCATGTGCCTTACACTGGCTTCCCGCAACCAACTGCCTCGTGGTTCTACGAAGACAACCTACTTGACGTCGATGGAGACTCAAGAATCTTCCAGAAGATCACGCCAGAATCAGCGTCGCTTGTCGTTAAAAACGCGAAACGAACAGACGCTGGACAATACAGGCTTCAACTGCGTAATCCGTCCGGTTACGATACTGCCACTATTAACGTTAGAGTGCTCGACAGGCCTGCCAAACCAGAGAACCTCAGAGCCGACGAGTTCGAAGGCGAAGCCCTCACTTTGTACTGGAACCCGCCTAAAGACAACGGCGGCGGTGAAATCACAAACTACGTCGTCGAGAAACGTGAAGCCAGAACACAAAACTGGTCTAAGGTTTCCGGATACGTCACCACTCCGTTCCTGCGCGTGAAGAATTTAACAGTAGGACGCGATTACGAGTTCAGAGTCATGGCTGAGAACCAGTACGGTCAATCAGACCCGGCGCAGACAACCGAGCCGATCAAGGCAAGACATCCCTTCGACCCGCCAGGAGCACCCGGAGCGCCAAAATCCGTCGAAACAACCGAATCGTCCATCACCATCACATGGACGAAGCCACGTCACGACGGCGGCTCACCTATCACTGGTTACGTCGTTGAAAAGAGGTTGATAACCGAAGATAAATGGACCAAGGCGTCCCACGCACACATTCCAGACACTACCTACAAGGTCACAGGGTTGATAGAGAACCATGAATACGAATTCAGGGTTGCGGCTATCAACGCCGCCGGTCAGGGACCTTACTCGCAGAGCTCTGATGCGATCAGGGCCTGTGCCGCGCCTAATAGCCCGAAGATTACGAGCGATATCAGTCTTCGGGACATCACCGTTATTGCGGGAGAGGAGATCAAGATTACTGTACCTTTCACTGGCAACCCTAGGCCTAAGGTGAGTTGCACATTACATTTCTTATTTTCTGTCGTCCTATTTCAATATAGAAATTGTTCATGGAATCTAAACCAAATTTTAGACAAGTACGAGAATCTTTATACCTTGTAATAGTGATCGTTCAAAGTCATATTTATTTCACTACTGAAACATTCCTCAAAAGATTTCTAACTGCATCCTTCACCACGGCAATCTAGCTAAACCTTTAAAGAACTCTTAGGGTTGAACCTCATCTGCCAGCACCGCATCGAATTTTTCCGTCGCTCCATCCTTTTCTGTCACTCAGGAACGTCATTTGCTAGGGCGAAAAGATAGCGGGAATGCGATCGCACGCGGCAGCACCGGCAGTGCTGCGTCCTATCTCGCTCTAGCCAATGACGTTCCTGAGCGACAGAAAAGGATAGAGCATGAAAAAATGCGATGCGGTGCTGGCAGATAAGGCTCAACCCTTACTGCTCGGCGTCTGTTTTACATGGCGTCTTTTTATTAGGTCAGCATACAGCTAAAACTATATCTAATTATAAACAACTTTCAACAGGTATCGTGGATAATAAACAACGAGGAGGTGTTCCCCGACAGTCGCGTACGTTTCGTCACGTCTGACATCGACACCGTGTTCCACAACGACCGCGCCAAGAGGTCCGACACCGGCTCTTACACTATTCAGCTGACTAACAGCGAAGGGTCCGACAGTGCTACTTGCAGGGTAAGTAGATTAGTTTCTTGTTACATACTGTATAATAGCACCCCACTCTGATTAGTGCTATTTTCTAGCCAAAAGATAATATTCACTTTGATTGGAAGTCCAGTTACCATTTTAGTACCAAATATTTCGATATTTGAAAGAAATGTTACCGACTTAACCGTCATACTATACCACTTACTAACTACGAAAGAAATAACGGTTTAATTTAAACGAATAAGCGGTTTCCGTAGGTTCTGGATTAAAAATGATAAAATAACATTGTAATTAGACTTACAAAATCCGAACTATCCATGAACTGAATTTCCTTAACATGGTCAGAGGATCATTCTAGAATGCCAAACCAAAAGACCATGACAGACCAACTGCGTACCGGGGTCATACTCCTGGTTATTGTGCCGTTGCTATGTATTACCAAAATATCGCAGCTCCATTTGGAGTCCGCGTAGATACCAATTTGCGAACAAATTGGCCCCGATTCGGACTGTGCCACGACTTAACTAAATTTATTCCTGTCACTTTCTAAAATAAGATTATGAAAAGAGACCGAAAACCAACAGCTGACTTTAGTACTGTCAAAGTGACGTTACACGCCCAAAATAAGATGCCATCATAATGTACGCCATCTTATTTAAGGCGTTTTTGGGCGTGTAACGTCACTTTGACAGCACTGAAGTCAGTTGTTGGTTTTTTGTCTCTTTTCTTAATCTTATTTTAGAAAATGACAGGAATAAATTTAGTTAAGTTAGGTCGTGGCACAGTCTGAATCGGGGCCATTACCATTGTTTGGGGGATCAGGACAGGCAAAGTGTGTCTGCGATTTTTATTTATCGGGTTATGGCGGCGTTTCCTGTCGTGGGGACCCGCATGCGGATAGCATGCTTTGCATTTTGCGTATATTATTGACTGCATTCACTATGTAATATCTACTATTATAAAACTGTAAATTTAAAAAAATAATTTTTTTTGCTTTGTGCGTTTGAACAAGCATCACGCGATAACTACTGAACCGATTTTGATGAAACTTTTTTTGTTTGATAGCTTATGATCTGACTTAAAATCTGGTGTAAGTATAATTTGTGCGGACGAAGTCGCGGGTTAACGCTAGTGTTAGATAAAGCAAATAATGTAACCCAAAAAAATCATAGTTCCTAGTAAATCATACCTCATAGTTGCAGCGATGTCAGAAAACTCAGTCCATCTCCACAGTTTTTGTTCGTGTAATAACCGTAGCACATTCTCGCAGGTGCTAGTAGTAGACAGGCCATCGCCGCCAGTGGCGCCCCTGGACGCGTACGACATCACACCGGACGGCTGCTCGCTGTCGTGGAGGCCGCCGCTCGATGACGGCGGCTCCCCCATCACCAACTACGTCGTCGAGAAGATGGATATGGGCGTAAGTATCCAATGTTATGATTTTGTATTTTAGGTCTGAACTCGAATAGGTAGGTTTTAATTTGGGGAGGATAGCCTGCAGTGGGTGAAGGGCTGAAGATTATGACTGACCTTTTTCAATAAAAAGTCTGATGTAATTTTTAGGTGGCGTTCCGTTGTCTCTGCCTACCCCAGTGGGAGGCAAGCGTGAGAATATGTATGTATGTTATTTAAAACATTTGTCATCAATGCAATGGTTTAAAATTACATCTTTAGAATGTGCTAATTTATGTTCTCATCTAGAAACCACAAGCATGCAGCTTATCAAAAACGACGTGATGACAAGTGAAATTTATTTTAGTACGGCGATCTTGCCAGGTTATGCGAGATTTTGAAATTTATTTTAGTTCGGCGATCTTGCCAGGTTATGCGAGATTTTAACGTTCCTACAAAGAAAGTGGTTCTCTCATTTAGTCTTTTTTTTTTTGTCGCCACTTGTAATGGACAGTGGGTACATTGAAGCATACAAGTTTCCTCACGATGTTTTCCTTCACCGAAAAGCGAGTGGTGTTACAAATCGTACATAAATCCCGAAAAACTCATTGGTACGAGTTGGCCTGGACGTGGATAGAACCATCGCCTCCTGCGCGGCAGGCAAGGTTACTCGCCACTGGACCACCACGGCTTCTAGGCTTCATAGGCCTGGATATTTCGTGATGGTTCATTAAGTGTCACCTTCTAAACACTGTTTTCTTCCTGCAGGTATGGGCAAAGATCTCATCATTCGTCCGCAACTGTCACTACAACGTCATGGGTCTGGAATCAAACCGCAAGTACACGTTCAGAGTGCGTGCGGAGAACCAGTACGGAGTGTCTGATCCTTTGACCATGGACGACTCCATCACTGCCAAGGTATGTTGTCGAGTTTAATAGTTACTTCTGAATTGTGCCACTACTCTCTTTAGGGCTAGACATGGTTGTGTGTATTTGCAAAGTCGCACCTTATCTCTCTTTCACTATGCGCGTAACAGAGCCAAAAAAAAAGCGCGATATAATAAATTCTGTGTGGTACTGATACTGTAATGACTAATGATAATACAGGGTGTAAAATTAAATGCGTTAAGCTGATATTTTATTCGCGATTTTGATGTTGGCCCCAGAGTGAAAGTGGTTCAGTTTGATGGTCTAACTAAAGCAACCCCTTTAATATGTAATTAATTTAAATTCACACATTGTATACAGGGTAATAATTAGAGATGGGACAGTGAAGGTGTTCTAAGGAAACTGTCCATAGCCTTTCCAATTATTTCGATTTACATTTACAGATAAATCACAGACAAGAAATTTCTCGTTTTATTCTCATTACGCCGATCGATCGTATCCATACTTAACACTCTAACTGCTGACGACCTACGTGGTAGGTCAGCGACAAATGGGCCGCAGTGACGACTCAAACGTTGAGTCAGAATTGTATAGCATTCCACAGTGTTACCACATTGTTTTGAGCTTAGCAACGAAAGTGTTAATGTAACATTAATCCACAGTTCCCATTCACGATCCCCGACCCGCCGGGCACCCCCCGCGTCACGGACTGGGACGGATCCACCGCGACCGTGGTATGGGACCGACCGCGGTCCGACGGCGGCGCGCGCATACAGGGCTACAAGGTCGAGTTCAGGGACGTGCAGGACGGCATGTGGAACAGCGCCGACTACCTCGTCAAGGACTGCAACTACCAGGTGAGCTGTAGGAGAATAGGGATCTTGATTTACTGGTTGTTGTCATCTTGAATGTGATAGTTTCTTCTCAGCAATGCAATTCTCTAAGCGCAAACATCGTCACAACCTTGAATTTGTCGTTGAAACATCGGCGAGCTTTCAAAAAGGTATTCGCTAAGGTTATGTCATGTTTCAAACTCGTATAAAAACTTCGATGATCTGAAGGATGCAAGAAGGATGTTACGATGATGTTATTTTATGAGCTCGTCGATGTTTTTAACAGCGATGTGACGCTTAGAGAACTGCACTCTAGTACTCGGGCGAGTTTCGCTCAGTTAGCGTCATTTGAGATGATAAATTCAATTTTCACAAAGATGAGACCTAACTCTAGATCCAAAAAATTCTTAAGATAAAGTCTTCCACTTAGAGGCATTTGGGCGAAAGGCTAGCAAAATTATATCAGGAGAAGATAAGATGATTATATCAGGTCCTGTACCCGGACTTTCGATGTTCGATATATCGCCACTGTTTCGGTCCGCACTTCATTGTAATAGAGTTGACATTGGAACGAAAACGTTCACGCAATTGCGAAGTTCGATTGTGCGGGTAGAGGCCCTGGTGTTACTGCCCCACTATTGGTCAAAGACCTCCCTCTAAATATTTCATTTCATTTTTTTCATTTCTTTTCTGTTCTCTTCAAGAGTACTTATCTATTTTACAATCTGTGGATATAATTAATAACTAAAATGTATTCCCCAGGCATATAACCTGGAAGACGGACACGAGTACGAATTCCGCGTGCGAGCGAAGAACGCGGCCGGATTCAGCAAGTACTCGGCCAGCTCCCAGAAGTTCCGCGTGAAGCCGCGCTGTGGCCCGCCCGGACCTCCCCACGCGCCCAGGGTCATGCGAGTGGGTCGCAACTACGTAGACCTGAGCTGGGACCCGCCCACTACCGATGGAGGTATGTCTTTTCACCTCAGAATCGAGAACCAACTTGAACTAACATCATATTCATTGTACAGCGCACCTGCCACCCGCGTAATTTTGCTGAAATTAATTTTTTTTTTTTTTCATTCTTATGAATAAGGACAAGGGATTTCATTGTAAGTTTTATGTCTGCTCAAGGCTAAGGTATTCGTTTCCGTGAGTTGAACATATACAACAAAGGACCAACCAACGACCGGTTCTGCGCTGCCCTCATCCAACAGGTTCCCGCCGCCTTCCCTAGGTCGTCGGTCCAACTTGCGTGGGGCCTACCCGTGCTGCGCTTTCCGGTACACCGTCGCCCTTCGAGAACTATTCGACCCCATCGGCTATCGATTCAGCGAGCACATTGCTACTTTAGTTTAACAATTGTATAAGCTATGTCAGCCACTCTGGTTCTCAGGCGGATCTCTTCATTTCTGATTCGGTCTCGCAGGGAACTCCAAGCATAGCTCTCTCCATTGCCCAGTAAAAGCCTAATATAAGGTTTAAATATACCATAGGGCTCCCACACATAACTGCGAATTCGCATCGCATCGCAAATATCTTCGAGCGCTCGATGATGATTTTCTCAAACATGCTTGAAAATGTGAGCATTATTTTGACAACCTTCTTCGAGATAAATCGAAATTGCAGTACTGGCCAAATACATGCGCGCAGCGGCCGGCAATGTTGTATGAAAATCCATATCTGTCGTGTTTAGCGACCAAATAAATTACATACTAAACTCATATTTGTCGTGTTATTTAAAAATGGAATGATCTTTTTCTCCGAAACATGGCGACCGAGGAGGTAACTTATCAAACGTTTTATTTAAATTTCGAACTGGCTTGCAAATAGAAAGCTGTTTATTGAAAAAAAAAACCTACTTAATTGTTGTTCGATGTTCGTCATTGATTTTGAAAAGAGTTTTAATTTCCGCGAATTACTTATTTGAGAAAATTTACTGTTTTAATTTCCGCGCATTATTTGAGAAAAGTACTATACAAGCCTTGGCCACAACTAGGCATTGATGGACTTACGTATGTGTGCCTCGGCTTCGCCTCGGCCCACATTTACACGTTCGTCCATCAATGCCTCTGTTGCTGGCCGCTGCAGTAATGTACTATTACAATCGTAGCACTCGCAGATATTTGCGATGCGATACGAATTTGCAGTTATGTGTGGAAGCCCTTATTCTCAATAAAAGATGAAAATAGTTATATGAGAAGAATATAGCTGGAGAGACGACCTAAAAAAGGTAGCGGAGAGCGACTGGATGAGGAAGGCTGAGGACAGAGTTTTGTGGCGCGCCTTGGGAGAGGCTTATGTTCAGCAGTGGACGATGATAGGCTGATGATGATGATGATGATGATATGAGAAGAAGATATAATATAGTAGAAATTAATAGTCATTCGCAAGAGAAACTCATCTAACTCAGCAATCTTCCCTCAGGTTCCCGTGTAACCGGCTACATAATCGAGCGTCGCGACGTCGGCGCTACAGTGTGGGTGAAGTGCAACGACTACCACGTGCAGGACACCACGTTCACCGCCATGAACCTCAACGAGAAGGCCGACTACGAGTTCAGGATCATCGCCATCAACGCTGCAGGTTAGCACCGACTAGGGCTACTGACGTCAAAAGAGAATATATTCTCTTGAATATGACGACTATGACTATGTATACATAGTCTTTCTTAATATGCTGACAAGAGATGATTAGACTATAATACTGAACAACTTTCTCTATGGGACTTATATCGAAATCGCGGAAGAAAGTTTTTCGCGATTGAACAGCGAAAGTTGTATAATTTGATGGTCTGAACATCCTCTTGAGAAACCATCAGCCTATTTAGAAGGAATCTGTATATGGCTATGGCTACAGGATTTTTTATCATGAGATTTAAGTTGGTCACTTAATGTAAGGCGCACATTACGACGGGTTGCATGGGGGCGGAGCAAGCGCCGCACAAAAATGCGACCAGTTCTGGCCCGGCGTAGCATGCGAAACTTAATATTAATTCTATAGAAGCGATTAGGGCGGATTCTTGCGCTGCGGCCTGCCCCGGTGCGATCTGTCGAAATATGTGCTCGACTGAACTTGTCTGTATCAACCCGCCTTGAGTCAGTAGCATTGTAAAATGTAGATTTTTGTTCTCCCACCAATTCGGTTTCGTTCAAATCTAGTCCCACCATAATTTTGTATTTATTTATTGTAAGAAAAATAACAAAAGATTATGTTGTAGTACCAAAACCAATCAGAATTATAATCACCTACTAATTCACCATCTTTAGTGAATAGGAGACCTTTGTCTTCAAATCCTGCAAGCTTCTAGCGTACTTTCCGTCCACAGGCAAATCAGAGCCATCAACCTGCACGACACCAGTGCGAACAGGCGAGGAGATCGGCGGCACTAAGCCGGAGTGGGTGAAACAGATGCCGCCGCACATGTGCGCGCCGCTCGGCCGACCCTTCACGCTCGAGTGCGTCGCTACGGGCAACCCCGTGCCGACCGGCAGGTGGCTGAAGAACGGCAGGGAGATCATACTGGGCACCAGGTGAGTTGAGTTCGAACAGACCGTCTAGCATGATTTCTCTAATAGCGCGTGACTCGGTTTTTTTTCCATACAACAAGTCGCGGCAAGCGCGGCTTTCGCTCTCCGAAAAGCGCAGGAACAGTAGGTTATTTTGTATGCAGCGAAGGCGCGTCGCACGCGTTTAAGAGATATCATACTAAACGTGCAGTTCTTGGTGATCATAGAACATTTTAAGAGGGGTTAGAAGTGCAAAGTAGCGCTTTTGCTTCGGAGACGACTGTCGTCACTTGTCTTTCCACTTCCCACTGACGCTGCTACAACTACTTATGCCCTTTCGCCCACACCGCGCGCCTTACGATGTTATGAAAATCATTGAATAACCGTGTTCCTGAATAATCTCGGTCGCAAGTGGAGACAATAATGGTTATGATTAGAAAAATATCAACGTGCAATCCTTTAGTTCTGTGTTCATCTACTGATTTTCACAACTGGTACATAAAAATCCCTGTATTCGAAAGCAAATAAGCAAGGTGGTCCAGTGGCGATTAACCACGCCTGCCATGCAAGAGGCGATGGTTCAATTCCCGTCCATGCCGACTCGTACCAATGAGTTTTTCGGAATTTATGCATGATTTGTAACACCATTGGCTTTTCTATGAAGGAAAACATCGTAAAAGAACCTACATGCTTCAATTTCGATACAAGTGTTTTGTATTCACTGTCCATTATAAGTGGCGGCGCTCACTCCCCGTCACACTGGACAGAGTTTCGGTACTACTAGTGAAACGTGGATGTTCTGAGTTTTCAGAATATCTCTGACTTGGGGAATTGAAAAAAATTGAATCTTTACACTTCCATAATTATAAAAGTGCGTAGCTCGATCAGACTTTAGCAGACGCTAATCACGGAGTTAAGTTGGTAATCCTTGATTTTTAGGATTTATAGGAAAAAACCTGAGATAGTTAATCCTAACCCAGGTTGACGAAAGAGCTTAATTTATATAAACAACGCGATCCCTAAAAATCGGAGTCTCTCAACTAATGTTTCCCTTGTCAGATTCATCGCGGAGTCCCGCGAGGGTGTGCTGAAGCTGAACATCCTGGAGGCGACGGACGCCGACGACGGCGACTACACGTGCGAGGCCGTCAACACGATAGGCTTCATTTACTGCACTGGACACCTCAAGATCGGAAGTGAGTCTTCAATATACCTACATTCTTTTTAGTAGGATTCATGTTCTGGCCCAACTACATAATGCGGGAAAATAAGTGTAGATTTCACATGTCTAAAATGTTAGCCCTAAATAAAGACAGGGATGCAAATCTGACTATAAAGTTCCTTATAAAGCAAGGAAATAATTTTAGGCGACGTGCGTCCTTAAGGCTGCCTGTCCATTGAAGTTGTGCGAGCTGTGCGAGCTGTGTAGCTGTGTTTTTTTAACCAATCAGGAGCTCGGGCGAGGCGCGGTAGATCTCGCCCGAGCTCCTGATTGGTAAAAAAACACAGCTACACAGCTCGCACAGCTTCAATGGACAGGCAGCCTTAACCTGTAGTACGTCTGTCCTAAAAAACAATAAAAAAATTATCACTGTTATTTAGAATTTTAACATACGGGGAGGTCAAAAGCTTTGCCGTGGACCTTGCGATATAGTGGCATCATTCTTGGACCAACTAGTCATGTCCTAGTAAATCATTGGGAGATAATTATCTATTGGAATGTTACGTCGAAAGATACATAAAATCACGATCTCTCAGGGGATATGATCTCTCCCGTACAAGATGACCAGAAACCCCACTACAAATACATTCTATATTTTTTATCAAAACTATTCTGTACTTTTGATAATTTCATCAAAAGTACGTCTATCTGGAAATTGGACCAAACGGGAATTAGACTAAACGGTAATAAGACCTCATAACTCAAGCAGGACTAAACGTTCAAATCAGACTATCGAGGACGTAACGGACAGACTAGACCAAAGGATAACTGAACCGAATGGACCGGATGGCTTTTTAGGCTTTTTAATTTTCTTAATAATTAGGATTAAATTAAGATTTGATGCCAAAACTGACGATATGACTGCCAAGATGACGTTAATTACGATGACTTCGATTCGAAGACCAAAAAACATATTCTCTGGTCCTAATAAAACTCTATTCGTCCCCCAGACCCGCCGCGCATCACTCGCATGCCAGGCGACCTGCACCTACCGGAGCATGACAACACAAAGATCAAGATCCTCTACACCGGCGACCAGCCTGCCGACGTCATCATCATGAAGGACGGCCACAAGGTCACGGACTCCGCCCACACCAAGTTCACAGTCTTCGACGACTACATACTCATCTTTATTAAGGACATCTGCAAGGATGATATGGGTGAGTGGCATTTGAATGATTAGAAAGTGTAAAAGTCCGTATTCACCAAAGCGGAAGTAGAGATGCTTAGCGGCTAGGGTGTATCCACTAAAACTGAGCGGAAAGGAGACGGGTAAATAACGAATTCCTATTGGTGATTTACGATACAAATCTTCTCTCTTCTCCACTCCGAGCGGAGTGGACGGAGCGCTTTGGTGGATTCTAGGCCAATGGCTCTATACTTCATTCCAAATAAGGACGACAAGATTTTCAGATTTCTATTTAGCTTTCTGGGCAATTCTCATTACCAAATATAATTTATTTATCAGAAATATACAGGTTGTACAATAAAATGGGACAGCTACTCAAAGGGGTGCTTCAGACCATCAAACTGAACAACTTTCTCTATGGGACCAATATCGAAATCGCGAAAAAAAAATCCGCTCTCCCATACAAAATTGCAAACATAACTCGACTGAAATGTATGGGACAGCAGATTTTTTTTCGCAATTTCGATATTGGTCCCATAGAGAAAGTTGTTCAGTTTGATGGTCTGAAGCACCCCTTTAAGTAGCTGTCCCATTTTATTGTACACCCTGTATAGTATCCGGCATCGTTACTAAAGCTGTTCTAAGAATAAGTGAGAGGAAGTGTTTCAAATCACTGTTCCGTGATGCAAAATAGCCTTAAAATTTCGTTGCTATTTGGAATGGAGTATATATAAAGCGAATGGGTGATGAATGGAAACAATATTTTTCAATCTACATGATTCCCCCATAAAACTGGCAATCGATGCACACGTCATAGAATGGAGACCACGAACTGGCAGGCGTAGCATGGGATTTCTTTCTTTCTTTCTACGACGCTGAATCGATCATCTGATACAGATAGCGGGTACTTAGGTATTTGTCAAAAGGAGTAGCTTCGCATGTCGATTTACAGACGGTCTGGTGCTTTACGGCTCCACCATTCTCAATTAGCTCAAAAGTTATTCTTGTCAAGTTTTATAGAATAATTTTCAAAATTACTACTCTCATATAACCCACTCGACATTGGTAGAAATGTTGTGCTAGATACAAGCAAAAGGCCATTAATTTATAAAGTAGTTAAGCTATCTCTTTTCCCGCGACTTCGACCGCTTAGAATATTTTTTTTTAGCTATGCACCATCGTTTCGACTCATTCGAAAGTTACACGATTACAAAGAGACAATTACAATCACAATGATTTGTCAAATATTATAATATCTCTCTAACCATAACCTTTTCTTCCAGGCACATACAAGGTAACGATAAAGAACAACTCCGGCGAGACGTCGGATACGTTCTCGGTGACAGTCACCGGCCTGCCCGGACCGCCGCAGTGCCTGGAGACAAGCGACGTGTCGAGACATTCCTGCACGCTGACGTGGAAGCCGCCTTCCTACGACGGCGGTCTACCTGGTAAGCATCCGCGATGATAAAGAACAACTCGGGCGAGAAAAGTCATTTCGCTATTCATATTTTTATCCGAGTTTAGACTTACGTGGTGAAGGAGGTAATCATCCAGAATTTTTTTTAAATAATAATTACCCTAGGATCCTTTTGCAAAATGCAAATACACCTAAGATTTTTAGGACTATATTGAGTAGGTATAACAGAGTTCCGGTACTACTAGTGAAACGTGGATGTTCTGAAGTTTCAGAATATCTCTGACTACCCCCTCGGGGAATATAGTCGTGAGCATATGCTTATTGATTATAAAGAATGGGCAAAAGTAGGTTGATGCATGAAATTCACAAGGCAAGTGCGAATGGAATAGTTGGAAGGGGTCGCCCTAGACGTACATACGCTTATCAAATCGGATGCGTACCATAGAATGGCCAAGTAAAATGAACTCGGACGCGATGCGCATGTATAAAAAGAATTAGCCCGACTTGCGCACTTCTGGGCTAACAATTAACTCCGGGATAAATAGCTGTATGTTGTTTTACTAAACAACAATCATGGATTACTTAACCTGGAGTTTATTGCTAGTCAGATTCGTAGCATTTAGCGATATATTGTCTCTACGTACCCCATGTATGTACGTGAATCACTCTACATCTTCCAATTCTTACACGTTCTATAAAAACTTTCTTTCCCCCCACAGTAACTCACTACGTGGTAGAACGTAACGATACATCTGGCACAGCGTGGATAACGATAGCATCTTCAGTCCGCGACACAAGGTTCACCGTCCAGGGTCTCACCGAGGGACAGGAGTACAACTTCAGGGTGCACGCCTGCAATGAGAACGGAATGGGACCCGCCTGCGACGCCGCCAACCCTATTAAGGTTAGTGTTTGTTTTGATTAGAATAAGCTAAGCGAATAAGCGCCTTTCACAATCTTTTATAATGCGCACAGCTAAGGAGTGGAATGCCTTGCCTGCGTCAGTATTTCCGAACGCTTACAACCTGAATTCCTTTAAATTACGAGTGAACAGGCTTCTTCTGGGTAAGTTCGCTACATCTTCGACCCCATCTTTGTCCTGATGACTAGATTGAGGGCAAGAGCGAACCAATCCCTAATATTATAAATGTGAATGTAAGTTTGTTTGTTATGCTTTCACGCGAAAACTACTAAACCGATCATTATGAAACATTGTACACATATTCTTGGAGGTATTAGAAGTAACATAGGATACTTGGGGTTTTCCAAATTCCACGCGGACGAAGTCGCGGGCAAAAGCTAGTATTATATAAAATAGAAAAAAATTTAAAAAAGTGTAATATGTACGACAAAAGCTCACCTCTAGTACAATTGAAGAAGGAGTATCTAGTACTACATAGAGTACGGACACTCCCTGCCTTCCCACCGACTTTTTACCTCACTCCCTCTGGTTCAATCGTGGTTCCTCTTAGAGCTCTTACAGACGAGCGACAAGCTCTTACATCATATGACATCTTAGTCTTTCTTATCGTGTGAGCAGAGCCCTCGTGTCAGAGTTTTCTCAGACCGCCTTACGGCCTCTGACGTGGTTTTTATGACATCTTAGTAAAATAATTTGTAATTTTTTCTGATAGGCCAAGGCACCATTCGACCCGCCGTCAGCGCCTGGCATTCCCAAGATCAAGGAGGTCGGAGGAGACTTCGTCCACCTGGAATGGGACAAACCTGAAAACGATGGAGGTGCCAGGATTCAAGGTAATTATTTGTATCATCATCATCATCAGCCTATCATCGTCCACTGCTGAACATAGGCCTCTCCCAAGGCGCGCCACAAAACTCTCTCCTCGGCCTTCCTCATCCAGTCGCTCGCCGCTACCTTTTTAAGGTCGTCTCTCCAGCGGGCAGTAGGGCGTCCGACACTACGCCTACCAGTTCGCGGTCTCCACTCTAGAACTCTGACACCCCACCGGTTGTCAGTTCTTCGGCAGATATGACCAGCCCATTGCCACTTCAGCTTGCTAATTTTCTGAGCTATGTCAACCACTTTAGTTCTCTGACGTATCACTTCATTTCTAATGTGATCTCTCAGAAAAACACCGAGTATAGCTCTCTCCATAGCCCCTGAGCGACCTTGAATTGATGAACTAGTCCTATCGTCAGGGTATTATTTGTATAACCCTTCCTTATTCGACAAACCACTTGACTGAAGACGCGGACTAGACTGTACCTCTTTGTGTAAATTTTCCTTACGATGCGATAATAAAAATCGGTCAAGTACGAATCGGTCTACTCGCACACCCATGTTTCCGTACCACACCACCACAACATATTAAGGAACAAAAAAAAATTTTTTCTGGACCTTTAGCACGAGACCGACTCACACTTGGCCGGTTTTTATTATTTGTTGTTATACTGTAGAGGTGGCTCTATAATCACACCAAGTTTGACGATTGTATGTGTTACCGTTTTTACCATGGAGCGAGAAGAAAAAACGTTGATAAAAACTTGTTGCTTTGTATGAGGACCCCCCTTAATTATTAACTTTTTGCCATTTTTGTTTAAACCCGCCGTAAAAACGCACAGTCTGTGAAAATTTCAACTACCTAGCTCTTACGGTTTTAAAGTTACAGCCCTAAATAGGAAGGACAGACGGACGGACGGACGTACGGACAACGTAGGCTTAGTATTACTAAAGTCCGGGTTCCGTTTTCACCCTTTGGGTACGGAACCCTAAAACAAGTTCTTATGTATTTATAGCGATTTAAATCATACCTTGTCGTGGTATGCCAATTGCTTTGTGTACTTTGTTGTGTTATACTTTTTATGCATATTCAATCTTTTCCCTCAGGCTATTGGGTAGACAAGCGCGAAGTGGGAGCTTCGACCTGGCAGCGCGTAAACATAACTCTCTGCCTACCCAACATGTTCAACTGCTCGAACCTGATCGAGGGTCGCCAGTACGAGTTCAGGGTCACCGCTCAGAACGAGGCCGGTCTGTCGCCGCCGAGCACGGCCAGCCAGCAAGTGAAGGTCGTCGACCCTAAGGGTAAGTGTTTAAGGTTTATAGCTTTTCTAACTTATGTACGTAATATCGACTGCTCTCAAACGGTTAAGGAAAACATCGCGAGGAAACCTGCATACGTGGAAGAAGAAATTCTGATGCGTATGTGAAGTCTACCAATCCGTATTGGTAACGCGTGGTGGACTAACGGTCTAACGCCCATCCACCTTGATATGAAAATATTATATTCGATGCAAATTAGAATTTGTTATGGAATTTAAATCTTAAATTCTTTCTTTTTTGAAAAACATCAATGATTTTCCAATAGGCTAGATTAATTACTCAATAAATAGACTTCACCACCTTTGAGTTGTGATTTCTTTGTAAGACATGAAATGAACATGAACACAGAAAATGAATAGTATACAGGGTGTAAGTGACAAGTTTTAGTATACAGGGTGTAAGTGACAGCAAATACTGAAACGGTGAACTCGGACCATCAAAACTGAACAACTTTCAGTATGGAGCCTACCTCAGGAAACGCGAAAAAAAATCTGCTGTCCCATACAAAACTGCTTTACCTACCCGATTAAAATGTATTGGACAGATGATTTTTTTTCGCGTTTCCTGAGGTAGACTCCATAGTGAATGTTGTTCAGTTTGATGGTCTGTGTTCACCGTGTCAGTATTTGCTAGGCTGTCACTTACACCCTGTATACTGTTCCTACCCTGCAAGATGAGTATAATCCAATTTCAAATATTATGGATTATAAACATGTTACAGCTATGTTGTGCTATTTCAAATTAAATTAAACATTGAAAAATTAAGTCACGTCCGAGACAAGTTTTCAATCTTTAATATGAGTATAATCAAATCTCTTTTATCTCACTGTCTTGTACATCCCATACAAAAAAGTCTAATATTCCTGTTTCCTACAGCCGCGACACCGCCAGAGATCGTGAAGCCGCTGAAGAACGCCAACTGCATCCAGTACCACAACGCCAAGTTCCAGTGCACAATCACTGGACAACCCAAACCCACTATTACGTGGTACAAGGGTAAGATTCTCTCACTACCACTATAAAATCTTCAGAGAAACTTGTTCTGATAAGAGGCTATGATATCATGAAAGCAAACAATAAGTTTGACGCGTCATTGTTCTTTACAATTTTATGTTGGTGCTCATCTATGGCAGTTTTGATGAAAGCAAGTCAATGATTTTGATAAAAGTTAATCATAACGTATTATTATTATATTTTAGACTTTAAAAGAAAACTATTAAAGTGGCGACGGGGTCGCTCCCTGTCACACTGGACAGAGTTTCGGTACTAGTGAAACGTGGATGTTCTGAGGTTTCAGAATATCTCTGACTACCCCCTCGGGGAATATAGTCGTGAGCATATGCATGCGGACTTAAGAAAGAAAAAGTTTCGAAAAGTACTCGAACCCCCTGCTTGTATTGAGCATGCTTTAAACCAATAAGCTGCTACACAGTTTGGAGCCTCGAATTTCGCAACACATTTTTACTCTTATTTCTGACTTCCCCTGATCCTTATGAATATCATTTATTTATTTTATTCGTTTTAGGAAAACTTACGAAGTAATTACAGGATAGGGACCATAAAGGTATTATATAGAGGAACTGACAGCTGAGAGAGCGAGATGTACCTAGCGGCGCCACTGTATAATATAAAGAGATACGTGACGCGAGGCAATAGAACCGTTTTTGGGAACTTGTCGGCACAATCGACTGGGTAAATATTTTCGTGCTCTGTGAATAATTAGTGAATCTAAAGTGATATCGTAGATTATTTTGTGAAATATACTAACACTATTTCATTAAATTACCTACGATTTCACGTTAGATTCACAATTATACGCAGAACTCGAAGTTTTAGGGTGCCGATAAGTGCCGATAAATTCACAAAAAACGGTTTCATTTGACAACTCATGTCAGTTACTCTATTCCGACAGGTATAATAACTTTATGGTATCGACATTTTTTATAAAACAACATTGCCAACTAAAAGTTTCCACAGATAAAAAATCATGTCGATTATGCTGATGATTTTTTGATTCCTTTTAATTCCGGGGTAGGTCAGACAGAAGGAATCTAATTCGTACGGTCATATTAAATTAAATTAAATTAAATTAAAAATTATATATATCATATTGCCATTTGCTGGTTATTTTGCAAACTATTAACTACGAATCACAGTTATAATGTCATAAACAAAACAGAATAATTCTTTAAATTATAATTCTTAAAACCCTCAGGTGCCCGTGAAATAACGAACGGACCTCGTCACCGCATCTGGAGCGAGGGTGACAATCATTTCCTGACTGTGATGGACGTTTTCGGCGAGGACGCGGACGAGTACGTGTGCAGGGCTGTCAACAAGGCCGGCGTCAAGAGCACCAGGGCTGAGCTACTCATTATGAGTAAGTTGGGTTTTTTGCAATCATGAGGAAACCTGCATATGCTGAAAAAGAAATTCTGATGCGTATGTGAAGTCTACCAATCCACATTGGGCACGCGTGGTGGACTGACGACCATATACCCTCCCTGAGGGTAGGCCTGTTCCCTGCAGTGGGACGTATACAGGGTGTTACAAAACACCCTAGTAATACTTAAGGGGGTGCTGCAGACCATCAAACTGAACAACTTTCACTATGGAGCCAACATCGAAATCGAGAAAAAAAAATCGCTCTTTCATACAAAACTGCAGTACCGCACCGTCTCGACTCAAATGTATGGAAAGGCATTTTTTTTTTCTCGCCGTTGGCTCTATAGTGAAAGTTGTTCAGATTGATGGTCTGAAGCACCCCCTTAAGTATTACTAGGGTGTTTTGTTACACCCTGTATAGACTGATGAAGATTATGATATGAAATTACGAGCATCTGTGATCCGTTGTGGAGAAACTTTTAATCCTGATGGTTCGAGTCTGAATGCGTACGCACGAAATGAGTTTTTGTACCGTATGTACATATTGACTGCTCTCTAACTGTGAAAGAAAACATCGTGAGAAAACCTGGTCCTCTACTCAGACATTCGATATATCGATTTCATTGGAATAGTTTTCTTTCTTTTTCTTAGAGACTTCACTTTATCGAAAATCGAATGTCCGAGTCGCGGAAAAAAATGATGTTAGGTGCCATCCGCTAATCCGCATTGAGTACCTATACTATAAATCATATTAGTCCGAGATCCGACCATAAAATTATGCACCTATTCCTTAGGCGAACGAAATGTAATTCTATTGTATGTTTATACAGGGGTTAATTCAACGCCACCAAGTTGCCTAAAAAAATCTTGCCGCAAGTGCCTTTTCCATTATAATTTTTTGTATAACTTTTTCCACGTGTTTGTTAGGGAAGTGAATGAGGTGCCATCGGAAGGAGACTGGTCTAAAGTACTTTAAAAACTAGGGTTGCCACCTCTCAATCTGCCGCAAGACTAGGGTTGCCAGATTCAAAAATGACATATTTGGACCTGGCAACCCTATAGTTGCGGAGTTGTCGGATCTCCGTCTAATACTAAATCGAGATCCTTCCTTTCGAGCCATAATATCAAATTGAAATGCGACAAAAAATAAAGGAATTATTATTTGATCCACAGCTGCGCCCAAACTCAACGTGCCGCCTCGATTCCGAGTGTCGGCGTACTTCGACAAGGGTGAAAACGTTATCATTAAGATTCCCTTCACCGGTCACCCCGTGCCTAAGATCACGTGGGTAAGAGAGGGAGAGACTATCGAGTCTGGCGGCCACTATCATGTGGAGAGGAAAGGTGAGTTCGAGAGAAGAAATGATTTACAAACGCTCAGAATAATCATAATTATGCAATGACATTAGTAAACAAGAATGGACAGGCCTTACGCGAACATTTCAAACCAGAAAAATGAGGCAAAACAATTCAGTTCAGTTCAGTTCTTATTGCCTTAAAATGCATGTATACATAAGATGGAATGATGAAATGTTACAATGGAATCTATGCAATTTTTACCCAAGGGTGTAGCAAACATATATGAGTAAAATTATATTTTTGAATTTTAACAATAAATCAAAATATTTAAAAACACAAGCTACATTCTTATTATTAAATAACACCATGTCAAAAACTAGGTATATTAATTACAATCAAAATATTGGACGGCACAATTCTAATAGGTAAGGTACTACAGACACAATATAAAATAATACAATTTTTAAAATGTCAATAACATAATTAGTATTAATTAAAAGGATAAGTAATTAAAACATAAAAAGAATGGCAATTTAACGCCCAACGCAATCCAATATGATCTACAGTTTTTTTATTATTACCTATTACTATAATTTATTTTTCACTATCAAGGCACAAACAATTCACTTTGTCAGTTTTACTTCGAAAATGTACTGAGATGACAGGCCAAGTACCCTAATTTGTATTGAAGTGCCCTAGTTTTGCGTGCTTCAACTTAAAGCGCTTTGGGCCTATCCATTCATTTTACTTTGATCTAAGTAATTATGAATAGCCGGAGTGGCTTATAAGTTTTGCAATTGAATTTCTATAACTTGTCACACGTATTTCAAAGAAATCAAGATCTCAAATTAGATTCATATACCAGATTTATTGTTAACCAGAAACCTGAATTCCAATAAATGGAAACTTACGTATTGTACTAATAATTTTGTCAAAATGTTGAATCCAAAATCCTCATGTGCCCCGATCCTTTTACTTTGACTCGATTTTACTCATTTTGTTGCTAAATGGTATTGTGGAAGATTATTTAAAATGAACTGTGTTTTAGTGCCGTACAGAATCCGAAAGTAGCTCCCCAATAACAAGTTTTTAAAACCTCACCAGTGATCTGTGGTTAAATTTGCTGTTAACACGTTCGAAAGATTCAACGAGAGCAAATTGTTTCAGAACGGCACGCTATCCTGACGATCCGTGACGCAAGCAAACTCGACTCCGGACCGTACAGGATCTCCGCTGAGAACGAGTTGGGACAGGACACCGCCGTCATCAACATTGAGATCAGCGGTAAGATTTTATTATATTTTTAATCTTTTTTTCACTGACTTTTTGTCTTATGTCTATATCAAACTATTGTTTTAAAAATTCTGAGTTTATTGATACATAAGTTGTGCAACATTTATTTCATAAAAGAACAAAGTGCGTATCCACGACAGGCTTCGTCAAAAGTAATTAATACATCACTCATATCCACAACTCGTTTCATCAATGAAATACATTCCGTATATCTGCAACAAGTTTCGTCAATTTCTATTCCTATAAAAAATACCAAATAAAAATTTAATAAAAAGGGACCTACAAACCTATAAACGTCCACCAAAGCTTCTCCCTGCTGAACAGTTCCATGAAAGCTAGCAACATTCTCCATCTGAATCGCCAAGCTTATGCGCTGTCTAAGGTAACTGCCAGTCCTCTTATCACCAGTGGTCTCTTTAAAGCGCGCAGATATATCTTTAACAAGCTGTCTCAGGGTCTCTAATTCCAAAGGAACAAACGGGTATATGTTTGTTCCTCTCCAATATCAACATATTCCTGGGGCTTCGATTGCTCCGCCGATTCCGCATCTGCACCCGCGCCCGACCAAGTCCGACTAATATGCGACGCCGCTAAAATTCTGAATTAGATCTTTATGTGCCAGTATATCCTAACGTAAGTGACATTCTGAGCCGCCAATAAACTTTTCTCCTGTTTTTAGACCGTCCTGACCCGCCACGATTCCCAGCGGTGGACAACATCGGCGTGGACTCGCTAGCCCTCAGCTGGAAGGCTCCAGTCTGGGACGGCGGTTCAGACATCACCAACTACCTCGTCGAGAAGAGGGAGCACCCTATGTCCAGTTGGATCAGAGTCGGTAACACTAGGTTAGTTATTTGGACTTAGTCTAATTATAGGCAGGCTTGCATACATCTCCATACACACAGATCTTTCAAACTTATAACTTTGGCTTCTGGGCATAAATTTGTCAAAATTTATAATGAATGAGTGTTCCTAAAAAAATTCAAGCGTACCTATTTAACTGTTTTGCCATATTTTCACACCCTCTAACTGGAAGTTGAACAATTGCCCTACCTTGATCGACTACGGCACCCTAAAAACGCTCATTATATTCACCAAACGTTCAGACATTCTGCTTCTAAGCGCTCTCACAGACGAGCGACACTTTGCGGTCGCGCGACCCTCCGAGACACGGCGACCGCAAAGTGTCGCTCGTCTGTGAGAGCGCTTAGTTATTGATTATTTATAGTCGGCCAATTTCTTCTTAGCTACTCATTGAGTATATTTTATAGTCAAGATACCATCGATTTTTTTTGGTCGCCCAAAAAAAATCGTTGCAAGATACATCATCGTTCATCGTTCATTATAGACAATCTACTTCTCAGTCAATTGGCGTACCATGATAAGTATGATTTCAGCCGTATCTTTCATTTTAGATAGGTACTGTGCTTATAATCGATCTAATCGTAGTGTGATGGTTAAGAAAAATGCATGTCATGTTACTAGGTCATCGAAATTTGTCTTTAATTTCCCTTTACTAAAAGTCGTGTTACCCCCGACAGGTTTACAACAATGGCAATCACCGGCCTGGTACCAGGCAAGCAGTACGAGTTCAGAGTGTACGCGGAGAACATCTACGGACGCTCGGACCCCAGCGACACTACCTCACTCATACAGACCAAGGCCATCATCAAGAAGGAGTTCAAGAAAAAGGAATATCCTGGTTCGTTCTTTTATTATAATACAGCATCACCCTCCTGTCCTTATTGCCATTGTTTGAAGTCAACGCAATACAGGGTCTAACAAAATTAGCTGAAACTATTTCAATGGGATGATCAGACCATCAAACTGAACATCTCTGTGGGACCAAAGTCGAAATCGCGAATTAATAATTTTAAGTTTATTAGACCTTATTTACTGCTAGAACCATCAGAGGTACTCGTTGGCGTACTAGAGCATTTTTTAATTTAATTTTTATAGTAAAAAAAAAATTTATAAAATAAAATAAAAGAATAATAATATATTTTTTTTTATTAAAATATTGTTTGGACCCATTCCGGACCAAAATAGAAATTGACCTTTTTTTGGCTTAAGTTGAAGGCCAGGCCAGGCCATTAATTTCTGACTTTAACAAGCTATGTGTATCAGCTTACTATGTCTTACGG
This sequence comes from Agonopterix subpropinquella, assembly GCA_922987775.1. Classification (NCBI taxonomy): domain Eukaryota; kingdom Metazoa; phylum Arthropoda; class Insecta; order Lepidoptera; family Depressariidae; genus Agonopterix; species Agonopterix subpropinquella. The sequence goes on along the minus strand of OV277716.1, from coordinate 5,509,606 downwards.
TCTCTGAGAAAAACGCGTATAACAGATAGACGGACAGAAGAACAGACATAATTGGATACTTGACTACATACAATATATTTTATTTTTATATTCGTATTAAAAAAAAGGTTAGAAAATAACGCTAAACTCCAATTTTCATTGAGTTTTTAGCTTGAATACTATTTTTAATAACAAGATAAACATTAAAAAGTAATGAAATGTTGATGACGTCACAACTCAATATTTAGTACAAATCATCATACAAAGCGCACGTTTTGACGTCCGATAAAGAGTAGCTGAATTGACTAGTTGTCAAGTAGCCTAATTCCAAATGTTCACAGGGTTCGACAAAAGTTTATTCATTTTGTTCAATTTGTTCGTCGTTTCAAGCACCATACTTTTCTCACCTACATTACTAATCAAACCATCTTCCACAGTGGACGAATCAGGCAAGCGTATCCGAACGAACGCAGACCACGGCCCCGTGAAGGACTACGACAGCTACGTGTTCGACATATACAGCAAATACGTGCCCCAGCCCGTCGACATCAACACGTGCTCCGTTTACGACAAATACGACATCCTGGAGGAGATCGGTGAGTGTTTACTGCGAAATTATTGCTTTTAGAGTTGTTTGGGTAGTGCGAAACTAGGTTTCAGAATCTGGTCGGGTAATTTTGAGTTTTTAAGCGTAAATTCGACCTTATTGTGAAGTTAAGAAGTTGCTTATCAAATGATCAGGTATCGATTCTGTTCATAAGGTTTTATGACACGTTGTGTAAAAAAATTAAAAGTGAGTAAGCTTATATTATGAATGAAATAAGTGGTTAGAAATGGAAACAAACATTGTACTATTTATGCACTGTTTGTACACACGGCACACAAAAATAAGCTGGCCGCGCGTAGGTCAAGTAACGTGTAAGGCGTGTCGCATACAGAAGGAGTCGAGGCGCGGGCCTTGGCGGCCTTGACATACGGTCGGTAATTGTATATTATTGGCTATGTGCACGACACTAGCGCCACACTAGCGCGGCGTACTGACAGAACTTTTTCGGGCAGCCGTGAATTATTTACACTATTATAGTACTATAAAAGTCTGTTTGTTCGAGGATTCTGCCAAAACTACTGAGCCGAATTTGATAAAACTTTTTATATTTAAAAGCTTATTATTAGTCTTAAAAGCTAGCTTATATTTTATTCCGGTACGATGACGGGAGCGGATGCACACGAAGCCACGGACAAAATCTAATTTGTATCGGAATTCCCATACAAACTTTTACCTGAGTTTTAACACCTTTGGGGGGTTAAAATGCGACAAGCCTTTTTTAATTGAGCACCTAGATGCCAATAGAAACTTCCATGCCAAATTTTAAGTTTGTAGTATTGACAGTTTTGGAGATTTCGTGTTAAGTTAGTGTGCTGATTTTCATAGATTCAAGCAAATCTGACACAGCTTCGCCGTCAGTAGTACAAATTTCTGCCACGACGTGCGCTGCGGTCGACTTGACAGTTTCCAACACCCACTTCGCACATAGCCAATACAACACAAAAATAAGCTGGCCGCGTAGGTCAAGTAACGTGTAAGGCGTATCGCATACAGAAGGAGTCGAGGCGCGGGCCTTGGCGGCCTTGACATACGGTCGGTAATTGTATATCATACCAATCCGAGCGGCGCTCGGATTTATTCTTGGTGTACAATTATCGACCGCATGTCAAGGCCGCCAAGGGCCCCAGCACTATGGGAGTTCTGAGTACTGGAAGGGTTTCCATATACGCGCGCCCGTGCCTCGACGCCGCCGCCTCGACTCCTTCTTTAAGCGATACGCCTTCCACGTTACTTGACCTACGCGCGGCCAGCTTATTTTTATGTTGTATAGCTTGAGGTGTTGCCGTGTGTACAAACGTATAACGTCGAGCGGTCAGCTTATGTTGCTCTTGTATAAAACATGGAAATGTATTTTTTAATGTCAAAGATTGAAATTCTGTGAAACTTTTATTTCTAAAAACGTGCATGCCTTTAATGGTAAGTAAGCATGCCACTAACAATTATATTTTAAGCCACTATTGAACGTTACTTTTTAATTAAGAAAAGAACAATAAAATAATGAATATAATTTGTATTGTTGATCATTAATAAAAACTTATAAAAATTACAACAACTACCGTTGACAAACGTAATGCATTTAAAGAAATTACAACGTAAAATATATTCAGCATGAAAAGTAAAAGTTACTCTAAGTTACTCTAGAACTAAAAAACACTCACGAAGTTGCTTGAGAGAAACATTTTTAACTAGAGTTTTTTTTAACATAGACATACTAACAGTAGACGATTTTGAATCTTACAACGTATACAAATAGTGATGAATTTCGCAGGTGACTTCGTGAGAGCGTCTAAAAGGAACCGAGCAGGAGGTCTGTGTGTGAATAGATCGATGTAGTGCGTCTCTTTCTGCATCTCTCTGTCTCACACGCATATCTTTTTTAAATCTATTTTTTTTTTCACAAATTAGGAGCATGTTTTTTGTAGGCTCTGGAATAAGTTTAGGGCATTTGGAAACGAAATTTATCTTGAAATAAAATAATTATTTTTCCAATAACTCCTAATAGTCTAAGAGATAGAGGAATTTTGGTAACCATCAGCAGCAAGGCTGGTTCAGTATTCATAGGGTTTAGAGCATCTCTGTGATGGGGATGCCTGCATAACTCCAGTCTGTTTAGGAGTTACAGCCGTTCAAAGGTCTGTATTAAAAGAACGATCAGCTGCAAGGCTCCGACCTTTGAACAGCTGTATCTCCTAAATCGATTGATAGACCATGTCAGTTTTTGTACTGTTCGCATTGCTACAGTGCATATTACAATAATACCTGCATATTCAGGCATATTCATTTTAGCAACCATACCGACTCTTATCTCTTATACTATAACTTATTCGTTAAAAAGTATTTATTTTAGAGCACTTTTTAGTACACATTATGTGTAACACATACGATAATGAAAAAATATGAAGAATTTTAATAGTTCTTATACTTTATAATTATATATCGTAGTTCGAACTGCACGGTTTAAGCTTTATATAAAATATTTATGTATTTATATTTATATACACACAATATTGACATAACGGGAATGCGCGTCTTCCTAGATACAATTTTACTTAGAATACACTATGTAGAATAAACTTAAAATTAGAATATATTCGTGATTCTTGGAAAGTGGATAAATATCGGAATATCAAAATATGAACCTATACAGGGTGAACAATAAAATGGGACAGCTACTCAAAGGGGTGCTTCAGACCATCAAACTGAACAACTTTCTCTATGGGACCAATATCGAAATCGCGAAAAAAAAATCCGCTCTCCCATACAAAACTGCAAACATAACTCGACTGAAATGTATGAGACAGCTGATTTTTTTTCGCGATTTTGACATTGGTCCCATAGAGAAAGTTGTTCAGTTTGATGGTCTGAAGCACCCCTTTAAGTAGCTGTCCCATTTTATTGTACACCCTGTATAAGACATTGCAACGTTGCAGTCAAGTACTAGATGTTTACGTTCAAGAGTGCAATTTTAGAATTTATCAAATTCTAATTCGTACACAAAAGTCGCAAAAAACTATGAAGTTTATGTAACACATCAAATCCGGCAAAAAATCGAGTCCACCATTACAAGCTTTACTAGTCTACTAGTTCGAATGGACCATAAATTCGGTATTTCGAACAAAATTCATAAAAAAAATATTTTGCATCTTAATAGCGCCTGTAGTAAACTTTATTCCAAATTTCGTAGCACAATAATTTCGATAATCACGAATATACCCTTGTCTTTACCAATAAGACAAGAAGCATCTTAAATGCCCTAACCAGCACATTCAAAAAGCAACTCTAACCTACTAATTTACGACCCATTGTTGTAGGCACAGGCGCGTTCGGTGTCGTCCACAGATGCCGGGAGCGTTCCACCGGCAACTACTTCGCCGCTAAGTTTATTCCAGTCACAGGTGCCATGGAGAAGGAGTTGATTAAGAAGGAAATAGATATCATGAACCAATTGCACCATCGCAAGTTAATAAACTTGCATGATGCGTTTGAAGACGACGACGAAATGGTCTTGATCTTCGAATTGTGAGTATAGTTATTTATTTAATATTTGTTTACTAGCGACTTGATCTGCGTGGAATTTTTATGTCTGTCCTCCCTCAGGATTCAAGCTTTCTTATAACAAAATGTCATCAAAATCGGTTTGGTAGTTTAGCCGAGAAAACATAAAAGACATACTATCGCATTTATAATATTACGAGCTTTTACCCGCGACTTCGTCCGCACAAATTATATACCAGATTTAAAGTCAGATGATAAACTATCAGACAAAAAAGTTTCATCAAGATCGGTTTAGTAGTTTTTGCGTGATAGTCGAACAAACAAACACCAAAACAAACAAACAAACAGACAGACAAAAAATTCAAAAATTGGTGATTTGGAATCAGGGACAGGTAAAAACCATGTCGTAATTTTATCCTCAATGTACAGACACATTTCTGTTACAGTTTTATAATAGTTTAGATTAGTATGCACAGACTAATGTGTATGCATGCAAGCATATGCTCAGAACTATATTTCCTAAAAGGGGTTGAGAGATATTCTGAAAACTCACAACTGCCACGTTTCACTAGTAGTACGCCACTTAAAATGGCGAAAAGCCAGTGGTGTGTATCGTAGGCCTGGTCAAGGATCGAATCGCCTTCTGCACGGCAGGCAGGGCTACTCGCCAAGTCGCCACTACACCACCACGACTTCCTACTCGCAGCTTCTCGGCAAGAGGCCTATAATTTAGGATTCATGGTGCTAAATCGACAAAAAACAAATATGGAAATATGTTTTGATTTAGCAACAATTTTTTAATTTTTTTTACATAGAAGATGGGTTTGCTTTTGACCTCAATCTAAAGATGTAGCCTATTCATCCGTTCTTTCAAAGGAATTCGGGTTGTAAGCGTTCGGAAATACTGACGCAGGCAGGGCATTCCACTCCTTTTCTTTGATGTCAACCAAGTAGGGGTGATATCCTGTGGTGCGACGGGATTTCCGATAGTACAATGGGGAAGGCGGAATGAGCTCATGTAGCTCCTGGGCACAGTCACCGAAGTACACTCTGTAGAAAACCGACAAGCAGGTTACTCTGCGGTACATTTTTAAATTGAAATTATTTTAGACATTTTAGTCTTCAATTCCTCAATTATTCATCTCCTTGCAGCCTTTCGGGCGGTGAACTGTTCGAGCGCATCACAGAGCCCGGCTACAACATGAGCGAGGCTGAAGCGGCGCACTACATGAGACAGATCTGCGAGGGCGTCAGACATATGCACGAGCAGAACATCATTCACCTAGACCTGAAGCCCGAGAACGTCATGTGCCAGACAAGGACAGGCACTGATGTTAAGGTAAGGTTCTTTTATTGATTCTTAATGTTTCTAGAAATAGTCTTAATTGGTGTCCAGAAAGGTTAGATAAATATCCATCATACTTGGGTGATCGTGACATGCATCAACATTAAAAATGGATGCAGTTAATATCAGTAGGAAATAATGGCCAATTACCTTTCAATGTTTATAATAAACTAGAGTTTTCCCGCGACTTTGTCGTTTGTTGTAGCGAGGTAAATGATATGCTAGATTTGAAATCGAATCATAAGCCTTCAAAAATAAAAAGTTGCATTGGTGCGAATTTTTAGTGTGATGCGCGAACAACCATACATTTATAGCTTTATAATAGTATAGATAGATTTTAAATTGTTCTAAAATAAGGGCTTACCTTGGGTTTACAATAAAAAGGGTATAAAATAGGTGCGCAAAACACTATAATTCATTCATTCATATTTTGGTTGTTTTTTTGGCTTACATTTCTAAATTATAGTTGAGTAGAATAAGTGAAATGTCTATAGTTTTACTGCTATGTATCTAAAAAATTTTGCTCTTTTTATTAACTCTTGCGTCTATATTTGTCAACTACTATTTCTTCTACCTTATGATAGACTCATTCAAGTATATACCTTTAATAACACGTGTTATCTCAAAACAGATAATCGACTTCGGCCTAGCTACGAAGCTGGACCCGAACGAAGTGGTGAAGATATCGACAGGCACCGCCGAGTTCGCAGCACCGGAGATTGTGGAACGCGAGCCCGTCGGCTTCTACACCGACATGTGGGCCGTCGGCGTTCTGTCCTACGTGCTGTAAGTAACTACTGTAACTACATGCAGCAAGGTTCATTTTACTTCGGCCTGGCTACAAAGTGGTGAAGATATCGACAGGCATCGCTGTATATTGTGGAGCGCGAGCCCGTCGGCTTCTACACCGACATGTGGGCCGTCGGCGTTCTGTCCTACGTGCTGTAAGTAACTACTGTAACTAAGTGCAGCAAGGTTCATTTTACTGCGGCCTAGCTACGAAGTGGTGAAGATATCGACAGGCATCGCTGTAGATTGTGGAGCGCGAGCCCGTCGGCTTCTACACCGACATGTGGGTCGTCGGCGTTCTGTCCTACGTGCTGTAAGTAACGACTGTAACCACATGCAGCAAAGTTCATTTTACTTTGTACTGGTTTGGTCATATGGAAAAAAATTATGAGAACAGATTGACGAGGGCAATTTATGAAGTCGCTTTTGCGCCCTGGATCACAGAAAATTATCGTCAGTGTTCAGGTTGACCTAGAAAGAGGTGGCGACGCTATCCGGACGTTTACAAATGACATTTGATCTAATGGAATATCTTGCATAGCAGAACATTCACGTTCCAACCTAGTAGTACCGAAAATTCTTTCTTATAATTTTGTTCAAGTTAGTTATTGCATCTTTTTCATCCATCAAAAAGTGACTCGAATTAAATGCAGAATTTCACAAATAGCGGAAATCATTTTTTTTTTATAGATATTTAATATCAAATATTATTGATTTTAAACATGTTTCAGCCATGTTGTGCTATTTCGAATCAAATTAAAGACATACGCTCACGCTCACGTCCCGCAGACGCAACAGGTTGAAAATTTCGTTCTCTGGCTAGTGGACTCGGTAGCGAAATTGGATAACGCACTACCCCGGTTTGGAAGGGTGCGGGTTCAAGTCCCGCCCGAGACTGAATTTTTCAATCTTTAATTTGATTAGATATCCAATAGTTGAAATCGACATGTAGCCTGTGCGGAAGCACTTTTAAAGCCAAAATAGGATCAGCCACCTGAGAGCACATCAACGAAGCTCTCAAAGTCAACAGCCATAATCAGTCGCTGTTGTCGAACACGGCCATGAAGCATCATCATCCAATAGTGGACTTCAACTGAAATAATCCAATAAGTTTAGAATTGTATTTAAACAAGTTCTAACCGCACCTCGAACTTGCAGATTGTCCGGCCTATCACCGTTCGCGGGTAACAACGACATAGAGACGCTAAAGAACGTGAAGGCGTGCGACTGGGAGTTCGACGAGGAGGCCTTCATGCACGTGTCCGATGACGCCAAGGACTTCATCAGACGGCTACTGGTTAAGAATAAGGAGTAAGTTTGTTTTTATACGTCATTGGATCACACCGATCCCCGTTACCGAATCCGCCGCGTAGTTCCCTTTGGGGTGCCTTTAGGCGGGTTACTTAAGTTCTTTTAATGGTTAGGTTGATCTACCAGGGCGCCTAGTCGTCACTGGTCCGGTTAACCCACTGTCCGCAGTAATAAGCAGTAACTGCTTCCGGGGCAATGCTGTAATGGTCATTTGGAAAAAAAAGGTAATGAAAGAGAGTATTGCCCGGGCGGAATCTGTTGAAACCTGTCTTCTTTGACGATAGACTCTGTCATATTGAAATAAGTTCAGTACTTTCGACGTGACGATATCACATCTACCCATTCTTTAAAAATAAAGTTATAAAGAGAACTCTAGTATAAATAGGAGTTCAAGCCGATATCACGTATTGTGTCCAGCCCACTAAAATAAAAAAAGTTTTTTACTCGCTTCGAACAAGATCCAGAGTAGAGAAAATTCAACTAAAAACTGTTGTGAAAATCTTGATGCTAAACTAGACCAACTCAAAGCCCGACACATTTGCAATCAGAATGACACGCTAAAATTTATCATATTATGCATACTGTTATGGAGGTGCTACTTGGGAATTTTCCTCCATTGAAAAGGGAAGATCTTCCGCCAGGCTAGGTGTGAAGCCTGTGGACCGGCCGTGGTCCAACAGTTCTTAGTTGGACCTTGTATATATATCGAATCTTAGTGATTATTTCTCTTGCACGATTTATGTCTCGCATTCGATTGTGAACCTTGTGTGTAGTAGGTTACAAGTTACGTATTTACGATGAATGTTGTCTTTGCATGTAGCATATTTCCGAGAGCGACGGTATCGCCATCTGTTGGCATCTTTGCTATAGCTTGTGGGTGTTGACATCTGTAGCAAGTCCCCACACTGTTACCTCAATGATTGACTACCTCATTTACACCCGAACAGACCAATCGTTTATTATCATTTTTTATTACTTGCTTGGTTTTGCCCCATTAGAGGGCACATCTGACTGACTGTAAAATTAGGCCAGCTTGACAGCAACTGGTCTACCTTGAGGCAACTGACTCCCATCATACCAGCAGTAATCTTCATGTCGTGTCGTATCGTCTTGGAATTCATCATCAAATTAATTCCTGTCACTATTATTTACACCCATTCAAAAACCTAATCCACCATATCTTTTACAGAAAACGTTTGACAGCGCACGAGTGCCTCATGCACAGATGGCTAGCCGGAGACGGTACCGCCTCGCGCACGACCACCATAGAGTCGCGCCGCTACGAGTCCATGCGCAACAGACTGCGGTCCAGATACGACAACTGGGCTTCCTTCTCACTGCCCATCGGCAGGCTGAGCGAGTACAGCTCGCTGAGGAAACTACTCATTGAGAAGTGGAAGATATATGATGGACAGTTTGGTAAGTTGCCTGTAGATTATCTTTGATGAAGAGTTTCCAAGTGGAGACCGCGCACCGGAAAAAACAGCATGGGTAGAGTTAGAGCGATGATAGTCCATAAGGAAGAGAGCTAGCGACTCAATCATGAGGCGGCGGTTCGATTCCTGGCCTGTACCACTAAGTTCTACGGAATTTATGTACGGCTGTATTTATCATTTTCACTAGCTCGGCGGTGAAGGAAACCTGCATACCCGAGAGTGAAAAGAAAATACCATAAGTATGCGTATGCGTAAAAATATGGGTGAGCTTGAGGCGAACACAAAAGACCAGCGCTGGTCGCAGTGTTACATAACGACCCTTTTGCTTGCAATAGTCCAATTAACAATCATTATATTCATTAAATTATGGCATTTATTACGTTGATTGGGCACCCCAAAACGGGAATATCAAAAGTTGAATAGTATGTGATCACAACACTTCTCACAATCAAAGCAATGCTTACAAAGTCTCAACGCGGTATTAAAAGATTTACTTGGGCATGAGGGTATATTGGAGTCGGATATTGGTACCCAAATCCTCATTGTGCCTCCTAATAGTATATTTTACGTATTTTCCACAATAGGTTAAAGAACTTTGGGACAAGTCCAAGATATTTATACAAACAATAACCGTGAAATCTTTCCACACCAGACCGCAGACAAGCGGCGCCGCGGTTCGTGATCAGGCCACAGTCGGCGTTCTGCTACGAGGGTCAATCCGTCAAGATATACTGCCGCATCATCGCCGTGGCAACACCCACAGTCACGTGGACACACAACAACCACGAGTTGAGACAGTCCGTCAAGTTCATGAAGAGGTAAGCTTACCTTTGTCTACAAGCAGTGCCGCGATTCGCAATTTTGGAGGAAAATGGAAGATCTTCTACGGGCTAGTTGGAATGCCCGGGACCGCGGTACGACTGTTCTAAGTTTGATGTTTGTATACTATACAACGTGTTAATGAATTAACGCAAAACTAGAAAGTAGTTTGTTTAGAATCGAGAGTAGAATCCAAATATTATGGTTTCAACATAGGAATTTTTTTTTTCAAAATATTAAATAATTTGTTTGCAAAATTTAAAATTTTCGGAACCCGATGTCAACCCACCGCACGGGCACACTCACCCTAATTACTACCAAAACAAGATTATAAAAATGTATCCATGAGTACGTTAGCGCTTTCATTAATTGCTGAAATGATAACAAATCATTTTTGCCTCAAAACTTAAAATGCGAATAAATTTGAATTTTAAGTATCAAAATAATGAAATTATTGTTTCAATCGAATTATTTTGTTATAAATCAGATGGGGTATATGAGGTTTTGCGCTTATTCATTAACACGTTGTATACTTTGCATAACAACCTTGATAACTTTGATAGTGCAATTCAGAACTCGCCATATTATTATGATTGGTTGTTATTCGTAATGAGCTGTGTTGTCTTCTCCATATTATTGGCTTATTACTTGAAGCGCGCTAGGATGCGTGGGACAGATCTATCTCCTGATTGGCCGTCATCTTACATTTAAACAGTAGCATGTTTAGTTACACATTGTATAAAATCATAGGAAATTGTGTCCGAATTCGCATGTTTACTGTCAATGAGGTGGAAGCCAAAAATGCCTTCAGATTTCGTTGCACTTTTAAGTCTGCAATTTTCGGACCGTCCCCGTCGATTGTGTCGATAACAATCGTAATTTTTGTTCTTAATCTAAGATTTAATCCCATACAAAATACGACTAACGTTGACGTTCGACACAGGTACGCCGGAGACGACTACTACTTCATTATAAACAGAGCGAAGCTAGAAGACAGAGGGGAGTACATCATCAGGGCTGAGAACCACTACGGGTTCAGAGAGGAGGTTGTCTTCCTAAACGTACAACGTAAGTGCTACTGTCTTATTCTATTACGAGCTTTTACCCGCGACTTCGTCCGCATAAATTATATACCAGATTTTAAGTCAGATTATAAGCTATCAAACAAAAAAGTTTCATCAAAATCGGTTCAGTAGTTTTTGTGTGATGCTCAATCAAACATACAAACAGACAGACAAAAAATCTAAAAATTGGCTATTTGGAATCATGGATGCCTAAAAACGATATCGTGATCTTTTTTTGTAAATATTATCTTCAATGTACTGACACACTTCTGTTACAGTTTTATAATAGTTTAGATAATATCTAAATAATATCATATTATCTGCACTTGTTCCCCATGGTTTAACCTTACGGCTCCTATCACCACACTTTGTCAGATTATAAATAGAATAATCGTTTACGTCACATAATTCGTATTACAGTTTTAGAAATAATTTTTATCAGCGTGCATTTTGAGTCTAAAAGAATCGTAGGTGCTCTATGTTGTTAAATTTTTATCGACTTTTTCGATTCACATGGCGTTCTGGAGTGCAATTCACTAAGCGTCAAACCGCTGTCGAAAACATCGACGAGCTCACAAATGTTACATCCTTCTTGCATCCTTCAGATCCTCGATGTTTTTATATGAGTTTGACACATGATATAACCAAAGCGAATACCGAATTGTCAGCTCGCCGATGTGTCACGACCAAGAAGCTTATATACCTACAGAGATGGATATTGCATTACAAACATCTTTTTGAAGCCAGAATCTATGACGTCACTGATGTTTCTCATCTCATTTCCTATTTTTCATGGAGTTGTCTTGTTCAGTGACCTTCATTTGACCTCCATGTCCAAGAAGAAATGAGATGGGAAACATCAGTGATGTCATAAAGGTCATAGATTCTGGCTTCAAAAAGATGTTTGTAATGCAATCTCCATCTCTGTAGGTATGTAAGCTTCTTGGTCACGAAGAATTTAAGGTCGTGACGATGTTTGCACTTAGTGAATTGCAGTGCTGAGATTGGGGAAAGGTAATAATTAATCGAGCTTCACTCTTTATATGAGAAATGAAATTTCTGCTGTAACATAATGTAGACAGGGAATAAAAACTTTTTCTGAAACATTTTTTTTTTATTATTATTAACTATGGGTTTGCTCTTGACCTCAATCCAGTCCTCAGGACGAAGAAACCTACTTTCTCCAAGGAATCTGTAGGTAGTGAAAGATGATAAGCTTAATTATTATTTGTTGGTTGTATTTCCTAATATAGTAAACATTTAATAATTGTATTTATAAATCTTTAATTTCTTAAATCAATTTACTATTTCCCCCTCAAATAAATTTGTCAGCGGCTTATAATTAACGACCGGAGTGAGAGATCAAAGAACAAATAAAACAAACAGTCGATTACACTAGAATTCAGGTCGCACGCCGATCTATTCTCGAGCCTAGGTTTAATTTTATTATAGTACTCTGTAAGAAGCTACGCGGAACTCAGGTGTCAGCAATTGTGCGAGGCATTTTAAAGTGATATAGTGATCAGTGTGATATTGATGTTTGGGATACACTGCTGATAAAGGTTTCTGCGTTCAATTTATTTCTATTCGGAAAGATAATCTATCTATCCCAGAGATTTAGATCTAGAGAATCTAGTTGAAAGTGGTAATTTAAAGTGTTCCGTTGTTTAACAATACATGACATTTCCGTTGTATTTTAGGTATATTACGGAATCTAAGAGGTTAAAGAATGGGGTGTCGATTATCACGTTTTCATGGAAAAACGTGGAAAATAAAGCTTTTTTCATAATAAAACCTCAGTATTTTTAAAATTCTTCGGTTATTTCTCTCGACTACCGAAAAAGGAGAGAAGACTTAAGCCCGCTTGCGTACATATCGGTTTATTAATATTAGCCTAAAACGTGTCCGTGTGTATTATAGCTTCTTTTTTCTGAATGTTTATGTCTGTATACCGATCATTGTTTTCTAAGAAAGGATTTGCATTACCTATAAAAGTATTCTATGAAAATAGCTTGAAGGCTTTTGTAGTTTTGATGTTGGGCACTTTTTTAATTTAGGCTTTCTTTATTGAGAAATCTTTTTTAATGTGATAAGGTAGAAAATATGCCCCGAAGGGGAAGTCAGAGATTTTGCAACCTGAGAATATCTACGAATATAAGACACTTAACTATTATTATTGTAACACTTAACTACAATGTTCCAGCGAATAAACATTTAATTGAATCTGTATCTCCCTCCAGCGGTGCCCAAGGTTCAAAGACAGCACCTACAAGAAGCGCCGCGACGCCGCGAGGCGCTGCCCTACACGTTCTGGCAGGAGTCCAGCGAGACGGCGCCCGTGTTCACCTTCCAGCTGCGGCCCCGCGTCATGCAGGCCCGCGACACCTGCAAGCTGCTGTGCTGTCTCAGCGGCAGACCCACGCCCACTGTCAAGTGGTAAGTGATAACAGACTCTATTGTTAACTGCACAAGGTTCAACGATAGTTACTGCAAGGGCCGAGTGACAGGGAGAATCATGACGTTTGCTGTGCTTTCTAAATGGCAGCAGTTACACCTACTGTCAAATGGTAAGAGATAATCATCGTCGCCTCTGATGATGTACGTCCACTGCTGGACATAAGTCTCCCCCAAGGAGCGCCACAACGATCGGTCCTGCGCTGCCCTCATCCAACGGGTTCCTGCCGCCTTCACCAGGTCGTCGGTCCACCGTGTGAGGGGCCTACCCACGCTGCGTTTGCCGGTACGCGGTCGCCACTCGAGAACTTTCCACCATCGGCCATCGGTTCTGCGAGAAATGTGTCAACGCCCATTGCCACTTTAGTTTAGCAATTCTTTGGGCTATGTCAGCTACTCTGAGCCTCTACCCAGGCATTCGAGCTTCGCAATTGCGTGAACGTTTTCGTTCTAATGTCAACTCTATTACAATGAAGTTCTGGCCTCGCGATATATCGAAAATCTGAAGTCTGGGTACAGGGCCTGATTCTTCTGCCAATTTTTTCATTTCTGATTCGATATCGCTGAAAAATTAAAAGTATCTGATTTAGTTATCATATATAACAAAAAATTGCTTTCTCCCTGCCAATTTTTAAAAACTAAACAAGCTAGGCTATCTTACTTTAATAAATTAAATAACTAATGTACTCCTAATATTAAACTACCCAGGTACAAGGACAGAAAGGAGCTATCCAAGTTCGACTACTCGATGACGCACTCAGACGGCGTGGTCACCATGGAGATTATAGACTGCCGGCCCGAGGACAGCGGCAAATATAGCTGTATAGCCACCAACGTGCACGGCACCGACGAGACGTCGTGTGTCGTCATCGTTGAAGGTACTTAACATAATATCACAGTGTATTGTATCAATTGTAGTGAGCAAATTGGTAAGAAGGCGCGCGATTCTAACAAGACTGCAGATAAACGATGACCGGACTGTTCTACAATAATTATCTCGCCTCATAAGCCCAGCGATCGCTAATTTCGCAACTGTTTAGAACGCTTAGAGTTATTAATAAATTTGTACAAAAACTTGATCTATTCCAATGTTAGGGTAAACAGTTGAATTACTTTAGGGGTGATTGTACCCATGATACTGAACAACTATCCCCAAGAAACCTATAGGAAGGTGGAAATCGCAGCCTCCCCGCATCCCCTAGGTGTAAATTGTGCAAAGTAAAACCCACTAAATACAAATATTATTTCCTTCAGGCGAAGTAGTACCACCTGAGCAAGCGCAGCTTGCGCACAACTTCCTGTATTCCGGAGACAGGCGCTACATAGAGAAGCCTCTCAAACCAGCGCCGCCGCCGATCATCACCAAGACTAAGGTAACATGCGTCTCATTGCTGCTTCTTTAGTTAAATATACAGCATCAGAGGGGGCGTAGCATGGTGCGGGTGAAAACGTCATCTCGCTTCTTTTCTCTCGTTCTGTTGCGCGCCAAGTGGAAGAGAGGCAAGGCACGGTATCGCCGCGCCATGCTCCACAGCTGATTATAAATTTTCGGTGTTGATATATCGAACAAATAATTCCTGTGCCATTTTGAAACCTTCAAAATATACGCACATTCATAAATGGTATGGATACTAACAATCTTTTCAGGCGTGCCGTTGTACAAAGCATTTTGTAAGTTCTAGGATGGAATGGCGTGGATAGGCGGCTAGTTTTTCGCCTACAAATAAACTGAACAAGATATCTAATCCTTTAGTCGCCTCGTACAACGTCCAAGGGAAAAAACAACAGGGAAAAAATACGTTGATCTATTCTAAGCAATCATATCTGCCGAAGAACTGGCAACCTATGAGGAGTCAAAGTTCTAAAGTGCCGTTACTTCAGTATATTAACCTAACTTTATCTCTAGGTGACAATCGACCCACCGCCCAAGAGCCACCCGGCGCTGCGGCCGAAGATATCACCTCAGACGTCAGTGGACGCGAGCAAGAAGAAGTACGGCGCCAAGCTGGACTCTGACGCGTCCTCGAGGTCTAGGAGTACAACCAAGGAATTAGTCTGTGAGTTACTTTATCTGTTTTACTACTAATGCAATCCATGCAGACATGTTTAGGAGTAGGAGAGAGTTGTGCTCGATAGTGTTTTTTATTTTCTTGGCTGTAAGTAAAGTGAGAAATATCTTCTGACTGAAGGTTATAGTTAGGGATCGGATATTTTCATGCAAATATAACAAATGAATAAAAATAACAGGTCTTAATGGAGTAGTATGTATGTCGTATCACTATATATTTTTAACATGTGTGAAGTTAGCAGTCAAAAGTAGCACTCAAATTTTAACCCGATCAAGTTAAGAAGTCTTGGACTTGAATAAATTTTTAAAATAAAAAAAAATAAAACTGCAGTATAAAATTAAAAAAAAATCATTTTTTATTTATTTTAAAAATATGGATATGAATGGATATGGATAAGCAAAATTTATTCATATCCAGGACTTCTTAACTTGATCGGGTTATTTGAGTGCTACTTTTGACTGCTAACTTCACTCAGGTAAAAAAATATTCTGATAACACTACTCTATTAAGACCTGTTATTTTTATTCATTTGTTATTTTTGCAGGAAAAAGTCCGATCCCTAGTTATAGTCATAATCTGATAGATAGGTAGGACAGGATTGACTCATGAAAATGAAAATGTCACCACAAGGTCCACAAGATTAAATTGAATTGTGTTCTTCGTATTATCCTTTTGTTAGCTCCGATGAAAAGTGGTTGTGATCAGGCGACCTAAGTACAGTATAAGAAAGAGTATCTATTACTACATAACCTAAGCAAGACATAATATGGCAAATGTTTTATCTGAAGAACATCTAGGCACCCTGTCAATATTTTTTTTCTTTATTTACTTTGAATTTGACTTCCCATTTTGAAGAGATTTGCCGTATCCGAGATTGACTTTAGTACGTCAGTCAGGGAGGTTCAGCAATCAGCATTGATTACATAGTAAACATCCTGATACAACTACATACACATACATACATATTCTCACGCCTGTCTCCCATTGGGGTAGGTAGAGACAGCGGAACGCCACCTGCTACGATCCTGACATACCTCTCTAGCTTCCTCCACATTCATAAGACCTTTCATGCATGCTCGTCGGTTTCGGGTAGATCTGACCAGGCCCTTATTAAGCACGTCGCCAATTTGGTCCGTATATGTACGTCGAGGCCGTCCCCTTCCAACATTTCCAGTTACGCTTGCCTTATAGATTGCCCTCGTCAATCTGCTCTCATCCATTCTTCCCACATGACCAAACCATTGTAACGTTTAGCGTTATCGGTAGTTAATATAATTTAAATAAAAGGAGATTATTAGTTCTAAGTAACAATTTTATTTAAAAGTTTTATAGAAGGATACATTTGATTGCAATGGGGAAATTCATGTGCAAAATAATTACAATATTAAGGTTGATCGCAAGCATCAATTAAAGCAGGAAATCTTAACAATCTAAAATATTTAAATACGATTTACAATATGTCGGTAGGTGGTGTAGGTACCTACCTCGATAAAATAAGTGAAGAAAGGAATAGAAGTTTCTTTTTTTTTTTTTTTATGTGTGATAGGTAAGCATTTGACCCCAATCTCACCTGATGTTGAGTGATGATGAGGCCGAAGATGTAGCATGCTTACCTAGAAAGATGCCTATTCACTCTCGCCTTGAAGAGGCCCAGGTTGTATTGCTCAGGGAACAGGTCCGCAGGCAGGGCATTCCACTCCTTAGCCGTGCGCATTATAAAAGAAGAAGCAAACTTCTTCGTGCGAATTGCTGGTAGGTCAACGACATAGGGGTGGAAACCCAGTCTGCGTCTCGTCCCCCGCAGATGAAAGGGAGACGGTGGTATCAGATCGTGTAATTCAGTCGCACACTCTCCGAAATGTATCCTATAAAAAACAGACAGACAGGCTACCTTGCGACGATGCTCAAGACTTTGTAGCTTCGCCACCGAGGTTGGATCACCTATGAGCTTCCTGGCACGCCTGTCGATTGAGTCCAGCGCGGCCAGCTGGTATTGGGCAGACCCGTCCCAGAGATGGCAGCAGTACTCCATACACGATCGGACTTGTGCTTGATAAAGTTGTAGAAGCTGTCCCGGAGTAAAGTACCGTCTGACCTTCGAGAGGACGCCCAGTTTTTTCGCTGCGGTTTTCGCCATGGACTCAATGTACCGTCCGAAATTCAGATCGGACGATATTTTAATGCCAAGGAGCTCCAGGCGATCAGCTATCGGTATGGACACATTTCGGAAAGTCGGGGTCAAAGCGAAGGGACTCCGTTTTGTGGAGAAAAGGCACGCCTGTGTTTTGCTTGCGTTGAAACTGACCCGATTAGTATCACCCCAGTCGGACACAGATTCAAGGGCCAAGTTTATTCGCTGCACCATGGCCTCTCGACAAGACTGAGTAACGTCCAATTTGACCCCTGCACCGGACAGATATCTGTCAGCAACAGTGCTGTCGTCTGCATACCCAAAGGTTCCGGGCACAAGCATGTCGTTTATATGCAGCAGAAATAAAGTGGCTGACAGAACTGACCCTTGAGGAGCACCGGCATTAATAGCCATTTGATCCGATGAGTATCCATCAATGAGTACTCGAATGGATCGTTCGCTCAAGAAGTCAGCTATCCAGTTGCATAGGTCAATCGGAATTCCATATGAAGGAAGCTTGCTTAAAAGGCTTGCATGCCAGACCCTGTCAAAGGCTTTGGATATGTCAAGAGACACGGCAAGTGCCTCCCCGTATCTCTCGACAGCCTCGCTCCACAGATGAGTGGCATACACAAGAAGATCCCCCGTGGACCGTCCTGGGCGGAACCCATACTGACGGTCACTGAGGAGGTCGTTATGTTCCAGGTATGCCAGGAGCCGGTTGTTAAGTACACGTTCCATAGTCTTGCAGAGTATGGAAGTGACTGATATTGGTCTATAGTTGACAGGGTCGGCACGACTGCCTTTTTTGGGCACGGGTTGCACGTTGGCAAGCTTCCATGACCTTGGGACTACCGCAGTCTTAAGTGAGAGGCGATACAGGCGTGTTAAAACAGGAGACAACTCTGGAGCACAGGTGCGTAGGACAATCGCTGGGATTCCGTCGGGTCCGCTAGCCTTGTTCACGTCTAGAGAACGCAGGATTTTAAGAACCTCTTTTTGGCGAATGTAAACTGATGCCATTGAGCATTCAGTACGAGGAATGGTAGGTGGTGTTATATCTGAGTTCTCCAGATGCGAATTCCCGGCAAAAAGATTAGCAAATAAATTTGCTTTCTCCTCCGCCGAGTGAGCTAGCGATCCGTCAGGTTTTATTAGCGGTGGCAGGGAGGGACGGCCGAAGTTTGCTTCCACTGCTTTGGAGATGGAGATTTTTCTAGATGATTTGCAGTAAGAATACCAAACATAAGCATCTATAATTGATGAAATAATGAAGTATTAAAGGTGATTATAATGATTAATTAGCTACAGTTAGCACACAGTTATATTTCTAAGATTAATAAAATATTGCAACACTCACCCAGTCCGGGGAATAATTGATTTTAATATTTATATTAGTTTTAAAAGATTAAATCGGCACACAGCACTGAGATTAACTGATTTCTAATATAATCAGAACAATATGTTAGAATTAGGTGAACGCAGTGTTGTCGCGGTGCTGGCGCAGGCAAAAGTGACCGACGGTTTATCCGCCCCTCACCTCAGCCTTCCCGCAGTGACGTAGTAGGGTCTTTGATTATACGTAAGCGTTACACCATCTCAACATACCTTTCTCTATTTTTGTCACTACATCCTCTTTCAGACCACAGTGTTCTCTAATAAAACTATTTTTTAATTTATCCATCACATTTACACCACACATACTTCTCAATGAGCTCATTTCCACTGCGTTAATCCTACTTTCATGCGTCTTCTGCTATAACTTATTTTCGTTCCCCCACAGTACCAGCATCAGACTCGACGATGTGCAAGCCATCGTTCGCACGAGCCCTGCCCGACGTGCTGCAGGCTCGTGACGGAGCGCCCCTGCTACTGTCCTGCGCAGTGCGAGGCGACCCCGACCCCAGGGTCGAGTGGCTCAAGAACGGCAAGCCCCTACACTCCTCTGAGGTTAGTGTTCACCGCTAGATTGGCTATAACCAGTGTTATCATCTCTACAAGCGTGAAATGCAGCAAATTATTCTTTGAAAAAGAGTAGAATAAAGTAAATGGTTAACACGCCCGTCATATCGAACATTAAAATCGCAATCTAACGTCTAGTTCTGATTTTTTTATATGTTGTTAGGACCACTACCAGTAGCGTATATCCAAGTTTGCAGCTTCGAAAGACCTGTGATAACTTTGCAGCACTCGAAAAAATATCCCGTTTTTTGGTTTTTTGCTTACATGTCGAAGTCTATTAGTCGTATCGAAAAGTTTTCGTTTAATTTAATCAAAGTATGTATGGAAAAAATCACCCAGCATGAGTGAGTGAGAGAGGAATATACCGCTGCTTACCGTCTGCCTCCTCCCGTATCATCGAGAATGGGTAAAGTTAACAATCCATACTGTTCGTACTGTTTCTAAAACCGTGGTTTCATTTTGTTGCACAGGTCGTGGACCTTAAATACAAGAACGGCGTGGCCTCGCTGGCGATAGGCGAGGTGTTCCCCGAGGATGAAGGCGAGTACTCCCTGAAGGCCATCAACAGCCAAGGGGAGTGCGAGACCAAGTGCAAAGTTACCGTCAAGCGTGAGTATAATTCGTTATTTGTTCTACAATCATACACATTCATAGACATTTTATAAAGAAATTAGATGTTGTCGAGGCAGGTTCCTAATTTTAAAAGGTTGCATTCTATTTTTACCTTCTTCTCCTTCTTGTGGAGCCATCTCCTATCGGAGATTGGCTATCATTAGAGCTATTCAGACCCTGGAGACTGCAGTCCTGAATAGTGAGGTGGTATTTATATCGAATCATTCATCCAGGCATCCGCCATCTCCTTAAAATTGTCCCCAGTAGAATAATCTGGACAAGTTGGTATTTTTCAGTTCTCGGGTTTTTGCCTTCCAGAAAAAAAAAATTCAGAAATTCCTATTTTTTTCGAAAGCCGATCTTTAAATGTTCATCTGTTCTAGGGCGAGCGCACATTATCAGAAATTTCTGTCATAAATATCCCGCCCACCAATCAGAGTCGACGGATGGTCCGACGAAATTCCGTACGTCGATTCTCATTGGTGCGCGCGATTATTCAGTCAGAAATTTCTGATAATGTGCGGCCGTCCTAAAACTCATCTTTAGCATATTAAAGGCTACAGAATTAAATGAAGATTTGATAATGAATGCAAAATACAACCTCCTTCATCAAAATCTCCGAATGTGCAACAAATTGTTGCCCGTTAACGATTTCCGGAGCAATTCTGACTTCTGATTTGAACTTTAAATTAAAAATGAACTGTATTATTTAATTACCTATCTCCCTGAACTCTCTAACCACAATAGAGAGCACAAACTAACATGAAAGTGTGGTTGCAGCAATGGACGGTAGTGCGGCGGCGCCGGGTGTAGTGAAGACAGGCGACAAGCCGCCCAGGATAGTGGACCACACGCTCTCACAGATCGTCGCCGACGGAGACGCGGTCACGCTCTCCTGCAGGTAAACACAATATAGCACTCATAATCATCATCATCATCATT
Organism: Agonopterix subpropinquella; assembly: GCA_922987775.1. Lineage (NCBI taxonomy): Eukaryota > Metazoa > Arthropoda > Insecta > Lepidoptera > Depressariidae > Agonopterix > Agonopterix subpropinquella. The sequence goes on along the minus strand of OV277716.1, from coordinate 5,488,591 downwards.
TCAGCCTTTTTTTATACGTCCACTGCTGGACGTAGGCCTCCCCCAAAAGGGAGGTTTAGCCATAATTACCACGCTTGAGATTGGCGATCGAAGTTGGGTGTTAATATAATCGGAGAATGCTGCTACCCATCCTCCGGTTAATCCCTTTAGTCACCTTTTACGACAGCCTTTTACGGTTTGGGCAATATTCTTGGCCGGCACCACACGGCGGCATATTAGCTGAAAATTATGGTTTATAGCAGTCCCTTCTATACGTGCCGGGTGCCCCTTTTTTTCTGCACTCTCCAGTAGCCAGTGTCTTCCTGTAAGCCTCGCATGCCGAGCAAGAGATAATAAAACCGGTCAAGTACGAGTCGGGCTACTCGCGCACCGAGGGTTCCGTACCACACCACCACAGGACACAACAATATTAACTTAGAAAAAAACACTTTTTTGTCCGGGACCTTTAGCGCGAGACCGACTCACACTTGTCCGGATTTTAGTATTTGTTGTTATTCTGTAGAGTTTGCTCTATAATCACACTAAGTTTGACGCTTGTATGTATTACCGTTTTTACGATAGAGCGTGAAGAAAAAACGTTGATAAAAACTAGTTTCTTGTTGAGAACCCCCCTTAATTTTAAACTATTTGAACTAACTGAAACTATCATCATCATCCTATAATGTCCGATTGCAGGGTACAGGCCTGAAAGATAGTGTATGTACATGTACATTAAATAGTCTAGACATTAGTCCACCATGCGTTCAATGCAGATTGGTAGACTTCACATCACATGCGATGCGCATCAGAATACCTTATTCAGCGTATGCAACCTGCATATCCTTACGATGTTTTCCGTCACCGTTTGAGAGCAGTCGGTATTACGTACGTAGAAAAACACATTGGTACATGGCATATCGTCTTTGTGGACCCTTTGATTGCTAAATGACTTCGGGTTTTGACGGGGACTTGTCGAAGATTGACGAGTGGAATTATTTTTTTGGTAGTACTGTAAAGTGGACTAATATTGCAGGATCGTCGGAGCGGAGAGGTTCGACGTGGTATGGCTGCACAACAACAAGGAGATCAAGCCCTCCAAGGACTTCCAGTACTCCAGCGAGGCCAACATCCACAAGCTGACCATCGCCGAAATATTCCCTGAGGATGCCGGTACGTTGCGACACCTCGCTGATATTTGTTACTTTAAAATAATTTTGATACGAATTCCCATAAAAACCCAGTGTAGACTTTAAAGCATTTCTGAAGGAGGTTCTACAGACCATCAAACTGAACAACTTTCACTATGAGATCAACATGGAAATCACGAAAAAAAATACAGCGTGTAAACATAAAAGTATGAAAAAAATACTTTAATGTTTGAAATGTAGACTTACAAAAAACTGTGTAGTGTCTAGTCTTCATAATAAAAGTCCGGGCACGATTCTTGTACTTTGAACGGAACGAGACGATCTGTGTGACAATGTTCAAGTTATTTATTGTTATCCAGTGTTATGAACCTACCTATAATGTCCTTTTAAGTTGTTTTATATTTCTGTAAAGCAAGTCTAACCGCACTGTTTCCCGCAGGTGTATACACGTGCGAGGCATTCAACGACGCCGGGGAATCATTCTCATCGTGCACGATAGTTGTGTCGGTACCCGGAGAGACACCCCCCGGCCCGCACTACTCCGCCTTCCCCGCCTCCGCCACCGTCTGCCCCGCCGAGCCCGCCGTGTTCAGCGCCGGACTAGACAAGGTAACTATACTGACACCTACAGCACCGGGAGACACCCCCGGCCCGCACTACTCCGCCTTCCCCGCCTCCGCCACCGTCTGCCCCGCTGAGCCCGCCGTCTTCAGCGCCGGACTCGACAAGGTAACTATACTGACACCTACAGTACCGGGAGACACCCCCGGCCCGCACTACTCCGCCTTCCCCACCTCCGCCACCGTCTGCCCCGCTGAGCCCGCCGTCTTCAGCGCCGGACTCGACAAGGTAACTATACTGACACCTACAGTACCGGGAGACACCCCCGGCCCGCACTACTCCGCCTTCCCCGCCTCCGCCACCGTCTGCCCCGCTGAGCCCGCCGTCTTCAGCGCCGGACTCGACAAGGTAACTATACTGACACCTACAGTACCGGGAGACACCCCCGGCCCGCACTACTCCGCCTTCCCCACCTCCGCCACCGTCTGCCCCGCTGAGCCCGCCGTCTTCAGCGCCGGACTCGACAAGGTAACTATACTGACACCTACAGCACCGGGAGACACCCCCCGGCCCGAACTACTCCGCCTTCCCCGCCTCCGCCACCGTCTGCCCAGCTGAGCCCGCCGTCTTCAGCGCCGGACTCGACAAGGTAACTATACTGACACCTACAGCACCGGGAGACACCCCCCGGCCCGAACTACTCCGCCTTCCCCGCCTCCGCCACCGTCTGCCCAGCTGAGCCCGCCGTCTTCAGCGCCGGACTCGACAAGGTAACTATACTGACACCTACAGCACCGGGAGACACCCGTACTACTCTGTAACTTAGCAAGTCAATGCCTGCAGCCAATAGAAGCGGAGACACAATGTGCAGGGATTGACCAATTCGATTTAAGAATTGTGGAATTAAAAACTACTGGTTGGTCCATTCCCTGGAAATTTCGTCGTAGGTGCAGCCGCGCTAAATCAGCAAATCAGGACAGTCCAGATGTAATGGCTGCGAAAGGGAGCCACCTTTCGACCTGGTCGAGAACGGTCCGACCCGGTACTAAGAGTGCTCTACCCTACCGCTGTTTGGAAGCTGCGACGTGCTATGTCGGGTCACCGCTTCGACATCTATCCTCATGTTTCTTCTTCAGAGTGGTATCGGGATCGGGATGATCTATTCCATGGGTAATAGTGGTTGCATTCGTCACATAAATTGGGTGGGTAAACCATGACAAAGAACAGTAACAGTCTAGAAAGAAACATCCAGACACTGGTTCGTTCCGGCAATGACCTCAATCAGTTTAAAACAGCGTAATTAACATACTCCCTTTTCCTCCACAGCCACCACTACAACTTCAATGGCTGAAGGACGGCAAGCCAATCGATGAAACGTCGCCCCGGTACCGATTCACGATGGAAGGCACTTCCCGGTACCGGCTTGAGATAGCCAAGTGTACCGCGGACGACAGCGGGCAGTACCAAGCCCGCGCGGTCGGTACCAAGGCAGACTCCTGCGCAGCCTTCTATCTAAACGTCGCCGACATTAATTAATGGACTGATTCAATACTGAGCTTTTTATACAACAAGTTCGTTTTTTTATATACAACAAAACAAAATATATTTATTAATTTATTGTCTAAGTTAAGTGTTATCCTGTCGCTGCGAGATTGTCTCTATTTATTTCTTTTCTTTTTGGTTAAAATCCGATCTAACTTTAAAAGCTTGTTAATCAATGTTGCAATGGATTTGTAAGTTCGTTTTTTTAACAAACTCGATCCTCCTTTCGGTATTTATTGGCGCCACCACTTAGTATCGTCAGGACGATCGTCTTCGAACGGAATCTGTAATATTATTTTTATATTTTAACTGTATTATTTAATTGTACATAATTTAATTTATATCATGTGACCGCGTAATTTATAAATAAATATGTATACCTAAAAAATTTATTTATGTCGTATCATTTTTGAATTTATTCGTAACAACCAACAGTTTGTTATATCTTTGGTTTAAATATACGGAAATTACTCTTTTATTATAAATGTGAAATTAATTTTATCTGTTTTTCTGTTAATCAATTAACCGTTTTTGATGGAACTGGGTATAGAGATGAATCCTGAGGAAAGATGTAGTATAAATTTTGAAACCTAAACGTCAACCACCAGGAAACCACCCTTATAATTTCCGTATATTAAACTGTAGTCTTTGCTTATAATATACTACTAGTCATTCACTTCGAGTTGGCCGTTACCTCCCTTCCCGCTTCCCCGCACCGCACCCCTAAGAGACCCTAATAAACGCAATTTTATAACCTTTAGCAACGCAATCACGTATGGTACGTCCGTCCCGGTCACTAATATTGCTTTTAATTTTAAATTTTTATTTGCCTTTTATATAATTTTTTGTCGACGGGACCAATTAATGTGCCTGTGAGGAAATTTTGTAACGGTCATCGACGGCCAACTGGTCGTGAACGGGTAGTACATACTACCACAGAGTACTATAACTAATTATAGTAATTACTCACAACTAATCGATGACCTATAGGTACTTATGATAGGTTTAGTACCCAATTATACCAAATTTTTTAAATAAATTTGTTTATAAAAATCGCTTTTTTTAATCCAAATGTAGTCATCATCATCATGTCGTATGGCATTTTTAACCGACTTCAAAAAAGGAGGAGGTTTCTCAGTTCGACCGTATATATATATTTTTTTTTTTTATGTGTGTTCGCGGATAACTTCGTCGTTTATGAACCGATTTCAATGATTCTTTTTTTGTTGGAAAGGAGATATCCCAAGTGAGGTCCCATGATAAGGAAACCAGGATCTGATGATGGATCCCAGAGATATCGAGGGGAACCTTCGAAAATCGTAGTGCCGACTAGTGCGTTTGTTAATTTAAAGCACTACTATTAAATCGAACTAATGAATTTGCCACTGAAAATTGTGAAATAAACAAAATTTTAACAAAAAAATTAAAACCGCCTTCAAAAAACTAAAAAGTTACAAAATAATATTGCAGCCGATGACTTTCCCGTTCGCATCATAAGAACATTAATTTGTTTTATAGAAGTCGGTGTCAAGCCAAGCCAAAAAATGCAAGCCCTGTCGCGAATCATACCGGCTTGACAGCGACTTCAATAAAACAAATTAATGTTCTTATGATGCGAACGGGAAAGTCATCGGCTGCAATATTATTTTGTAACTTTTTAGTTTTTTGAAGGCGGTTTTAATTTTTTTGTCTTCCTGCTTGGATCCGGGGAAGTCTAAATTTGCCATCAAAATGTAGTGGGTAGCGCCATCTGTGAAAACTTATAATATTCTCAGCGGCCTAATGCATGACCAAACTTAGTTTATTAGTTCCAGCAATGGCCACCACGAAAAGCAACCAACGTTTTGGTTCCGCCTTTTATCGCTAGATGGAGCTAAAAGGTTCTTTTCTTTCTTTTCCAACCCATGATGAGTTCAAAATACCAGAAGTGCGATTTTTGAAAATCATACGAGCGACTTGGCAGTAGAAAATGTTAAAATTACTATGGAGATTATACATCTTTCTACTGCCAAGTCGCTCGTATGATTTTCAAAATTCGCACTTTAGTGCCCTTCCCAATCGTATTGAACTCATGGGTATTAGATTAGAGAGAGGCTTTTCTATGAGATTCAAAAACCGTTCAAGCACACCGGTGACATTCAAAAATCGCACCCCAGGGTTGCGATTTTTGAAACTCATACTTCGATCTCGGCAGTTGAAAATGTCAATATTGGGTAAGTATTATGGAAATATGCATCTTTCTACTGCTGATTGTTTGGACTGAACATGTTTGCTGAAAAACTAGCTACCGACAGGATAATCAAGTTCTGGAACAGAGACCTCGAACTAGCAGGCGTAGTATGGCGTCCTTTCAGTGCTAGACTGACGACCTAAAAAAGGTCATCATCGTCACCCTATAAATGTCCCACTGCAGGGAACATGCCTACCCTCTTATGGGCATTAATCCACCACGCTTGCCCAATGTGTATTGGTAGACTTCACATACACATCAGAATTTCTTCTTCAGAGTATGCAGGTTTCCTCACGATGTTTTCCTTCACCGTTTGATTTGAGCAGTCGGTATTACGTTACATAAGTTAGAAAAAACTCATTGGTCAAACTCGACGCTCTGAGTCTGAACAAAGGTTGGTGGCGCGCCTTAGGGGAGGCCTATGTTCAGCAGTGGACGATCACAGGCCAATAACCGGGTCATGTATAGGCAGACCACCAGCATTGTTGGTCCGATGACATTGTGAGGGTGTCGGGTTCGCATTGGATCAGTCACTGGACCTAGGCACAGTATAAGACAGTAATCTATCTTCATACAATGGTACCAAACGCGGCTTGTATGTGTGCTCGCCAGTACGTACGCCTCGTAGCACGCACACACTGACGATATCTAAGGCAGCCAAGGCAGCGCCAGACGGGGCTACGCGGAGATATTGTCAGTGTGTGCGTGCAACGAGGCGTACGCCGCGTTTGGGTACATTGTATGAAGATGGGATTACTGTCTTATACTGTGACCTAGGGGTGGCGCAATAAAAAGGAGGCCATGCCCAGCTGTGGGTTGATGTGCGCTTAAGTTATTGATATCCTGCCTGCATGGCTAGCATGGCAGCGTGATACAGCGCTATCAGGCCTTCGCTCTTTCTATTTGCGCGCGAACGATCGAGATAAAAGGCTTGTGATATAGCCGTATCACGTGCAACATGCTAAGCCTTGAGCGGGGCTAGTACGCCAACCCGCGATAGCGATATTTAAGGGTTAGTCCATCTAGTTATACTATTAGTTATACAATATAACAGAATGGACAAAAAAAATCCTATTTGTTATACTGCTCAATATAACTTATTGGATTCAAAAAAACAATAGAGGTTTGTCCATGTAGTTATACCTACATATAAACAGCTATAACTTGTAGTGTGTGACTGTGTGTGTGTGTATGTGTGTGTGTGTCTGTGTTTGTTTTAAGTACTATCCGAGGACTCGCACCTGAATACACAAGGAACACCCGAGGACCTTTTCAAAGCGAGGACTTTTTTGTGGGTCCTCGGATCGACCTGACCACATAACGGTCTTTATCGTGCGATTTTGAACCTTTCTGTACTTGTAACAAGGAAATCTGTCAAAGTCCTCAGTTTAGTCATGGGGAGTCAGGTTTGAGTGTGAGGAAGTGTGTGAGGTAGAGGGCGCCACCATCGAGTTTTTACACACCTGATTTACACTTTTGTCCGGTTCTGGTACCAAATCGAGGACTTGTGTGTAAAACTTAACACAGATGTCCTCGTATTGGTAGCTTTTCCTGACATTGTGTGTAAAGCGTAATTTTCCGACCAACTGAGGACCGAGTGTGAAATTTTCTGTCCTCGTTTTGATAAAATATGTGAGTGTGATGTGACTATTATTAATTATATTGCTAGTAACATAATAAATTTATTAACGATAAAATTTTAAATCTTTTTGATAGCATATCATATGCTCATGACTATATTCCCCGAGGCGGTAGTCAGAGATATTCTGAAACTTCAGAACATCCACGTTGTACTAGTAGTACCGAAACTCTGTTCAGTGTGACGGGGAGTAAGCCCGTCGCCACTTGTAATGGACAGTAGGTACAATACATGCCTCGAAATTGAAGCACGCAGGTTTCCTCACGATGTTTTTCTTCACCTAAAAGTCAGTGGTGTTACAAATCGTACATAAATTCCGAAAAACTCATTGGTAAGTACGAGTCGGCATGGACGGGGATCGAACCATCGCCTCCTGCACGGCAGGCAAGGTTACTCGCCACTGAACCACCACAGCTTCTTTTCAAAAATCTTTTAGGATAATGTACAAAAATCAAAAATACTACAGATTTTCGCAATAATGAAAATTCAAAACGAAAAATTGCTACTGCAGCTAAGGTAAGTACCCATTACAAAAGCCTAAAATCAATTTTTTATGTAATACTTTTATCGGTACCTAATTATTCTACTTTTAACAATATCGAAATAAAAGTAGAAGTGGCAGTTTTTTTTTCTTTGTTCTTTATTTATAATTTATAGGGTCCTTCTTAATATGCTGACACTTTTGAAGGGGATGATCAGACCGTCAAACTGAACTACTTTTTCTATGGCACCAACATCAAAAGAGCGAAAAAAAATCTGCGCTTCCATATGAAACTGCAAATCTACTCGAGCCTAATGTATGGGAAAGCAGTTTTTTTTCGCGATTTTGATATTGTTTGTTGTTTTGCGAGTTTTTTGTAAGCGTGGAAAAAATTCGATGCTGGCTCCCTCTACTTCACCCACTGCCTCACTCTCCAACCTGACTCCCCATGACTAAACCGAGGACTTTTCCTCGTCCTCGCTTTGAAAAGGTCCTCGGATGTTGCTTGTGTATTCAGGTGCGAGTCCTCGGATAGTACTTAAAACAAACAGACCCCCACACACACCTAGGTACACACTAGGTGTGTGGGGGTCTATTTGTAAGTACTAACTGAGGACTCGCACCTGAATACACAAGGAACATCCGAGGACCTTTTCAAAGCGAGGTTTGTTGTAAGCGTGTAAAAAATCGATGGTGGCGCCCTCTACTTCACACACTTCCTCACACTCCAACCTGACTCCCCATGACTAAACCGAGGACTTTTCCTCGTCCTCGCTTTGAAAAGGTCCTCGGATATTGCTTGTGTATTCAGGTGCGAGTCCTCGGATAGTACTTAAAACAAACAGACCCCCACACACACCTAGGTACACACTAGGTGTGTGGGGGTCTATTTGTAAGTGCTATCTGAGGACTCGCACCTGAATACACAAGGAACATCCGAGGACCTTTTCAAAGCGGATGACTGAACCGAGGACTTTGTCAGATTTCCTTGTTACAAGTACAGAAAGGTTCAAATAGCACAATAAAGACCATTATGTGGTCAGGCCGATCCGAGGACCCACAAAAAAGTCCTCGCTTTGAATAGGTCCTCGGATGTTCCTTGTGTATTCAGGTGCGAGTCCTCGGATGGTACTTAAAACAAATAGGCCCCTACACACACACACACATATACCTACCTACCTACCCACCCAACTACGTACGCACGCACATAATTATATAGGGTCCTTATTAATGTGCTGGCTGGCTGACACTTTTTTAAGGGGATGATTAGACCGTAAAACTGAACAACTTTCTCTATGGCACCGACATCGAAATCGCGAAAAAAATCTAATCTTCCATACAAAACTGCAAATCTACTCGAGCCTAACGTATGGTACAGCTGTTTTGTTCGCGATTTCGATATTGGTCCTATGGAGAAAGTTGTTTAGTTTGATGGTCTGATCAGCCCCTTAAAAAAGTGTCAGCTGCTTGACATTTTTGAACGATTTCAGCAGGTTAATAATTTTTTGTTTTGTTTGTTAATGAATTTGGTACCTTAGGGTTGGGACTCGAATTTAATATTCACCGATCACACGCCTGCCTTGGATAGGTTAATGCAGGGGGTTCTCAAGAAGGTCTTAAATTTGTCCTATGGACGGGCGTATTTGGTCTCAGGCTTTTCTTCCCATACATTTTGGTGGTTTAGGAATTAGAAAGGTGTCCGTAATCGCTCTCCCAGCTTACTTGTCGTCCGTACTTAGTGTGCGACGTCTTCATGGAATTATTATTGACCCATCACTGGGTACCGTGGAAGTGACGCACTTGTCAGATGCAGAGTCTGCTTTGCGTGAGATGTGTTCAAACAGTGAGCCTCCGGAAAATCGTGCTTCTCAGAAAGAGTGGAATGAGCCTCTCAGTAAGTTAAGGTATACCAGGATTTACTAGACGGCAGCGCAAGCTTGCGGGCTGGACCCGTCTTTTAGCGGTTGTTGAGGGTGAATCTGGTATGTAGTATCTGGTGTGGGGACTTTACCGGACAAGACCACTTTGACCTTGGCCATCTGTTTGAGACTGGGGGCTAGATCGGTTCATCCGTATGTTTGCCAGTATGGTGAGGGTGTTGGACAGCTCGGTCAACAATTTCGAATGTGCCTGCGGTACGTGAGCGACGGCTCACCAGGCATTATACGTAATTATGGAAAGGCTCCTGACAAAGCCCTACGGCTTTGGAAGTTGGGAAGGTTTGGGACGCGACTTGTGTGGACACATTGGCGGCGTCGCATATTGGTCGAACATCGTCGGGCGCGGTTGCTGCTGTCATCAAAATGCCGGAAATAATTATGTTGATATTGGAGAGGGGTAGAATGTTTGTTCCTTTGGGAGTGTAGACCCTGTGACCACGGGAACCCGATGTCAAACAGCTTGTTAAGGAAATTTCAGCGCCTCTTATACAGGCCACTGGTGATAAGTAAGACGCATTGGTAAAAATTGATATCAAAGACCTGTCGAAATTGAATTCATTAGCAAGAGAATGGCCGAATACGTATTACAAAATTCTAACAACTTTAGAAACTCCGGATTATTCGTTTCAAAAATATTAAGCAAAGCAGAATTAGAGGAAAAGAGAGTACTTAAACAAAAATTACAAGAGGCTTGCCGAAATGGACACTATGCAATAATCCGCCAGAATAAACTATATATAGATGGCAACCAGTATCTCGGAGAAAAAGACGCCCGAAAGTCAGACTAACCACCAAAAACACGGGAACCATGGACTACTGAAAAAGACGATACAAACTGTTCCTTTCGAAACTAAGCTAAACATTGTCTTCCAAAATATGCGTAGCTTAAACAATAAGAAACACCTTCTCGAAGCATTTCTAGAAGAGGAAAAACATTTTCACGCTTTATGCATATCTGAAACCTGGCTAACAAAGGGGAAAATCGACTTACTTCAGATACCTGGATACACCCTTGCTTCGGAATACTCCAGACAAAACTACGAAGGGGGAAGCGTCTGCATTCTACTGCGAAATGGTTGAAGGTTGAGTAATGCATTCAGAGCTAGCTCGGGGCTGGTGGACATAGCGCCTGTTATGATTAGGCACGCAGTCCTTTGAAGGCTATTGAGTTTGTCTATTGTGGTTTTTTGGAGGGTCTTTTTATACCAGATAGCTGGGGCGTAGCATACGATTGGCCTAACTATGGCGGTGAAAAGCCAGAGGGCTTGATGATCTGATGATTTCAAATTATTATTGTGGGTATCAGTGTGGGTGTTGTAAGGGTACCTAATCTTTGCGAAAAGAATTGAGATCCCACCAATAAAACTTCATACAAAAATGTAGCCGAGACATAAAACTTAAAAAAAAGAGATCTTTTGTAGGCCAAATCTTGAATAAGTCTTCTCCCCTTCTGCGCTAACTCAGGGACTCGAAGTGAATCTTGGCCTCTGACCGCAAAAAAGGCCTTTCATCTCTTTTCTGTGCTATCTTAGTCCAGTTTGGCACCTCGAGATCTTTCATCGAACAGCAATTGGAGTACGTTTCTAACCAAGCTCCGTGATAGTCGCGCGCCCTACCTACCGTGTGGCTGACCCGGTACGACACGCTCGTATTCTAAGTATTCTATAAAAAAAAAGAGAAAAAAATTCATTCTAATCGAAATTGTAATACCTACTTGAACTACTCAGATATTCAATCTTAATTAGTAATTATAAAGTTTTGTAACCGCTCTTCGGGAGATACTCCCGGACTTATCCGGTATTTGAAATCATCAGATCATCAAACCACACAGTTTAAGCAGGCAGTACTTCTTACCATCAGGACTGATAAGTTGGACCCTGAAACTTGGTTCAAAAGTGTTTGCGCTGCAATGCGGCCCGCCCTAATATGCGCTTGCTTACCTTAAACATTCACTAAAATTTTAGAAAAGAAAACATAAACATACAAACAAAACAAAAAACAAACATAAAACATATCTGGAAGGCATAGGTAGATGCAGGCATGCAGGCGAACGTCCGCACTCAACATAATTTCGGCACAAACTAGCCTGGCCATCTTCTCTAAAACGGAACAACTCCCGACGCACAGGTAGTGTCAAAAAATGAAGTCAGAATGAAAATTTTTTTTTGTTCACCGACGGACACGAGGGACCGTTCTTGTTGGCGTGAAAATGAAGAAGTCCCCAGCAGTGAGTTTTACCGAGATGATGAATGATTTGATGACCGACGAACAGGGTCGACAATTCGACATGCTTTAAACTTATAAAAAAATGGCCTTCTTTTTTCTTTGATAAGTGCCGACAATTTATTTATTTATTAAACAATTACACAGCTTCACAGATGAACTCCAATACACCATGCAAGTAAGACAATGGATGATATATGTCCTCGCTCTCTACAAGCTGTGCTCCAAACATTTTCTCAGTTTTTTTTATGGTTTGTCTAACAGAAAATCCTCAAATTAATAGTACTTAGCGCAGGTTTTTGTGTAAAAAAAGGTCCTCAGATGTGCACCATCGGGCAGGTTGACGAGGTCCTCGAATGGTTTAACACGCCGTTTTTTGTCCTAGCTTCGTGCGAGCTGGGCCCAAAAACGTCCGCAGTTTGTTAATGGCTTGTCTAAAACGCACAACATCCTTGAATAGAACTTAGCGCAGGTTTCTGTGAAAGCGAAAGGGCCCTCAGATTGGCGTCACTGGGCATAAGTTTAACACACCGTCCCAATCACATAATAAGGTGGATGATAAATTAAAAATATTTTCTATAATGTTGTAAAATCTGAAACACCAAGTGTCCAGATGTAGAAGCTGGTCCTACTTGGCTAATTTGAGAAAGTATATTTAATTTAAGCATTGTAATGATTTATTACCGTAAATAACAACAAAAGGCTTCGTCATAGGTAAATACATCACTCACATCCACAACAGGCTTCGTCAAAGAAAATACATCACTCAGATCGACAATTTGTTTCGTCAATAAATAGATTCGGAAAAAGCTTCGTCAATTTCTATATAAAAATGTTAAAAGGGGGGACCTACAACTTATAAAACCCCTCCAAAGCTCCCTGAGGGACGGTTCCAAGAACGCTGGCAGCATTCCCCCTCTGTATCGCAAAGCTTATGCGCTGACAGAGATAACTGACAGCCCTCTTATCACCAGTGGTCTGTATAAGGGGCGCTGACATCTCCTTAACAAGCTGTTTGGCATCGGGTTCCCATGGTCCCAGGGTCTCCCTCTACTCCCAAAGGAACAAACATTATACCCCTCTCCAATATCAACATAATTATATCCGGCATTTTGATGACAGCAGCAACCGCGCCCGACGATGTTCGACCAATATGCGACGCCGCCAATGTGTCCCACACAAGTCGCGTCCCAAACCAAAGACCTTCCCAACTTCCAAAGCCGTAGGGCTTTGTCAGGAGGCTTTCCATAATTACGTATAATGCCTGGTGAGCCGTCGCTCACGTACCGCAGGCACATTCGAAGTTGTTGACCGAGCTGTCCAACACCCTCACCATACCGGCAAACATACGGATGAACCGATCTAGCCCCCAGTCTCAAACAGACGGCCAAGGTCAAAGTGGTCTTGTCCGGTAAAGTCCCCACATTGGCCGATGATCAGGCCTGCAACCACATACTAGATTCACCCTCAACAACTGCTAAAAGACGGGCCCGGTCCCGCAAGCTTATGCTGCAGTCTAGTAAATCCTGGTATACCTTAACTTACTGAGACTCATCCCACTCTTTCTGAGAAGCACGATTTTCCGGAGGCTCACTGTTTGGACACATCTCACGCAAAGCAGACTCTGCGTCTGACAAGTGCGTCACTTCCACGGTACCCAGATATGGGTCAATAATAATTCCATGAAGACGTCGCACACAAAGTACGGACGACAAGTAAGCTGGGAGAGCGATACCGGACTCCTTCCTGATTCCTAAACCACCAAAACGTATTGGAAGAAAAGACTGAGACCAAATACGCTCGTCCATAGGACAAATTTAAGACCTTCTTGAGATTCCCCTGCATCAACCTATCCAAGGCAGGCGTGTGATCGGTGAATATTAAATTCGAGTCCCAACCCTAAGGTACCAAATTCATTAACAAACAAAACAAAAAATTATTAACCTGCTGAAATCGTTCAAAAATGTCACGCAGCTGATACTTTTTTTAGGGGATGATCAGACCATCAAACTAAACAACTTTCTCCATGGGACCAATATCAAAATGGCGAAAAAAACAGCTGTCCCATACATTAGGCTCGAGTAGATTTGCGGTTTTGTATGGAAGAGTAGATTTTTTCGCGATTTCGATGTCGGTGCCATAGAGAAAGTTGTTCAGTTGTACGGTCTGATCATCCCCTTAAAAAAGTATCAGCCAGCCAGCATATTAAGATGGACCTTATACAACGTGTTAATGAATAAGCGCAAAACCTCATACACCCCAACTGATTTATAACAAAATAATTCGATTGAAACAATAATTTCATTATTTTGATACTTACAATTTTATGTTATTCGCATTTTAAGTTTTGAGGCAGAAATGATTTGTTATCATTTCAGCAATGAATCAAAGCGCTGACGTACTCATGGATACATTTTAATGATCTTGTTTTGGTGGTAAGTAGGGTGAGGGTGCCAGTGGGGCGGGTGAACATCGGGTTCAGTAAATTTTAAATTTTACAAACAGATTATTTGATATTTTCAAAAAAAAAAAAACATGTTGAAACAATGATAATTCGATTCTAAACAAACCATTTTCCAGTTTTGCGTTAATTCATTAAAACGTTGTATAATTATGTGCGTGCGTACGTACGCACGCAGGTAGTTGGGTGGGTAGGTAGGTAAGTATATGTGTGAAGGTGTGTGTGTTTGTGTGTAGCTATTTGTTTCAAGTACCATCCGAGGACTCGCACCTGAATACACAAGGAACATCCGAGGACCTTTTCAAAGCGAGGACTTTTTTGTGGGTCCTCGGATCGGCCTGACCACATAATGGTGGTTTATGGTCTTTCTCTCTATTTGAACCTTTCTGTACTTGTAACAAGGAAATCTGACAAAGTCCTCGGTTCAGTCATCCGCTTTGAAAAGGTCCTCGGATGTTCCTTGTATATTCAGGTGCGAGTCCTCAGATAGTACTTACAAATAGACCCCCACATACCTAGTGTGTACCTAGGTGTGTGTGGGGGTCTGTTTGTTTTAAGTACTATCCGAGGACTCGCACCTGAATACACAAGCAACATCCGAGGACCTTTTCAAAGCGAGGACGAGGAAAAGTCCTCGGTTTAGTCATGGGGAGTCAGGTTGGAGAGTGAGGAAGTGTGTGAAGTAGAGGGCGCCACCATCGACTTTTTTCCACGCTTACAACAAACTTTCTCTATGGGACCAATATCGAAATCGGACCCATCTTCGATTCATCGCCCTATTCCCTTTACTCCCATTTTTCCCGAATTCCCCTTAATATGAGTCTTTGCGGTATACTTGATAGCTTTGGAAAATTTGTACTTTTCTTTGGAACCAACATCGAAATCGCGAAAAAAAGTCAATTGTCCCATACATTCGGAATTGAGTAGGTCTAGGTATAGTATGTGTGTTGTTTTGCATTGAAATCCTACTAATA
This sequence comes from Agonopterix subpropinquella, assembly GCA_922987775.1. Classification (NCBI taxonomy): domain Eukaryota; kingdom Metazoa; phylum Arthropoda; class Insecta; order Lepidoptera; family Depressariidae; genus Agonopterix; species Agonopterix subpropinquella. The sequence goes on along the minus strand of OV277716.1, from coordinate 5,473,413 downwards.
TTTTAAACGCGAAAGTTTGTATGTATGGATGTTTGTTACTCTTTCACGCTAAAACGGCTGGACCGATTTCGATGAAACTTGGCATATAGACAGTTCATAGCCCAGAATAACACATAGGCTACATATTATTATTAACAACTAGTAGCTGATATTTTTTTTGCGATTTTGACATTGGTCCCATCCCATTATCCCATAGAGAAATTTGCTCAGTTTGATGGTCTTATTTATAATCCCCTTAAAATAGTATCAGCCAATTCTGTTGAATCTTATAAATTATAATCTTTGTCCTCTAGTTTTGCGCAGATTTCTTTGTTAGTAAAATGTCCACTGAGCTGATGGACGTTTGGGAAGGTCGATGAGGTCCTCGAATGGCTTAACACACCGTCTAATGTCCCCGTGAACACTCGGAAAAACGTCCTCAGTTTGTTAATGGTAGGTCTAAACAACGTCCTCAGATGGGCGTCTCTGGGCAGGTCAGCGAGGTCCTCGGATGATTTAACACAACATCTCATGTCCTCGCTTTGTACAAGCTGTGCTCGGAAAAACGTCCTCGGTTTGGTAATGGTTTGTCTAGCACAACGTCCTCGAATAGTACTTGGCGCCAGTATCTGTGTAAGAAAAACGTCCTCAGATGGGCGTCTCTGAGCAGGTCGGTGAGGTCCTCGGATGGTTTAACACACCGTCCTCGCTTTGTATACCGTAAGTCTTGTTAACTTGTGTATTTTGAGTCCTCGTGTTGGTCATGAAAAGTCAGGTCAAAAAAGATAGAGATAGCAGTTTCGAACCATACTGGTCAGGCTTAGAATTCAATTTGCAATTTATTCATCTGGGTTATAATGACGTGCTTCATTGCTAAGTACCTTTTTTGAGAGGTCCTCGGATGGCCAGGTTTGGGCAGGGTCCTCGCAAGGTACTTAATACAAACAGGGGTGTGTCTGCGTGTGTGTCGGGGTGTCTTTGTGGGGGTGTGTGTGTCAGTGTGTGTGTGTGTGTGTGTGTGTGTGTGTGTGTGTTTATGTGTTGGGGTGTGTGGGGGTGCGTGTGTGTGTGTGTCGTCATGTATATGTGTGTGTGTGTGTATGTATGTGTGTGTGTTTGTGTTTCTGGTAGATGCATGTGTTTGCTTGTGTGTGTGTGTGTGTGTGTGTGTGCATCGGGGTGTGTGTATCAAAGTGGATCTTTTTATGCGCGTGTGTGAATCGGGGGTGTGTATGTGTTCATGTATGTATGTGTATCTGCCTGTGGGGGTGTGTTTGTGGGAGTGTGTTTGTGGGGGTGTGTTTGTGTGTGTGTTTGTGTGTGTGTGTGTGTGTGTGTGTGCGTGTGTATGTGTGTATCGGGGGAGTGTTTAGAAAATTTGAATTCGATTCATACACGGGACACAAACACACACACACACACACCCACACCCCGATGCATATACACTCACACACACAGCCCCACAGAGACATAAACACACCCCTACACAAACACGCGCACACACACACACACACACACACACACACACACATACATACATACACGCACACTCCCAATTCATACACGGGCATAAAAATATCCACTTTGACGCACACACACACACCCCAACACATAAACACACACACACACTGACACCCCCCCCCCCCCACAAAGACACCCCGACACACACACACACACACACACACACACACACACACACACAGACACACCCCCACACACAGACACACCCCCACACACAGTCACACACACTTTACAAGTTATAGCTGTTTATATGTAGGTATAACTACATGGACAAACCTCTATTGTTTTTTTGAATCCAATAAGTTATATTGAGCAGTATAACAAATAGGATTTTTTTTGTCCATTCTGTTATATTGTATAACTAATAGTATAACTAGATGGACTAACCCATATTTAACACGTCTTTTATCTCGTTCGTTCGCGCGCAAATAGAAAGAGAGCGAAAGCGTGATAGCGCTATATCACGCTGTCGTGGGTTGGCACTAGCCCCGCAGGTTCAGATATTAGGTCCATGGTAACATATGTCACTTTGGAATCATTACAAATAGACGCGTCATACGCCAACATTACTGCACTAAAATGGCACAATATAGTGACGTTTAGCCCGTACGCTAGACGGCGCGTGACTATTAGAAAGCCGGGCAATTACCTTGCTTTTTTGTTGCCATTTTGGAGCGCGGGCAACGCATCTACATAATAAAAACATCTTAGTTTGAAATCGTGAAAATTAACTTATATACAATACGCTTATTATATATGTTATATGATAGTACAGTTAGAACAAATTAGAACACACTACACTACAAGTACCTAATATCTACATATTCGGTGGACATAAGAGATAGTGATATTAGTTTTATCTGTGGTGATGGCATGCAGTCGCAGCCAATTAGCCAAAAGCTTTTAAATAGGTTCAATAAAAATTATGACTATTTCCAAACTTTATGGAAATACCGGGGAAAAACCTACTTTGCGTAAGTCACTTGTTTTTTTTATTAAGACCTACCTAAAGATTAGCACATTCGGTTTCATTTTTCTCTAGCAAAACTTGATGAGCCAAATACTTTACTAAGCCTCAAATTCTCCACTTCTGATTCTTTGGTAATAAAGTAGGTGAGTACCTATACAAATTAATTTCATAACAGAAGTAACAAAGTTCATAATGCTAGAGAAAAAAAATGTTTCTCTAAGAATACAATCAAAGAAACATTAAATACAATCTTTACTTCGAACGTGACTTAGCACTAACTTCAACTCGTTCCTTATTCAAAACAAATTCTTATTTTAAAATATGAAATCCTCGGAGAAACGAGTTATAATGTTTTCTTTTTATTTCTTTTTTTTTTTTAAATCAGATCGACGAAGCGATGAGTGAAGTGACGCGGCGAAATGGATGTGTTCTTTATTATGTAAAGTATGGTGGGGGCTTTACTTTTTGTTTCTATTGCCCCGTCAAATAGAAAAGATTGTATCGCAGGAAAAAAATGATTTTGAATCTTGTTGCCACGAATGGAGTACGATGAACTTTTCTAAAAACGAGAATATTAACTTTAGTTTTCAGCGTTGAATCACTAAATTATTTATGACGTTCCAATTAAAGATTGGGCATACAAAATAGGACGTTGAAGACAGCATATTAAATGTGTATATCACACTATTTCACATCGAGCGCCAGTAAAATTAATAGTCAATAAAACGGTAGCATAGGCCGCGGCAGGATCCCGCCGTTAACTCGTGTTCAAAACGCCATTAGGAACGACGAATAAAAACTTTAAAAAAGAACAGAAAAAAAGAAAAAGCCTGGCCAATGAGAACAAAAAGTATCGTATCTCCATTCCATATTTCAATATTTATCACAAGATCGTCCGTTTTCGAACAAAATTCGAAAAGGGTATGCTTTAAACTCTTTTTTTCTTTGTTTCCATTCGGTTTCTCTTATTATAAATGAGCTCGGCTGGCCGAATACATTTTTTAAAAAATCATTCCGTTTTTGAATTTCTTACGTGATTCTCGGAGATTGGATTTATTTTTAAATTGGAATGTTATGGACATGACGGATGATGATGGGAAATGTATTCAAGTCTCTACCATCTAGCAATTCTATATTTATAAAAAGCTAATCCGAAACGATTTATTCAACATGCAGACTACAATACTGGACTTTAAAACATACAATTTGTATAGGACATTCACTTTTTACATAGATACCATTAAATTGATTTCTGAGTTCCTAATACAAAGTCGAGTTAAGCCATGGTTAAGCTGGTGGGAGACATAAACTAACTTAACCGTAGATACTGCCTCCGTGGTCTAATGGTTAAGAGCATTGGCTCTCGATACGGAGGTCGTGGGTTCGATTCCCACGGGGGACACCTAGTGATATGTCACTTTGTGCGTTTTTCCCCAGTTGGTCAGGACATTGCAGGCTGAATCACCTGATTGTCTGAAGAGAAAAGTGATTCCGTGCTTCGGATGGCACGTTAAGCCGTTGGTCCCGGCTACTATCTCTAGTGGTAGTAGTCGTTACATAAAAACCACGTCAGAGGCCGAAAGGCGGTCTGAAAAAACTCTGACACCAGGGCTCTGCCCATACGATACGGAGAAGACCGTAGATAAGCGGTTCAGCGTAGATATTTGGCGTCCGAAACGAGAGAGTATATCACCACAGTATAAGGGAAAAAGTATGGTACCTACAAACAGATTCCGTACGGATACTCGGGCGGCCGTAGTATGACAGCATTTGCGCGCGAACGAACGAGATAAAAGGCGTTATATGGCCGTATCACGCGCAACATACGACGGCATACCTACTACAGACCTAGTACCCCACGATAGCGACATTTAACACAGCCATGTGTCTTTAGTCTTTTATCCAAAGCTTTGCTTTTATCTCGTTCGTTCGCGCACAATTTTATTAGAAAGAGAGCGGAAGCGTGATAGCGATATATCACGCTATCGCGGGTTGGCGTACTAGCCCCGCAGGAGGTGGTTAGGTAAACATTTGTGGAAGATAGGGAATGTCCGTACTATAAGTTATACATGTACCTATTTAGTAGGTACCATATTCTTTCTTAGGCTGCCTGTCCACTGATGCGAGCTGGCTGGGCGAGCTGATCGGCCGATCTCGGCTTAGCTCCTGATTGGTTAATATTTACACAGCTACACAGCTCGCCCAGCCAGCTTGCATCAGTGGACAGGCAGCCTTACAGTCACATCCTCCGTAATCCAAAAGTAATCATTAAAATTAATTAAAAATCAGTTAATATTACACCGACATAAATGTTCGTTCACTCTAAAATGTAATCTTTCATTTCGCACGCGAGGTTTCATTTGCGGAAACTTATTTACAATATCTGACAATTATAAACGACCGCAATCCCTTTCGGGGTGGTCAGAAACATTACTACAACTGCCAAATAATATTTTTAAGCATGCGCTTGTTTCAGGTTTTCACATAGTCTAAAAAAACAAGGTCTTCTATTCCCAGAGTGACACAAGCCTACGTCACAAAAAAATGGCCGCTAAACATGGTAAAAGGGTATGATGACGTAGGCTTGTGTCAGTCACGTGATCGGAAGAGAATACCAGGCGCAGTATATTATTGTACCATGGGTTTTCAGGAATGGAATGACGTGTCGTTGGTTTACTTCATGTTAAGAGAATAGTCCTTGCAGAGCACCCGAGCGCGCTGCATAGAGACGAAGTTAGATCCTATTTTCAATACTCAAACCAATTAAAGTCAATAAATAAATTAAACACTATCTAGACAGTAAATCTCTGTGCCTTTGGTTTGTCAGATTTTCCTGAAAATATACAATTTCAATGCGGCCATTAATTTAAGATTTGCATGGAAATCTTTGAGTCACTGTAAATTTAAAAAGTACCTATAGGCACACAAGTACAGGCATTTTAACAAAAATGTGATAAAACCACAGGCGTGGAGATTAAATATTACATACCTATAAGAATGTGCCTAAAAAAATCATAGTTAAATAATATTATTCATAATACTTACAATCACACTTCGTTTGTATGGAGCGCGCTGACAAGAAAACATGTTATTTTAAAGCAAAAAAATGGCTAGATATTTTCATCATCATCATCAGCCTATCATCGTCCACTGCTGAACATAGGCCTCTCCCAAGGCGCGCCACAAAACTCTGTCCTCGGCCTTCCTCAACCAGTCGCTCCCCGCTACCTTTTTTAGGTCGTCTGTCCAGCGGTCCAGTCATTTTGATGTATTAAAACCGGTCAAGTGCGAGTCGGGCTACTCGCGCACCGAGGGTTCCGTACCACACCACCACAGAACACAACATTATCTTAGAAAAAAAAAACTTTTTTTGTCCGGGACATTCAGCGCGAGACCGACTCACACTTGGCCGGTTTTTAGTATTTGTTGTTATTCTGTAGAGTTTGCTCTATAATCACATTAAGTTTGACGCTTGTGTGTATTACTATTTTTACGATAGAGCGTGAAGAAAAAACGTTGATAAAAACTAGTTTCTTGTTGAGAACCCCCCTTAATTTTAAACTTTTTGACATTTTTATTATTTGTTAACAAATCCGCCGTATAATAACGCATAATCGGAGAAAATTCAACTATCTAGCTATTACGGTTCAAAAGTTACAGCCCTTAATAGGTAGGACAGACGGACGCACGGAGAGACGGACAGACGGACAGACGGACAGACGGACGGACGGACGGACGGACAAACGGACAGACGGACAGACGGACGGACGGACAACGTAGGCTTAGTAATAGGGTCCCGTTTTCACCCTTTGGGTACCGGAACCCTAAAAATCAAGAATTATTATTTGTTTATGTTCTAAGTATAACATACACAAATAACAATTCTAGATTTTTATACAAATCTACTAATCAACATTATCATAAAGCATGGCGTACACTGTAGAGAGTTTAGCTCAGTTTTGTAAACTTCAAATTGTTTCGTTTCTTGATTTTTAGGGTTCCATACGCGCTACGGTCTAGAAGTGTCGCTTTTTCTTTTCGAAGATTTGCAATTTAGAAACAGATTTAGTGGGTTTTATTTTGTGGATTTTTACATTCAGCTTTTTTATCTAGTAGGTATATCAAGCTCTTGGTAAAACTATTATAACATTCGAAATAATAATCCCTATAGACTACCAAATTTTACACATTTGAATTTTAGTTCCCTTCATTGCTCAACTGAAAGGAATTGAAAAAAATATGACAAACTTGCACGACACATTTCGATCAAGGATTATATTTCTATCCCGAAAACAAAACTAATTCCGCACAGGGAAAGCCGAAAAGTCAAAAGCCGTCAAAAGTTAGTTAGTTCTGTTAATATAATTCTAATATCATACAAATTTTAAGCTCGGCTTATTTGTGACTCAATCACACATAAATGGTTAAATGGCATACAGATAGAATATAGGATAGTTTTTATGGTTCCGTACACAAAGGGTGAAAACGGGACCCTATTACTAAGCCTACGTTGTCCGTCCGTCTGTCCGACCTCTTTAGGGCTGTAAAAACGGTAATAAATAAAAGCGTCAAACTTAGTGTGATTATAGAGCAAACTCTACAGAATAACAAAAAATACTAAAAACCGGATATAAGTGCGAGTCAGTCTTGCGCTAAAGGTAACGGACAAAAAAAAATTGTTGTGTGGTACGGAACCCTCGGTGCGCGAGTAGCCTGACTCGCACTTGACCGCTTTTATTAAAGTCAGCGCAGACGATGTCGCTGGCAAAAACTATAATAAACACAGAAGCAAGCTAGTAAATTATAATTATAAGGTATGTACGTTTCAACATTGCTATCTGTGTGTCAATTCAATGACACTTTAACTAACTTAAATTGTCTCTTTACCTGCATCTAAATCTACCTACAAGTCCTTCAAATGATGTTACTTATGAGATGTTTAGTAAAATTATGCAATATACATTCAGTCGGAACCCTTCAAAGAGCAGGACACGGAGCACACCTTTGCTAATTTTTACATAACTTATTTTATTCTCCGAGTTTACACAGAGATGGGGTAGAGTCGACTTCACGTTTTATTTTAAATAGTGGACACTATTTAAAATAAAACGTAACTGCTTTTGAATAATAAACATGTCCTCTCTAGATAGGTAAGCGTAAAAAAATAAGTAGGTCAATAGGTAAGTTTTATTTTAATAATAATAAACTCAATCAGATATTTTTTTCATTAATTTCATCGAATTTTTATTTAAAAAAAATTCGACATTTACGTGGGATAGGACGCGGCAAAAATTTAAAATTTGCTCAAAAATTTGGAAAATTATTGTTGAGCACACTTTTAAGCTGCGTAGGTAATTGATTCTCGCGTTGAAGTCTTTTGTATGTAAAATTTTATAATTTCGGGTATTTTGTTGTAATTATGAACTGAGCACGTTTTTTTCCATTAATTTCATCAAATTTTTATAAAGGTCAAAAATAAAAAAAATAATGGTATGACCGTAAAATGTATGAGCGCGACGCTCTGCGACCCACCGCGACAGCAAAGTGTCAAAATTTGATCAAAAATCAATCAATTTTGATCAAAAATTAGCAAAATTATTGTCGACCACACGTTTAAGGAAGTGCCATGGCACTGGTATGTGATAATATTTTGAAAACTTGTTCAAATTGGCCAACTTTTGAAATTACTTGCCAGGTTACCGCCATACATTTTTTCCTTGCGAGGAAAAAGTAATAAAATTTCCTAAAACACAACTATTTTAGACAACTATGCTAGACGCTACGGAGCTACACAATAGAACTCAAAAGTTGACAGCAAATCATCGGCTATTGAAACATTTCTTCGTATCGATGTACCCTTTCCGTGTAGAAACTGATATATGAGTCAAACTAATGTTTTTCACAAGGAAAAATTTTGAAATAAACAAAATTTAACGAAAAAATTAAAACCGCTTACAAAAAAACTAAAAAAGTAAAATAAAAACCGCATTCAAAAAAACTAAAAAAGTGAAAAATTGTATTGCAGCCGATGATTTTTTTCGTTTGTATTTATAAGAACGTGAATTTGTTTTATCGAAGTCGCTGTCAAGTCGGTACGATTCGCAACAGGGCTTGCATTAGTTTTTTTGCTTGGCTTGACACCGACTCCCATAAAACAAATTCATATTCTTACCTATAGATGCGAACGAAGAAGTCATCGGCTGCAATATTATTTTTTACTTTTTTAGTTTTTTGAAGGCGGTTTTTTTGAAGATAGTATCATCAAGTACGAAGTACGAAATACGAAGTTAGCCTTTCACCCTCAAAAGCACTTAATAATAAACAACTGCTACATTTAACACAAACTAATGTGGCGACTCCATTCGTCTCTCTGTTCCTCACTTACAATACTTTATTACGTCGTCCTTTGGTCGTTTATTTGCGCGATGGAGAGGTACTGATTTAAACCGTGTGTCTTCGGTTTGATTCCCGACTTGGGTGCTTTTCCATCTCACATTGTTTGGAAAGTCTTTGTTAATAGGGCAATATGATTGATTTTTGTTTAAAATGATTGTTTACAGATAATTAAAAGTTTTAATTAATAATATACAGGGTGTAAACTTAAATGAGTTATTATTTTATCTACATACACTATGATAAAAATACGTAAAGCAGCGTTAAGTCACCTCAGTCTTTGGAGGGGTGACCGTTGAGTGGTATTTCATCTCGAGCATCGCCGTGTTTCGGAGGGCAAGTTCCGTCAGATAGCGGTATTACTAACAATTAGTTAAATCAGGTCAGAGGACTAATAGTCCTAGGCGGCTTGGAAATTCCCTGACAACAAGTTGACCATCAACTTGCAAACTTAACATTCTTAGATGCGCAAAATGTGTCTTGCTTGTGCGGAGCTCCACAAACGATGGCCCATCTCACATCCCACCTGCACGCAGGAGGAGCTCATGACCGCTAGCGACGGTGCAGTATCGGTTGCCCAATTCTGGCAAGGTACTATTTAGCGACTTTGTTGTGTTGAAGTCGACACGATAAGCAAGCATTAACTTGCCTCCACCAAGCCGCACTGGGCCCGCGTGGTGGAGTATGGCCCACTCCCTCTCACCTTTATTCGTGAGTGAGAGGAGACCTTCTGCCTGCAGTGTGGTGGGGTCTTAGGCTACCTGTCCATTGACGCAAGCTGACTGTGCGAGCTGTGTAGCTGTGTAAATATTAACCAATCAGGAGCTCGGCCGATCTCGGTCGGATCTCTGATTGGTTAATATTTACACAGCTACACAGCTCGCACAGCCAGCTCGCGTCAATGGACAGGCAGCCTTAGGCTAGATTCTGGTATTTTAAATGTGCCTAGATATGTAATTTGTGTTGTCCAAGATATTTATTAGTGTTCGGTACCAAAATTGGAAAAACGGAACACATATGGAATCAGTCCGTCCGTCCATCCGTCCGTCCGTCCGTCTGTCACAGGCATTTTTCTCAGAGACCGTAAGTTAAACGACTTAATACGAAAATTGCCTTCACTTGAAATTAATATCAATTAACATGCAATTAACTTAAAATTATGACATCCATCAGATTAGGTTAACTTAACTTATAAATTGAACTTAAAAAAATAATTCTTTTTAAAAATTGTACTGGTGAGATCTCTGCTGGGTCAACTTCCGACAACAGTTGTGTTATTTTGTAGTCCAAATGAATTTGGCGATTTCGTTTGTTTCTTTTAGGCACATCAAAATAACTTTTCATTTTATGATCTTGATGACCCGCTTCCTTTTTTAGTTTGTACAGAAACTTGAGAAAAAGTGTATTTTTTTGGAATCTTGCATTTTTGCGGCAATGCCATCCCTCAACGGGATTTGTCGTGCGATGACGTTCAAAAGCACAACTTAGTATGCTATATTATTTTTTAAAGGAATCCATGTTTATTGAAACAGTTAATAAACATTTCAATCTCTAGTAATTTCCGATTCATCAATACCTAATTGAAGTCCATGCTTATTGAATTAAGGGCCTATGTCGAAAAATAATTCAAGCGAAACGGGCGTGTGATAGCTTATATTACTGCCAGATGCGAGAGAAAGAGATGGGGCGACGCGCGCGCCTGGAACGAATCAAGCGAAAAAACAAACTTTATTTAATTGTGATTGTACTATTTATGTAAGTTCAATTCTGCTCTAATCAAAACTTAGATAAAAGCAATCTCTTTTTTTTAAAAATCAAGTCTCATGTTTCTATTATTCACCGTTTAGCAGTTTTAGCAGTTTATAGACAAAAACGGAGGCTACTTTGGCTTGTTTTTCTATCGAGAAAATTTGTCTTAATCGTGTTTTGGCTCTAATCAAAACTTCAATTACATGTTCAATTTACACATATCCGCAAATCATACTCCTACTGTTAGTACTTCATGATATATGGAGCTTTGAGGAATCCTATTTTTTTTACATAGCCCCTTAATGTTGAGGGTAATAAAGGCAAATTAGACACCATTCGCACAAATTTTCTTTCGTTTCTTACTTACATGTTTTTGCTTTGCGCCAAACTGCCTTGTTATAATGATAAAAGCACCCGGTTATTTTGCAACTTGGGAAAACTTTTTGTGTTTTTAGAGCAAAATTAGGTATACATTATTAGTATTACTAGTAAAAAAATGGACTTACGACTTTTTTGCTTAGCAATCCCCTATACAGGGTGTAACAATACACCCTAGTAATACTTAAGGGGGTGCTTCAGACCATCAAACTCAACAACTTTCAGTATGGAGCCAATATCGAGAAAAAATAAAAAAAATCAGCTGTCCTATAGGTACATTTTAATTGAGTCGGTAGTGCAGTTTTGTATGGGACAGCAGATTTTTTTAATTTTTTCTCGATGTTGGCCCCATAGACCCCATAGTGAAAGTTGTACAGTTTGATGATCTGAAGCACCCCCTTAAGTATTACTAGGGTGTTTCGTTACACCCTGTATAAGTGAAACATTATCTTACGAACTTTTTCTTTACTTTTGTATGAGAGTTTCCATAACAATGATATCGTGTTTTTGGATGGATGAAGTGAGGTGAAAATAGAAAGATCACAAAACCTCCCCAATATGATGTACCTAGGTACATTTCCGATTCCAAAGAGAAGCCTAAACAAAAAGCCGCTTAAGAAAACTATAAAACTTCGAAAAAACGTCTCAGCCCTTTTTATTTGTACCCTTTTCAAAACCAAATTCAATTTGAGCCCGGACGGAATTTTGTAGGTTTTTTGAAAAATGATCAATGACAGCCTTACAATGACGGAATATTGAGCCTTTATTTAGGGTTCCGTGAATGGAATGGGTCCCGTGTTAAAATAGACCGTAATTTATACAGGGTCCTTCTTAAAATGCTGACACTTCTTCAAGGGGATGATCTACGGGACCAACATCGAGATCGCGAAAAAAAATCAGCTGTCCCAAACATTTGACTCGAGAAGGTTTGCAGTTTTGTATGGACGAGCTGATTTTTTTTTTCGCGATTTCGATTTGGTGCGATTGAGAAAGTTGTTCAGTTTGATGGTCTGATCACCCCTTTAAAAAGTGTCAGCATATTAAGAAGGACCCTATACAACGTGTTAATGAATTAACGCAAAACTAGAAAGTAGTTTGTTTAGAATCGAGAGCAGAATCGAATTATCATGGTTTCAATATAGGTAATTTTTTTCAAAAAATAAATTTTTTTTTTTGCAAAATTTTAAATTTACTGAACCCAATGACAACCCACCGCACGGGCACACTCACCCTTACTACCAAAACAAGATTCTAAAAATTCCATGAGTACGTTTGCGCTTTCTTTCAGTGCTGAAATGATAACAAAAAAATTTTGCCTCAAAACATAAAATGCGAATAACATTAAATTTTTACTATCAAAATAATAAAATTACTGTTGCAATCTAATTATTTCGTTATAAATCAGTTGGGGTGTATGAAGTTTTGCGTTAATTCATTAACACGTTGTATACAGGGTGTAATAAAAAGACCCTGTTGGAGCCTTAAAGGGTTGCTTCAGCCCATCAACCTGAACAACTTTCACTATGGAGCATCCATGCGAGGCTGACAGCATCCTCGTCCTCGTACCTCGTACCGGAGACCCCAAATCTCGTGTTTACTTATACGAGGAACGTCGCAAGAAGTCTCGCAACCTTGAGATCAGTGTTGCAAAATTCACTTTGATAAAATCGATAGTATTGGCGACAAAAAATCGGTAGAAATCGGTAGATTGTCTTAAGTTAAAGAATGTTTGTAAAGTTCTGGTTTTATTTTTTCCAAAAGTGCTCAATCGCCATTCTGAGCGATTAGACATGCTTACAATTAATAATTTTTGACCAAAACATGAAACGAGTGAAATGAAAGACTTTTTGTAAAATTTTAGTACCTACCTAGTATCGAAAAATATTGATTTCGAGGATTTCTCTGTAGGGATTTAAAAATGAACTCTATTCTATAACTTACAAAACTAATTTTCATTAAGTCCAAACTTTCAAATAAGACTAACACAAAAAGGCAACATCCTTCAAAATTTGGCTAAAGCATCTTCTGCGAAATAAATCTGTAGATCACAACTTAAAATCGATATATCGGTTGACAGTACCCAAAATCGGTAGATCGACTGATAAATCGGTAGCTTTTGCAACACTGCCTGAGATGGAGATACCGGAATAGATTAGGAACCATCCCATCGCTAACATTGCCGGTTTTTCAGTTCAGATCATGGGTCATGGTTCTAAGCAACCATGACTACAAAAATATTTTAAATATAATGTAAACTACCGGATTCATCGTCAAACAATGAATTTCAAAGTTCCACCACATAGGTATCACTTTCAAGAGCTACAGTGATAGCGTGATTTAGAATCATGCAGCGCCATCTACCGATATTTTGTAGAAATAGTAACTGATTGTTCTTCGGTTATAATGAGGATCGAGGATCTATTTTTTTATTGTACCTTTAAGCACCCTTTAGACGGGCAATCGATTGTGTGCCCGAATCGCGCGGCAGCAAAATTGCTCGTCTAAAGGCCGAAAGCACGATCGCAAATCCGATCTCAGCCAATATGGGAGCGCGCGTTGATTCCCTCCAACAATTTTTGGTATTTGGCCTTGGCAGGAAGCAGCGATCAGTTGCCCGTCTAAAGGGTGCTTTAGATGTATTATGGAGACAGTGTTGCCAGATCCAATTTTTAGAAATCCGTAGGTCAAGGTTGAAAAATCCGTAGAAATCCGTAGATTACATTTTGAAAAATCCGCAGATCTACAGACTTTTTTTAAAATGCTTTATCTGACTATTTTGAGAAGACCTGATTAAAAAAATCGCTCTAAATTGGAGAAGAAATTTGAAACTTCGACAAATTTAATGTTTCATTATTTTCATTATCACCGTCTGTGTCAGTACTTTTGTCAAACATATTACAGTTCAGTTGTTGTAAATATTTCTTTAGTGTATGGACTGAAAATAGAAGGAAGGAGATAGATGGAAAAGAGTAGGGACGAGCCATATTTTAGAAAACACAGTCCAATACATGAAAAAAGTGAACTTGAATTGATTTATTTGCGACTGGGTATCATTTTATGCAGCAATTTGTTTTTTTTTTTTTTTTTTCACATTTTAGGCAGGAATTCAGAAGATTTCTAAAAATCCGTAGATTTGCCTTTGAAATCCGTAGATCTAGGCCAAGAATCCGTAGATATACGGATAAATGCGTAGGTCTGGCAAAACTGTATGGAAATACGGGAAGGATTAGGAATAGTAACCATCATCGGTAACATGGCCGGATTGGCCGGTTCTTCATCTTCACTTCAGTTTAGAATTCAGATCATCATGGTCCAAAGCGACCATGACTTCAAAAATTATTGTTCAATTCAAATGAACAAATATAGTGATTCCGATTCTTCAGAAATTTCGAAGTTCCACCAATTAGGTATACACTTTCAAGAACTACAGTGATAGCGTGATTTAAAATCATGCAGCGCCATCTACCGACATTTTGTAGTAACCGTAAATGAGGATCTATTTTTTTTTTATTGTACCTTTGTGTCGAGCAGCCATTGAAATCTTCTAGATCACTGTTCCATACATTTGAGTCTGGTATGTAGGTACAGCAGTTTTGTTTGGACCAGAAACAGCTGATTTTTTTTCGTTTCCTGATGTTGTAAGTAAAAGTTGTTCAGTTTGATGGTCTGAATTCACCGTTTCGGTAGGTGCCTGGGTATCCCTTGTACCCTGTATTGGTTACGTAGTGAAAGTTTAAGTTTACACCCTGTATCCTAAGTATAAGGTAGTGTAGGCTGCCTGTCCATTGACGCGAGCTGGCTGGCGGAGCGGTGTACTGCCGCGCTAGCAATAACAGCAGTAAGTACCTACCTGTTACTTGATTTTGAGAAAACGGCGCTTAAAGTTTTCGATACATTTTTACTTTTCCTGACTTGTTTATATAGCTAAAGATTTTTTATATTTTTTATATTTAGCTGAAATTATGTATTTTGATAAGCAGTAATCGATAATCTATATTATAATAATTGAAATTAATAGAAAACCGTTTATCCTTAGCAAGAGTCTGATATTGAACACACTGAATGCTTAGAATAACAGCAGTACCTAAGTACTGACTTACTGCCTTCATCGTAAGTAATTCATACAATCCATAGTACGGCTATCTAGTAATAGATACTCTTTCTTATACTGTGGTACGGCGTTGGAAGGGAAATATCTTTATTTATTAAAAGTTAACGTATAAATAATAAAAACCTTTTACGTAACTAAATAAAGTCTTGCTGACTTTTCCCCTATGTCAGCTACTGATTATTATTAACTAGCTGTTGCCCGCGACTTCGTACGCGTGGACATTTTATTTTTTCGTCAATTTTCCAATGTTTATAATAGTTATTCTGCTATTCGGGACGGAGACAAATACAACAAATCAAAAATCATGAAAATCGGTCTACCCGTTCTCGAGTTATAAGTGTTCGAACAAACCCGACTTTCTTTTATATATATTTATATATAGATATTCTACTATAATTTAATTTTCTCCGGAACCCTCAAAGAATCTAATTTAGATCACATCTACAAGGTTTTAACGCCCTTTTGTGTGGCCAGAGACAATAGGGCCCGGGGTCACCGACCCTCGGATTATAAAAATTTGAAGACAGACCCCTTCGGCGATGGGCCGCATGCGTTTCGGCCAGCCATAGTTATTAGGGATTTATGGTAATTTTTACGGTGATATTTCGCGAATGATACGTGCAACGATTAAACGAACTTTTGATTGTTCTGGAATCGAATATTATTTGTCGGGAATTTATACAAGATTTTGTACTTTTTATTGCATTCCTATTAAATTATTGGTGGTGGAGATCATCATGACTGGGTGGTTTGGATTGGACGTCTTCTTTACGAGGCTACTAAGTGATATAGCATATACAACGTGTTAATGAATTAACGCAAAACTAGAAAGTAGTTTGTTTAGAATCGAGAGCAGAATCGAAGTATCATGGTTTCAACATAGGTAATTACTTTCAAAATATTAAATAATTTGATTGCAAAATTTAAAATTTTCTGAACCCGATGTCAACCCTCCGCACGAGCACACTCACCCTACTTACTACCAAAACAAGATTATAAAAATGTATCCATGAGTACGTTAGCGCTTTCTTTCAGTGCTGAAATGATAAGAAATCATTTTTGCCTTAAAACTTAAAATGCGAATAACTTTCAATTTGAACTATAAAAATAATGAAATTATTGTTTCAATCTAATTATTTTGTTATAAATCAGTTGGGGTGTATGAGGTTTTGCGCTAATTCATTAACACGTTGTATAGCATAGCATATGCTCACGACTATATTCCCCGAGGGTGTAGTCAGAGATATTCTGAAACCTCAGAACATCCGCGTTTCACTAGTAGTGCCGAAACTCTGTCCAGTGTGACGGGGAGTGAGCCCGTCGCCACTTGTAATGGACAGTGGGCACAATACATGCCTCGAAATTGAAGCATGCAGGTTTCCTCACGATGTTTTCCTTCACCGAAACGCCAGTGGTGTTACAAATCGTACATAAATTCGGAAAAACTCATTGGTACGAGTCGGCCTGGACGGGGATCGAACCATCGCCTCCTGCACGGCAGGCAAGGTTACTCGCCACTGGACCACCACGGCTTCAGTGATATAGCTTGTAATACAAAACTTTTGTGCGCGCAAGGCTCGACACCATGAAAAAATTGTTTCATAGAAATTGGCAATGACTGCTCAAAGTGTATGGAACAGGTGATGTTTTTTCACGATTTCAATCTTGGTCCATTAGTGAAAGTTTTTCAGTTTTTTTTGTCTTGAAGAACCCCCTAAAGTATGTATCACATTCTACACCCTGTATAGTACCTACCTAGATAGCAAGATGTTCGGTTGAGTAACTCATTGTATATTCAGTGTATTATTACTTTTTTTTGCTTTATTTACACTACACCGACCTACCGCGGGCTACTTATCTTTTCATAACCATTTCTCTATCCTAATTATAACAATTTATTTCGAGGCATGTATTGTACAGTCAAGAGCACGTCAAGCTTGACACTTTGGACTTTGTACCGTTCTTATTTAGTGGGCCATAAGCGTTACAATCGAACTGCAAGTGTAAAGCTTGATGTGCTCTTGACTGTACCTACTGTCCATTACAAGTGGCAACGGGGTCACTCCCCGTCACACTGGACAGAGTTTCGGTACTACTAGTGAAACGTGGATGTTCTGAAGCTTCAGAATATCTCTGACTACTCTGGAATATATCTCACGCTCTTGTCGGTGGAGTATTCACCGATCCTGTCTCTTTTCCGCCAGTTCCTTGAGGTCCTGTTACGACTCGATATAAATCTTTTCTTTCATATGTGCTAGATAAACTAAGTCTGGGTGTCCCTCTACCTCTCATCCCCTCTATTTTTCCATCCAAACATAGTTTTAAAGAAATTTTCGTGTGGTATCGATCATTTACCCTGTAGGTTGTCAATTTTGTTTTCCGAATATTTTTCATTCAATCATCAAAGAACAACAATTTTTGGCCTTTATCCTACAGAATGGCACGTATGATGATGAACCCGTGCCGTGTGGTTCCGGTAGAATGCCCAACCCCATTTCATCCTATGAGTGTCGTACGAGGTGACTAAGGGATAATGCTTCTTACATAGAATTTTGTAATTAGGCTAGCCACTTCCTGAAGTGGCTAGCCTAATTACAAAATTCTAGGTTCTAGGTTCTGGGTTCTATTTAGGTAGGTAACTACAGTTGTTACGATTATTCCATGTTAGTTTTGCTATATACAACTGCAGGATTCAAAAGTTGTTGCTAGTTGTAGCAATATTTCTAAGCACCTCACAATGGAATATGGTCGTAAATTTTTACTAATATTATAAACGCGACATGTTTGTGACCAAATCATGCATAAACTGCTCAACGGTTTTGAATGAAATTCGACACGCAGATAGAACAAGTTCCGGATACTTGGATTGAACTTTTAAAGTCAACACAGACGAAGTCACAGGCAAAACCTAGTTGATGAACAATAGTACTAGCCATAATAATTATAATCAACTCTCAAATACCGATTGCAACCGAAAATAGCCGAACGCTCGAAGCAATACTAGATAAATTAGCACATCTAGATTTGTAGTACTTTCGATCTATAAATACTTTGCGGGGCATTGACAAAGGTGCGCAAACGCACATACAGACTTACAGACATACAACAATGTTCTTTATAAGTAAAATGTATGATACATCCCGCGAGATCGCGTCGGCTTCACCCATACATATGAATTTTATGAATCGTGGCTTCAGAAAGGCGTAGAGTCGAATTTGAAAATATATTTGCTTGCATGTAAAAAACTTGAGTTTTCATATAAATTTTTCAGTATGAAATCAACATATCAAATACGTAACAGTTTAAAAACGGTACCTAATTCCCGTAAAAAAATTATACTTTACTTTTTCATTTCAAAGAAAAAGTCCATATCCGCATTTGGCACGTGCGCATGGTGGATTGGCGAATACACTGCAGGGAATATACAAGCAGATGACGATGATGATGATAAAAAAGTAGACAGATTTGTTTTGTGCGATTTTTTGCCTTCGATTCGATGGAAATGTAGGAAAATCGTGCCTAAGCGATTGAAATAGAAACGCCCGCCGGCGGGTCACAATAGATTTTCCATTGTTTGTCGGTCATTTGGCAATAAAATAACATTAAAAAAATTAATTATATTGATCTGTCTTTGCCTTTCCCCTTCCCTTTTTTAACTTTTTTTTTTTGTATTTGTTTTACCTTTATTTATTCAGATAACTATCTGATCCATACAGGGTTAGTACAAATAAAACAAAATAAAATAAAACCTTTTGCCCTTTCTTAGATGGTGGAGCATTATTTGACTTTTATAGTACCTACTCGTGATACGAAATAACTTTTCCAAAAGAACGTAAACGTAAGGAAATTCGCAAAGAAACTTTTGAACATTTCATACAAACGTTCGATCAGCTGAGTGCATTTATAGGTAGTATAGTATCCAAAGACCTATTTTGCTTCTTCTTCTTATCGTGTGGGCAGAGCCCTGGTGTCAGAGTTTTTTCAGACCACCTTTGACGTGGTTTTTATGTAACGACTACTACCGCCAGAGATAGTAGCCGGGACCAACGGCTTAACGTGTCATTCGAAGCACGGAATCATCTTTTTTTCAGACAATCAATCAGGTGATTCAGCCTGCAATATCCTAACTGGGGATAAAACAAAGTGACATATCAATAAGTGTCCCCTGTGGGATCGAGCCCACGACCTCCGCGTTAAGAGCCCAATGCTCTTAACCATTTAGACCACGGAGGCAGTCGAGTCGGAGGGAGTCGTGGGAGGGAGGATTTTGTTAATTTCCTGTAAGTTTCTTAAGGAAAGTTGTTCAGTATCATGGGTACCCTTTAAGTAATGCAACTGTTTACCCTAACACCCCTTACGCACAGTAAAGGTGCAAAATAAAATACTGGTAGGTTGTTGCAAAGATCCTTTGTCATGGAAACGGACAACGATCGTGAGCTTATGAGAGTTAGTTTGTTATTTTTTCATATTCCTTTCTTAATTACCAATTTCAGCAATAATTTTAGCAATACAATTTCCACCAATGTACCTAACACTCAGCAACATCCTCCATGGCGACTCCACGGCTGCGCGCGCGCCGCTCGTTCGGCGGGCCCGCGGCGACGTGCATCGATTTATGCCGATACTCGATAATTAAAAACAATCCGCCATATTGCTTTTTGTTGTCTCTTTTATTCCCGTTTTTGTGCGTCCCTCATTTGATTGTCTTACTTTTTGACTTTTTTGTCGATGCTCCTTAAAGGGTTCGCTGTTTCTGCATTAACGTAGATTTAAGAAGACGATACCTGTGTCCGACACAATACAACGAATTATACTTTTGTTCTCTTGATTCAATGTTATAAAGTCGTTATTGCAATAAAATTTGATTACATAATTAACGTGGATGAATTTAATTGTTTACTCAAACCATAAGGCATCTAGTCCGTTACATCCAAAGTATTTTGCCTAATTATCTGTTTAGCAAAGATTTTTTTTTGGTCCTCGCCTATTATACTATACAGGGTGAAATTGATATCATTAGCATCCTTTTAAAATATAAAAGTCTACCCACCAAACTGAACAACTTTCATTACTATGGGAGCAAACCGATTGGAGCAACAAAAAAGTAGAGATGAAATAGACGTAAGGTAATAGTGTCTATAGCCGTCTATTTCCTCTTAAGTCGAATTACCCAATTTCTAATATGTCCGTAAAGGCCAATTACCTATTTTGCCTAATTCCCTATTGGTTCCTATTCCCTCTACAGTACCTTAGTGCTATTTAAAAAATTTCACATGTTTTATCTTGTAAACCCTATGGAATGGCATTATTCGTATACGAATAGTAAAAAATTCAAATGTAGCTATGGTTCCTAAACGTTTTCCTAATCAATTACCTAAGCTGAAAGATGACGTTCAAAATACAATCATTTGAATCTCGTAAAATTCCGCATTTATTAAAACCATCAGCATATGAGTACATAATTATGAATGTAGTCCTTCTTCATAATCATGCTGACGGATTTTTAAGGGGATGATCAGATCAGACCATCAATATCATATTATTGACGACCCGGTTGGTGTGATGGTTACCACGCCGGACTGCCAAACCAGGGTCCTGGGTTCGAATCCCGGTTCAGTCATGGATGTTATATGTTTGTGCCGTTGTTGTATGATTCCCATAACAAAAAGCCTAAGGCTTACCTTGGGATCGTTACAATGTATGTGCCTGTGAGCGTTATTTATTTATTTTATTTATTTGTATACTTTGGTAAAACCTAGACTGTCGTATTCTTGCATAACCTTTTCCATAGCATTTATAAAACACTGTGATGTGATGTTTTAATTTATATTTTTATATTATTTACGTGGTAGAGACGAGATTCGTACTTGCGGGTGTGGATAAGTCCTTTGTTTCATTAAATGTTAAGTTAGGTACAGATAAAGATTGTTTGTAGCTTCAATATTATACCGGACGTAACCTGAACTGGCTACAAAATACAACGTGTTTCATATAGGTACAGGGTCCTACTTAATATGCTGACGGTTTTTGTTAGGATTGATCAGACCAGCAAACTGAACAACTTTTTGTATGGGACCAACATCAATATCGTGAAAATAAAAATCAGCTGTCCCATACATTTTGATCGAATGGAAATGTGCGAATAGGTTTGCAATTTTGTATAAAACAGCTTAATTATATTATGTATCAAAAAATATGAAATATTATAAACCTACTAACGGCACCGAAATTGAAAGTAAAAATAAAGAACAATGAAAAAATATACAGGGTGAAATTGATATCATTAGCATCCTTTTAAACTAAGAGTCTACCCATCAAACTGAACAACTTTCACTATGGGAGCAAACCGATCGGAGCGACTAAAAAATCAGATGTCCCATACTACTTAAACTGCAATGTCTATTCGACTCAAATGTATGCAACAGCTGATTTTTTTTTGCTCCGATCGGTTTGCTCCCATACTAAAAGTTGTTCAGTTTGATGGGTAGACTCTTAGTTTAAAAGGATGCCAATGATATCGATTTCAGCCTGTAGAGACTTTCTTAATATGCTGTCGGTTTCTTAAACTGAAAAACTTTCTCTGTTACAGGGTGTTAGGGTAAACAGTTGCATTACTTTAAGGGGTGATTATCCCCATGATACTGAACAACTTTCCCAAAGAAACCTATACTAAATTCGCTCTTATGGTATTATAATGTTTATAAAGTAAATGCAGACAAAGTATCGGGCAAAAGTTAGTAAAGAATAAATGCATCAAGGACGAGGTAAATAAGTACTTAATTTTAACAATATTCATAAATTTTTATCACTTTGTTTTTTACCAAAATGTCAAATTCATCAATTTTGCGCGACTTTTACAATTTACGGCTTGCATAAAATATATAATAATATATTTATAAATGAAATCTTGACTACATAATTATAAAAACTGTAGCAGAATATTGAATATAAGAAAAAAAATGTTATGGTGTTTAGTCATCCCTGACTCAAAATTCATAGATTTTAGATTTTTAACTGTTTGTTTTGAGGATCACAAAAAGCTACTTGACCAATTTAAATACAACTTTTTCTGTTTAGAAGTTAAATAAATGATTAGACTTTAAAATTGGTACATATTTTTTTCGCTATGGTGACAGGATCCGGTGCGAACGAAGTCGCGGGCAAAATCTAGTTCATAAAAAAGTAGTATAAATTGACAGCAACAACTGTCACCCATTATAACAGAGTCAAAAGAGTAATAGCGTCATTTGAACATAGTTAGATAACGAACTTCTATTGTGCCCCGACATTTTATTTGAACCCAAAAATCAATATTGACCCCTAGCTGAACTAAATTTTGCACTTTTTTAAATTTTTACACAAAAAGCCGAAGCACAAAAAGGACCAGGTGCAGTTAAAGGGTTGATATACCTGTCTCTTTTTAACTCAGTAGAAAACGTTTGGTTTCTCTTTCGTATTAACCCTTTGAAGGGTGATGATTTTTTTGGGTCAAATCTCGTATTTTCTCATTGATTTTTTTAAACATAATGAGATATTGTATTTCGGGCTTTTGTCAAAGTTTAAAGTTTAGAATTTGGTCGGGTTTAAATCATTCTTTGTTTGCGCATGCGTGGTGGTAGTTTTGGTATTATTTTATAAATTACTCTAGAAATCTATTCAGAAATATGCTTGCTTTTTGTATGTACCATCCTAACACGGCTACTATGTTATTTTCTCTGTGTAGAGTACCTAGATATTAAAAGTGTGAAGAAAAGAAAATAATAAAAATACAACGTGTTAATGAATTAACGCAAAACTAGAAAGTAGTTTGTTTAGCATCGAGAGCAGAATCGAATTATCATAGTTTCAACATACTATCAGTTTAAAATAACAATGTGCATAACCGCGCTTGCAAATGAGACGTCACTCAATCACACCAACTTCACTCGAGTCATTCAAATTATTGTTTCCTTTGCATAGAGTCTACATTCCTTTTTCAACTGAGTGAAGTTATCCAACGGCCCTTCAAGGTCATGCACATTGTTATTTTAAACTGATAGTAGGTAATTTTTTTCAAAATATTATATTTTACACACACTCACCCTACTTACTACCAAAACAAGATTATTAAAATGTATCCATGAGCACGCTAGCGTTTTCATTCATTGCTGAAATGATAACAAATCATTGTTGCCTCAAAACTTAAAATCCGAATAACTTTAAATTTTAACTATCAAAATACTGAAATTGTTGTTTCAATCGATTTATTTTGTTATAAATCAGTTGGGGTGTATGAGGTTTTGCGCTAATTCATTAACACGTAGTATAAGTGACTAATTTATGGAAACCAACCAAGTGCGAGTCGGACTACTCGCGCACCGCGGGTTCCGTACCACCACACATTAATATTTAACAAAAAATTACTTTCCCTGGGATCCTTACCGCGAGTCCATCTCACACTACAAAACTGCAGTACTTCTTGGGTCAAATGTATGGAACAGCAGATATTTTGTGTCCGTATAGCTAGCGTACACATGAAAGGGATCTGGTTGGGATCAATGCCAATAAATAGTTCCTAAATAGTGCCTGATTAGTACCTAGGTCAAATAAATAGTGCCTCTGTACTTTACGAGATATCGATTTTTTTATCTGGTACGCTGGCTTGACGTCAAGGTTGCGTACACATTTTCTGTGGCAAAAACGGCTTACATTACAGCAACGATTTTACACTAAAAAAATAGTGCTCAAATAGTGCCCTAGGGCATCCAAAATCTCATGAGGCTTGGTCTTCAGGGACCGGAGATATAAATAAGTCTTTTGAATAAAAAAACAATCGATATCTCGTAAAGTACAGAGGCACTACTAATTAGGCACTATTTAGGCACTATTTATTGGCACTAATCCCAGCCAGATCCCTTTCATGTGTACGCTAGCTATACGGACACGATATTTTTGCGCTATTTTCATGTTGACTCCCTAGTGAAAGTTGTTCAGTTTCATGGGAAAAATACATGGTCAAAGTACCCTGACTAAAATTAACCAAAATAATATTAAAATGTAGTCAAATACCCAATTAAAAGCTTTCACCTTTTCCCGACTAAATTAAATATATCATCAATATACATCAAACATTTATTTAAAACAAAGGTACTGACATCATAATTGTATCTAAATTAATACCTCCGCCCATCAAGCAAACATTAACAAGTCAAATCTTTCGGAAAATTTAACGGAACTATCTTTGTAAACATGACATGCGGAAAAAAGTTACGATTGTCTTTTAAACCTACTCTGTAAACGCACCTAAAAACTTTTCAACATACGAAGACACGCGAATCAGGGCATTTACACATTTATTTGTGTAACAATAAGAGTCACGTTACGTAATTTATGTGGAATATCTATGATGACTAACTGACGCCCACATGAAGAATCCTAAATAATGAACCGAGAAAAAATAATTAAATAGAATTTGTAATTGTGTAATATACTTGAACATCTGTTGTCACACCTGAGATTGACTGTGTTCTATTTATCTCTGTTTTTCATTGTGATTATGCGAGGCAAGGAAAGAGATGGCGATAGAGAAAAGTTTCGTTCAGATGTGGAAGTGACAAAAAACTTACGCTTCCTGTGTCTTTCGTATCATTTGAAAAAGGAATAATGCTTGTGTAGTATGTCGCAAACAGGCAGATAAAGCACTAATTAATATTATTTCTTAAATTTAATCTTCGTCTTAGCCATTTAAGTAGAATGTAATGTCAACAGTAGGTGTGTTCCAAAGCTGTACAACGCGAGCTACCGGCCGATATTCGAAATGAGGTGAAGAAGTCGTAATTCTGTGGATTGTTGAAGGATCAGGAGTGCGATTTTTGAATCTCATTCGCTGAGTTCAGCAGTTGAAAATGTTAAAATTACTATGGAGATACGCATCTTTCTACCGCTGATTTGACTTTCAACAATCGCATTCCTTAAGTATGATTTTTGAAAGTCAAATCAGCAGTAGAAAGATGCATATCTCCACAATAATTTTGACATTTTCAACTGCTGAACTCAGCGAATGAGATTCAAAAATCGCACTCCTGATCCTTCAACAATCCACAGAATTTCGACTTTTTCACCTCATTTCGAATGACGACGATATAAAATAAATGAGAATAAAAGACGTATGTTGTAGAGGTTCTGGCTGCATCTTCTCTCCAACGGAATACCTTCCGACTAGTGGTAGAGTCAAAAAAATAACATCGGAAAGCTTTCCATGTGATATTGATTTTGACAATTAAAATTCTAAGTTTTAAGTTTGCTTATTATACTTTGATAGCAGTTAGTTAACTACTAACTTGCCAGTATCAACCTACATTGCTACTTAATGGTGATTGATTAATCCAGCTAATTTTATTTTATCGCAAAACAAGGTAATAACTATAGACTTTACAGCACTTTAAATTTTTTAAATGTTTTTAATATTAGAGCTGTATCAATTTTGTGAAACCCCGTATGGAATTGAATCATGAATTATTTATTAACTTGGCTCCAAAATTTTGAGAAATATTTAATTACTCTTAGTCTTATACCAACCAACATAGCATCTATTTAATAAAGTTACCAATTATGATTTACATAGCGTAGCTTTAACATAAGTATGTCCTCCAAGTGTTTAGATAGCATCAGCTGGATAGCATGAGCACGACTGAGATTTAAAGATATCAAATTGATGTTACGTTTCTACGTATACTACACAGACTATGAAGTTTTGACGTATTCCATACAATGTGGACTTTTTAACAATTCGAAAATAGAATGTTTTTAACTTAACCCTTCCATATTTGACAAAAAAGAGTTTTTATATTTAGAACGAGACGCGCACGGATTGAGAATTTAGTTTTTAGTTCTTTTGAATTTGGAAACGGTTCAAAAATGGAAGACGAGTGTTCGAAACTTCGAAATATGGATTAGAGTAACGGCTCTTGCTTCCTTTTTCGGTTTTTACTCAATATCTTACCTACTTATGAATAAAACAATATTTAAAAATGGAATAATTTACCTTCAGCTCTGGCGTTCTTTTGTATTAACAGTTTCATTTTTATTTTTTAATTTTAAATCTGTCAAAAAAGTTAAAGGAACTTAGTATAGTTTGCAACAGTTTTGATGTTTATCTTTGATCGCAAAAACTATCAGATGTCACCAAGAATAATGCAGTAACCCTTCGTCAAAAAATAATCTTACCGTAAAGGGGTAATTTTTCGAAAAAAAAGTGTATGCAACAGTGTAATATTTTGACAAAACTGCGGAGTCATGTTACTGCCTTATGCAAGGGTTGAAAAAAACACATTGTTACAAAACGACAGATTTCTCGAGGCGGATGTGAGAAATTATTATAAATCTTTTTTTTTAGAATGACTGGTTCCGATTTGAGATGTTAGGTTTGATGACAGACCTTTCGTTTTGATAGTTTTATTAATAAAAAATATTAACTATAATTTGTTAATAATTCTGACTTTGAATGAACTAAACCGTTCTCCGTTATTCTTCTACGACCATAATTCAATTCGGGGTAGTCATAAAGCTTTCCTACAAGTCTACAAACTACCAACTATGTTTTTAAGCTTGCAGTAAGGTATAATATCTTACATGAATAATGATTATATATTTTGTTCTTATTAAAAAAAACGTTCGAAAATAACGCTAAACTCACAATTTCACTTAAACACAATTTTTTATAACAGCGTAAACTATAAAAAGTAATTTAATGTTAATGACGTCACTTGTTCGTTTTTTTTAAGGTTATGTTCACACAAAGCGCGCGTTTCCACTTCCAATAAATAAAGAGTTGCTGATGTTGATTTTCCTAGTTGTCAACTAGCAGATTGACAGTTATAGTGATGACGTCACGATTATTAATAAGGGTTAATAAACTCAAGTTATTAACCCTTAGTAATTATTTATCCTTTTAATAACTCGTAATGTTGATTTCGTCAATAAACGAAGTAAGTTAAAATTACCATTACCTCATTATCAATACGTTTCGTCTACAACAGTGACCACTTGTTAATGTTTAAAAAAAATTATAGGTGCACAGCACAATTTGATAAAGATACCTAATGAATTCCTTCAATATAAAAAAAATCTTTTTTCAAGAAAGGGAGAAAAAACCTATGGTTGAAGATTTTTCTTTCTTTTATGATTCTACCAACATCAAAATAACTGATAGTTAACGTTATTCTTATTAAAAATGAATTAGATTAGGGTATAAATGTAGCAGCCTGTACCTAGCAGTTATTTCCTTTGACATTGGAGAGTTTTAATTTAATTTTTATTTCAATCTCTCCACAGCGGTCGACTGGCAAAAAAATATATCCCAAAATATTTCTAATTAGAGGACGGGACGAGCAAAAATGCGGCGGACGAAGCTCGTTATTAATTTTCAAAATTTAAACAAAACTGACATTTCTCAGTTCGACAACTATGCCAGACATTTTGCGCGGCAAACATTTTTGTGTTCCATTTTTGAAACGGCTTCGGATGTGAGCGGGACGGGAGACAGGTTTTCTTTCAAGAGAACGGGATGGATAGAGTGAGCAGTGAAAGTGAATAAACGTCGTAACTTAACTTTTTTAATATTTGTAGTCTCGAAAAATTCTTTCAATCTTCACTAAGAAATGCAAATTGTAGAGTTAAAAATGATTTTAACTCTACAATTCTCTTCAATCTGAATCGTAGTAAAGGTTACATATCAAAAAGTCAAACGTTCATTGGTCAAATTTTAAAAGAACAAAAAACGAAATACCAAATTTTAAAAGACCAAATGGTCATTTGGTCAAAAGTACGAAAGGCCAAAAGTTGATACATCAAAATTTAAAAGATCAAAAAGACGATTAGCCAAATCGTTCAAAGGCCAAATGGACGAATGGTCAAAAGGTTGAAATATCAAATTTTAAATGATCAAAACGATTATGAACCGTTACGTTTATTTAATCGTTTAAACAATAAATAGCGACTGACCTGAAAGGGGTGGATAGCAACTTGGTGCAGGCACTGAAATCTTTGTATGAGGGTTCTTACAAAGGAGGATAAACGGGGTATACACAGACTAGTTCGACATCTCCAGGGGTGTTAGACTGGGATGCGTAGCGACACCGTGGTTGTTCAACTTATTCATGGACAGCTCTTTGAGTGATTTTAAAGAAAGACGGTATGGTTTAAGGATGAATGGGTTGCTCTGCTCGTCAAATGTTTGTTATATGCTGATGATCAATTGATCAAGTACTACTTGCATCATCATCGGCAGAAGATTTACAGGAGATGGTAACATGCATGAATCTGCGTAAATAATTATGTACTTCTCGTAGGACACAAGAAATAATAAAATCTATTGTTTGTGTTTTAGTCGCGAACCAAACACCAACAATAGATTTTATTATTTCTTATGTCCTACGAGAAGTACAAATATACGCAGGAGGATAAATCGTTGTCTAGTCATCATAATACAAGTCTAGACAATATTCTGGTACTTTAAATGTGACTAGGTAATGTGTGTGTGTGTGTGTGTCCAAGATAATTATACTTATACTTATTTATATTTAATTCGTATATTTGGGATGTATGTTTACCGTATTATTTGGGATGTGTGATGGAGACCAGACAGGAGAGTGAAAGCGGGAAATAGGATTAATGGTGTGATGCACACATTCAAAAAAGTCGTAATGTATCCAAAAAGGCGCGTTTGGCAGTTCATGACGGTGTGCTAGCACCAACTTTGATGTATGACAGCGAATATTGGGTATGGCAGAAGAAGAATTAATCTAGAATAAATGCTGTCGAAATGCGTTGTTTACGCAGTATTTTGTAGTGTGACTTTGAATGACAGAATACAAAATAGTGTAATTAGAGAAAGATGTGGATTGATAGAGGATATAATGACAAGGATTGAAAAGGGAATGCTGAGATGGTTTGGTCATGTGGGAAAAATGAGTGATAGTAGACTGACGTATAACATTATAAAAAGCGAGTGTGAATGGAACAATCAAAAGGGGTTGCCCTGGACATATGTATGCGGAACAAATTGGCAGCGTACTTAAGAAGGGTCAGATCAAAATGTACCCGAAAACGAGGAGCGTGAATGAAACAACTTATTATGAATTTATGACTGTGGAAGAAGCAAAAGAAGTGTGTCAGGATCGTAGCCGATCGCGATCCATTATCTTTGCCTTCCCAATGGGACACAGGCGCGAGTATAATAATATGTAAGCAAGTATTTATGTCTACCTATGTATGTATTTTTTAATTTTTTTGTATAGGATTTGATACCTCAGCAATTCCGAACGCAATTATGGAGGGAGGAAATCCATATGAAATCGTAATCTTGCATTAAAAATTCCGGATCGGAATTCCGTTTGTATGTGGCAGACCTAACAAAAGTAAGTACCCATGATACTCAACTACTTTCCCTAAAAAACCTATACAGGCTGTAATAAAACACCCTAGTAATACTTAAGCAAGTGCTTCAGACCATCAAACTGAACAACTTTCACTATGGAGTCAGTATTGAAATCATTTCCCCATATCCCATACATTTAAGTCGAGTCGGTACTACAGTTTTGTACTTATATGCAACAGCAGATTTCTTTTTCGCGATTTCGCTTTTGGCTCCATAGTGAAAGTTGTTGAGTTTGATGGTCTGAAGCATCCCCTTAAGTATTACTAGTGTGTTTGTTACAAAAAAAGAAAAAAAAAAACAACGAAACAAAAAAACAAAAATTGTACTTTCCGTACTAAATGTAATCAGCTGGTCGAATTGTTGTATGAAAAGCTGATTTTTTTTGTGAATTTCCTAACGTTCTTTTCGGAAAGTTATTCAGTATCTTGAGTACAGTAACCCATTAAAGTAGGTAATGCAACTGTCTCCACTTACACCCAGTAGGTAGGACAGACAGACACACAGACAGACAGGCAGACGGACGGACGGACAGACAGCATAAACTTACGAATAGGGTCCCGTTGGCATGAACAAATATAACAACACCAAGCTAATATAATTGAGTTTTGTTTTGATAACTTTCACAGTAATATTCGGTATTCCTATTTAGTTTTCCTTAAAATCTAAGAGTCCTACAAGAGTTTATTTTTATATTCAACTAGCTGACCCGACAGACATTGTCCTGCCACAGACCCTACACCTACACCTACCCTACACCTACTCTATGTCTGTCTCCTTGTTCTAAGCTACCTCCCCACCAATTTTCAGCCAAATCGGTTCAGCTGTTCTTGAGTTTTAAATAGTGCATTTAATTATGATTGCGGTTAGAAAGGCTTTGGTCGCTAATTATTATTTAAACAATTAAATAAACGATACGATCAATAATCCTTTTGACCATTTAAAATTTGACTTTTCAACCTTTTGACCATTTAAAATTTGATATTTCAACCTTTTGACCATTCGTCCATTTGGCCTTTGAACGATTTGACCAATCGTCTTTTTGATCTTTTAAATTTTGACGTATCAACTTTTGGCCTTTCGTACTTTTGGCATTTCGTTTTTTGTTCTTTTGAAATTTGACTAATGAACGTTTGACTTTTTGATATGTAACCGTAGTAAACATGATACTTAAAAAAAAAAGATTAAATATACACAAAAGACCCTAAAACATTATCATCTAGGTGACATACATTTTTGAAGTTGGCATTTCTTTTCGTTAATTATTTCAATACTACAGCGTCGTTTCATACAAAGAACAGCAAATATTTATGAAAATCTAATATCCTACACACTTTCACAAAAATACAAAACAGTGTTTACACAACTCTGCCCACCGACCGGCCGGACGCAACGAATTTCCGAAAATGCTGGGTTTTTGTCGCCTTGTAATTTTTGGAAAATTCACTCGCACGGCGGCTAAGTTCGACCAAACTGTAATTATACCTATTTTGATTCGATCGCCGTTTTTCTTTGACATGACTGTAATTGCTGTATTTTCGCCTCAACGGACCTTCGAGCCGTTTTAACAATGTTTTCTTTTTGTTTGGAATTTAAAAGTTTTACTTGCAAATAGCTGTGTTATAAATGTTATAATACTTTTAAACAACTGACTTACTACTTTGCTGCTTTTTTGGGTTATATTGAGGGAATCTTATACAATATACATATTAATAAAGGAGAATTGTACTCGTGATACTAAACAACTTTGTAATGATAACAAATGATAGGGAAGCAAATGGAAATCCGAAATTATATTTTTACATTTTTTATACAATCTTTTGATCAGCTGATTGCATTTAATACGATAAGTCCACGTTTTTTCTGCTAATTTCCTATAGATTCCTTGGGGAACTGTGTTTAGTACAATAACGTAATGCAACTGTCTACACTTTATTGTATAAATACTTAATTATTCGGTCTAACTAAACTTCAAATTGTATACTTATAGTTAAAACAGTTTAGTATTGTATAGGATCTATGAATACGATTTCTACACCATAATAATAACAAAGTGAAAAATTCTTAAAAGGTCAGCAAATATCAGACATGCATCAGAATGCATGATAATAATAATTATGAATTTTATTAAGTTTAAAAAAATGCTAGGTAGGTATATAATGTATTTTAGGTTTAGTTTAAACGCAAATTAACTTTTGATAGCCAACAATTAAATGACATTCCAAAAAATAGCTCACGATCTAAATTAAAAATCTAAAAACAACAAAAGATTTTTAAGAAAATAATCTCACATATCACCCAAAAATATCATCAGAGTACCATCTGACCCACCTGCTAAATCTTAACGCAGACATAAAGGGCCAGGGCAAGCACAATGAAAGGGCCCGACCCCTCGCCCTGAGCTCATCGGCTGCGCTCAAAAAAAAAACAATTACAAAAAAGCGGAAAGATGGCAAAGGTGTCTCAATTTTTGACAAAAAAACTTCGCCAAGGTTAAGACTCATGGGAAAGAGTTAGACACGGAAAAAAATTGCGGAAGATTTTTTTTGCGTAACTGTTTAGCTATACCGTTTTGCTATTGTACCGTTAAAAAATATCACAAAATTCACCCCTTTTAGGAAGCTGCGGATGATTCAAGACGCGTGAGATAGTTTTTTTTAATTTTTCGCCGTTTGATTTATAACTGTTTGCAGTAATTTGAGAATTTTATAGAATTCTTAGCGATTGTAGGTGATTTTTTGAGAGGATTTAATAACGGTTTTCTGTACAAAAGGTGCAGAGTCATTTGGAATGAAATGAAGTCACAATTTTTACTTCCCTTTTATGTAAGTACTTACATACTTTATTATTGATTCTTTACCTACTTTTTGCAACTATATAGTAAGTCGGTAAATAAGTATGATTTATAAAAAATATTGTAACGTCGAACAGATTATCAAAACAAAATTTCGCACATTATTCTTAAACTGACCTATCAAACCAAACAAATATAAATTTATCGTACATGATTACTTAAAAAAACATGCACACGATCGTTTTTTTCTACAATAGCCAAACCATTGTGGCCATTTTTTGCTTCATTCTCAATCAGAAGCCAATGTCCACCAATTCACAAATGTCTCGCTTTTTGACCATCTTGTGAAAAAAAAAACACAAAAGGTCAATCGGGTCATAAGTCACCATTTAAAAGGGTCACTATTTCTTATGTTATTTTTGTTAAGGAGGTCAAATTGATACCCTTGCGAATTTTTACGGGTTCGGATTCCAGAAATGTGCGGTTTTGTAAAGAAATATGATATTTGTGTGACCCCGGGTCAGTTTGGATCGTGATGTACTATTTTATACTTTTTGTATAGGCAGGCACCGATAGGGTAAATCGATATTTAACAATACCATTGTTTGTTTAAAAGAAAGTAGTTTGTGAAACGAGTAAGTTTCTTTTGGTCTTCCTGGATATAAAGACGTATTTTAAAGTACCTACCTACTTATACAGTGAAAATTACAACCAAAAACCAGTTAAAAGTGCCAAAAGGCTCATGCTTATAATCTGTTTTAATAATTTCTACATCGCTCGCTACATCTACGACCCCATCTTCGTCCTGAGGACTGGATTGAGGTCAAGAGCAAACCCATAGTAAATAAAAAAAAAAAAAAAAAAAAAAATTATCAGTTAGAGTTTGGGCACTGCTAGTCAAATTACATTACGTATTGGTTGTACCCAGACAAAAAAATGTAAGAAAATAAAAATGTTATTATTATTTACTTACTACATTCTGCATTTATTTTATACCTACTTATTTATACCCATTGAAAATTATCTGCGACTAGGAACTCCCACGGTGAAAAATAATCACTCTACCGTTTTTTTAATAAACAGACTTTGTGGATTTTGCTTACTATAAATTTTTTATTTATACTATTGGTATGGATACGAACGAGTAGATAATTTTATAATGATAATGTATTATGAACGCCGATATTTAAATCAGTAGGATTTTATATTTCAAAATCAAATGAATTTGTTTCTAAATGTTTTATGCCATTTGCTAATTATGTATTCTAATTTTGTGTGTAGAATCCAATTTTAAATAAATAAACGAATAAAAACGACGAAACAATAGTTCTTAATTCATGCGTTTGATTTAAAGAAGAAAAAAACGTTAACCACTATCATAATAATCGTATAGCTCTAATATTTTATCATAAAATAAAGCGCTATAAATTAATAAAAAGGAACATTAAAAATCTTTCTTTAAAAATGTAGATTAATCCTTCGAAGATTCTTTACAAATTCGCGACCTCTGCCGCCCCTTATTACAACCAGCACCATTTCCCACGATTCACCCCAATTTTAGGGTTATCTCTTTTTACGCCGGGCGCGCATCAAAAACTAGATCATTTAGAAGTGGTACCATAAAATACCTTTTTATTTTTTTTTAACTAAAAATTTGTAAAAAATGATAAAAAAGGTGACCCCGTTTCGTGATGAGGTCTCGACATTGTGAACTAAGTTTAACCCTGCCTATTTTGAAATTCGATCCGGTTAGGTTTTTTTTCCCGCTATTTTTGTGGAAGTTATTGATGGATTGTTTAGTCTTTTTACTTATTGTGCAGATTTTCTTGTGGGAAGATGAAATATCAATAAATGTTAAGACGAAATCTAAGTATGTTTTTTTTGCTCTGTTATTTCTATTTTCAGTTTCTTTTCTCTTAATTTGCTAGAACGTAGTACTAGTATTTATTCTGCGCTAGAACATTATTGTGCTATGTTTATATACAGGGTGTAACAAAACACCCTAGTAATACTTAAGGGGGTGCTTCAGACCATCAATCTGAACAACTTTCAGTATGGAGCCAACGTCGAGAAAACGTTTATAAAATAAACAAAATCGGTCGTCCCATACATTTGAGTCGAGACGGTACTACAGTTTTGTATGAAAGAGCGTTTTTTTTTTCGTGATTTCGATGTTGGCTTCACCGTTTGAGAGCAGTCGGTTTTACGTACATAAGTTAGAAAAACTCAAACGGTGAAGGAAAACATCGTGAGGAAACCTGCATACACTGAAGAAGAAATTCTGATGTGTATGTGAAGTCTACCAACCCGCATTGGGCACGCGTGGTGGACTAATGCCCATACACCCTCCTTGAGGGTAGGCCTGTGCCCTGCAGTGGGACGTTTATAGGCTGATGATGATGATGATGATGATGATGTTGGCTCCATAGTGAAAGTTGTTCAGTTTGATGGTCTGAAGCACCCCCTTAAGTATTACTAAGGTGTTTTGTTACACCCTGTATAGGTATAGGTACTTAAAATTTCTAAATGAAATGAATTTTAATAACGTTATAAACCAAATTGAAAAATCTGCAAAAACATAAAATAATTACAAACATGTAGGTATACAGACAGGGTCCTTCTTAATATGTTGACACTTTTTTAAGAGGATAATCAGACCATCAAACTGAACAATTTTCTCTATGGGACCAACATCGAAATCGCGAAAAAAAAAATCAGCTGTCCCATACATTTGGCTCGAGTAGGTTTGTATGGGAGTCACGTTGCAGGAACTGACCCGAGTACACGTCTCGCGTGGTTTCGCGCGTCGCGTTTGTGCCTGCCACGAGGCTCCACATTCTTCAATCTCTTCTTGTTCTTGTCCAAAAACAATCCCTGAGATTGGGATAGATTCTCCCATAAAATACTTGACACTGGCGGAAATGCAGTGCTAACGCACAAGCAAGAGTCCATTTAATTACAAATAAAAAAAAAATAATGGTTTGTATGGACAAGCAGATTTTTTTTCGCGATTTCGATGTTGGTCCCATAAAGAAAGTTGGTCAGTTTGACGGTCTGATCATCCCCTTAAAAAGTGTCAGCATATTTAAGAACCCTATAAAATGTAAACAATCGACTTTATAATTAATGTATATGAAAAATTCGATTCGAATACGTCATTTTACATTCGTCAAGACATTTCAGAATTAAAACATTGTACCAGAAAATTCCTGTAAAAAAGCTAAATTTTTCGCATTTTCCCACGTAATTAGTGACTGATTTAAGTTGTAACTACAAAAAGATGGTGAAATGAGCATCGAATACTGGTTCTCTTTACTTAGAACTTGAATTTTTAATTTACTATTGCCCTCAGCTTCGCTCATGGGAAAAGACATTGCCCACGTGAAGTCGTTTATTCGTTTCGGGTTGTTTCGCAGCTGGCGAATGTGTATGATCAAAGAACACATACAAATCGTATGATAGCTGAAATTATACACAGGATAGGAGGAATAGTCGTGCTTCCCAAGGAAATGGAAATTATAGTTGCCTACTGTGGCATTACTTATAAAATTCAAATTCAAAACCAGTTTTGGAGGCGAAACGGGATTGGGCAATGTCTTTTAGGAAATTAATAACATTTTACATAGTACGTAAACTTAAATGCGTTACAATAGTTTAGAGGGTGATTCAGACCATCAGACTGAATAAGTTTTACTATGGACCAACATTGAAATCGACTGTTCCATACATTTAGGTCATCGACATCGTCACGTATAAAATATTCCTAATGCAAATATTCTTAATTAAATACAGATATAAAGATCTTGGCTACAGAAGTTTATAAAAATCATAATTTTACACGTCTCTCTCTCAAAATCGGTTATTTATAAGCTTTTTGACGTTACTTTTTGACTCTATCACCACGTTGGAAGGTATTGTAGAAAAGATGCGGCTATATAAACTCTACAACACACGTCTTTTAAACAAAAACCAAATGTACAAAGTACAAAACTATAACATAATAAATACAATATTGGATTACAACATAACATACAGGGTGTAACTAAACACCCTAGTAATACTTAAGGGGGTGCTTCAGACCATCAAACTGAACAACTTTCACTATGGAGCCAAGATCGAAATCACGAAAATAAATTCCGCTCTTTCATACAAAACTGCAGTACCGTCTCGACTCAAATGTATGGGACTGCACATTTTTTTTATTTTTTCTCGATGTTGGCTCCATAGTGAAAGTTGTTCAAATTGATGGTCTGAAGCACCCCCTTAAGTATTACTAGGGTGTTTTGTTACACCCTGTATAGGGTCCTTCTTAAATGCTGACAATTTTTTAAGGGAATGATCAGACTGTCAAACTGAACAACTTTCTCTATGGGACCAACATCGAAATCGCGAAAAAATACCAGATGTCCCATACAAAACTACAAACCTACTCGAGCCAAATGTATGTGGGACAGCACATTTTTTTTGATGTTGGTCCATTAGAGAAATTTGTTCAGTTTGACGGTTCTGATCATCTCCTTAAAAAGTGTCAGCATATTAAGAAGGCCCCTGTATTGTCAAGACCAGTCATTTTAGTCATTCATATCTTGCCACAACTGGACTTCAATTAATTTAAAAATAATAATATGAAGAATCTAACAAAAGGGTACAAAATGCGGTCTTATCACTAAAAGTTACTATGGACTACTAAACTTTCAAAGTCAAAGTCAAAAATAATTTATTCAATATAGGAGCTTGAAGCACACTTATTAAACGTCAAATCTTTTTTTGAAGCTACCACCGCGTCGGAACGTGTTGTCGCTGTAGAGAAGATGCGGCCAGAAACTCTACAACATAACACGACTTAATAACTAAACAATATAAATTCTTATGCTAAGGTTATGTATACATAGTCTATTTAATAAAATAATTGATACTATACAGTACTATAAGTTAGTGTCACTCAGACCCAAGCATTTCGATCATTGAAATAATCATCCAGTTTATAAGTATAATATTAATCCAAATCATACGAAGATTATTTCATTCCGATTAAAAACGTTGCGAACCAAGTCACCCAACACCATACATAAACTTAAGTATTGATACAAAAAATGATCTCGCCAAAGAGCCATTTCTCGGTAAAAAGTACACAGGGACCAGCATCTGCAATGCTAAAAATAATTTTCAACGTTTAATACAAAAATCGCAATAATTAACTTCGTTACAGGCCAATAAATTACAATACGAGAAAGAAATGCAGCTCGATACTCACACAGACGCAGGGATGTGTGTATGGACTCATACAGGCGAACTTAGGGGTGTGCGTTGTACATTTTTTTTAATTATTACACATTGGCGATGTTATTGTAATTAATTTGGTATAAATCATAATTATGATGCAAATGAGTCTTGTGGATTTTTTTTGTTTTTGTAAACTTAACTAGAGTATTAAACGTAATAGGGTATTTGGCTGCATAAATTATAAGTTTTTTATTTTTATCTTTCTCATAGTTTAAAAACACTTTTGAAAATAACGCTAAACTCACATTTTAAGAAATTGTTTTGCTTGAGAAATTGTATTTTTAATCGTAAAAAAATGACGCGTATTGGTGCCGTGGGTCGCTGGTTAGGGAAAAGCATGGCGCGCGTATTTTACGTCGCGTTTTGTCATCCATCAGCATCACATACCTAAGCTGAACCAAAAATAATAGGTAGTATAAGAAGTAATTTTTTATGAATTTCTTCTCTGGAACTCAATCATCTGATTTATAACAAAATAATTTCATTATTGTTAAAGTTATTCACATTTTAAGTTTTGAGGCAAAAATGATTTGTTATCATTTCAGCAATGAATGAAAGCGCTTGCTTTAAGGGGCTATGTAAAAAAAATAGGATTCTTCAAAGCTCCATATTATATCATGAAGTACTAACAGTAGGAGTATGATTTGCGGATATGTGTAAATTGAACATATAATTGAAGTTTTGATTAGAGCCAAAACACGATTAAGACAAATTTTCTCGATAGAAAAACAAGCCAAAGTAGCCTCCGTTTTTGTCTATAAACGCTTGTAACTGCTAAACTGTAAATAATAGAAACATGAGACCTGATTTAAAAAAAGAGATTGCTATTATCTAAGTTTTGATTAGAGCAGAATTGAACTTACATAAATAGTACAATCACAATTAAATAAAGTTTGTTTTTTCGCTTGATTCGTTCCAGGCGCGCGCGCCGCCCCATCTCTTTCTCTCGCATCTGGCAGTAATATAAGCTATCACACGCCCGTTTCGCTTAAATTATTTTTCGATATAGGCCCTTAATTCATTAAGATGTTGTATAAAGGTCTAGCATGGCCTATAGTAAAGCATGAATTGTTCCACAAACTGGCTGTCTGCGTGAATGTGCCAAAGTGAACCCGCAATTGTTTGATATTTTGTTTGCTTTTTCGTAGGCCTTTTAAGGACTCAAAATATAGGGACACCCTAGATTTGGAGAGAAGGTCATGTAAGAAAGAGCTAAAGTTGCCTTTGTTTGTATTTGAATAAGAATTGCAATATGAAGAAAAAATCCAAGACAAAATAAACAATAAAATGAAAAATACTGCCTGAAATTTTCAATTTTTTCTGGTGACCACCACCAGGCACATAACTTTGCATAGGTTTTAAAAATATTTATTCGCACACATTTTAGAAATATTTATCGAACTACCAAGCTCTTTTCTAACTTATTTTTCTTCCAACTAGTTTAAACCTACCGACATCGTAAAATCGACAGCCCTACCGGCCGGCCGATCACAAATACATTCATATGATTTATTGTTTAACACGGGCAACAACTCATGTGTGGAAAGTATCATTCGCACCCACACACGCGCGCGCACGCACACAGACAACGGGAGATTATTATGCGAAGCTCGCCTGTACGTGAGAGGTCCAGGGAAATGTAGCTTTTATGAATTCTTACTCGGAATCTGTCGGGTTTCTGTGGGTGAGGAGTGTTTAAAAACGGCGCCAGTTGATTAACTTCAAGCTAACAAGGGAAGTATCAAAACCAGAAATTCGAAATGAATGAAATTTTGTAGATGTCTAGAGCTGGTTATTCTGAATACAACACAGGGTGTAACAAAATGTAGTAATTATTTAAAGGGGTGGTTAAGATCATCAAACTGAACAACTTTGACTATAGAGCCAACATAGAAAAACGTTTTAAAAATCACTGTTTCATAAAAAACAGCAGTACTCTACCACTCGACTCAAAAATGTAAGGACAGGCACCAGTTATTATTTATAAATTTTTCTCATTGCTGGCACCACAGTGAAAGTTATTCAGTTTGATGGTCTTAACCACCTCTTTAAATATTAGGTACAAAGAGTTTTAAAAAAAGAAGTGCTTGAAACCAACATACTGATAATCTTTCAGTATAGAGCAAACATCGGCATCGCGATAAAAATAAATCAAGTGTTCGATAAATTTGAACTGAGTACCTACTTAGGTAAGTAGGTATTGTAATAGTTTTGTATGGAAACAACTTCGTGTCGAAAACGCGACACATAAAGCCGTGCGAGGGAAAAACTCTATTTCAAGATGATTTCAGGTAAATTCATCATCATCAACAACTACCAGCTAACAACATAGGCTTTCCACAGCTACCGTCAATATTTTCTATGAATTTACGTGGTAGGTTAGCAACTCCAGCATTTTCTAGATAGTTTGTTCTTGAAATATTATTATTAATCTATGAGGGAAAAATTGCAGGGTAATAGATTATCGTGGTATGGGCATGTAATGCGGAGGGATGAGTGTCATGTTACGAGACGAGTGTTAAGTATGAATGTGGATGGCTGTGGTAGGAGAGGTAGGCCGAAGAAAAGATGGATGGATTGTGTGAAGGATGATATGTGTAAAAAGGGATGAGTGTTGAGACGACGGCTAAGAGAGATGAATGGAAGAGAATATGACATAATGCGCCGACACCAACCAAATAATGGGAAATGGGCAAGAGAATGATGATCTCATAAGGTATTTCACGGGCCGTAGCCCGGACCTTTGGTAGGCTTGCGTGGGGACCAAGGTCCAACACGTAGTTTGCGACATTTTTATCTGCTTTATTATTATTACTATTTATTCCTGAAACCAGTAAGTAGTCCAGTCCGGCGAGATTTATGCGGAGGTTAAAATACGTCTTTGATAGTGAGCTTAGTCTAAGTGAGATCGAAAATGCGGTAGTTTAGAGTTTTATACCCAGTTGTAGAAACGCTCATTAAATCCATTAAATCCTCCATTAAATCTCTTGTTGTCACTTTTTGTCTTGTTGACGTAGTAAAAGCTAGCAAGAGATTTAATGGAGGATTAACTCTAATGAGCGTTTCTGCAACTGAGTGTTAGACCATCAAGTTGAACAACTGTCACTATGGGGCCAAAATAAAATCGAAAAAATCTACTGTTCCATACTTTGGAGTCGATTAGCATTGATATTTTCTATAGAACAACAAAATTTTTTTTTCGTGTTTTTGATGTTGGCTCCATGGTCTGAAGAACCACCTTAAGTATTAAGGTGTTTTGTTACAGCCTGTATGTGAACACTATTCGTAAAGTATTCGGGCAACCCCTGAATATGATATTACTTAAAACGCAACCTAATTACAAAAGGATTAATGTTAAAACCGACTGGCAGAGCAGTGGCATTTCTATAAATATACATAATTAAAATCATTCTTAGTTAAAAGCTAGACTGAAGATGTTTTTAATGATTCAAAGAAATCATGCTCTAATTTATAGGACTTTATTTTGGAAGCTACTAGTGCTACGCCTGGGTTGTCTCGTCTTGTCTTATTTTATTAGAATTATACGCAAGGGTGTCGGTCGGTGGCGCGTTGCGGAGAGGTATGGACATTAATCGTGAGTGTCCAGGTTTGAATCCGCACGGAGGACTCGACATGCCATGTATCAATGCGTTTTTCTAACTTATGTACAATACATGCAGACTGCTCTCAAACGGTGAAGGAAAAGAACGCATATACGCTGAAGAAGAAATTATGATACGTATGTAAGGTAGGGTTTATACAAAAGAGACGCGTGTCGGTGGCGGGTAGTCAAAGTAACACCAATTTAAACCTTATATTACGTAGCATAGCGTCGTTTTTTGACGTAAAGAAAAATCGCGCTCCCGCCACCAGGCGACGTCACCTGGAGGCGCGGGCGTAATTCTCCAAACGACTCTATGCTACGTACTATAAGGTTTATATTGCCGCACCCCGCCCGCGAAATGTCCGCGCCACGTCACTTCTGTTTAAACAGCCCCTAAGGTCTACCAATCCGCATTAGCTCGCCTGGTAGACTGACGACCATACACCCTCTTTGACGGTAGGCATGTGCCCTGCAGATGATCAGTGTTAATGCATGTTGCGTCTACACCACACAAAAGAGCCACGTTGATATTAAACAAGCTGTTGCCCGCGACTTCGTCTGCGTTACCCGGATAAAAAGTACCCTATGTGTTAATCCAGGCAATGGTCTATCCGTATGCCAAATTTCATCAAAATCCGTTCAGCAGTTTTTGCGTGAAAGCGGAACAAACATCCATCCATACTTACAAACTTTCGCGTTTATAATATCAGTAGGATTATAATTTATTATCTTGTTTTATCAAGTCGATGGCATGTGATTCTTAAATCTTTCCCGACCAGTACCTATTTCGGCACACGGATAGCATTATCGGTAGCGTCTACCTATAAGCTCCGTTCGCGTATAATAATCCATTCGCTAACAGCCTTGATATGTTTTGTATGGAAGTACAATTGTTTTCCCCAATTTAATTTTGGCTCTTCATTGAAAGTTGTAGAGTGTTTAAGCGCTCTTACAGACGACCGACACTTTGCGGTCGCCGTGTAGCGTGTGTTGCGGAGGGTCGCGCGACCGTAAAGTGTATGAGCGCGACGCTCTGCGACCCATGCACCGACAGTAAAGTGTCGCTCGTCTGTAAGAGCCCTAAGGTCTCAAGCACCTCCTCAATATGATATACGTAACGCATTAAATTTGACATCCTCTCTATTTGGTGCTGCAGTGACTTGAACCAGTAGCCTCAAGGTGTGGGCATCACAGACGATGGCGATGCCCACAGGATAGTCACTACCAAGTCTTACGACTACGACGACTGCCTTCTTACGACACATTCAGTTTGATTGACGCTATACGTAGAATAGAATAGAATAGAATAGAATAGAATAGAATTTTCTTTATTTGTCTTACAAAACACATTACAAAAAACAATATATTACACAGTCAGTACTTACAAATACCTACAATGAAAAACACAAAAAATAAACATATTCAAGACAAAATGGTCTCTGACTTCAGTATACGGTAGTTGGTCAGACCAACTACCACTGCTATTATTGTCACAGCCGAACTTAAAATTAGTAGCAGGACCACACGATTATTTATCTAAACTATTATAAAACTGTAACAGAAGTGTGTCTGTACATTGAAGATATTTACAAAAAAAGGATTACGATATGGTTTTTAGGTGTCCCTGATTCCAAATCACAAATTTTTGGATTTTTTGTCCGTCTGTTTGTTTGTTTGTTTGAATGAGTATCACGCGAAAATTACTAAACCGATTTTGTTGAAACTTTTTTTGTTTGATAGCATATGATCTGACTTAAAATCAGGAATATAATTTGTGCGGACAAAGCCGCGGGCTAACACTAGTTAGACATAAAACATAGTAATTCGAATTGTTTCCACAAATTGAAAACCAGTAATGACTACAATGTAACGTTCTTGTTTTTTGGAAATGTTGTATAATTGTTAAGAAATTAACACACACAAAAAACCGTTGATGAATTGTAGGCTCGGTGCTCTCTTAAGAGAAGAACAAACAAACTGAAAGAAACAAAATATTTTTCCGTATATTATAATGCAGAGATTTTACAATAGTGTCAGGAGAGGTGGCTGGAAACGTATGATTAGTGGTGATGTGGCATTCAGATGAATGGCAGCATTATGTTTGAGTTTTGGCAAGTGATTCTAATTAATTCTAGCTTGTACGCGGACCTTAA
Organism: Agonopterix subpropinquella; assembly: GCA_922987775.1. NCBI lineage: Eukaryota > Metazoa > Arthropoda > Insecta > Lepidoptera > Depressariidae > Agonopterix > Agonopterix subpropinquella. The sequence continues at coordinate 5,430,065 of OV277716.1, read as the reverse complement.
TCAACTGTTTAGAAGATTACAGTAAGCTGGTACTAGATTATAGGATTTATGGGGCTTTTGTCATCCAATTCAAACTCAACATTAAAATTAGTTTATTTGACTCTACCTCGACTCTATTACTTCATTTTTTTGACTCTACCTCACCGCGTCGGAAGGTGTTCCATTGTAGAGAAGTTGCGGCTAGAAACTCTACAAAACACAACTTAAATTTTTCAATTATAACCCAGTAAAATTAGATAAATCAGAAGAAATAATTTCCGGAGTTTTGGAACTTTTTTTAAACGTTCCTTTGGTACGTAATATTGAAGAAAAAAAAAGTCCTGGTGAGGGGGGGGGGGTGAGCTCGAGGAAGGGGGGGGCTCTAAAGGTGACTTTTTCAGTTTTTCGCTTATTTCTTGAAATCTGAAAGTCGTATCGAAATATTTTGTATGGACAAATTAAACCTAACAAAATTTCCTACAAAAAAAGTAGTATGCATTTTTGTCATAGGACTTAACCTTTGAGGGCTAAGGGGCCGAGAAAGTAACGGAATTTCAAAAATTATGAAATTTGTATGGCGACCCTCATGAAAGTTAAAGATAAAAACCAAATGATTTCATATTCTTAATCAGCAGCCCCGAAAAACCCCAGATACAAATTTTCAGTCAGTTCAGGGAACCCTTAAAGGCTGCATTGGCGTTTGAAATTTCCATTGGAGCCATCTTGGATATCGCAATTTTGGATTTTTTTCACCGGCAACCAAATCTGACCAGGGTCCTCTATGACAATTGTTCAAGGTCCATAACCCTATCTGTCATAGTTTCCGCGGGCCGTTGACCTCATCCATCAGGAGTCGACCTTCCGAGGAAGTCAAAGTTTTCTCTGTATCACCAAGGCATCCATATGATGATCCCCAAATGTCATCCTTGTACCGTAAGGGGAACCCGGAGATCAGTTGGTGGTATCTGGTTGACCCCCACCTCCCCCCCCCCCCCCCCCCCCCCCCACATAGATATTAGATAAATACCCGTATAATTGTTCACCGGGTTTCCCCCATTCAACGCATAGTAAAATTATTTTAGGGATCATCATAAGGATGCCCTGGCGATAAAAATAATATTTCGACTTCCTCAGAAGGTCGACTCCTGATGGATGAGGTCAACAGCCCGCGGAAACTATGACAGATAGGGTTATGGACCTTGAACAATTGTCATAGAGGACCCTGGTCAGATTTGGTTGCCGGTGAAAAAAATCCAAAATTGCGATATCCAAGATGGCTCCAATGAAAATTTCAAACGCCAATGCAGCCTTTAAGGGTTCCCCGAACCGACTGAAAATTTGTATCTGGGGGTTTTCGGGGCTGCTGATTAAGAATATGAAATCATTTTGTTTTTATCTTCAACTTTCATGAGGGTCGCCATACAAATTTCATAATTTTTGAAATTCCGTTACTTTCTCGGCCCCGTAGCCCTCAAAGGTTAAGTCCTATGACAAAAATGTATACCACTTGTTTTGTAGGAAATTTTGTTAGGTTTAATTTGTCCATACAAAATATTTCGATACGACTTTCAGATTTCAAGAAATAAACGAAAAACTGAAAAAAGTCACCTTTACAGCCCCCCCCTTCCTCGAGCTCACCCCCCCCTCACCAGGACTTTTTTTTTTCTTCAATATTACGTACCAAAGGAACGTTTAAAAAAAGTTTCAGAACTCCGGAAATTACTTCTCCTGATTGGTATATTTCAGCTTAATTTTACTGGGTTATTAATCAATTATGGTTATTTATAAGTTAATAACAAACTAATGGTAATACCAATTAAACCCGAAACAGTAGGCCTCGCATGGCACCCCCGAGAAAACGACAAAAATCGAGATATGCCTCTATCTTTATTACTTTACTTATGCCAGAAAGAGCGCGCATGACGTTTTTCTCGTTTAAACGCTTTGTCGTGGGTGGCATGCTAGCCGTGCTGGTATGCAAACTTAATATTGGTTGATTTGTAGAAAATATCAAAACTACTTGACCGCAAATGTATAGAGAACAGCAGTTTTTTTCGCGATTGCATTGTTGGTCCCATAGTGAATGTTGTTTAGTTTGATTATCTGACATAATGGTGTCTTATTTAAGTTTAAACCGTATAAGAAAAAGTATAATTAACCTGTAAACCACACACTCCACCCATCAAACTGAACAACTTTTACTATGGGAGCAAATCTACCAGAACAAAAAAAAACTGTCTCATACATTTGAGTCGAGTTTAGTATGGAACAGCAGTTTTTTTGCTGACAGGTTTGCTTCCATAGTAAAAGTTGTTCAGTTTGTTGGGTAGAGTATGTGGTTTAAAGGTTAATTATACTTTGCCTTACATCTGTATAATCTTCTAAAATTCCGATACTGAAATCTTTAGTACCTATAGGGTGAAATTGATATCATTAGCATCCTTTTAAACTTTTTTTTTTTTTTTTTTTTATTAACTATGGGTTTGCTCTTGACCTCAATCCAGTCCTCAGGACGAAGATGGGGTCGTAGATGTAGCGAGCTTACCCAGAAGATGCCTATTCACTCGTACTTTAAAGGAATTCGGGTTGTAAGTACTCGGAAATACTGACGCAGGTAAGGCATTCCACTCCTTGGCTGTGCGCATTATAAAAGATTCAGAAAGGCGCTTGGTGCGGATATGTGGGATGTCAACCAAGAAGGGGTGATATCCCGCGGTGCGTCTGGAAGTCCGATAGTAGAAAGGGGAAGGTGGGATGAGCTCATGCAGCTCTAGGGCACACTCACCGAAGTACAATCTGTAGAAGACCGACAAGCAGGCCACTCTGCGGCGGTGGGCTAGGCTATGAAGCTTGGCCTCCACCAGCTTACTATCGCCAATGAGCCTCCTGGCTCTGCGTTCAACCGAGTCGAGTGCGGCAAGTTGATACTTGGCTGAGCCATCCCACAGGTGGCAGCAGTACTCCATACATGATCGGACCTGAGCTTTATACAATACTAAGAGCTGTCCAGGAGTGAAGTACCGCTTCACCTTGTTTAAGATGCCCAGCTTTTTGGCCGCAGTTTGAGCCTTAGACTCGATGTCAGCGCCGAAGTTGAGTTTTGTGGTCAAGCTTATACCCAGAAGCCCAAGACTGTCGGAAACAGGGACAGATGTACCCCGGAAAGTAGGAGTCAGATTAAACGGACTCCTTTTTGCGGTGAACAGACAAGCCTGTGTTTTGGTGGCGTTGAAGTTGACTAAATTATTGTCACCCCACTGGGAGACAACACTTAAAGTCAAGTTTGTCCGCTCAACCATGGCCTCCCTCTGCGAGCGTATTTTATCCCCGCTGGCCCCTGCGCCAGATACATATCTCTCCATGACAGTACTGTCATCTGCATACCCAACAATACCTGACACAAGGAGGTCATTGATGTGCAGCAGGAAAAGTGTCGCGGAGAGAACAGACCCTTGAGGAACTCCAGCATCAATTGCCATAAGGTCAGAAGAGCAGCTGTCAATGACAACTCTAATCGACCGTTCTCTCAAGAAATCAGATATCCAGCTGCAAAGATCAGCGGGGATGCCATAAGCGGGAAGCTTGCTCAGCAAACTAGCGTGCCATACCCTGTCAAAGGCCTTCGAGATGTCAAGTGATACAGCCAGTGCTTCACCGTGCTTCTCGATGGCCTCGCCCCAGCAGTGCGTCACATACACAAGAAGATCCCCAGTCGATCGCCCCCGGCGGAAGCCATATTGGCGATCACTGAGTAGATCATTGTCTTCTAGGTATGACAGCAACTTACTGTTAAGTACTCTTTCCATGACTTTACAGAGAATGGAAGTAATGGCGATAGGGCGGTAGTTGCAGGGGTCGGCACGACTGCCCTTCTTGGGTACCGGTTGCACATTCGCAAGCTTCCAGGATTTAGGCACCGTTCTTGTTCTGAGAGAGAGGCGATACAGGCGTGTTAGAACAGGAGACAACTCAGGCGCACAATATCTCAACACTCTTGCAGGTATACCATCAGGACCACTGGCCTTATTCACATCCAGACTACGCAATGCTCTGCGGACCTCTTTTGTATGTATTGTGACCTCCGGCATCGAAGAATCACAACGAGGGATGGTTGGCGGCTGTTTGGCACCAGCGTCCAGACGTGAATTGCTCGCAAACAGAGAAGCAAATAAATTAGCTTTCTCAGTTGCGGAGTGAGCCAGCGACCCATCAGGCTTCTGCATGGGAGGCAAAGTGGGACGGCAGAAGTTGGATTCGACCGATTTTGAAAGGGACCAGAACTGTTTACTACCAGAAGGGTAGGATGCCAGTTTGGCTCCAATGCGGCTGACATGGTCGAATCGAGCCCTCCGGATCACCCGTTTGCAGGACTTGGCGGCAGAATTAAAGGCCCTCTTCTTCGCGCGAACCCTACGAGCTCTAACTTTGCGGTCGCGAGCTTGGACCCATGCTTGGTAGGCGGCTTCTTTTTTAGCCTCAGCGCGAGCACAATCCGCATTGTACCAAGGTTGGGCTTTGTGACCGAGTGAGATGTCGGAGAAAGGAATATAATATTCCATTCCCTGTCGTATCACGTCCGCAACCGCATCAGCCGAACTAGCAGGGTCACTCGAAGAAAAACACACTTGCCGCCACGGGTAAGACGCAAAGAAATGCCGCATCTCATCCCAATCTGCCGACCCGTATCGCCAGACTCGCCTCGTGCCCTTAGGGCTGTCATCGGGAGGAGAGCAGATCGACACGGATTTCACCAGACAGTGATCGGACGTTCCCAGCGGGGCAGAGACCGATACTGAGTGCCTGTCTGGATCTGAAGTCAGCAGAAGGTCCAAACAATTGGGCGTATGACCATCAACATCCGGTACCCGCGTTGCTTGATTCACCAGCTGGGTGAGATCTAGCGATAATGCAAACTTGCGCGCCTCTCTCCCAGCATGGTCAGTTAACTGGAACGGGAACAGCCACTCGCTATGGTGGGCATTGAAGTCCCCCAGAAAAACAAGCTCCGCCGTTGGATACCTTCGTTGGGCTGTCTCTGCCGTCTCAGTGAGATACTCCATGAGCCTGGTTGTCTCCTGGTCACCGTCGTGCGATCGATAGACACCGACGTAGAGAGATTTCTCCATTCCGGTGTCTACAAAAAGCCATAATACGGAGAACCCGGAAACCTCAAAGCAACGGAGACGCCGACAGCAAATGTCGTCGCGAACATACACACAGACCCCAGCTCGCCTCTTGAACTTATGTTCCAACGAGTATCCTGGGTAGTTGAGGTACGCCGTATCAGACGGGGTTGCTATCTGCGTCTCCGTTAAAAAGAATAGGTGTGGCTTCTCGGTCTCGAGGTGGTGGTGGACCGGATCGAGATTTGAGTGCAGACCTCGTATGTTACTGAGGTGCACTTTGAGTGGGAGGAAGTGCAGCCGTTGTCTAACCTAAGAGTCTACCCACCAAACTGAACAACTTGTACTATGGGAGTAAACCGTTCGGAGCAAAAAAATAATCAGCTGTTCCATACTAAACTGCAATGCCTACTCGACTCAAATGTATGCAACAGCTGATTTTTTTCTTGCTCCGATCAGTTTGCTCCCATAGTAAAAGTTGTTCATACAGTCTGATGGTTACTCTTAGTTTAAAAGGATGCTAATGATATCAATTTCACCCTGTAGATATGCTAAAAGTGCGTCTTGCTACGGCTGCAAGCTTAAAAGATCGTTGTAAGTTGTAGAAAAGATTCTGACCACCCCTAAAAGGATTACGGTCGTGCATTTATGTATGTATCTATATGTATTAGTGATGTACCTATCCAAACAGAAAAGTTACCATTTCAACTTATAGCATTCACAAATTCCTATAACAATATTCCGATGAACTAACCTATCAATACATTAAATCCAAATCAAAATCTGTCACAACATTCAATGTTAACCGGCCATTAAAGATACACACGGCCGGCAACATGCTATCATTGCAACTAATGACCATCTTAAATCTATCGGCATATAGCTACTCTACACTTAATAAAATCACAAACACATACACACACTTTATATTGTCGAAGCTGGGTCCATCTTATGACAACGTTACTTATACAGTTTTTAAAGTTTTTCATGCATCTTAAAGTAGTATAAATAGAGTTGATATTAGTAATGATTTTGTTATTGTGATGGTAAGTGTGAGTTGATTAATAAAGGCGATTACACACACAAGTGTAAATTCATAAATTAATAAGGGCGGTAGTCCACTGGAGACATAAATAAAACTTTTGTTCCAGGTTCGATCGTTCGTTAATGTAATTTTGTTTATGATTTGTGAAGTTTTGCGTGAGGGTTAGAGTTTTTTTAATTATGGTCGTGTGAAAACGTGTGTTTCTTTAACGTACGAAACAAGGTCAGTGATAAGTTCGCCTTTTGTGTACCTACATACAGGGTCCTTCTTAATATGCTGACACTTTTTTAAGGGGATGATCAGACCGTCAAACTGAACAAATTTCTCTATGGGACCAACATCGAAAAAAATCAGCTGTCCCACATACATTTGGCTCGAGTAGGTTTGCAGTTTTATATGGGACATCTGGATTGTAATTTTTGATTCTCATTCGGTGAGTTCAGCAGTTGAAAATGTCAAAATTACTATGGAGATACGCATCTTTCTACGGCTGATTTGACTTAAAAAAATAGCACTCCTGAAGTATGATTTTTGAAAGTCAAATCAGCAGTAGAAAGATGCATATCTCCACAGTAATTTTGACATTTTCAACTGCTGAACTCAGCGAATGAGATTCGAAAATCGCACTCCTGATATTTTTTTCGCGATTTCGATGTTGGTCCCATACAGAAAGTTGTTCAGTTTGATGGTCTGATCATCCCCTTAAAAAAGTGTCAGCATATTAAGAAGGACCCTGTATGTATAGGGTGAAATTGATATCATTAACATCCTTTTAAACTAAGAGTCTACCCATCAAACTGAACAACTTTTACTATGGGAGCAAACCGATCGGAGCAACTAAAAAATCAGCTGTCCCATACTAAACTGCAATGCCTACTCGACTCAAATGTATGCAACAGCAGATTTTTTTTTTGCTCCGATCGGTTTGCTCCCATAGTAAAAGTAGTTCAGTTTGATGGGTAGACTCTTAGTTTAAAAGGATGCCAATGATATCAATTTCACCCTGTATATATTTTTTTTTAAAGTTTGTTTACAAGGTGTAAAAAACAAAACCCCGTTGCCACCTCTAGGGTAAGCGAAAATTGGTACTCTATCAGTAAAACAATTAATGATTGTTCAATATCAATTCGTATTCCCTCTACTGATTCTACATTCGAATTCGTCAAATCTTCTTTCACCATTCATTTAATCTTACATTCTTATTCAAATACTAGCGTTAACCCGCGACTTCGTCCGCACAAATTATATACCAGATTTTAAGTCAGATCATAAGCTATCAAACAAAAAAGTTTCATCAAAATCGGTTCAGTAGTTTTTGCGTGATGCTCGTTCAAACAAACACACAAACAAACAGACCGACAAAAAGTTCAAATATTTGTGATTTGGAATCAGGGAAGCCTAAAAAGCATATCGTAATCTTTTTTTTGTAAATATCTTCAATGTACAGACACACTTCTGTTAAAGTTTTATAATAGTTTAGATTTAGATAGATAGATAGCTCCCATGAACATACACATTTATATACAGGGTGTAAGGAAAAATATCATTAACCTATAAACCACATAATCTACCCATCAAACTGAATAACTTTTAGTATGAGAGCAAACCGATAGAAGCAAAAAAAAAATCTGCTGTTGCATACATTTAAGTCGAGTAGGTATTATTGGAGTTTAGTATGGGACAGCTGATTTTTTTTGACTTGAACTTTGACTGGCTGTATCTCCTAAACCGACTGACAGAACTTGATAGTTTTTCTACTGTTCACATAGCTACAGTGCATACTACAACAATAATATACGATCAGCCGTGCAGCTGATCGTTAATTTTTTACAGACCTTTAATCATCAGTAACTCCTAAACCGACTGAAGTTATGCGGGCAGACCTGGTTCATCCCCATCACAGAGATGCTCTACACCCCATAAACACTGAATCAGCCTTGCTGCTGATGGTTGCAAAAAGTACACTTATCTCTTATACTAAATAGAGGCGGGTGAGATGAAGTTTATTATTCGTATTCATACATTATGAATACCTATTAGTACAATAATATAACAATATACTGAGAGTTTGTTTTTAAAATTATATTTCTAATTGCAATAAAAAAAAAAAATCTATACAGAGTCAGAGTGTAAGGAAAAGTATCATAAATCTTTAAACCTTTACTATGGAAGCAAACCTGCCAGAAAAAAAAAATCAGCTGTCATGTTTTAGTTGTGTAGGTAATGCAGTTTAGTATGAAACAGCTGATTTTGTTTTTGTTCTGACAGGTTTGCTCCCATAGAAAAAGTTGGTCAGTTTGATGGATAGAGTATGTCCCAACGAACACCAGAGTGGAAATTGCAGCCTGTCATTGCAACTTCAAGATGCATAGCAACGCCATAAGGGTTCAAGATAAAGTTTTAAGAGCTATAACATCTTCTGCAAACTCCTATAGCTGCACGGGGAGCTTATAGTTGCAGTAAGGAAATAGAATACAGCTTATGCCTACATATAAGTTCATTCTTGAACCTATTTACCACTTAAGCCTATAGTGAGAACCAGAAAGTGCATTTTGACACTAATAGCTGTGTATGGTATATACTTGGAACTCTAAAGCGCCTTATACCTGTAAAGAGGATATATTTTTAGACTATTTAAAGCAGTTGCTTAAGAGTTCAAATAGGCACTACTTTGTTACTAGCAGTTGCATTAAAGAGAAAATAAAATAATCAGTGCAGCCTTTAGTTCCTTATGAGTGATCGGAACGATGGGATTTAAACTGGTCGTGTGGGGGTTTATCATGGAGTTGTTAAAACCACAAAATTTGAATCCCGTGATACCGGGAACTGTCGCATTAGTCAGCAGTACATTGTATCGAAGTAGTTATATCAATTTTAATGATCTAAATCAAAATTAAGGTAATATAATTTTTTTTCCGAATCCCGGGATTTTTTTTTCTTTCCAAATTTTCATAAGTTGTCTAGTTTGATGGTCTGAACCAACTATGGAAATTTGGAAAGAAAAAAAATCCCGGGATTCGGAAAAAAATTATATTACCGTAATATGAATAATAATTAAATTAAACTTTTATCGATGGATTTCCCAACGAGCACCAGAGTGAAAATTGCAGCCTGTCTTGCAACTTTAAGTTGCATAGCAACGCTATAAGGGTTCAAGATAAAGAAATCCCGGGATTCGGAAAAAAATTATTTTACCATAATTTTTTTGAGATCATTAAAATTGATATAAATAGCTTCTTCGATCCAATATACTGCTGACTAATACGACAGTTCCCGGGATCACGGGATTCAAATTAAATAAAACAAAAAATTTTGTGGTTTTAACAACTATGTTATACCCACGGCAAGTTTAGGTATTTGCAATCCCATTGTTCCGATCACTGGTTATAAGATATGAATATCTAAAAAAAATAATTCAAAGAGTAAAATTATAACTAGATCAAACATCGTTTATGTCAAATCAATAACAATGATTTTAACGCACAGTAAAATAGAATAGGATAAGATTATACAGGGTGTAATATAAAATAGGACAGTCACTTAAAGGGGTCCTTCAGACCATCAAACTGAACAACTTTTTCTATGGGACCAATATTGAAATCGCGAAAAAAAATCGGCTGTAACATACATTTCAGTCGAGTTAAGTTTGCAGTTTTGTATGGGATAGCCGATTTTTTTTTCGCGATTTCAATATTGGTGCCATAGCGAAAGTTGTTCAGTTTGATGGTCTGAAGCACCCCTTTAAGTAACTGTCCCATTTTATGTTACACCCTGTAAAGTAACACAATCTATGAAAATATGAATAATAATTAAATTAAACTTTAATCGATGATTATCAATTATTCAAGTCTTTGCTGTATTTATAGAAATTCTTTTCCTCGCCCTGTCCTATATCTCTGACTACCACCTCGGGGACTATAGTTGTGAGCATATACTATACTGTATTTCCACGCCGATTATTTTTTCAATATTTATATTGGATTTTTTCAATATTTATATTGGATTTATTTCAATGTAAATATAAATATTGAAAAAAATAATCGGCGTGGAGATACATAGCATATGCTCAAGACTATAGTCCCCGAGGGGGTAGTCAGAGGTATAGGACAGGGCGTGGAAAAGAATTTCTATAAATACAGCAAAGACTTGAATCATTGATAATCCATCGATAAAAGTTTAATTTCATTATTATTGATATTTTCAATGATTGTGTTACTACAAAATCTTATCCTATTCTATTTTACTGTGCATCAAAACAATTGTTATTGATTTTACATAAACGATGTTTGATCTAGTTATAATTTTTCTCTTTGAATAATTTTTTTAGATATTCATAACCAGTGATCGGAACGATGGGATTGTAAATACCTAAACTTGCCGTGTGGGTATAACATAGAGTTGTTAAAACCACAAAATGTATTGTGTAACGAAGTGCCCCTGTGGCGGGATGGCCAGAGGGCCTCGTTGTAAAAATATATAAATCCCTTTAGAAGGGTTGACCTATCTTTAGGTAGGATGTCTGTAGTTCTGAGGTTGCTAATAAAAAGATAGAATTATAAACAAACATACAAGTTTTATTACTGAATAACCTAATCTCGTTTACAGGTTGTTTCCCTAGCTATCTTAATTCCTATTCACTACCACTTTTTACTTACAACCCAAGCCGAGCTGAAAAGAGGAAATAAGGACCCGGCACGAGGGGGGACGTATCGTGAAGGGTTATTTCCTTCAGGAGAATTGGCTCAAACTGTAAGACCTGACAACACTACCCGAGGAACCTCGAGCGACGCCTGGTCAGATCTTCAGGAGCTACCTGCGTCCTGGTTGATCTAGAACACAGTTGCGTCCACGACCCCTCAGGTCGAGGTGTTCAAAAATGAGGGGAGGTTGGGGAGAGGAGGAGGGGAGGGACAACCGATAGTAGACCTCTGTGGTTGAGCTTCTGCCCAGTCGCCTAATACCTCAAGCCACCGTGCTTCCACTCTCGGACGCCAATTATCGAGTCCCGGCCTAATCAATCAATCAGTCTCGCGGCAACGGCCTCTTTACTATGGTTTCTAGCGCCAGCTGCTGAAGCAGCCGGGTCATCGGGGTTGGCACCTGGTGGTGCCTCGTAGTTGTCCAGGTGTCTGCCGACGCGGTCTAGCCCACCGAGTTGGACCCCGTTGGGGAGGCCCAGTGAGCGAACTGCGATCGGCAGTGTGGCCAATCAGGGGGGTTTTGTGCTGCGGAGTAGCCTACAGTCCGGCGGTTCACCCTCGGTCCGCCCCACGGTCCAAGGGGATCTACAGCCGTTAGCAGTTCCCGCAGCAGGGTGAGTCCTTAAAGGGGCTCAGGCATCAGGGGGTCAATTTCCGGGAGGGGATCGTCTGTGGAGAGCTCCATAGCGAGGGTGCAGCTGCCGAAGTCAGTTCGGCAGTGACGTCAGTCCGGGGGGTGCTGCGGAGAGCACACGAACCTGGCGGCATGCCAGGGTGTGTGCAGGCTCCAATGCGGTGGTATTTCTTGTGGTGCTGCCGGCGAGGTCAAGCTCACCGAGTGGGACCCTGTTGGGGGAGGCCCGGTGAGCGACCTACACGCCGGCAGTGTGGTTATCCGGGGTGCTTGAGGAGGGGCCCACGGTCCTGACGACTCGCTGAGGAGTCGAGGACGTGGGCGGGCTCCGAAGCGGTGTGTGGGCGCGACACAGATGGTCGCGGGAGGCGGGTGCGCTGCTGGTCGCACCTACGCGAGGCCAGCTTATGTTGGTTTTGTATAGCTTGATGTGTCGCTGTGTGTACATTGGATCGAAATAGTTATATCAATTTTAATGATCTGAAACAAAATTACGGTAATATAATTTTTTTTTCGAATCCCGGGATTTTTTCTTTCCAAATTTTCATAGGTGGTTCAGACCATCAAATTGGACAACTTATGAAAATTTGGCACCGTTCAGTTCAGTTGTTACTATATTTGAGTAGGCGAACCATCGAAATCTTTTTAAAATGTGAAATGCGCAGGCGGACATCATCAAATTAAATAAGTAAGTAATTAATTCATGGTTTCTTGTTATTCAGTACAGTACATGAAAAAAATAACGGCGTGGAAATACATAGCATATGCTCACGACTATAGTCCCGAGGGGGTAGTCATAGATATAGGACAGGGCGTGGAAAAGAATTTCTATAAATACAGCAAAGACTTGAATCATTGATAATCCATCGATAAAAGTTTAATTTAATTATTTATTCATATTCACAAAGATTGTGTTACTACATAATCTTATCCTATTCTATTTTATTGTGCGTCAAAATCATTGTTATTGATTTTACATAAACGATATTTGATCTCTCTCTGGGGGTAGGCCCCTCACACGGTGGACCGATGTCCTGGTGAAGGCGGCGGAAAAACGTTGGATGAGGGCGGCGCAGGAACGGTCGTTATGGCGATCCTCGGGGGAGGCCTATGTCCAGCAGTGGACGTCCATTGGCTGAGATGATGATGATGATGATGATGTTTTCTCTAGTTATAATTTTACTCTTTGAATAATTTTTTTAGATATTCATTATTATATTATATATTCATTTTAGATATCCAGTGATCGGAACGATGGGATTGTTAGGGTTGTTAAAACCACAAAATTTGGTGTTTTATTTTATTTGAATCCCGTGATCCCCGGAACTGTCGTATTAGTCAGCAGTACATTGGATCGAAGTAGTTATTATCAATTTAAATGATCTTAAACAAAATTACGGTAGTATAATTTTTTTCCGAATCCCGGGATTCCCGGGAACTGAACTGGACGGTGCCAAATTTTCATAAGTTTCATAAGTTGTCCAATTTGATGGTCTGAACCACCTATGAAAATTTGGGATGAAAAAGAAATCCCGGGATTCGGAAAAAAAATATATTACTGTAATTTTGTTTCAGATCATTAAAATTGATATAACTAATTCGATCCAATGTACTGCTGACTAATACGACAGTTCCCGGGATCACGGGATTCAAATTAAATAAAACAATAAATTTTGTGGTTTTAACAACTCTAACAATCCCATCGTTCCGATCACTGGTTACATATGAATATCTAAAAAAAAATATTCAAAGAGTAAAAATTTTAACTAGAGAAAACATCATCATCATCATCATCATCTCAGCCGATGGACGTCCACTGCTGGGCATAGCCTGGGCATATCCCGAGGATCGGGATCAGATCAGATTAATCTGCACTATGAAATCCCTATGAAATCCAAACAATTCGACATATTGTAACCTTGAACTTATGCCTGCATAAAGAATGAAATTGGAGCCTATTAGCAGTTATGAACTGCAATTACAGTAATAAAAATCACTCTGAGGTCTACAAAAGTTAAAATAAGCGCCTAAAGCCGCTTAAGGGAAGCATTGAGGAAGATACTACGGCTATAGGCTGCCCACGAGCAAGCGCCATGTTTATGATCTTTTTAGGTTATCCAAGCAAATATTTGTCAACAAATAACGTAAACAGAACTTAATTTTTAAGGATTGGGACGTTGTCACAGATTATTTAATAGTTACTACCGTAACAGATACTGCACTCTCTTAGAAAACACTGATTTCGCGCGCTTTTACAGACAACCGAGTCTTACGATCTGTCACCGCGACGAACGACGAACTTAAACGCGTCGTATGTCAATTAACCTAGAGTCCATATCACATTGCCCGTCACGCACCTCTGACGTAACTTTTTTTTTTTTTTTATGTGTGATAGGTAAGCATTTGACCCCAATCTCACCTGATGTTGAGTGATGATGAGGCCGAAGATGTAGCATGCTTACCTAGAAAGATGCCTATTCACTCTCGCCTTGAAGAGGCCCAGGTTGTATTGCTCAGGGAACAGGTCCGCAGGCAGGCTTACTACCGAAACGCTAGGGTTGTTTATTGTCAGAAAATACCCTCCATCACCAGGAATTTATTTTCTTCAATCTTATTTTCCAAAATAACGTTTAAACCAAGTTCGAAGACTACGGGAATTACTTCTCCTGAAAGGATTTTTTTTTTTGCGAAAAAAATTTAAACCAACAACTAGTTACCAACATTGATAAAATTATTCCGTTTATTTGTATCTTTATTTATTATTTTGTTTGTATCTTGTACAAACGATAAAAACAATAGCGTTGTTATACCAGTATTCTAAGTATTTTTGCACATATTATTTTCAACACAAAACTTTGCTTTTGGATAAAACAAAATTAAAATTTACGTAAGTACCTTTTTTCATCCGTAGGCAATGTGAAAAATGACACATTTTGTTAGATTGTCTACCAAACATCACAATAATTATTAGCAGGCATAATATTCCCAAAAGAAAACCGTCCAGTACAGCATGGGTAGCATGCCAACCCGCGATAGCTGTGATACAGCTATATCTCGTCTTTTATCTCTTTCGTTTGTGCGCGAACGAACAAGATAAAAGACGTGATATAGCCGTATCACGGCTATCGCGGGATGGCATGCTTGGAAGTACGCAATCGCGATAGCGTGTGATAGCCCTATGTTATTAACATCTTGCAAGATATGCGTGACTTAGGTACTTTATCGCAGCTGTCAGACGTGAGTGACGGAGCACTGACGTTGTCTCCAAACCAGTGTATCATTAAATCGACCTCAAATGATTTTATTACATAAAAAGTTGAAAAGACTGTATTCTAATACACATAATTAATTGCTTATTTGGATTATATCAAGAGCGCATCAAAATTACACCAATAAGTGATATTTACATTATCAGTAAACTAATATGCGTTTTTAATTGCATGTACTGTACTGAATAACAAGAAACCATGAATTAATTACTTACTTATTTAATTTGATGATGGCCGCCACCGCACTTCAATTTCACATTTTAATAAAAAGATTTCGATATTTTGATGGTTCGCCTACACAAATATAGGAACAACTGAACTGAAACTGCTGTCAAAACAAGATTCATTCATTTCAATCGGTCATTCGTTCACGAATGTAGTGCTATATGAGTGAATCTTATTACTTAATCTTCCATTGCAGCTACTATGGCGCTCTTAAGCAGCTACTATTATAGCTCTTCTGAAGCTTAAGGCCGCATAAAATTGTGCCTATTTGGCTATAGTGCTGCTGCATAAGGCCTGCTGAGCACGCTCTATAGCTTACGCCTAGCAGCTTAAAGGAATAATTGCATTGGCTCTAAAGCCTGTATGCAGCAATTTTGTGCCCGTTGGGTGTGGTTTAAAGGTTAATGATAAATCTAATAACTTTTCCTTACACCTGTAGACATTAGATAATTCACAACTTATGGCTATATCCATATATTGCTTTTCCATGTGTTAATTACAGAGGATTTAAAATAAAATGGGGCCAACATCTACAGGGTGAAATTGATACCATTAGCATCCTTTTAAACTAAAAGTCTACCCATCAAACTGAACAACTTTGACTATGGGAACAAACCGATCGGAGCAAAAAAAAAACAGCTGTTGCATACATTTTAGTCGAGTAGGCATTGCAGTTTAGTATGGAACAGCTGATTATTTTTTTGCTCCGATCGGTTTGCTCCCATAGTGAAAGTTGTTCAGTTTGATGGGTAGACTCTTAGTTTAAAAGGATACTAATGATATCAATTTCACCCTGTATATCTCGCGATACAAATCTTTTTCATACATTTTGGTTGACTCGTCATTGACGTTTTATATGGAACAGCTGATTTTTTTTTTACGATTTCGATGTTGGTCCCTTAGTAAAAGTTGATCAGTTTGATGGTCTGAACTCTGAAGCACGCGTAAAGTATGTAACGCATTTAAGTTTACACCCTGTAAACATGGTCTTAGGTTTTAGGTTAGTAGGTAACGAGGCAAGGAACGAGAGATATAAACCTGCCAAAACCTGTAACGACAGGTAAATTGCAAGGATAATTTTTTTTAAACAAAATAAATAAAAAAACAATCTAATCGAATCTAACTGACCGAAATATTTCGGCAGGCACCCCAGAAGAACAAGGAAGACAAAACACGGAGTTCGCAAAACAAAACAAAAGGGTGCGCGTACGCAGGGCGATGCGACGCGACGCGGTGACGGACGCAAGACATTATGTCGCGCGAAAATAACCTGACATTTTACCGCCTTTTGAAAGAGACATAACAAACACTAATTTATGTAATTGTTTTAATTGGGAAAGTTTAATTTTTGAAAATTTAATACCTAAGGATCGACTCTACATCTTTGAGACATAACAAACACGAGACATAACAAACACTAATTTATGTAATTGTTTTAATTGGGAAAGTTTAATTTTTGAAAATTTAATACCTAAGGATCGACTCTACATCTTTGAATTCTAAGAGATGAGTGCTCTACATTCATTTATTTACTTAAACTATCTTGATCATATCTCATATCATATACAGGGTGTAAGTGAAAGCCTAGCAAATACTGAAACGGTGAACTCAGACCATCAAACTGAACCACTTTCACTATGTAGCCTACCTCAGGAAACGCGAAAAAAAAAATGCAATCCCATACATTTTACATAGGTAGAGCAGTTTTGTATGGGACAGCAATTTTTTTTATTTTTTCTCGATGTTGGCTCCATAGTAAAAGTTGTTCAGCTTGATGGTCTGAAGCACTCCTAAGTAAGTAAAGCATTACTAGGGTGTTTTGATACACCCTGTAGAAAGAAAAGTGTAATATAGAGCTACAACAACTGTATTAGGTAAATACAGTTGTTGTAGCTCTATATTACAGTTTTCTTTATTTCTATATTAGGTAAATACAGTTGTTGTAGCTCTATGTTACAGTTTTCTTTATTTCTGTATTAGGTAAATACAGTTGTTGTAGCTCTATATTACAGTTTTCTTTATTTCTGTATTAGGTAAATACAGTTGTTGTAGCTCTATATTACAGTTTTCTTTATTTCTGTATTAGGTAAATACAGTTGTTGCTCTATATTGCAGTTTTCTTTCTACAGAGTGTATCAAAACACCCTAGTAATTCTTTACTTACTTAGGAGTGCTTCAGACCATCAAGCTGAACAACTTTTACTATGGAGCCAACATCGAGAAAAATAAAAGAAATTGCTGTCCCATACAAAACTGCTCTACCTGCTCTAATCTACATACCTATGTATATTCAAAATCTTACACGAACTGTATGTACCATTTAGATATAAAAACTGTTGTATTATGGAGACATAAAAAGTGATAAAATCGCACATAAATTTCCGCCGTTGTCAAGAGAAAAATATTATTTTCATTTCCAAACAATTTTACATTGAAGCCCACTAGAACCATTTCAAGGTATAAGCTGTCAAAAAAGATGATCAGAGGGAGTGAGAAGTTAACTATTGCTGCCAGAGTATTTTCAAGTCATACCAATTGGTCTCTACTTCGGGTTTAACCGTAACCATATAAATCCTTAAAAATAATGCGATTTTTACAACAAGTAACTTTTAAAACAAAATTAATTATCAAAAAAGTTGTAACTTACACTTAAAAAATATTAATTTAAAACTTGAAAATTTTTAATTCCTGAATCGGCATACGATTTTACTAGCATACCTAACCTAAATAAAGTTAATTATACTTTGTCAAGATTCACTCTTAATTAAAACAAAAGTTAACAAAACAGAAAACAAAATTAATACTTACTTATTCCAAAAATATTCCAAAGACAAACTTTTGAAAACTAATAATAAGTTAAAACAAAACTGTGTACGAGACTACGAAATCGCCCGTAGCATTCGATAAAAAAAAAAAAACACTAGGTCACAAGACATCGGTCGAAGGTCAAGCCCATTCCAATCCACTTCCTCCGACCCGCAGCTTTACAAAGACATCGGATCTTACAGTTAACCCTAAACTGAAGGGGTCCTTTTCTTACGACTTTTTGCCAGAAAAAAAAAGCGGAACGTGGTTCTCTCACCAAAACTGAGTATTCGTAGCCAGGCGGCTGCGGCGGGCGGTCGCGTAACCGAGCAAACGTATACAATCTACTCAAAACCGATCATTTTCCAGGAGCGCGGGAAAACTCGAAAACTAATTTTCAAATTCAGAACACAAATAAACTTTTTTTAATTTAAAATTCGACTCGGAATAGCATTTGTAATAATTTTCGATAACACTGTAACCGGCCAGTGTTTATTATTATGATTCGTACAAATTAAACCGTGTATTGTTTTAAATATTTCGACATTGTCGGAATTCTATTGTGTGATTCTTAATTGTTTAATGTTTTGCTTAATCTAGGGCTTTGTCGAGATGAATTCGTTTGGGTTTACATTTTTGTCGGATATAAACAATTGATAATTTCGCGGAGGAGTCGAGCGTGGTTTTTATGAATGTTTTTGCGTATGGGCCGGTGGTGGGGGAAGGGTGGGGCCTCAGTTGACTCGTCCCTCTCCTAGCGCGTATTTTGATTTAGTTTCCAAGTCTTACGCAGATGTGGCAATTTTTTTCAGTCGCGTGTGTATGTCGCGCGCGGCTGCTGCATTTTCCGCGGTTTCGGACGATTTTTGAGTTTCGAGGTTTTTCCCGCGCGGCCTTAGGAACTTTTTAGCGAGCGTAAAACTTTTTTCAGGATACTGTAAATAGGTTTTTAAGAGGTGAACTTATTTTTTTAACACTGTGCCTGTACTGAAAGTGTTTGTTTGCTGTGAAGTGACACTGGCTGGATTTATGGTGATATTCGAGTGACATTGTGTTCTGCCGTGTTTTGTTTTCTGTCATTCAGTTCGAGTTTGGATGTCTTAGATTAAGGTGAGTGATTTTTTTATTAAGTATTCATTAGTGAAATAATATTTATACATTTTTTTTGTAAGCAAAAAACGGTTGCCAGTGCAAGGGTTAAGTTTAGATTTTTGTTAAAAGTTTGGTAGTTTGTTTTGTATACTTTTTCGATAAGTTATATTATTATATTAATTACTGATCTATAATTAATGGTAATCTTGTACATAAACAACCATAAGTGCTTTCAGTAACATTTAATCTTTGTTGCAAAAGCTCCAGAAAAGCTTCGGTTAAAACTTTTCTGAAAGTTATAAACAAAAAGGTTGAATGAATCTTTTTGTTCAAAGATCTAGGTTATGAAAAAGAATTCAAACTTTGAAAAACCTAAATTAGATAAAATGCACTTTCAGCACACTCCTTTCACACATTTGCACACGTGCTTTTTCAGAAGACTATATAGATTATATTATAGTTAAGTATAGAAAAGTACATAATACCTAGAATATAGAGTTATGTAGAGACAAAAATGCAAATATACCAAAACGGGGTAACATCCCGGTAAAATGTTTAATTCTAGATAATGTAGAGACAACAATTTGTCTCTATATAACTCTATATTCTAGGTATTTATAGCTCTTTTTCAGAAAGCTTAAAATAAAGAATGTAATGTAATGATTGTTGAATATCTAAATGCGTTGAAACAGACTGAAAAAAATATTATCCTACAACTACAATTGCCGCATTTGATACGCTAAAGATGTACGCGAAGTAGTATTATATTCGTGCCTTAGTCGCAAAACTTTATTATAACTACCTTTTGCCCGTGACTTCGTCTGCTTTGACTTTAAAAAAGTATCCGACATGTTAATCCAGAACACATTCTATCTGTCTGCCCAATTTCATTCAAATCCGTCCAGCGACATATGCGTGATTTTCCATCTAGACATAGTCACAAACTTTCAGACTAATCATATTAATTAATTAATTATCAATAATAAGGAGGATATTAAATAAAGATAAAAGAATGTTTTTTTAATATTATGTTTATTTTATATTTAATATTTGTGTTCCCTTTGTTACTACTCTACTTAACTCTTCTTTTCATTTCGAAACCCTAAATAAGGGAAAAGAGAAACTTGCTACAATTGCATGCTTAAAAAAGGTAGTCGCAGTTATAGTTGTAGCAATGTTTTTGATCACCTCTAAAGGAAAAACGGTCGTGAAGCTGTATAAACATGTGTATAGTTATTCTAAAACTAATGACGAACATTAAAAATAAATTCAAATTGTTAATTAAAAGTTAAAAGAACTAACTTTTTTGCTCAAAACTTACATATTTAATTAATGATTAAGCTGAAGTATGACTCGGTCTTAAGTTTGAAAAAAAAGTGATCGATCGAGCAAGTAATGAGCCAAGATAGGCTATTTAGGTCTCTAATTAGTGTCTTTATTAACTTTAAACTTGGTATTTTTATTTATTCATTTATTTATTAAAAGTGGCGACGGGCTCACTACATCACACTGAATAGAGTTTGGGCACTGACTGTGAAAAGTGAATATTTTAAACAAGCTATATTTGGAATATCCTGGAGTGCGATTATTGAATCTCATTCGCTGAGTTAAGCAATTGAAAATGTCAAAATTATGTCTCCTGCTGATTTGACTTTCAAAAATCATACTTCAGGAGTGCGATTTTTGAATGTCAAATCAGCAGTAGAAAGATGCGTATCTCCATATTAATTTTGACATAATCAATTGCTGAACTCGGCGAATGAGATTCAAAAATCGCACTCCTGAAACATCTCCAACCACCCCTGAATATAGTCGTGAGCATAATATTAAGATAAGATAAATATTCTTTATTTGCACACCACAATACACAGAATACATGATTCCGTGCTTCGGATGGCACGTTAAGCTGTTGGTCCCGGCTACTATCTCTGGTGGTAGTAGTCGTTACATAAAAACCACGTCAGATGCCGTAAGGCGGTCTGAAAAATCTGCACCAGGGATTGCTGCCCACACGATAAGAAAGAAAGAATACACAGAAAACAACAATTAATATACACTAAAAATAAGGATACACCAGGCGGCCTTATCATTGAAAGTGATTTTTTTCACACACCCAGTGGATGAGAGAAGTCTTTAATGAGGTAAATGCAAGTGTAGGTAGGTACTAGTTGATAGTATTGCTTATTTTATTATACGATTATATTATTCTTATGATACCTATGATATACAGGGTGAAATTGATATCATTGGCATCCTTTTAAACTAAGAGTCTACCCATCAAACTGAACAACTTTTACTATCGGAGCAAACCAATAAAAAAAAATCTGATTTTCCATACTAAACTGCAACGCCTACTCGACTCAAATGTATGCAACAGCAGACTTTTTTTTGCTTCGATTGGTTTGCTCCCATAGCATAAGTTATTCAGTTTGATGGGTAGACTCTTAGTTTAAAGGGATGCCAATTATATCAATATCACCCTGTATTATGCTTATTATACCTATGATATATCATAGGTATCTTCCATTTATATATATAAAATTGATAGCTCTCTAAAGCATACAAAATTGAATTCCAACTTTACAAAAAATGGCCGCAAAATAATGTTTATCAAAGAATCGGTTAGATCAGATAAGTGAAGACACAGCTAGAAGCATGGGGCCATAGGTCGAGTGGTTAAAAGATCAAGACACATCAAAACTTGTACGGAATTCAATCCTGTAGGTACCAGCGAAGTATATCTGTGTTCAAATCTTTGTTAGAATCTAGATAGATTTTAGATTTAACTTATTTGAATTTATACAATTTCATTAGATTAAATAGATAGGTAATAAATTTCGAAAAAAATCCACACTAGTAATGGTAGGTTGGTTTGGTAATTTTTTCACACACATACTCACGACAGCAATCCCTTTCAGGGTGGTCAGAAACATTACCAACTCAAAAAACAAAATCAAAAATCATCAAATGGTAATTTTTTGAAAATGTCCAAAACTTGGCTTTCCCGATAGAAAATGTAAATGAAACCGAGGATGTAACTTGCTTACCCAGAAAAAGACTGTTAATGATGGATTTTAAAACTTTTATATTCATTACGTCCCTTTTGCTAAATGTTTCTTTCCCAGAATGTCCCTTTCCTACAAAGTCTCTTTTATTTTTAGGTAACATATCTAATTCGAAATGTTGATGTAATAATATCTGTACGTAATAAATTAAGCACACTTTTAATACTTTAAGAGGGCTATCGGAGTCCAGTGGCGCCCTCATCACATTAATAAAGATTTCTCAATAAAGAAAGCCTAAATTAAAAAAGTGCTCAATTGACAAACTACAAAAGCCTTCAAGCCATTGTTATACAACACTTTTATAGGTTCTAAACATTCCACTTTTAGACAGTTTCGAATAAAAACAAAAGCTGCCGTATTTTTTCTTTTTTCAAAATGTGTATGTTTCGACCTTTAAAAAACCTATAAGAGTATTCTATGAAAATAGCTTGAAGGCTTTTGTAGTTTGTCAATTGAGCACTTTTTTAATTTAGGCTTTCTTTATTGAGAAATCATTATTAATGTGATGAGGGCGCGACTGGGCTCCGATAGCCCTCTTAAGCACACTTTTAGGTCAGCATCCTTGAAAGTTGGATGGTAGTTGTAGCAAAGTCTCAATCCACTCCAAAAGTGTATACGTATGTATTGTATGTTTGTGTATAAAGAATTTTTTTATAACTTGTTTTTATTCATAAGCAATGTTTTCCTATATCTTTACAATTTTTTCTGCTATTTCTACGAATATTATATTTTGTGGAAAATCCCAAACAAGATAAAAATAATAGGCACCTATTTGTAAAACTCAAGAATGCTTATAACTTTTTTGTTTGCTTGTTGATTTAAAGTTACATATAATTTTTATAAAAAAGTATGATCTCATTGATTTTCATGTTTCGTCAAAAATTTATTACTTACCTATTATTTTGTTTCAATCTTGAAAGCTATTTAAAAAGGTGTGGAAAATCTATACTAGCATTTATGAATATCAACATAATTTCTTTTTTTTTATATTCTTAAATATGCCGTTATGCAGCATTCAAAAATAGAAGCCTCAAATCCTTATCAACACGTCCTCAAACCAAAGGCCGTTCCGTTCATTCGTTCACTCATTCACTTCAGTCAGGATTTCGACCGGAAGCGGCCCTTATCAGGCGACCGGACGTGACGTCACTCAAACACAATCAATGTGAGCCGAACGTGATTGTTTTATAAATAAAATAATTTTTTTTTTCAGTTCTCCGTAAAACAATGCAAACCGGGAAATGTTTAAATAAACAATTATTAAGTTTAATTTTAATGTAAAACTAAAGATGTTGAGGAAGCAATTTTGTGAATGAATGAATGAAAATATTTTGAATGAGTCAGAGATGTTGTAATATTTGTATCGTTGCATGCGCATGAGTTAAAAAGGGGGAAGACTACAGATTCGAACATCTGTTTTAAAGTTTAATCGTAAATCAAGCTAGTTTTTCACATTAGAAATATTTTATGAGATTCTAAGTAATAGTTTTGAAATATATTATATAGATTTAGAGCTAGATTTTTAAACTATGGTATGTTTTGGTATCAGTCTGAAGCAAGAAAATAGTGTGGTAAGTATACCAAAAAAATGTGCACTTTAAAGGCATGTTAAGTTATACTATAGTTAGATAGTTAGCGAAAGATACTTGTAGCTATAGTGTAAAATCATTCATAGATACTGGCCTCGATTCGGAGTGTACCACGACTAAACTAAACTAAATGTATTCCTGTCACTTTCTAAAATAAGATTAAGAAAAGAGACAGAAAACCAACAGCTGACTTTAGTGCTGTCAAAGTGACGTTAAACGCCCAAAAACGACTTAAATAAGATGGCGTACATTATGATGGCATCTTATTTTGCGCATCTAACGTCACTTTGACAGCACTAAAGTCAGCTGTTGGTTTTCTGTCTCTTTTCTTAATCTTATTTTAGAAAGTGACAGGAATACATTTAGTTTAGTTTAGTCGTGGTACACTCCGAATCGAGGCCACTTTAGTGTAGTAAGATGTAGAAAGCTGTATATTCGTTATCGTTATTCTTGCTTTCATAGCATTTTCAGCCATTTGAAGCCTGCTTAGTATAACTTGTCTCTTGACTAATGTAAATGTAATACCATAACAAAATGGCAATAAATATTATTCATTCGTTCATTTAGTCCGCATCCATGCGTGTCCCTTATTCATGTTAGGAGGATGGTGATGAAATGTAGCTTCCAAATTATAATTTTTGATACGAGTCATAATTAAACATGTGTCACAGTATATGAAAGAGTATGGAATTACATACCCTCCTCTACACTCTCCTTCCTGCCCCCCACCAATTGTTTACCTCACTCCCTCTCGGAAGATTGGGGAAGAAGACAGTAGGTGTTATAGTATATTTTTCTTTTATAGGCCTCTCTCGCTCGCACTCAGTATCGCACATACTTACCTTTTGTCAGTTTTTTTCCATTTGTATGAAGTGACAGCGAATTATTCAAGGCTGTGTGTAAATGTAAAATATAATGTTATTCGAACCTGGCAAAAAGACCGTCTCAAAAGAAGAATTGATAATGATAACATTCAAATATTCTCACGAAACTAACTGGAAGTGTACGTGTCGGTCCTCATACACATCCCAATTGTAATTCCACGCGCCGCACCAATAAAAAACACATTTCCTAATTTACAGGGACCTAAGTACAAATCGAACAATGAACATTGACTCAGTGATGTGATTCATTCAAATAAAGGTTTTATACGCCCTCGATAACGCTACTTTTGAACAAAACCGCCGTCTTAGTTTTATAATAAACCTTAGAGCAATAAATGAACGAATGAATGAACTAAATTTTAGAGATGACATCCTTATTTGTGACATTACCGTGGACAGAGTAAATAATAGGGAATATCTTCGAGAAATCGCGAGGGAAAAAAGGTTGATGGGTAGTTTGTAGTATTGTGGTCCCATGTATACCAAATTTTTTTTTTTGTGTAATATTAATGATACATCTAAAAGCAGCAATAAGTTAAAGCTGAAATATACAGCAGAGTTAAAAATACCGAATTTGTTTTCAATACTTTCTGTTTGAAAAAAGTAGTCTTAGGCCCCCGTGTTAAAATTAAATCTTCAGGCCATTTAAAAATGTTATTTTTCAATTTTAACAATTTCCAACAAAATTTTCACTTACTTCTGTTTACCGTTGGACTTTAATTAAAAACCATAATGTTCTTTTTTCAAAAAGTAACTACCTGTCTATGCGATTCAATCTTAGTTCCGTTCCTTATTCGAAAATACGCGCTAAATTGATTTTTCTTTTTTACGATTCGATTTTCGAAATTAATAGTTTTGTTCATTGTTTATAGGATTGTATACTTTTTAATACGTCTATAAAATTTCCAATTTCCTTGAATGTGTAGAAATGGAATTCTAATAAGCTTATAGGACATTATTAAATCGACATCGTAAAACTGGTACAAGTGTAAATTAACTTTAATAAACGTCAGTGCGCAGAAGCATGCGTAAGAAATACAATTGACATAACGTTGGAGGGAAATAAAATTGACTTCTCAGAAAAAACTATGAAATCATGTTTAGAATAGACTATATATTTTTTTTTTTAATTATTTAATTTAGGAACTTTAGACGCCCATAATATGATTATTTAACTGTTGTATTTTGAAACAGGTATTTAGAATGAGACGTAAAGATTCTTCTATTGTATCAATCAATGGCATGCCATAGAGATTGACTCGCCATCATGGTAAACAGAACAGACACCGAATAAAACTAAAGACAAAGTTTAAAAAAACAATTTCGCATGCATTAGATACCTAATTGGAGATTGAAATGCCACCAGAAGAACATTAGAAAAAACATGTGTAAAATCAAAAATCTCAAAATATCTGTTGGATTTTTTTAGCATTATTTAAAAAAATTGTTGTCTATTTTTTTTTTGTGGCACTTCGAATCGTTCGAATCTTATTAGACAATAAAGAACTAATAGACAACATAAAGAAACCATTGAAACAAACTTTACCATTTAAAATGAACAAAATAGTAAAGATCGTAAAATCGCAAACTCTTCAGTTTTCCCATAACAGGGAGATGTCTGTCCGTCTGTCAGAGGCCGGTAGCCATACCATGTACGGAACATATTAATTGTTATTTACAATTGTAAATAGGCAATTTATTTATTGCTAAATTACGCAGCTTTCAGACTTTAAAAGGAAATAATTATTTTTGACATTTATCGGTTGTCCAATAAGATGCCGATGCGTTTCGAATTTAATTGTTATTGCATTATGACATCTCTACAAGATGAAATGGTTTCATAAAAAAAAAAATCCAGAGAAAAAAAGAATCAGAATTCATCTGTTCTTTTGGACAATATCGATATAATACAGGATGTAGTAAATAAACGTGAAAACTATTTCTTGAGCCCCCAACGACAAGCTGAGCCTCTATTTTTTAACCAACTGCGCCAGAAAGATGTTTTTTTCTGATATTTATAAGTTCTACATATTGTGTAGATGTAGAATATGATAAACTGATATTGTTATACGGGGTGAAATTGATATCATTGGCATCCTTTTAAACTAAGAGTCTACCCATCAAACTGAACAACTTTTACTATGGGAGCAAACCGATCGGACCAACTAAAAAATCAGCTGTCCCATACATTTGAGTCGAGTAGGCACTGCAGTTTAGTATGGGACAGCTGATTTTCTTTTCACTCCGATTGGTTTGTTCCCATAGTAAAAGTTGCTAATGATAAGGCTGCTAATGATATCAATTTCACCCTGTAGATAGTTAAAAATTATTTATTTTTATAACTGAATATAATTTTAAATAATTATTCATATAAATAATTATAAAAAAAAATATTTGACCATTATTATCTATTTGTCTCTTTTGTCTTTTCATAAATTATGTAAATTGGCCGCGTTTTAATTATTTTTGACTTGTCTGTTAGTTTCCCAAATGGTTTTCAGATTTTGCATTCTTATGCTAAACACCTTGTATACAACTTTTATTAAAACTTGTCTGCCCAAAATTGAACCAAAAATCATATTCAAGAATTTTCGATAATTTCAAACACGTTCTGTGATCGATTCGAGTATTGTTAACATTAATATTGATTTAAATCGATTTTGTCATCGCATAATTATCATAATAAAAGGGACACTGCAAAATCGTGCATTACGGCCTCTCTCTCATCCGATATACCCCTCTCTCTCCTCGCACATGCAGTTGTCTTCAACCAATTAGTAAACAATTCTCACTCTTTATTCTTTGAGATAAGATCCCTTTTCGGTTAAGCAAATAAAAATGTTAAGAAACCAGCTGTAACGGGGCCACTTGATCCGATATGAACTTTAATAACATCCAATAAAGTTCAGTTTAGCTTATTGTAGTGTAATCAATGCTTGTGATGAAATGCGAAATGGATTATTTTTTCAAAAATGGAATTAAGAGGACAATAACGTTCATTGTTTTAAAGATGGCGGACGGGATGGGCTCAAATGTGCGACTATTACTTTGTATGGCTGCTTATGAATCTTTATGATAATTTCGCAGCTTTGTATGGTACAATAGCGATGCTATTTTAATGCTAAAATTTGTAAGGACGGAAATCCATCAAGAAATTCCGGTTATGAATAAAAAAGGTTTTTTTTAAAACCGGAAACGCGGTGTTAAACGTCTTTCTCCGGTTTAAACTCAATTTGAACGTGTTATTTTTAAATAATTACGAGTTAGTAATTTTTTTTTCGCAAACTCTTTCCTTTAGTCATTACTGCGTACCTAATAAAATTTACGGTGTTAACGTTCTCTTTACTTCCAATTATTTTTTAATTAAGTTTTTACAACTTCTCAATCACTTTAAAAAGTAATATTTGAAATTAGAACAGTTTTGATTACATTTTAAATATTAAAAGTATTTGAAAACAGAATAATTTCACCGAAAAACATCATAAAGAAAATAGCCTTTTATTTTAAGTACCTATTTTCATATTCATTTACTTATTTTATAAAATTGCATGCTTTTTTTGGAAAAGTGTTAAAGTTACATATCAAATCCACTACTGATATTATTTAAATAAACTAAAAACTGTCTTTAATTTTTTTTAAATAAATAATTTTTTTCTTTTCATTATTTTACCTCACTTAACTATGTAGTACAATAATCACGGGAAAACTTGGTATCGATACACCATACACCACCACCATGACAGAATAATCTCCTAAAATTTCCCACGAATCGATAAAAAAACCAAAAACGTCATCTTACCATGACGTTAACCGCCAACAGCGTTCACAGTCCGTAATTAAACTCTACATATTCCTTAAACACGAGAATTAACCCCAATTGAGGGATCGCTCTATTTAAATTACTTACTTGTGTACTATTCAGCTTTCTGGAAGCGTGTGACACGGCAGTTTAACCTATACGCCATAGACACTGGCAGCTGAGAAACGGAACGCTTTAAAAAGTTTATGTTCGAATTTCAAATGAGATGTTATTTCCAGAAAAGATATTTTTTTTTATTTTTATTTTAGTAAAGAGTAAAGAGACTTTATCGTCTATTAATGTCATTTTATTTTTTAATAATGTTTGTTTAATATTTTTGATACTTTGAACATTAATTTAATTTGTTTTTTCTGTAAATAATGTCATTATATTATAATTGGATCTAATTTTATTGTTTTTTAAAGACACTATAACATGGATAATTTTCAAAATTATTCCATTCTCTCACAAAGTAGTTTCTCATAGAAATCTGAAAACAAATTAAGTAGCCGTCGTCGTGATAGCCAAACTTTCAAAAATCAATCCGGAAACATCAAGAGAGCACGTTGCTACCTACTTAATAATCGACTTTTTTTCAAATCGTGATCTTTTTTGTGTAGAACACATATTCAGATGTGTAATGACCAATCTCCGGGCAGTGAAAAAAAAGATGAACTCAAACTTTTATAAGGAGGGTTCCGTAACATTAAAACTTGATACCTAACAGGAAAAAACCTGCATCGGTATTTCCATTTCGGTGCGATTATAAATATTCTATTAACAAACCTTTTAAAGGTAAAACATAAATATAATTAATTAAGTTGCACATCATCAAAAAGCGAAAACGTACATTTTTTAGCTAATAAAATTATACTCTAACTCTAACTACATCTGCATCTGCATTTTAGCTACGTTTTCCAATAAGTGACGATACTGATAATTTCTTATTAGAAAGTAATTAGTCGATACGGCCAAATACAATTTAAAAATAAGCGGAGAGTAAAAATATTTTACATAGTTGAAAACCAACTTTTCAAACTGGAATGTGCTGTTCAAAGACTGTACTTACAGTTACTTTTCAAATCTTATTTAGCAATCGCAGGGTTCGTCCAATCAACTAAGGAACCCTAAAAAGAGATGATTCGAGGCATTAATGCATCAGTTACTAAACCGTCAGACGCATGCTCTTACGCATCCTTAGCGCATTCATAATAAGAATAAGACGTTCCATTTTCAAACGGACGAATTACAAACACTGGGAGCTTTGGAATGTTACGGTTCATATTCAAATTTACTTCTTTTGAGTTAGTTAGGTTTTATGAATGTTTTTTTTTAGTATAAATTGAGTGAGAGTGTACACACATTTCCCAAATAATAGACTCTACATAATTTGTGCTTTCATAATAGGTAAGTATCAATTAAAAGAAAAAATAAATCAAAATAATAAAAATTACAGACACGCATTTAACAAAAATTGTGGACCTAGTCATATCATTAATTATCAGGCTATCAGCTATTATTCTGTTAGTCTAGTTAGTAGGTAATTACTTTACACTCTCCATTCCATCATGAAACCATCAAAATGGTAAATGTAAGCCTTGCTACAACTGAACGATTAATTAGATAATTATTGGTAGGTACATAGTTGTAGCAAACTGTTTCTAACCACTCTAAAAGGGGTTTATGGAAGGCAGACATTTTATGGAAGTAAGGCGTTTTGAAGTTAAGTACCTAGATACCTACTTCGATCAAAAATAATAAATATTTAACTTATTAATTTGGTCAGTGGCGGTCGATTCAGACAAATGCCGCATTTTTTTTTATTACTAAAATTTTGTAATAATTTTAAAATCGATCGACGATCGTATCAATTTCTAAATCCAAGAATGCTATACAGATATATAAAAAATAGGATCGCAAAATTTATTATGTTAACTAAAACGAACGATAAGGAAGCCGATATTAAAAGCACTCACTCACTTACAGACCGACAGACAAAAAACGGTTTTATCCAAAACTGTCACGTCTTATGACTCAGATAGTTTTTGACAGAAACCTGACTCCAACAGGAAATTAGAATAAATACTTTAACCGTGAAAAATATTTAGTTACATACGAGAAAAACCCTCTATTAACTTATTAATATCAATTAAAACAAGGCCGACAAATACGGAGGCGTTTTCGACACGTTACATAAATTCTTTATACATTTTTAATTAAGTTCAATACATGGTAGACTAGTCCATGTGGTCTGGGGTCAACACACTTAAAATATTATTTGACCAGCTCGTATTGAACCCTGGTTATCACTAGGTAGGTGTAAGTAAGGAGGTATAATAATACTGGTCGTATAGAAATCTGAACTCCGCGTGGTCACCCATCAATCAATAGAATCATTCCAAACTGGCTGCGCTCAAGATTATGATTTTATAAGTTTGAGTAATATTTTATTCAAATCTACGCTTGATTGAATGTTACTCGTCAAGATTTTCGGTTTTATGATCTCAGAATGTTAGGCTATAAATATTGTTTATTAACTAGTTGCTAGTTACACATTAATTTGCAATTTAAATTACTGTTAAAATAATATAGTAACTGCTCGAAACAAAAAAATGTGAGTCGAAGAACTGTTTCAAAACAGAATAAAAACATTTATTGTGGATCAAGATTAGTATTTCCAGCGTTCCATCTCCCCACACCCGTCATAATCCATCTCTCGTTCGATATTTGAATACATTCGAATTTGGAACGCGCTCGTAATATGAACTTTCGTTTCGTTTTTCAATTGCTTCACTTTATATTTTGAATTTAGAACGAGTTTGAGATAAGAATTCTTTTTGTTTCGACGTTCGTTTTAAAAAATGTTGCATGTGTGTTTTGCGTCTAGACGTTTTTTAGTGGCAATCGTAAATTGTCTAGCAATCTATTGTCTTGTATCATTGTTGGGCGTATGAAAGGTAGAGAAATCGCGATTCAGAAATTCTGTGCGCGTCGGGTTACGTAAGTTGGATGTATTGTTCATGCTAGGCCGGCACGCGCCACCTCGTGTCCGCAATCACTGGGGTGGCCGTCACATTCTTTTACGAACCTATTGATAGAAAACGTGACATTTGATGCTAAAATTTAGTGAAAAATTACGCGTTGCTAAATTTTATTATGCTAGTTTTTATATTTAAGTATGTTTATTAGATCAGATACTAAGTAGGTAAAGTCCTTATATTATAATCAACTATGGACACAACACTAGGGGGCATGGGTTGAAAAACAAGAAAATTTCTTGGACCTTCCATCGACCAGCCGATCGATTTACTATGGGACTATGGGAGGTCAAAATATCTCATTTTTCGACCCATGTTCCTATGGGAAAGTTGTTTAGTTTCACGATTTGACTTTTAAAAATCGCACTCCTGAAGTATGATTTTTGAAAGTCAAATCAGCAGTAGAAAGATGCATAACTCCACAATAATTTTGCCATTTTCAACAGCTGAACTCAGCGAATGAGATTAAAAAATCGCACTCCTGAATACACCCTTTTTTAGTAATTAAAAAATACAGATGTTTACCAACACCATTTTAAACTCTATACTTTTTAAGATACGAACATTTACGAAAACTAACAAAAACAAATCAATTTTCCAAAGGAACATATTATGAAGTCGACACTCTTCTCCATCTCCATAAAAGCCCATATTTAGTGGGACAATGGCGGGCGTGGTTCACGAGCTAGCGGCGAATAATTATACTTACTCCCCCCCTCTGAATACCTAGTACTCCCCCCCCTCGACGCGTGCCTTCATTGAGCATTGTCTTCGAGATGTGACCCTTGACGCGTAGAGTTAGTTACGATTATAACGTTTCCGTTTTGAACTTTAAAGTTTGGTTGAATAAAGTTCATGACTTTGATGGATTTTTAAAAAGTTACTTTCGCTAATATTTTAATCTATCGCAATCTTCTTTTTTTTTTATAAAATACATTTTATTAAAAAAGATTAATTGCAACCAAAGACATATATATTACTAGCGTAAGGACATGGCCTATGAGCTTGAATATTGTCCCCAGTTCGTTGGCTCTAAAATGGAAGGAAAAATGACAGTTTAGAGCACTCGAAAATATATGACACGATATAGTTCGTATACGAGTTATGACAGATAGCGCAAATTTTTCTTTCTATGAAGAAGGTTTTTGTAAAATATTCTGACGGGCCTATCCTTACGCTAGTAATATATAAATCTATGATTGCAACGCATTACAATTTTAGTGACACATTTTTTTTAATCTGGCATAATTTATACGTTATTTTTTTTAAATTAAATTTTAAATGCTATGCTGACTGAAATAATAAATTGATAAGTCAATGGAAATAGACTTTCAAATGTTACTTAAGTATTTTATCCCGAAACACATTTCAGGCTTAAAATATAATTACTTCTTATGAATGCTGAGGTAAACCCTGTAAGTAAAAAGTATAAACCGATCATCTATCTGCTTAAAACACGTCGTTCGTCTAACTTATCTCGGACGAACCACTCAAAATGTCTATTTTTAAGCTTAAACTGAAGTCAGGGATGGTTTTAGAAGAGTTGGGCTCTTACGATTATCTAAGGTAACATGCGTATGGACTTTATTAAAACAAAAAAAAAATTTTGTAAGTAGATATTAAGTAAAATTATGAAAAATAAATTTAATTTAAAAAATACTTAGGCAACAAGTAATAATAATTCACTATTTTATTATACATTATCATTATATCACATTATGAACATTATCAAAGGTAAATGTGCTTTTGGACTTTATTAAAATTAAAAATTAAAAACATTTGAGTAAGTATTGAGTATTTTTAAATTTCTTAATAATTTTCAAGAATAAATACTTAATGATAATAATTCTCTATTTTATTATACATTATCCTTATCTCAAATTATAAACATCTCGACTAGTTGGGAGAAAATAAAAGTAAATGTGAACCATGGAATGCGCCTCTTGTCTTTGGTCATGTTAACTCGCAGTTCTTCTTCAGCGTAGTTGCCTTCTTTTTTTCCATATCCTTGAACTTAGTTATAATTTATTCCTTAGAACTTATCCCCGTCAAATCAACCAAGAATTTCAACGGGGTCAGTTTTATACAAAACTTTGACGCACAATAGGTACGCGTAGACGGTATTAATATAAGTAACTTTGTATATATGAAAAAATAAAGATATAAAACTTTGAAAATTTTGTATGAAACATTTCAAAGCTTTATATCTTCGTAATTATATTATAAATTGCAAATGTTATTTGATACGCGACATCTAGATTTTCTAACCTATTTTTCCATATATAAAATACTAGCTGTTGCCCGCGACTCCGTCTGCGTGGACCTTGAAAAAGTATCCTATGTGTTAATCCAGACCATATTCTATCTGCGTGTTAAATTACATTCAAATCCGTTCAGCCGTTTATGCGTGATTGCGCCACAAACATACAAACATCGTCACAAACTTTCGCATTTATAATATTAGTGAGATTACTTTTATTAATTCCGTCTACGCGTATTGTGCGTCAAACGTTTGTATGGACTGAAACCACCTTAACACTTTTTGACAACTCATTTTCAACCTGCCATTCTCTAAACTTCGAGGGATCGAACGGTGAGGTGTGTCAAAACAACACCAATGTTTTTTTTCTCCGACGCTAGCGGAAGTCGATGTTAAAAGTTCATAAATATCAATTATAACTGTTTCCTGAATCCAGTCCTGCCCCAGTAAGTAGGTATTCCTCATCGAATGGCAGACAAATGTAAAAAAATCATATCTCGAGCAGTCGTTATGAACAAAATGATTGATTTTATTGCGTTCCAGAATCGATGTTTTAAAATACTCGCGTTCTGGCCATTTTGTGCCAGTGTTCGATTTACGAAAAACGTTTAGTTCATTAAAATAAATAAGAAAGGAAGCGAATTTATGTTCTTATTTCAAATAGAAGATGAGATGGTTACAAATAAGAAATTTCTCAAAGATGCACTTATCAATTCATGATCATTAATCAAATCAGATATCAATTAAAATGTTTTTATTTGGTATCAATTAAATTGACCTTTAAATTATGTATTACCTATTTGTTTTTTGTTGTGTAAGTAATACAGATTTTACTTATGTGACAGTATTAGTTTTTTTGCATGGCCTACTCTTTCATACTAATTAGTGGGTACGAGAAAGATACAGGGTGAAATTGATATCATTGGCATCCTTTTAAACTAAGAATCTACCCATCAAACTGAACTACTTTTACTATGGGAGCAAACCGATTGGAGCAACTAAAAAATCAGCTGTCCCATACTAAACTGCAGTGCCTACTCGTCTCAAATGTATGCAACAGCTGATTTTTTAGTTGCTCCGATCGGTTTTTTCCCATAGTGAAAGTTGTTCAGTTTGATGGGTAGACTCTTAGTTTAAAAGGATGCTAATGATATCAATTTCACCCTGTAGATTCCCATAATAGGCTTGAAATGATTTCCTTATAGGCTTGAGAAATGGAGTCCAAAGTCCTTTTCAAGTATTTACTTATTGTTAAATTGTATTACAATTTTAATTTTTTTAGGAATGTAAAGATTATTGAACCTCGAATTTCATCGATTATTTTTATTGAATAACTTTTATTACAAAAGCAACATATTCACGGTCCATGTTTACTCATAAGAGTCTTGTAAAAATAAACAATACGTACGAATTACTCATCTCATTGGAAGTTAAATGGCGTCTGTTTTCTCTCAATATCGGGAGAACATCTGGTACTCTTCCATACTTGATGTACCAAAGTTGCGAGATAAAACGTTTTGGGGGGATACTTATGGTAATATTTTGGATTATGAAGCCATGTTTTGCTTTTAAAATCAAAGCCTTCTTCTTATCGTGAGGGCAACAAGTCCTAGGCCTTCCCAGAGCAGGGTACCAGAGACAGATTTTTTTTCAGACAGCCTTACGGCCTCTGGCGTGGTTTTTATGTAACGACTACTACCATCAGAGATGTAGCCGGAACCAACGGCTTAACGTGCCATCTGAAGCGCGGAATCATCTTTCTTTTCAGACAATCAGCTGATTCAGCCTGCAATGTCCTAACCAATTGGGGAAAAACGCACAAAGTGACATATCACTAGTTTCTATTTCTAGTAGTTTCCCCCGTGGGAATCGAACTCACGACCTCCGCGTCAAGAGCTTACTCTTAACCATTAGAACACGGAGGTAGTAAATTCAAAGTAACAAAGGATGTTTACAGGGTGTTCAGATCATCAATCTGAGCAACTTTCTCTTATGAAAAGTTACTTCCATAACACATGCATGGTACATATTCATTCTGTTATCAACTCTATGTAGATTTTAAATTAGGTAACTAATTGCACGTCTAATCGATTATTTGATCAACATAAGGACATCGATAAAGTAGGTATCAATCGAGATGTGTCACTTGGACAACTCTTAGAATATCAATTAGGATTATAAGTACTCGTAGTAAGGAAAACGTCATTGTCATTCATTGTTGAGTAACTTTGTAAGAATGCAGTTAACTTTTTACGTATGTTATTATAGGTACTACGTGAAACATTATTAGATATCAGATAGGTACATTATACTGCCTCCGTGGTCTAATGGTTTAGAGCATTGGCTCTCGACCCGGAGGTCGTGGGTTCGATTCCCACGGGGGACACCTAGTGATATGTCACTTTGTGCGTTTTCCCCCAGTTGGTTAGGACATTGCAGGCTGAATCACCTGATTGTACGAAAAGAAAAATGATTCCGTGCTTCGGATGGCACGTTAAGCCGTTGGTCCCGGCTACTATCTCTGGTGGACTACCACCGACTACGACTACTAAGTCGTTACATAAAAACCACGTCAGAGGCCGTAAGGCGGTCTGAAAAAACTCTTACACCAGGGCTCTGCCCACACGATAAGAAGAAGAAGATAAGTACATTATCAAATACAGGGTGGAAACTTAAATGCGTTACATACTTTATAGGGTCCTTCACACCATCAAACTGAACAACCTTTTACGGCTCCCACTATGTAACCGCTGGGCGGGCTATATATTTTGCTGGTTTTTACAGACTATCTTCTCGTTATTTTAAAGACATACAAATTAACGAAAAATATTGCAATGACCTTCAACATCTCGGCTTTATTTGGTATGACAAAAAATAAAAGCCGATGAACACTCTAAACCTAAAAATTACAAATAGTCCACACACTCCAGAGCGTCGCTGCAAGACAAGGTGCTCAACAGGCTAACAGCATTCCCCCTCTAGATGACGAGACTGATTCCTTGTGCCAGGAATCTGCCAGCTCTGTGGTCACCAGAGGTCTCATTGAGACGCCCCGATAGGTCTGCAAGGAACTTTTTGGCCTCTGGGCCCCAAAGACCCAGCGTCTCAAAACCTATTGGCGTGAATATTTGGTATGAAGTATATTTCTTATTTTTCTATAAAATACATATGAAACAAGTGTTCAAAGGAAAGCCAAAATATTTGAAAAATTCTGTATGTATCTGCTTTATAAGTTGAATCTGCTTTTACTTGCGACGCACACCGTTGTGTAGACAGACCATTACTTATGGGTTTTAAAATTTTATGCGAATTCTTATGATTTTCGAATGTGATTTCCTTGGATTAGAAGGCACCACAGTGACATAATGAAGGACAAGCCAATCAAAAATAGGTATACCTACTAAAATGATGTAGTTTAGTAGAGGTGTGGCGGCTCTGAAAGGGTCAAGGTCGCTCGGTTGGGGATACGTCGGGACCACCTTTGAAACCGCGAAAATAAAAAATCTGCTTGTTCATAAATGGTCGAGTTCATCAGACATTCTCAATAGCATTCTCTACATATTCTACGAAATGGTTAAAAAATTTTGTACCTACCTTACCTACCGTTCGTTGGAGTACGGTATGTAAATATGCATCTCGATTAAAATAAAAGTGAAATTGATATCGTATTTGTCAATCGTGAAAATTGAAAAAGTAATTCCTGGAAATAACAGAATAAATAACGAAATTAAAGGTTCCGCTTTCACAATGCAAAAGTTATTTCGAATTTAAACAAATTCACGGGCGACGCGACGCGACGCCGAATAACGAAATTGATATTCAATAATAAATGAATGAATATTCGTTTTTCGTAAAGAATCGGCCGCTCAATCACCGGCACCAGCTTATGAATCTGGAATTTGACCGTTTTTCGCCCCATTCCACGCCAACAAATTAAAAATGTAAGAATTCTCGCTTGCAAAAGGAATTTATATTTTATTTCATTTCATTAAATCCGCCATCTTTTGTTTCCCCAGGCAGTTCGATCGGAATTCATATTTTTCTGTGTTTTGTTTCGGTTTGAGAGCGGCGTATTGTTTTATTGTTATGTCCGTTCTAAAATGTTTCGTTTCGTTCCGAAGCGAGTATTAATTATTTTCTTATTTTTGATGAATGCGCCCGTCGAATTTTAAGACGTCTTTTAGTGGCGATTAAGACTCCGCGATTAAATTTGGCTTTTAGAATCTCAATCACGATTTTCATTAAAATTCTGCAATGTTGACTCGGAGGGTCATTAAAAAAAATATAAGTGAAATCGTCCGTCAAGATTAGGAGAGATTCCTCTACTTAGTATGCTCGAACTATTAAACGCAGCGTCGACTCCAAACAGACAAGATACGTATCGTTTACCGAAAATAATACCAGTCGGTAAATCTGACATTCTCATACGAGAGTAGTTGAATCGTTACGCAAGTGACTTTCCGCCTTCCGACAACAACAGGATTATTTGTTACTCATCAATCTCAAATAGACACGGCCACTCCATTGTTCCCGTGACATTTAAACGAATTTATAAATACGCCGCGGAATAAATTCTCACTAACTATTTATAAATTAAATTAATAACTACTCATGCATAATTCGGTAAGATTTTAAAATTGGAACGAGATCGCGTTGACGAATCAGAGCCGTGACTGAATATAATTTATTCCAAATTCAAATTGTAATACTCGTATTTGAATTTGGAATAGAGCGCATTCTTGATTGTTTGTCGCACGTTGGCATTTTGGCATACGCTCTAGCTATTGGCTGTTACCTTTTCGTATTTCGAACGCTTTGTATTCGAATTTAGAAAAGCTGATTATTTTGCTTTCTTTATGTGGCGCGATTGTGTGCTAATGTAATTGTTTGGTGCGATTTGTTATTGCGTCACAGACATAACTTAAGTCATAGAGTGACATACTTATTGCCCCTTACACTACGTACTGATGTACATCTAGCATGCACTGTTAGATGCCAAAATTGATCTTAACTATTATAAAATTGTAACAGAAGTGTCTATACATTAAAGTTATAAAAAAAAAGTTACGAAATGGTTTTTAGGTGTCTATGATTTCAAATCACAAATTTTTGAATTTTCGTCTGTTTCTTTGTTTATTCGCGCATCACGTGAAAACTACTGGACCGATTTTAATGAAACTTTTTGTATTTGAAATCTTGTGTTTCGACTTAAAATATGGTATATCATTCATTTCGTTACAATGAATGAAACCCGTGTGGACGAAGTCGTGGGTAAACACTAGTAAAAAAAAAGTTAGGATAAAGTCTACTTTTTAAGTGAAGAATATAGTTTTTGTAAGTGTAAAGTGTGAAGTTTAAATACATGTCTCAGAAGAATAATGGACATTTCCTCGACGCGGGAGTTCGTAAGATTACTATGTTGAACGCGAATTCGTGAAGACATATCGCTTAGTGTCAACCATAATTACCCCGCTGA
Organism: Agonopterix subpropinquella; assembly: GCA_922987775.1. Lineage (NCBI taxonomy): Eukaryota > Metazoa > Arthropoda > Insecta > Lepidoptera > Depressariidae > Agonopterix > Agonopterix subpropinquella. Next base: position 5,391,082 of record OV277716.1, on the reverse strand, counting down.
CATTTTTACAAATTTATGTAAATTTAATGATATAACATAAAATGTTTATTATGTAATAAAATAGACTTTAGACAGGAAATGTAATGCGATTGATGATTTTAAAATAAACAAGGGGAATGGAAGTAAACAGAAATTGCAATTGGTATTGTATTGTCGTGCCAAGTAAAGATACTGCCAAATTTCGTATTGGATCCGATTTATAGGCTAGGCTACGTTTGATGCAACTCTGCCCGTGACAATTATATTGTTTTGTTACTTTTTGACGTCGCAATATCGATTTTTAGGGATGTCACGATTTTTTTTTAAATTCGTGACAATTTAAGATGTCTACGTTAAATATTATAATCATTGATAAGTTATATGTCGAATCCAGGAACGCGTAGAAAAAATATCAGTGAACTCTTAGTTGATAAATCGTGTCTGTATACACGCACACAGAGATAAGTTGTACGGCGCCCTACGCACACCGACCTAAGAAAGTTGGCGACTTTTGTTGTATACGGTAGAAGCTCCATCTAGACATTATACTTTATATAAGATTATAGTGGTAATCCGACGACAGACGTTTGTCTGAAACTTCCAAATTCAATGCAGTTTTAAAAAGTCTATTGTCGCCAAGAGTTAGCAGCATAAGGGTCAGCGCACACCTCTCAGTAAAATGCTCGAGCAGATTTTATTGATAAATTGATAATGAAATAAATCAAACCTAAACCGAATTTAGAATAGCGTGCTCGAATATATGCCGCAGGAAACTAGGTATCTCTTGTTGTCATTTTTGTTGTAATTTAGTTCTTTATCAATTTATCGATAAAAAGGCTCGAGCAGTTGTCTGCCAGGTCCGCTAACCGCACTAAATATTTAATTTTGTCAAGTCCTTGAACGTAATCTATACCTACTTATAAAAGAGTTCCGTGGCTGACTGTCTGACAGACAGACAAACGCACAGCCTAAACCACTGAAGATAGAAAAATGAAATTTGGAAATTATATTCTTCAGAGGACTAAGGGGTGCACTATGAAAGGATTTTTCGAAAATCAACCCCTTAAGGGGTTGGTAATCCACGCAGACGAACGAAGTCGCGGGTCAAAAGCTAACTAATAAAATAATTGATAATTATCGTTACTCAACCCTTAACAAGCAGCTCCTGGGACATTCGGGACATTTCAACGGAACACGTAAAATTCGGGACATCTGACGTCTCTTGAGACATTATGGTCGTAGGAAACGTCAGTAAGTGTCATTATGTTATATGACTTGTCGGGACTGGCTGCGAAATGTACTGAATGTCCGTTAAATTATACGTTGGTCGTAAATTTATGGTCTTCCTAGTATCTTATTATTGTTTAGTGTAAAAGTGGAGGTAATTATTGTGTTTGTTTCTGGTGATTTGTTTGTTAATGGACAATATTTAATTTTACGAAAAGTAGAAAAATTCTATTCCAAATCTATTCATTTTCATATTATAGGCTTAATTATCTTCTATTCCTTTGAACTAAATGTCCGATTTATTAATTAAGGTTCGATGATGAGATTGATAAGGTTGATTCGATGTTTAGTTTTTAAATCAATTTTTTAAACCTTGAAAATGTTGGTTGGTACGATGAAAAAAAGAAATATTACACTAATAATTAAGAAAAAAATATTTGAAGTTTAAACTTCGAACGCTCTCTCTAACCCTTCGAACGACGACGTATACCGAAAACTGACGCGACGTAGCGTTTCGATTCGTTTTCCCGAATTCACCGACAAACACTAGATGAGTAAGACAAGACGTTGTAGAATAATAATGTTCTAGAATTAAATCTATCTAAACCGTAGTGCGCCGGCTCGAAATAGGGCGCGTTTGCAGCAATTATTTTAGCTCTGTCTTTCTGAAAATTGGCAGCCGAGTGGGATCTTTTGCGAACGGTATTCGGTTGGGAAACCGTTGTGCCTGTAGCCAGTCTAACATGAACTAACAACTAAAACTGATTGTAAGCGAAAGAGATAAGAGGGATGTGTCAAATAAAACTGGGCGGGTTTTATAAATAAAGTGCCCTGATATGCGAATAATAGGTAAGTCGTCAGTGCGTTCGACATGCGTGTCTTGACGATTTTATTTTCGTCTAACTTGCATTGGATTTGATGTCCTTTGTTTGCCAACTGCATTGCTAATTCTAAATTATGTTTTAGAATAGTGCAAGCAATAAATTTTAAATGTTATTATCATTATAATGGAAAGCTTTACAATCTGAGACTGAGAAATAATAAAAATTCTAATTAAATATTTGATTCATTGTTTTAAAATTAGATGAAAAACACACATTTTATGGCTTACATCAAACATAAATTCTAAATGCAGTGCCATTACGAAACTGGTTTAAAAGCGAAACAATAGACCGTTCAATGTTTTCTTAAAAAAAGAACAAAACACCACGAGGTTCGCTATTAATTTCTGCTACAATTTAATACCATAAAGAGAAATCGAAGAGAAAAAAGCCGACCAACGCCGTCGCGCGCTGAAAATTTACATTTGTAATCAGAGCCATTAACGTCTACAATAAACTGCATTGACATGCTCTCGAGCGGGACGGCGCTAGCGCGGGCGAGGGAGTACGGTAGCGCTCGCGAAGTCGCGCCAGACACAATAGCGGCGCATGCACAGAGCAAGGGAGAGCGTCGTATCCAGCCTGATAAAGATAGTCATAGTTCCACGGCTGCTCGACAATTCAATAATAGGTGCGTTCGGATTTTATGCGTTTGTGAAAAATGCACGCAGATTTATCGTTCCGCTTTCCGCGTAGTCTATTATCGTGCGTATACGCAATCGTGGGTTCGATATTGTTTTCAATTATTTTATATTAAGTCGATGACAAGTTAAAGTTATTGAATTATTGATGCACTAATTGAATTACATTTCTCTTATGATTACGTTTCATAAGGCAAAATAGATCACTACGATTATATTTTACCATTTTGTTTTAAACTTAAAAACATTTATAAATATGTTCTATTACAATAACACTTCTCAGTGCATAATTATTAAAATTGTTACGTTGTAATCTACATGAAATACTTACTTACTTAGCTATTGTTATAATGTCAATAATAAAAAATATGTTTCTATAACAATCAATATTAATAGCATAACTTAACATCAATGCAAAACCAAGTCACAATAACTGAACTAACAACGGGCGCAAGCGCATACAAAGTGCGCGACAGGTGCGTACGCATTCCCGCGCGTTGTGCGAAAACGAGAAACGCCGATTAAAATGAAATACGCGAATACGCGGCGTACTCACGCTTAATTAATATTATACACTATTTTAGATCCGACGAAATATTGTTGTTATTTATGTGTCTGCATCTGATATTAACAATCTTGATGTTACTGATTTCTGTATTCAAAGTAACTATTTTAATAGTTAATTACACCTGGTGGAGAGTTATTGCTGTTTGTAGGTGTATCCTGTGATGAATGCATTACACGATATAATTATTTGAATAATACTTGTCTTTCGTTACTAAAGTATTCTCGAAAGCTACGACAGTTGTTCTGCTTTGCAATTATAAATTTTGTAATCAGTGTGCTAAGCGTATATTCGAATTAATGGTTCAATATGAACATTGAACATTTTAAATTGATTATTATGTGTCAAAATAATAGTGTACACGGTCATACTTACTATAAATGCTTAAAAAATGATAAAAGTTAACTTTGCTCATCATTATCATTATAGGCCTTTTCATCTACAACAGATATCTTGGCGGCAACTACAACATCAAATTAAAAGAGTGTTCCTAGTTGTAGTAAAAGCTTCTGGCCACCTTGAAAGCGGTTGGGATCATGAGTTTATGTATGACTGCTTTTATTAACATCAAGCTGAAGCTATACTTATGCGTTAAATTCAATGCAAAATTCTCGTTGTATTTGTCTATCTGAAATAGCAAAGACAATTTATCTTCAGTGGGACTTGTAATACGTAACACTAGAGAATTGTGTTCTAAATGAACAACAAAACACATCGACACGAATAGCCAGACGACTGTTGCAGTAACATACACACAAACATAGTTTGAATACATTTTATTCTAATAGGTAATTCAATAAACCACATTTCGTATTTTAACAATATTTTTTCACCGATTACGACGGAGGGTTATTTTTTTAAAAAATCAAATAGAAGACAACATTCGAATTTCAAATACAGTAGCCAGTATTGTTTTATTTTAAAAGTGAAAATTCAAATTTAGAGTTCAATATTTTTTATTAGGTTTTTTTATATCGCTCTATTTTAATTAAATTTTGGTTCGCAACTAATCCGATTCTTGTTTTCTATTTTTTAACATGCATCAATTTTTATATTTCGGTATATAATATTAACGTCTATTAAACAGCTTAAAGAAGACATTACAAAGTGTGTAACGTTTTTGTTTATTGTTTGTGCCATCATAAAGTGGCGTTTACTGCTCTTTTATGAATCCCTTGTATCGTAAACTAGTCTACGGACTATGTTTTAGTCAATTGCCGTTTAATCCATCTAGCTTAGTTTATAAACTGACAAGGTTTCTGTTGTTAAAAGTTTTCATTGTGAATCTAATGTACGAATTGAGTTTTTTATTTGGGCCGCAGATTTTGATACGCATCTGATTATGTTTTGGAACCTTGATTAATGCAGAAATAGACAATTGCTACAATTTAATGCTTAACATAACAATACAGGGTGTAAGGAAAAGTATCATTAACCTTTAAACCACATACTCTACCCATCAAACTGAACAACTTTTACTACGGGAGCCAAACTGATCGGAACAAAAAAAAAATCTGCTGTTCCATACTAAACTGCAACGCTTAGGGCTCTTACAGACGAGCGACACTTTGCTTTCGTGGTGGGTCGCAGAGCGCCGCGCTCATAAATTTTACAGCAAAGTGTCGCTCGTCTGTGAGAGCGCTTACTCGACTCAAATGCAACAGCTGATTTTAATGTACTCCAATTGGTTTCCTCCCATAGTAAAAGTTGTTTAGTTTGATGGGAAGACTCTTAGTTTAAAAGGATGCTAATGATATCAATTTCACCCTGTAGAAGGTAGATGTAGTAAAGCTTCTGATCGACTCGGAAGGTGAATATTATGGTGGTGACTTTTTATACGTCGGTATTTATTTGAACAAAACTAGGTGCTTTAAAAAAAGAGGTAGAGGTTGAGTTAAAATAGAGCCTTTGCTTGAACTTCCGAAAAAACATAACTAATTTACAGAATACATTTCGAACGCTTCGAAATTGTTTAATAATGCAGTAAATTTTGATTAGAATCTTACCTGAAATTTTGATTAGAATCTTACCTAAAATAGAGCCTTTGCTTGAACTTCCGAAAAAACATAACTAATTTACAGAATACATTTCGAACGCTTCGAAATTGTTTAATAATGCAGTAAATTTTGATTAGAATCTTACCTTTGTTCGTTTATTTAAAATTCGATCTCTTTACAATAAATACAGACAGCTGTTCATAAACCAAATTATTCTAACACGTAATATTATAACACCCAACGTCTTCGAAGTGAACTTCCTGTAATTTACCTTATATTAATTTCTCGCATTCATCTTCATCCATTGCTTGTTATCAAAGAACGCTTAGTTCGTATCGTTTGTACTGAAACGGTATTGTATGTTGAACAGAGCGATGTAGTAGTTCTTATAACATACTTCCCTTATCCCTTACCAAGGACATTAACCCTGATTTTTTTCTCCGAAACCGATCGCTTCCTTTTTTCGGTCGAAAGTTTTTATTCGAATTTAATTGTGAAGGGTTAAGTTTTTGTTCGTATAATGTTGACAAGTCATTTTGATTAATTGTCTATGCTTTATCGTTCGATTTTTTGGATCATTATTTTTTTGTTTCTGAATTTAGAGCGAGAATCCATTAGTCAATTCAAATTAGAATATTAAAATAAACTAAAATTTTTGCTTTCCGATTAAAATTACATTGTAATACGAACTTCAATTAAAGTGAACATAAAATTAAATCAGATATAAGAGAACTTCACAACCATAACTAAACCCTTTCAATTTTTATCATTCAAGGATTCAATCAATTCAAAATAATAAATTCACTGCGCTCCGCCCGCATCCGACTACAAAAATAAGTTTAACCCATTGTAATGTCTACGAAAAAACACCCACATCACCCTCGCCCCAACCTAAAAATTGTTCCAGAAATATTAAAATAGTCAAAAGAGTTAAATTTAAAAATGGAGGGTAGAGAAAAAACGTAATCCCAAAACTAACACAGCTGAGCGGATCTCACAATAAACTAGTTTTGGATGCATTTTTTGAGCGACAGAGCTTTTAAATCATACGAATCCAAATTTAAAAATAAAAATCTGTTGGGTCTTTTATAATCCATGCAAAACCTTTTATAATTTTTGTTGTAAGATTGATTAGAAAATAAAAGAAGTTTTTAACAAAATCTGTGAGTAAATTCAAATTTCGAGTTCCTAATAATCTTCGTAACAAATGAATTTAAAAACTCGGGATTCTTTGTTGTTGAATGAACAAAATAGTGGCAAAGGGAGCGCCATGACGAAAGCAATTTAAAAATGGAAGGGTTTCGCTTTTCGTTCCAATTTTAAAAAATGAACCCGCGACGAGTGATTTGACGATTCGGACGGATTGTAAAATGGATTACTCGATGCAGGAGAGAACAATTTCAATGTACCTTTATACCTCATACACATGAGTGTTTTTCTAGTTTATTCAAACTGAAAATTTCATAATTTGAATTGTTCCTCATAACAAACAAACACAACTGCACCATTTAGATCTTGGGATAGAAATTTTAACATACGTCAGTAATTTTAAATTACCATGGATGAGATTTGATATAGATTAAAAACACATATGAAGTTAAAGGTCTTAATTAAAATTTATCAATGATAACCATATCCCCGAATCTAAATTTACCAACACGAAAGAGTTCAGATAACGTACCAAATTCCCAACCACTTGAAATGTACTTTTAAGTAATTCTTACTTGTGTATGCGTACATAAGAGTGTTCGAGCACTTCGGTATAATACGCACGCACACATGGAAACGGCCGCAGATGGTTATTCCATAAAATAATATTTCATGTAAAGCACTAACCGACGACCGAGGGCGGAAGGATTGAATTCTATTTTTAAATTTTTATATTATTTTCGAAGCAATTCAGAACCAACCAGCCTCTTTCTACTTACGCGTGTTTTATGCCTTTTTAGAATTCTTTTCTTGATTTAAAAATAAAAATATTGAAGGTTATTTTCAAATGAGAGATTTATAAGTACTTAATGGCTGAAGTGAACATGATTAGTCACCCGTTTTAAAAATGTCAATTTAAAAAACCCCTTTAAAAGTTATTTGAAAATTTTGCTCGTGACCATTCGTCAATTAAATCGGACGCAGGGACTCGTTATTAAGCGAATAAAAAAGAAATGAATCTCGGATCGAGTTTAAAAAGCTTCGTTTCGAAGTAAAGAATGTTGTGTACAATCTCGGTTCGGACAAAAAAGTGACAACAAATAAAAAAAGGAAACAAAACACGGGCAAAGAACAGATTATCAGCGCTAAAAGGGTTGCTCCCGCGCTCTTCTTCTTTTGTTCCTTCCAAATTCAAACTTGGGATCCGTACAAGGAGCGTTCGAATGCGAATTCTATTTTTGAATATTCTACCGAGAATTTTTAATTAATGCCGCTCGGGCGTGCTCGTATTTTTAAAATTTGTATTCTGTTTTAAATCGGCTTCGATATTCAATTTTTGCGTTCGATTTCAGTGTTTTTTTTATTTATGTTGTGCGATAATGACGTTTCGGTTTAAGTGCTTTATTTCGATTGCCGATTTTATTCCGATGTTCTCCTTGAAGGTCGGTAGTTTTAGTGATTAATGGTGGAGATATGTGGAGTGCTTTTTAAACGAAATATTGAATTTAATGATGTTTTGTGGAACTCTCCACAATCTGTTTTTGTTTCGACGTGTGTAGGCGTTCTATAGGCTTTTTCATTCACATCTAAGATAGAGTTTAATTTATCGGTCGCTTCTGTCGATCCATCAGTTTTTGTCTCCGATATTATTAAGTATATCGACCTTAATATAAGGCTATTTCGATGATAAAATGTTATGGCCGCTACTTAAACGTTCAACAAGCAATTTTGTATATGATATCACAATGGGCCCTTATAAGAAACCAATAAGACCACAGATTATAAAATGCTCAGTTTACTTTAGTCTGTTTAACGCAGTATGTAAAGAATGTGGTGTAGAATTATGTACTCTGTAGCAGGGCAATGGGCATGCACTTTAAATGAGTAACCAATAAGTACGTATTAAGAGGTCAGTTGTCGTAGCATCACACGCACCAAGCATACGCAAGCCGTTGACCCCAATACGCAAATGGTAACTTATCGATATCTATAATCGATATTAAAAATTATATCGATATTAAATTTTTATCGATCGAAGAACAATATTTCGCGTCATCTTTTGTAATAAGATACCCAAAATATAGTATTAATAATAGAGTACGCGAGATGCTTTGAAAAACCAATAATAATCATTCGTTCGTATAATAGCCCCGCTTAATATTCCATTTTCGAAAATATTTGAACCGTCATGCTCGATCTATAGCATTGTATCGAGATATTCGAGATCAATACGGCTGCCGTTCAATCGAGATTTTTGAATTTGGAATCGATCGATCTAAGATTCTTATTGGTACGTTTCGAATTTAGTAATTAAATTTGTATTTTATGTTTTTTACTGACTCTTTTATTTCTTTATTTACAGGTATTTTGAACAACCTCGTCATGTTTGGAAATCAAAGCAAAAGGATTCGAAATTCGAAAAGAAGAGAATTGTCACGAACTCTTCTGAGAAAGAGTGAGTGTGGCACATCGATCAAATTTAACACAAAAAAGTAAAAAATGTTTTTGAGGGATTTAGCTAACAGCACCCTCATATTACACATGCGTAATTTTATTAGAATCCCCTTCCTTCACGAGTTTATTTTAAAAATGGAAAGCAGAGCGCGTACGTAAAAATAATTGATGATGAGACTGGGCTCACCCCCTTCGTAATCTCGTTGCCGCTTGCAGGGATCAGGGTGAACGAAAAATTAATAAAATAGAGTTATAAATAATCATAACTTGTGAATATCATTTATAAATAATCATAACTTGTGAATATCACTTATAAGTAGTCATAACTTATTAATATCACTTATTCGTAATCAAAACTTATTAATATCACTTATTAGTAGGTAATCATGGACGTGAATGTTCTGAGGTTTCAGAATATCTTTGACTACCCCCTCGGGGAATATAGTCGTGAGCATATTATGCTTATTAGTAGTCATAGCAACCACGTCAGTGGCTGTAAGGCTAGGCAGTCTGAAAAAACTCCGACGCCAGCGCCAGGGCTCTGCCCACACGATAAGAAGAAGTACTTAATCATAACTTATTAATTTCACTTATAAGTAATCATAACTTAATAATATCACTTATTAGTAATTATGACTTATTAATTTCACTTATAAGTAATCATATCTTATTAATATCACTTATAAGTAATCGTAATTTGTAAATATCACTGTAAAGAAGCTAACTTTTGCTCCAAGTTTGTCATAAAAAAACATATTTCAAAACTGTCACTGGCAATGTACCGCGGTAGAAATGACCGATCGCCGTTAAAGGTTTTGGTGTAAAAAAAAAGAAAAACAAACAATGAAATAATAAAATTTTATGTAGCTGGGCGCTAAACGCAGTGACGTTCGATTTTCATATTTGGAATTCCTCGCGCGCCCAAATTTTTGAGGTCATAAATTTTTAAACGGCGCGTTCCAAATTCATGTGATGCATTGACAGCTTTTATTAGAACAAAGCTCTATTGCATTGCATTACAATCAAAGTGTGTATAATTAACAATCGAGGATCGAGTTTAACTGTATTGATATTAATAAAAACCACAACAAGTCAAGTGCGAGTCGGGCTACTCGCGAACCGAGGGTTCCGTACCACACAACCACACAAAATATTAACCTATAAAAAAACTCTTTCTTCCTTTCTCTTTTGCGCAAGACCAACTCACACCTGGCTGGTTTTTATTATTTTTTGTTATACTATAGTTTGCTCTATAATCACACCAAGTTTGACTTTTGTATGTATTACCATTTTCACGATAGAGCGAGATGAAAAAACGTTAATAAAATATAAATATAAATATTTTGGACATTGTCACACAAATTATCTAGTCACATTTAAAGTACCAGAATCTAGCCTGGACTTGTATTAAAAACTATTTTCTTGTTGAGATCCCCTTAATTTTTGCCATTTTTTTTATTTGTTAACAAATCCGCCGTAAAATAGTAATGTGCGTATGGATTGAGGTGCCACATTTGCTATGGAAAAATGGATTATATGCCCATTTTGTAGGAAATTTGTAGATTTTGTAGGCCCAATTCTGGAATTTGTAGCAAAAGTATAAAGAAGTTACATGAACATAAAGGTGGCACCTCACACCAGATGCATCTGGTGTGAGGTGCCACCCTGGAACTCGGAAAGTACGTGATGAATCTTTTTGAAAATTTTGTAGGATTTAGTAGGAGTTGGAAAAAGATCCTACAAAAAAAACCAGCTCTCTACGACTAAAACTGAAAAAGCTACAATACTTTGATTGTGGCCCCTCACACCAGATGGCATCTGGATTGAGGGGCCACCTGTAACTCTGAAACTACGTGATGAATCTTTCTGAAAATTTTGTAGGATTTAGTAGGAGTTGAAAAAAGATCCTACAAAAAAAATCAGCTCTGTACGACTAAAACTGAAAAAGTTACAAGAGATACTTTGAATGTGGCACCTCACACCAGATAAATGCTTATAACTACATATGTACGTAATGGAATCCAAAACCGATGATGCCAATATTTAGTAGAAATTTCTACTAAATATTGGCATAGTCAGATATCGCATATCATCAATACCTACAGAGCTACACGTTTTTTCAAAATTCCACATAAAACCATTCAGTAGGGTGTCCATGTAATAAATGAAACCATGAGACACATTTTTCTCCCAGCTGTTTTTTGCATTTTATTTAACACGTTTTTTTGCATTTTATTTACGTATATAATTATATAGGATACGAAACTCACGTCCGTATGTCATCTCGTTTCAAAAACATTTCTACAATAAGGTAGGTACTTAGTACCAACTTTCTTATTAGCGCAGCGTTCAGTTATAGCGAGGTCCACCTTTAGCAAACTAAATACTTAGGATGGTAATGTTGGTACTGTCAAGTAGGTATCGCAAAAAGTCTGTTAAAGATATATTTTCCCTTAGTCGCCTCGTAAAGTACCAACTGTTTAGTATTAAAAATGATTTCATAATAAAATATTTGCTCTAGTATTTTGTGAACTAGGTACCACAAATCAAGAAAGGACATCATTGGCATTTCATACATTTTTGGTCCGAATGTGAAAGTGCCGGCCAACAAAAAATAATACTATAGAACTTGTCCGTCTAAGCATTTATTATTATGGCTGTAGCTGTAGGTAAGTTTTAAAATGTAGGTATCTATGGAAATACGATTTTTCAAACCTTAATAAAACCAAGGAAAATGGCCCTACAGCTTCGGTGCCATACTAAAAAATGCTGCAACGGACTAGTTCTAACAAAATATAGTCTTAGCTAATTAAATTTTCATCGAAAATGTGTATGAAAAGGCAGATTTTCGAACCCAAATAAAACCAAGGACAATGGACCTACAGCTTTTGTGCCATAATAATAAATACTTAAGACGCCAGTCCTAACAGAATATTGCATAATTTTTTGTTGGCCGGCACTTTCACATTTTTGACTAAATCCGATGATGTCCCTTTCCTAAACTTGAATAACAGTATGTAGGTAGGTACTTACTATACTTGCCTACCTACGACACCCAATGGGGTGCTCCATTCAAAGTCGGAGCCACAGGCAGGACACACTACAGGTAGGTTGGTAGGTGCTTACCTAAGTACCTAGTCTTAAGAACTTTATATCGACCGACCCGACTAGCCTCACTGGAACGAAATCGTAAGTTATACTGAGTGTCTACCCGCACATTCGATTCGAACTTTTGCGTGAATGTTTTCGTTCCAATTTCAACTCTATTACAATGAAGTGCGGACCGAAACAGTGGCGATATAGTGAAGATCGAAAGTGCGGGTAAGGGGGCTGGTATGTTGACGTTGGTAGGTTTAAGTTAAAATATCTATTCAACGACATCTTCCTTTCAAAGAAATGTTTCAAGTCTAAAATATTCTAGATACCCTAGATACCACTTCATCAAATGGTTTAGCCATTTTTGACAAAAGTGGTAACAGACTCAACATAATTATTTCGGATACACATGTGCGATCTCTTAGGTTTAACCTCGAATGAAATTACACGCTGGTTAAACCTATTATACTAAGATCCGGACTTAAAATTATGCACCTATTTGTTAGGTGAAAAAAGTGTGATTTAAGTGAAAGTTTACACAGGGGTTCATACAACGGCGCCCCGCCGGGTTGTTGCCTAGCAAAATCTTGTCGCAAGTTTATCTTTACCATTATGATTGTTGCTAAAAAAGTTTCCACCTATCTATTTGGGATGTAAATGAGCCATCGGAAAGAGACCCATCTAAAGAATTTAAAAAACTAAAATTACCACCTCTCAGTCTGCCGCAACTCTAGAGTAGCCAGGTTCAAAGAAGTCACTTTTATTAACCCTAGATTTGCGGCAGATTGAGATATGGCAACGCTAGTTTTTCCAGTTCTTTGGACTGGTCTCCTTCCGATGACACCTTATTTACTTCCCAAACAGATAGGTGCAATTGTCTGAAAAAATTGTACCGGCGGCGTTGTAGGCAATGACATTAGTAAATTACCTATATGTCATTGGTTGTAGGTATGACCCCCTGTGTAACCTTGATATTAATTAACCTTTCACTTAAATCACATTTCGATCACCAAACAAACAGGTGCATAATTTTATGGTCGGATCTTAGTTTAAGTGAGGGTGGATGGAGGTTGAAAGTTGTAGTTAGGTATATGACAACCCTTTTGGTTTAGTTTTGGTACTTGCGGCAACATTTTTCTAGGCAACTTGGCGGCATTGAATTAACCCCTGTGTAAACATACACTAGAATCAAATTTCGTTCGCCTAAGAAATAGGTGCATAATTTTACGATCGGATCTCGGACTATGTCAATTGAAATTCATTAATAAATAAATTTTGTCTGCCTCACACTTTAGAACTGTCTCTGTTGCGGGTTTGCTGGAAGAAATCTCTTTAGAGATAAGCTCGCCCTTTGTACATTACATTTGTACTTTGTACATACATTTCAAAACTTACCTACAGCTACAGCCATAATAATAAATGCTTAGACGGACAAGTTCTATAGTATTATTTTTTGTTGGCCGGCACTTTCACATTCGGACCAAAAATGTATGAAATGCCAATGATGTCCTTTCTTGATTTGTGGTACCTAGTTCACAAAATACTTGAGCAAATATTTTATTATGAAATCATTTTTAATACTAAACAGTTGGTACTTTACGAGGCGACTAAGGGAAAATATATCTTTAACAGACTTTTTGCGATACCTACTTGACAGTACCAACATTACCATCCTAAGTATTTAGTTTGCTAAAGGTGGACCTCGCTATAACTGAACGCTGCGCTAATAAGAAAGTTGGTACTAAGTACCTACCTTATTGTAGAAATGTTTTTGAAACGAGATGACATACGGACGTGAGTTTCGTATCCTATATAATTATATACGTAAATAAAATGCAAAAAAACGTGTTAAATAAAATGCAAAAAACAGCTGGAAGAAAAATGTGTCTCATGGTTTCATTTATTACATGGACACCCTACTGAATGGTTTTATATGGAATTTTGAAAAAACGTGTAGCTCTGTAGGTATTGATGATATGCGACATCTGACTATGCCAATATTTAGTAGAAATTTCTACTAAATATTGGCATCATCGGTTTTGGATTCCATTACGTACATATGTAGTTATAAGCATTTATCTGGTGTGAGGTGCCACATTCAAAGTATCTCTTGTAAATTTTTCAGTTTTAGTCGTACAGAGCTGATTTTTTTTGTAGGATCTTTTTTCAACTCCTACTAAATCCTACAAAATTTTCAGAAAGATTCATCACGTAGTTTCAGAGTTACAGGTGGCCCCTCAATCCAGATGCCATCTGGTGTGAGGGGCCACAATCAAAGTATTGTAGCTTTTTCAGTTTTAGTCGTAGAGAGCTGGTTTTTTTTGTAGGATCTTTTTCCAACTCCTACTAAATCCTACAAAATTTTCAAAAAGATTCATCACGTACTTTCCGAGTTCCAGGGTGGCACCTCACACCAGATGCATCTGGTGTGAGGTGCCACCTTTATGTTCATGTAACTTCTTTATACTTTTGCTACAAATTCCAGAATTGGGCCTACAAAATCTACAAATTTCCTACAAAATGGGCATATAATCCATTTTTCCATAGCAAATGTGGCACCTCAATCCATACGCACATAAATAGTAGTAGTAGTTGAAATTTTCACAGAATATGGGCATATTCTGTGAAAATTTCAACTTTCTAGCTATTACGGTTCCAAAGCTACAGCCCTAAATAGGTATACTTCGCGGCACGAAACTCTACCGCTCGAATGAGTGAATTTAGACGAAAATAGTTCATAGTTTCTTGTGTATACGGCCAGCGCATTCAAGGTCAGCGCTAGAGATTCGTGCTGGGACTTATAGGAAAGAAGGAAGGACGGAAGGACGGACGGACAACGTAGGCTTAGTAATAGGGTCCCGTTTTCACCCTTTGGGTACAGAACCCTAAAAATGCAGTTTTTGTTCGTAGAACTTGAAAAGTTGAAACAAAGCAGCGGTAATTCGTATGAAGTGACTTGCATTTAGTGCGGTCTTCTTTGTCTGTCCATCTGTATTCACAAAACGATGTATTTAATTTTTTTTTCTACTCAAGTTTCCTTAGATAATTGTCGTTAATAATTGAGATTGGACGTCGATTGCGGCCAACAATGTAACTCACAAAGTTTAATTTAGAAAATATTTTTTTGATTGAGCAACACCGTTCAGCCTTTGGTACTGGCCACTAATGATTGCCATTTAAGGGGCATAAAGAAAAATCAGAAAAAATAAAAAAGAAATTCGTTTCGTGACAGTTTTCGATGTTGAAAAGTTTATTTTATCAGAATTGCAACAGTGAGGTGACTAAGTTCCAAAAATGTATGGTGGAATGAATAATTTATGAACAACTTTATACTTCCCGGGCCCGTTTCGGCACAAAAGCGGACGTTTTTGGGAATAAATTCATCGAAAAACGCCTTTTATACCGCATTAACATTATTTATGTGGTCGTACCGGACACACGGATGAAACGGGAATTGTCGAAAGTAAAACGATTGTCTCGAAAAATTCTTTGCAAAAACTGAAAAATATGTTGACACATTTCATATAAATGTACCTACTTGAAAATAAATACTGTGACTCTTATATCATGTCTATAACATCTGCGAACTGAAATGTACCCTTACTTTTGAAATCCATAAACCAACACTGACCATAAAAAAAAAATAAAAAAAAGTTTGTTTATGACTCTGATCACAAAAAAAAAAGTTTAAAAAGTTTGTTTATGATCTGCTCTACATCCAATTTTCTTTTAAAAAATTTAAAAGGACATTCGAAATAAGATCGCTAAACAATTCTAAATTCGAACTTAATCGTCGTTCCACGAAAAAGCCCGCGGTTTTACGAATACCAAAAACTGTAAAATATGTTGACACATTTCATAATATCTACTTGAAAATAAATACTAAAATAATGTATTATACTTTTGAAATTCAAAATAATTACAAAGATTAAACCAACACTAACCATTAAAAAAAAGAGAAGTTTGTTTATGATCGACTCTACATCCAATTTTCTTTTAAAAAAGTTGAAAAGGACATTCGAAATAAGATCGCTAAACAATTCTAAATTCAAACTTAATCGTTGTTCTACGAAAAAGCCCGCGGTTTTATGAATACCATATTTAGTTAGAGAAAAAAGACAAGTTTTGGCTTTGAACAACCCAAAATCGTTTCGCGATTCGATCGTGAGATACTTTGTAACAATGTTATTTTCCTTTTAAAAAGAAATTTTGGAATTTCATTACTTTACTGAGAGAACGTGTTGAAAACGTTGTTTTTTTTTTCTTTAGCTAATGGATATTAGTTTTTAGTTTTCTTTTATTTTAATTGTTAGGTTCTCATTGAAGATAAAAATCGACTTAGATTCTAAATAGAAATACCTTCCTATCAATATACAGAGTTTTAAATTAAATGCCTTACATATTGAACAGGGTCAAACCATCAAACTGAACAACTTTTAATACGTTGTCAATATCGAAATTGTGAAAAACAAAATCAGCTGTTCCATAGAACATGTCAATAGCTACTCGAAAAAATGTAGAGCTTATTTTTTCACGATTTCAAAGTTGGCCCCATAGTAAAAGTTGTTCACTTTGATGTTCTGAAACACCCTGTTCAATAAGTGAGCAGTCCATAAAGTATGTTAGGCATTAAGTTTACACCCTGTGTATGAAGTATTATTAATAAACCTAACACCAACCTAGTGTTTTAATTAGATTTCATTCTTACTTCACCAGGTCATATTAACTTCCTGTGATTAAAAATACAATAGGCAAATATGACTCTGGTACCTATCAATAACTTTTTTAATTCAAAGCAGGAAACAGTAATCCATAGAAGCTAAAACTATTTGACGTTTCGGCTTACAGGTAGTACGAGATACGAACGTAAGATCATGCACCTATCCCTTAGGCGAACGGCATGTGATTCATGTTAAAGTTTACACAGGGGTACACACAATGCCACCGGGTTGCCTAGCAAAATCTTGCCGCAAGTACCTTTACCATGATGATTTATGGTACCATATTTACCAAAAATGCACCTATCTTTTAGGCCAGCGAATGGGGTGCCATCGGAAGGAGACCGATCTGAAGATCTCGAAAGACTAGGGTTGCCACCTCTCAGTCTGCCGCAACTCTAGGGTTGCCAGGTTCAAAGAAGTCATTTTTTACGAGAAATGCACCTATAAAGTAGGGACTTAATTTCTACACCAAATTGAAGCTATCGTCTTCGTCGACACGGTGGACCAGGGTTGCCAGCCTAAAAGCTGCCGCAAATGAGGGTTGCCAGCACTTTTACCAACAATTACACATACCTGATAGGAACGATTTTAACAAGTAAATGGGGTGCCATCGGAAGGAGACCGACCTAAAGAACTGGAAAAACGAGGGTTTTCACCTCTCAGTCTGCCGCAACTCCAGGGTAGCCACGTTCAAAGAAGTCATTTTTAACGAGAAATGCACCTATAAAGTAGGGACTTAATTTCTACACCAAATTGAAGCTATCGTCTTCCTCGACACGGTGGACCAGGGTTGCCAGCCTAAAAGCTGCCGCAAATGAGGGTTGCCAGCACTTTTACCAACAATTACACATACCTGATAGGAACGATTTCAACAAGTAAATGGGGTGCCATCGGAAGGAGACCGATCTAAAGAACTGGAAAAACTAGGGTTTTCACCTCTCAGTCTGCCGCAACTCTAGGGCTGCTAGGTTCAAAGAAATAATTTTTCAGCGATAAGTGCACCTGCAAAGTAAGGATTAATTTCTACACAAAATCGAAGCCATCGTCTTCTACCAGAGAGGAATCTCGCCAGACCTGATCTACCATGGAAACTCTCGTTTTCTAACATGTATACATATTACATAGGGCATACACTGAAATGCGTTACATACCTTCCTACTTAAGGTTAAATTAATTCTGAAGACGGATACCTATAGGTAAAGGTAAACCGATTATTTCATTCATAGTTAAATACGTTTCATACATATTTATAAACACTCTAGTACAGCAAACAATGTTGATATTTAATAATAAAAATGGACCAAGTAAAAGGACAATGGGCAAAAATGTCTGGAGTGTGGCCCCGCCCTACTAAACCTTCAGTAAGTATGGCATGTCTGTCTAATTGTTGGTCTATTTACATGCATTCAATAACATTAACGCGCATTCCAGAAATACTTTATTATTGAAGATAATATACATGGTGTAATAAAAAACCCTATTAATAATTTTAACCTCTCGTTTAAAATCAATTGTTTTCGTCGCGCGGATCCGCGTTCCAGCATACCAAAGGTTAAAGGGCTAGTTAATACCATCAAAACGAACAACTTTCACCACGGAGACAACTTCGAAAAAATAATACAATCTGGTGTTTCAGACAAAACTGCAGTAGGTACCTTCAGCCGAATTTTTCCCCGACGTTCTCTCTGTAGGTAACGTTGTTCAGTTTGATGGTGTTAAATTATATATTACTAGAGTGTCTTATTACACCAGTATACACTGACACCAACGAAAACTCTAGCACACAACAAATTCTTTTTAAATTTTCTGCCTAAGCTCAAATTGTTTTCTTTTTAACCGACTTAAAAAAGGAGGTTATCAATTCGATTCGTATGTATGAATCATTCCCATCACGTCGCTTCCCATGACGCCGCTTCTGTAGATGTGCCTTGGTTCTATTCCCATCATGTCGCTCCTTCTATGTGAGTACAGGCGAATGTAATATTAACTTGTAGCTGGTAATTCAATTGACATTGGCATCTTTCAGCTGGTCATTTAATTGACAAAGTAACTTGTAGCTGGTCATTCAGTCATTCAATTGACATAGGCAGCTTTTAGCTGGTTATTCAATTGACATTAGAAACTTGTAGCTGGTCATTCAATTGACATTAGTATCTTTCAGCTGGTCATTTAATTGACGTTGGCATCTTTCAGCTGGTCATTTAATTGACGTTAGCAATTTGTAGCTGGTTATTCAATTGACATTAGCAACTTTCAGCTGTTCATTTAATTGACATTAGCCACTTGTAGCTGGTCATTCAATTGACATTTCCAACTTTTAGCTGGGCATCAAATGCAATCAAATTTACTATCAGCAGCTTGTAGTTGGTCATTCAGATGACAAGTCAAATAAGTAATTATTAGCAGCTTGTAGTTGATCATTCCATTGACATTAGCATCTTTCAGCTGGTCATTCAATTGACATTAGAAACTTGTAGCTGGTAATTCAATTGACATTGGCATCTTTCAGCTGGTCATTTAATTGACATAGTAACTTGTAGCTGGTCATTCAGTCATTCAATTGACATAGGCAGCTTTTAGCTGGTTATTCAATTGACATTAGAAACTTGTAGCTGGTCATTCAATTGACATTAGCATCTTTCAGCTGGTCATTTAATTGACATTGGCATCTTTCAGCTGGTCATTTAATTGACATTAGAAATTTGTAGCTGGTTATTCAATTGACATTAGCAACTTTTAGCTGTTCATTTAATTGACATTAGCAACTTGTAGCTGGTCATTCAATTGACATTTGCAACTTTTAGCTGGGCATGAAATGCTATCAAATTTACTATCAGCAGCTTGTAGTTGGTCATTCAGATGACAAATCAAATAAATAAAATAATTATTAGCAACTTGCAGCTGGTCATTCAATTGAAAAAAAAACTGTTATTTCATTATCAGCAGCTTGTAGTTGGTCATTCAAATGACAAGTCAAATAAATAATTATAAGCAGCTCGTAGTTGGTCATTCAGATGACAAGTCAAATAAGTAATTATCAGCAGCTTGTAGTTGGTCATTCCATTGACATTAATTATTGTGAGTAGCTACGCTATGAATAACTCTAAAGGAATTAATGACTTACTGCACTTTCTTCTTTGTATAGATAAAATCTGTATCTTACCTAATCACTGCAGGCACTGCACTGTTAATTTAATCGTTTGTGTGTGTTAAAGTATACTATACTGTACTTGAACCAAATCGGTTAATCATAAATTCATAATATTTTAAATAAAGAATATAATTTCAGTGCAAGCAAGTCAAAAAACACAATGATTTGCAGTTCTGTAATAATATGACGCCAGGCAATTAAGTTTAAACAACAGTTGCACTTAATTCATGTAAATTGTAATTAAAAATAGCATTATTTTTTTAAAGCCTACCAAATGATATAACTGTATGGTTCGTAAAATAGTATCTACATATTAAACGGGTCTATTAAATTGAAACTGCTGATTTCTCAAAACTAGTCTAGTCGACTAACTATAGGTAACTACTGAACATAGCTGGTAACGAAAGCGACCTAGTGTACCTTACTTAATATTGTTGTCAGTCAGCGTTATATCAGCATTCATGAAACTGTAAAATTATATGGGTTATAGGACCATGCAACTATGAAGTTGTTAGCGAAAGCTAAAATATCATGCAACAATAAAATGATATGGGTTACAGAGCCATGCAACTATCAAGTTGTTAGCAAAAGCTAAAGGGTCATGCAAATAAAATAGCTGTGAGTGCTTTATTGCAATGGCTGGCACCCGCCAGAATATTTTGAATGCATAAGTGTATGTGCTTATCACAGATTCACTCTTTTGTCCTTACCTCCTTAATTTGATAAAACGGAAATGGATACGATCTTGAAGCAGTGACTTTGACTAGTAGTTAGCCAAAATAAATAAATAAGAGATAATAAAGATCTATGGAACGTTATTTTTGTAGGTTTACTTACCTACCTATCAATAGAAAAATATTTTTACAGGGAAGGGATAGTATAGAACAGAAGTAACAATAACTGAAATGTGTTAATATAAGGAGATTGTAATTTCCATAAACATTGTTTATCGTTGAATTTGGTGTTTGACAATTTCAGATCAATATTTGATAAATATCTATTTTCTGTAAACAAATTAGTCTCAATAACTTATTCGTAATTTGTTTAATGTAATAGCATTGATAACAGTCAACACTGTATTGTAAATAAGATTTAAGAGATTAGCTAAACTGTGGAGTTTCTTGCGCCGCTTCTTCTCCACGGGCTATACCTTCCGAAGCGGTGGTAGATTCGAGTAAACGTAAAAAATAAATTAAAACAAGAAAGGGATGTAGTGTACGGCAATAAAGAGAAGTTAATGTGGAAAGCGCCGGTAGCGCCGTCTATCGGCAGGTGCGGTCTGTGGTGAATATCTATCGTTCATTCGCTCGGTATTCGTGCACTGACCGCCGTGCTGTGCGGACGTGCGCTAGTCACATTCCCTAGTAAAGACTATATCTGTGTTTCATTATATACATCAACCTCAACCAACCCTTAGTAGAAAGGTGTATTCTACAACACCTAAATTGAAAAATGTGTATTTACTGAAATATTTTAAATTTATTGTATTTTTTGTTACCTACCAGCAATCATTCCTCCAGTTTTCTCGGAAACCGGTAGCTTTATTGTGATTATAGCTATTACATAAAACATACAGAATTTTATAAGCTATCTTACAACATTAATGGTATAAAAATACAACTTCAAACGACTGAGCTGTGTCAAATTTATTGGTGCACTGTAACTATGAGTCCAAGCATGCGTCGGTCTGTGGCGGGGCGGAATGACTTCAAATAAAATTATAATTTTTAGAAATGCCAAAGTTATCATGCAAATACATACAAACCAGGCCGTCACACTTACACGTATTAGTTCATAATTATCTTGAAAACTACTGAACCGATTTTGATGTAACTTAAATTGTTCCCTAAATTGGAGTAAATGTAAGCCAATAAAATAAGAATGGTCACAATTCGATTAATAGTTTCGGAGATATGCGTGGACAAACATACATACAAACATACATACACCTATGAAATTTTGTATATTTGTTTGGAAGCCCTAATATTTTGCAATTCCTTTAATATTACATTCGCCTGTACTCACATAGAAGGAGCGACATGATGGGAATAGAATCAAGGCACATCTACAGAAGCGGCGTCATGGGAAGCGACGTGATGGGAATGATTCATACATACGAATCGAATTGATAACCTCCTTTTTTAAGTCGGTTAAAAAGAAAACAATTTGAGCTTAGGCAGAAAATTTAAAAAGAATTTGTTGTGTGCTAGAGTTTTCGTTGGTGTCAGTGTATACTAGTGTAATAAGACACTCTAGTAATATTTAATTTAACACCATCAAACTGAACAACGTTACCTACAGAGAGAAAGTTGGGGAAAAATTCGGCTGAAGGTACCTACTGCAGTTTTGTCTAAAACACCAGATTGTATTATTTTTTCGAAGTTGTCTCCGTGGTGAAAGTTGTTCGTTTTGATGGTATTAACTAGCCCTTTAACCTTCGGTATGCCGGAACGCGGATCCGCGCGACGAAAACAATTGATTTTAAACGAGAGGTTAAAATTATTAATAGGGTTTTTTTATTACACCATGTATATTATCTTCAATAATAAAGTATTTCTGGAATGCGCTGTAATGTTATTGAATGCATGTAAATAGACCAACAATTAGACAGACATGCCATACTTACTGAAGGTTTAGTAGGGCGGGGCCACACTCCAGACATTTTTGCCCATTGTCCTTTTACTTGGTCCATTTTTATTATTAAATATCAACATTGTTTGCTGTACTAGAGTGTTTATAAATATGTATGAAACGTATTTAACTATGAATGAAATAATCGGTTTACCTTTACCTATAGGTATCCGTCTTCAGAATTAATTTAACCTTAAGTAGGAAGGTATGTAACGCATTTCAGTGTATGCCCTATGTAATATGTATACATGTTAGAAAACGAGAGTTTCCATGGTAGATCAGGTCTGGCGAGATTCCTCTCTGGTAGAAGACGATGGCTTCGATTTTGTGTAGAAATTAATCCTTACTTTGCAGGTGCAATTTTCGCTGAAAAATTATTTCTTTGAACCTAGCAGCCCTAGAGTTGCGGCAGACTGAGAGGTGAAAACCCTAGTTTTTCCAGTTCTTTAGATCGGTCTCCTTCCGATGGCACCCCATTTACTTGTTAAAATCGTTCCTATCAGGTATGTGTAATTGTTGGTAAAAGTGCTGGCAACCCTCATTTGCGGCAGCTTTTAGGCTGGCAACCCTGGTCCACCGTGTCGAGGAAGACGATAGCTTCAATTTGGTGTAGAAATTAAGTCCCTACTTTATAGGTGCATTTCTCGTAAAAAATGACTTCTTTGAACCTGGCAACCCTAGAGTTGCGGCAGATTGAGAGGTGGCAACCCTAGTCTTTCGAGATCTTCAGATCGGTCTCCTTCCGATGGCACCCCATTCGCTGGCCTAAAAGATAGGTGCATTTTTGGTAAATATGGTACAATAAATCATCATGGTAAAGGTACTTGCGGCAAGATTTTGCTAGGCAACCCGGTGGCATTGTGTTAACCCCTGTGTAAACTTTAACATGAATCACATGCCGTTCGCCTAAGGGATAGGTGCATGATCTTACGTTCGTATCTCGTACTAAGGGAACCTTTATAGCCAGCGACCGTTAGAAATCGGCGACAACTAAAGGCTTAAAAACGGATATTGTACGCGTTCCAATTCTGAATTAAAAACAATCGGAAAACGCTGGCACGTAACGGCGATAACGCAAACGGATTCGAAATTTTAAATAGTTCCATATTCAAACTTCGGTTCAAATATGGAATGTTCGATTGTTTCCCGTTTTCGCTCGTAGTTCCTGCAAATATAGAGACAGGTGGTTAAATTAGGAACTAATGGAATCCTATACACTGTGATCAACGGTTTGTTGTAAGTGGCTCCCTCATCGAATGCACGAATAAGTTTGTCGGACAGTATAGTTCAAGCGATGGTTTTTAATATGCGGGCTACGCATGCGTTATTGAAGTTTCACAATGGATTCAAGTGGCAATATGGCCGTCTAGAATTACTGTCCATAGTTGAGGTTTCTTTATTTATTCGAAGTTACCATTAATTTTATTGTTAAACTTTTAGTAGCAGGAAAAAATGTTTTAATGACTTTATTGGAATGATAATAATCTATCATTAAAAATCAAGGTCGAATTTGTCACGCTCATTCATACAGTTCGATCGAATAACTTTGGTTAGTGTACTTAATTAATTAAAGTTTGAGTAAGATTGTAAGTTAATTACTAATTATTCGATCCTTTGGTGGTCTGAAACTCCCAGGAAGTACCTATGTAACGCATTTTTACAGGGTGTTAGGGTAAACAGTTGCATTACTTTATGGTGTAATTGTACCCATGATACTGAATAACTTTCCCTAAGAAACCTATGGGAAATTTGCAGAATTATGTTTGGACTTTCTATACTAAATGCAATCAGCTGGAGTGCGATTTTTGTAACTCATTCGCTGAGTTCAGCTGTTGAAAATGTCAAAATTACTATGGAGATATGCATCTTTCTACTGCTGATTTGAGGGGTGCGATTTTTTCAAGTCAAATCAGCAGTAGAATGATGCGTATCTTCATACATTTTCAACTGCTGAGTTCAACGTATGTAACGAAATTCGCACTTCGACTTTTCATACTAAACGTCCGATCAGGAGTGCGATTTTTGAATCTCATTCGGTGAGTTCAGCAGTTGAAAATGTCAAAATTACTATGGAGATACGCATCTTTCTACGGCTGATTTGACTTTCAAAAATCACACTCCTGAATTTTTGAAAGTCAAATCAGCAGTAGAAAGATCCATATGTCCACAGTCATTTTGACATTTTCAACTGCAGAACTCAGCGAATGAGATCAGCAGTAAAATCGCACTCCAGGTCGGAGGTTTAGTATGAAAAGTCGAAATGCGAATTTTCTATAGATTTCTTAGGGAAAGTTGCTCAGTATCATGAGTACAATCACCCATTAAACTAATGCAACTGTTTACCCGTTTACCCTAACACACTGTAGCGTTAAACATAAATTTAAAACTTTATTTCGATTGCAGTATTCAACAGATTGTAAGTATGTAGGCATTAAAGTATCTTAACTACGAACATGTGTTACAAAATACCCAACAAGGCGCTATTAAGGCCGCTCCGTGATTCGACCAATTCAAGACCAAATCCGTACCAATTGTTGTCGAGGAGCTTTTGTCAATAAAAATAAAAATGCCGAGGAAGTCACCAATTCACCATGTTTGACGCACGGTCTACTGCTGTATCAATTTAAACTTTATTGCTTTACGGTTTATGGTCTGAATTTGTTTGTTGATTTTGAAATCAATTATAATCGTTTATGTTTTGTTGTTTCTTATTAGAAATCATCGTACACAGTCAGTTAGTCTGATCAACCTATTAAAAATAGTCAGCATAATAAGAAATTATTTGATTAAAAAATGAGCATATTAAGAGATGATATACAGAGTGTAAACTTAAATATGTGTTACATACTTTAAGAGGTGTTTCAAAACAACTTTCAATATGGGATGAAACTGATATGGAAATTGCAAAAAAGAAAATAGCTGCTTCATAAAAAATGACAATAGCTACTCGACCAAAATGTATGAAACCGCTGTCTCTTTTTTGCGTTTTCTGTTTTGGTCCCATAATAAAAGTTGTTCTGTTCATCAAACTGAACAACTTTTTGAAACATCCTTTAAGTATGACAACCTGTATAAATCATCTCTTAATAATGCTCATTGCTCAATCAGATAGTTTCTTAATATCCCTGACAGTTTTTAAGAGGTTGATCAGCCTGTCAAACTGAACAACTTACACAACTGAACAACACCTACCTATTTATGATAGTACCTAAGTACGGACACTTCCGCCCCCCCACCCACCACTAATTTAGACCTCACCCCCTTTCGGTAGTGCGGGAGGTAAACGAAAGAGCCGAGAGCATGTGCCAGTCTCTTCTTGCCAGTACGAGCCCGAGCCGAGCCAGGCCCGAGCCCGTTTAATGAAGTGTCCAGGGTGTGGTATTTTCAAACCTTAACGAATACTATGTAAATTTGATTTATAATTATCAATTTGTATTCTAAAGTCATAAATGACGTAATAAAAGTAATTATTTAACAAACAATTTTCGACCAATAACGGACTGGACCATTTGCGAACCCAAAAAGGTCTAGAAAGTACATAATATACCTAATAGCGAAGTAGCACGAACGAATATTTTCACTCATACGTGAGGCGGGAACCGAACCCAGGACTTGCATACTGATTGCCATAAGTTATTGCTACTTTTCCATCTAAATGACACGATTCCGCGACGTGTTTTCTATGAAAACGACGGAAGATGGGAACGTATTGGCGATGCGTATGCGCACTGGATTATAGGGCATGCATTGGAATTACTAATTTATTAATGAGGATCGAAGGGAAATATTTAAAAAATGCACAAGGTATATGAAAAATAGACTCTACATACATAGAGCAAAATTTTTTTTTTTAAAAGATGTCATAACACAAAAAAATTTGTGTATTTTCTCACTCCCCCTTCCCCCTTTCCTCGTTCGGAACAGAAACATTCCTATTAGGTACTACAACTATAATAACATTTTTAAGAAAAATAGGTAGGTACACACGGCGACACATCAGGTTACGCACCCTATATACCAATAACTACACTACGTACAAAACACAAAATAGTGCGGTAGAGAGCCTGTATAGACGCGGCTGCCGTCGCGGGCGCAGCGTGCTGTGAGTCGAAACAACAACAACATACCGCACCCTTTCGCACGAGTCGCAGCGTTCAACTTCTAATAGTTCAAAGTCCAAACAGGGTAACCTGACCTGTCGCCGTGTGAACCTGTTTCCGTATTGTAATTTTCCATTGATTTGAATATGTTCACTCACTCATTCGATATTTTGTACATACAGGGTGAAATTCATATCATTAACATCCTTTTATACTAAGAGTCTACCCATCAAACTGAACAACTTTCACTATGGGAGCAAACCGATATACTAAACTGCAATGCCTACGCGACACAAATGTATGCAAAGGCAGATTTTTTTTGCTCCCATTTGTTTGCTTCCATAGTTAAAGTTGTTCAGTTTGATGGGTAGACTCTTAGTTTAAAAGGATGCTATAATGATATCAATTTCACCCTGTATACATCATACAACGTGTTAATGAATTAACGCAAAACCTCATACACCCCTACTGATTTATAACAAAATAATTTGATTGAAACAATAATTTCATTATTTTGATAGTTAAAATTTAAAGTTATTCGCATTTTAAGTTTTGAGACAAAAATGATTTGTTATCATTTCAGCACTGAAAGAAAGCGCTAACGTACTCATGGATACATTTTAATAATCTTGTTCTGGTCGTAAGTAGGGTGAGTGTGCCCGTGCGGTGGATTGACATCGGATTCAGAAAATTTTAAATTTTGCAAAAAAATTATTAAATATTCTGAAAAAAATGACCTATGTTGAAACCATGATAATTTGACTCTGCTCTCGATTCTAAACAAACTACTTTCTAATTTTGCGTTAATTCATTAACACGTTGTATAAGCATAAGCTCAAGACTATATGTATAGGGTCCTTCTTAACATGAAGTCTTCTTCTTCTTCTTCTTCTTCTTCTTCTCATTGAACTGTACCTCCTATTACATTACTGGTGTGTATAATAAACAATTTTTAATTTTTTTTTTTTTTTTTTTTTTTTTAATTTGCTGACACTTTTTTAAGGGGATACCCAGATCATCAAAGTGAACAACTTTATGGAAGCAACATCGAAATCGCGAAAAAAATCAGCTGTTCCATACAAAACTGCAAACCTACTCGAGCCAAATATATGAGATAGCAGATTTTTTTCGCGATTTCGATGTTGCTTCCATAGCGAAAGTTGTTCAGTTTGACGGTCTAATCATCCCCTTAAATGATACCCATATTGTAATTTTTAACAAAAAAAAATTTTATTCCCCCTCTTTTTTTTACTTCGCAACCACCTTATTAAAATAATATAGCTTATGTCACTCTCACGATTTTTACACATCTAACGACACCTCATACGTCAAAATACATCAAGCCGTTTAGGCTGTAGGCCGTGCCAAAGAAATATACATACAAACATACATACCTACATACATACATACATACATACATACGCTCGAAAAACATAACCCTCCTTCTGGCGTGGCGCAGTCGGGTAAAAAATGTCAGCATATTAAGAAGGACCCTATTCTCAGAGGGGGTAGTCAGAGATATATCCTGAAACCTCAGAACATCTAAGTTTCACACGATATCTTTGTAAACTCGCTGAAAAGCTAATCCATTCCTGAATTCAAGCAAGCTTAACAAGTTGTGTGGTAAATATGCATCCGATAAATTTCAGCCTGTCCAAAAACGCTTGTACGCGTAATTATTTTGCGCGTTGATGCAGAATTCTGCTCAAAACAGTTTCCCTCCTAAAATCTCGTTTTAGAGCCATCGATTTTTAAAATGGCGCCTGTAAAACTATTATCCGATACCAACACAAACACAGGTTTCACCCCATTTTCGATACAGTTTTAGTGTCAAATTTTCCATCGGTCCCCGCGTCCACTTACGCAACCCCTTCCCAAAAAAAAACTAAAAATAAAAAACCGGAGGGGACTTTTAAAATCGTTATTATAATCTCGGACGCCATTTTGCCTACACGGCCTAGGCTATTGGGGACGCGCCCTTCAAAATTTTAAATCTTTTTTTGAACAAAAAACCCCTTTGATGTTTATGCATTTCGGCAATATCTCCCGCTTTGATAGACGCGGCATTTGGCCATTTCGGGGATTTCACTGATGCATATTTTAGATTAAAACTTTAATGCCACTCGGTGCCCACCCGTACGGTGTGTCGTCGCCAATTTATTTGATTGCAATAAATCATATGTTTCACTTTTGTTACACTCTGCACTCTATCAATGCTGATATGATTATTTAGCTACAGGATGTGCGTTCTAGTCAAAGCGACGACGTGCTACATCGTAGAGCGATGTATCGTCCTCTATACACGCTCGCAACGTTGCCAGATCTACGGATTTATCCGTAAATCTACGGATTTTGGGCCTGGTCTACGGATCTACGGATTTCAATGGCAAATCTACGGATTTTTAGAAATCTTCTGAATTCCTCCCTATAATGTGACGGCCCGGTAGCACAGTCTGTAGTGAATCTGCCTGCCGTGCCGAGGGTCGCGGGTTCGAATCCCGTAAGGGGCAAATATTTGTATGATGAATATGAATATTTGTACCCGAGTCATGGATGTTTGTATTTATATATGTATTCTATATCGTTGTCTAGTCATCATAATACAAGTCCAGGCTAGATTCTGGTACTTTAAGTGTGACTAGATAATTTGTGTGACATTGTCCAAAAAAAAAAAAAAAAAAAAAAAAAAGTGAATTTGCTGCATAAAATTCTTTTCCATCTCCTTCTTTCTAATTTCTGTCGCTATACAGACACGACATAAATATTTAACTGTAACGTGCATGACAAAAGGACTAACACATTGATTCTCATGTTGTTTGGACATTCATCATCATCATCATCATCTCAGCCGATGGACGTCCACTGCTGGACATAGGCCTCCCCCAAGGATCGCCATAACGACCGGTCCTGCGCTGCCCTCATCCAACGTTTTCCCGCCGCCTTCACCAGGTCGTCGGTCCACCGTGTGAGGGGCCTACCCACGCTGCGCTTTCCGGTACGCGGTCGCCACTCGAGAACTTTTCGGCCCCAACGGCCATCGGTTCTGCGAGCAATGTGCCCCGCCCACTGCCACTTAAGTTTAGCAACTCTTTGGGCTATGTCAGTTACCCTGGTTCTTCTGCGGATCTCTTCATTTCTGATTCGATCTCGCAGGGAAATGGACATTATTCTCGCTAAACTTTTTTAAGTTTCCATTTTCTTCGCCAAATTAGAGGGATGTTTCGGGTCAAAATAGTCAGATAAGGCATTAAAAAAAAACTGTAGATTTACGGTTTTTTCGAGAGGTCATCTACGGATTTCTCATGATTTATGACCTACGGATTTCTAAAAATTTGATCTGTCAACACTGCACGCCCGTAAACTGCAAGAACAATCAACGCGAACGCTACATTACATACTATTAATCAGCGCATTTAAAAGACAAACAACCTCAAAAAAAGACGTGTGGGAAAATGTACCAACCAACGCATTCCAAATTCGAATGAATCTGAAAGGCGAGCGAGATTTGAAAAGAGAATGAGATTTGAAAATAGAACACGCCATTAGGAGTGAACACAATGGTCTCATTGGTCGATTTGAAAAAGGAACAATTTGTTAAACGTCAAATATGAACTTTTTTATTTCCGTTGTAATGAAATGCCGCTCAGTATGATGTCTAGTACAACATCTTTGAGGTTTTTTGTCGGATCACGTCAGTCGTTTTTCATTTTGTTTTGTCCATACACGTCTGGTATACTTATTAATGTCAAAATTAAAATAAGAATCCGAGAGATAGCGCGGAACGCCGTAAGCGACAAGATTATTACGTTATTAAAGTCGTTCATCTAGAGGCAACGTCCTAATTAATGGACCATGATGCCAAAATTATCGCACGATATTCCACTAAGTACGTATTAGATGGCTCGTTTAAAATTTCTAGACGAGTAAAAAATTATATATAAAACAATAACGTAGATTAACATAGGAGATTTATAGATAGACAACTCGATAGGTTTTTTTGCGTTCACTGCCTACATATTGTCTATTCTTTATTCATATTAATTGTTCTCCGACAGACTTTCTATCTACGAATCGTTTATCGTTTGATCACAAACACGAGCAATGACATGAAACTATCAATATTTCTAATAACATTTTAAAAACAAAGTATATTAGTTACGTTTTGAGCGCGGCGGCCATATTAATCATTTGAATTTCCTTGGTGCATGTCATACGGAGTTCGTTTATTAAAAATGTGACGTATCAAGATCAACATCTCATAGAGCGAATGAGATGGTTAGTTACGGAAGCGTAAAGAGCGAATGAGATGGATAAGTGCTGACATTTCAACGGGTCATCAACCCTATGGGCGTCCTGCTCTAACGAGAATTCGAAGATTTGATTTGAATTGTTCCTAATTTGAAATATTGCTTTCGATCCGGGCCTCCGAATTTTTATAACGTTCCGTTTCTTCTTGTTTTTTTTTTTAAATTCCAATTCACATGGTTTATTAAAATTTTTACTAGACGCCTGTTAAGGTGCTTCCGTTTGATGGTCATTAATTGCCCGGGTTATCCATAAAAATGTTTAAATGGAAGTGAGACATCGTTAGATTTTATATCTTTACAAAGATTGATAATGGCAATCGATTCCGAATCAAAAAGCCCGCTTTACCTTTTTTTCAACTTTGCTGATTGTGTATCCATTTTATGTAATTGATTATTAGTTTTATTATCTTACGTAACTTTGGTTACTTATATCAATGGTTAATGCGAAGGCAAAGCCACTAAAAAAAAAACTAGTATCGCTAGCTTTGAGCACTAAAAAGTCGAATTAAAACATCATTCACAAAAGTCACCCGGTATTAAAGGACCAAAAATGTTACCAAAAAGAGCTTCCTAAGCCTTTACAAAAAAGCCGTATTGACGACTAACATTTAAAGTAATCCCTAAGCTCAAATTAAAATGCACGGACACAGTCGCATTGGAAACAAAAGTTACAAAAATGTAAAGCAGCGAACATAGTAGAATCATAAGCGATCATAACTGGTTATTCCGATCCATTTATGGCCATGTTATCCTATTGTAAAGATCCTGACTCTATAATACATGTGTGTGTTCATACAGGGTGATTTTAAGTCTTCATAGGGCGTCACTCTCATCAAATTTTGCTAAGAGAAGTCTGATATTGTCATAACTGTTGATGAAAAAATTTTAAAGGTGACAGTTGAAAATTTTCAACATTGAAAGGGCTGAAAAGTTTGAAATGATTGTAGACCTATGAAAATGCTGATCTTTTTTGTTTTAGTTGCTGAATGTCGCGATTTCTGAAATCCATGATAACACAAAAATTAGCAAGCATAGGAGTGGAGGAGAAGAGACAAACCACAGAGTGATTGATATGACAGCTTTATGCCAAAAAGATTGTTTTCGAACCGATTTTTGATAACCACAATTATTAAATTTAATATATATATACTTAGTTCACATAACAGTGTAGATACGTTCTTTTTGCAGTGAATCTAACCGTTGAAAACACGATTCTATTAAATTTTCTCGATAGAAAAGAGGAGTAAAGTAAGTTCGATTTCAGATTTATAACCAGTTTTTACAAGAATCACCCTACACCATTTCTACTGAATATACCATCATTTGAAAGATAATTAATTGTAGTAGTGATTCTACCCGGATTTTACCCCAAACACCCAAGATATTGATGAAAAATATGTTTTTTTGCGATCTTGCTTTCAACTGAAGCGGGATGGCTAATTGCAAAAGTTTCCTTGTTAGAAAGAGAGGCTTGCTCTAGGGACACCCAGCCTTGGGCGAGACCAATGTTCAGCAGTGGACTTCCATTGGCTGAAATGATGAATGAAAGCAAAGAGAGCTCATCAGCATCATCTCAGCCGAAGGACATCCACTGTTGGACATAGGCCTCCTTCTAAGAATCTCCGCAACGACCGGGTCGTACGCTTCCCTCATCCAACGGGTTCCCGCCGCCTTTACCAGGTTGTCGGTCCAAGAAATCGAACAGGAGTACACCGTCATCATTTCAGTGTTCACCTCATACAAGAAACACCCTGTACGAACACATATGATATGTGTTCAATCATTAATTTCGTCTGTAATTGAACTGGTTGTGAATACGCGAAGTTCGCAAAAAGTATGATGTTTCTGAGAATTGAAGCGAAGTATTAAAGTGTACCGATCGAATGACGTTCGCCGCATCACAAAATGTATTACGTTCATAAAATTCTTTTGTCAAATTTACGTCGGGGCTCCCGTATAAAGCGACCGTCTTTAAACTGGTGGATTCTTTACCGAAATCATCGTCTACGCCCGTTTTTCTGACTGTTATTATGTCTGGCGAAAATACGTTAAAAATATTTTTCCTTTAATAAGGCCGAACGAAATTCTCACGCAGCTGTATACGCATAATCCGAGAATCGAAATCGAAAAAACTTTATTTGATGATGGAATTAGTGCTCTCGGAGTCGAAACTGAAAACGAATTTTTGCTTCTGTGTAGATCGACACCTGTTTTGTTTTGGATATCTACTCTGTGGAGTTATGGTTGTATGGAAGAAATCGCTTTTTAACGATAAGACCGCCTTATTTGTACCATTATCGTTTTTTCTTGTTTCTTTTTCTAATCTGTTTTTTTTTGGTGTAAATAAAAGTATATTTCATTCATTTCATTCATTCATTCTTTTTTCCGATCAAAGCCGAAAATGCTATTGACACATTACGTTCAAAAAATAAATCATGCAAAATGTTTATAAGTAGTTATAGGTAACTGCAAAAATTACAGTTAGCTTTTTACGGAATTGATACTTATATTTCAAGATGAAGCTTTATATTTCAATCTGCGCAAGAGTTGATAAGCGGAAGCAAATTGTCCTCGCCATTCTGAGTAGATAAGCTCTCGTTAATAATTATTTAAATAATGAGATCATTGTTTAAAAGTTTTAAAGGTCCACTTAGGTATCTGAAAATCTAACTAAAAAAACTCAAACTAACTCCGGTTATGTTTCATGCACTATAATGAAAATTAAAAAAAAAATCATCGATATAAATTTTATATGAATATTATATGAATTGCCACTGAATTTTACAAGGGATATACAGGGTGTAAAAATAAATGCGTTACATATTAAATATAATTATGATGGTTCCGACCATCATAATGGCTTAATTCTGGCTTGCCGCATGCGGGGTCCATTGTATCATGTGTACTGAATTTCTATTTTGTTAATAAAGATATTTGTATTTGTATTTTGTATTTGTATCAATCTGAATAACTTTCACAAGAGTCAACATGAAAATTACGAAAAAAAATGTCGTTGTTCCATAGGAACTCGAGGCTACTTGACTCAAATATATGGAATAGTAGTTTCTTTTCTCGCAATTTCGATGTTGGCTCCATAGTAAAAGTTGTTCAATTTGATGGTCGAGAGCATCCCTTTTCATATGTAACGCATTTAAATTTACACCCTGTATTATTCTTACTTATTTCATTCGAAAAAGTTGTCTCCATAATTCTAGTATTTTCTTGAAGTTTTAGGTCCTAGTATAGACAATTTTTTTTTTTTTAATTCAGCAATAACTGTACCTTTGCAATTAAAATTAAACTTCAAACCAAAAACTTAAGACACAAAAAAAAAAGAAAGCACAAGACATTCCATCCGATAATTACTAAAAAAAATCTCCACCGAAAACGCATTCATCATTTATCTCCCAACTTTATCGGCTACTTGGACAGTCGGGTCCACTTTTCTATTATTCATTAGTTCATTGTTGCGTCCGACTGTACTACACCGACCTGAAATTCGGTAACAGTAATTACTTCTCAAAATAATGCTAACTTTGATGCACGACTCCGATAAAACCTGTACGGATAGCAGCTACCAACGTTGCCACAGATTAATTAAGCAGAAGGCCGAGAATTGAACGCTTGGTTATTGCCTATCGATCTAAAAGTTACGCATGCGATGATGGATAGGTCATTTTATTTGTTTTGACATGTATTTGCATATGAAATGTAAAAGCACGTACTTATTACAATTTACAATGCTATATATTAGATTGATTAAAAAGATTGTATCAAATGTTTGTACCGAATAATGATATTTAGGCATCGCAGGATCATACCTCGATTTTCCATAATATTAAGTCAAAAGCAAGACCAATCAATCGATTCAGCCCATATCAACCCACTGCTGGGCATAGGCCGCCCTTTTATTGCGCCATTCCCATTGACCCAACACCCATCATGCTTAGGTCAAATGCAAACATCAGTTAAATTATTCAATCACTAAAAATCTGTATCGATCAAATTTAAATGAATTGTCACCTATCCCTGTCCTAAATACGTAAAAAAGTCAACCATGTTCAGTGTTCCCACTATGTAATGTACAGCGTGTTAATAAATTTGCGCAAAACCTCATACACCCCAACTGATTTATAACAAAATAATGCGATTGAAACAATAATTTCAATATTTTGATAGTTCAAATTTAAAGTTATTCGCATTTTAAGTTTTGAGGTAAAAATGATTTGTTATCATTTCAGTACTGAAAGAAAGCGCTAACGTACTCATGGATACATTTTTATAATCTTGTTTTGGTAGTAAGTAGAGTAGAGTGTGCCCGTGCGGTAAATTTTCATCGGGTTCAGTAAATTTTAAATTTTGCAAAAGAATTATTTATTATTTTGAAAAAAATTACCTATGTTGAAACCATGATAATTCGATTCTGCTCTCGATTCTAAACAAACTACTTTCTAGTTTTGCGTTAATTCATTAACACGTTGTATACAACTGTTATTGCAATGTTTCTGAACACCCCGGTTCGGTATACGGTATACGTTTATGTACGTAAATTAAACCTCATACATGATTCATCATCATCATATCTGCCGATAGACGTCCACTGCTGGACATAGGCCTCCCCCAAAATGAGAGGATTTGCCATAATCGCAACGCATGGCAGGCGGGTTGGCGATCGCAGTTGGATTGAATGTGTGCACTCGGAGGATGCTGCTGCCCATCTTCCGGTAGATCCCTTAGTCGCCTTTTACGACACCCACGGGAGGAAATGGAATGGTGCTATTCTTAGCCGATACCACATGGAACTCGGACGGATCATACATGATTATAACAATACAATTCCAATTTTGAAACAACCCAACCAAACTTGTCAAACTGGCCATCAGTACACTGTTACGCAAAGCATTGCATCAAGTTAATTAATTTCATGCGGTGTCCGTATCGATCACATAGGATTTAGCGGCCATAGATCAAAGATTTCGTTTTTTGTTGACGTGACAGAGACATCTGTTGTTTGTATTGTATCTATGACGTGACGTAAGCTTAGGTATGGTGATTGTTTATGATTAATGATTGAAAGAAAAGATACTTTGCCACTGTGTTAACTGGTGTTACACTAAAATTCAACTCTTAAGAATTCATAAGAAAAAGAATTCAATCCGCCTCAAAAAAACTTTAGGTAAAAATTCACTGTTGTGTCTTGACACAGATGTCAACTCCCAAAAGTTATAGCAACGAAGCTAACAGATGGCGCTACGGTCGCACTCGCAAATGTACACGTAAGAAAACTTGCGGCGTCACATTGGTAACCCATTAGCCGCTACACATAAGGTTCACAATAGTATACAAGACATGAATCGTGCAAGAGAAATAATCACAGAGATTCGATAAATATACAAGATCCAACTAAGAACTGTTGGACCACGGCCGGTCCCCAGGGTTCACACATAGCCTGGTGGAAGATCTTCCCTTTTCAATGGAGGAACATACCCAGTAGCATTTCCATATTCACGAATTCAAAGACATGTCAAGTCTCTCTCAATTAAACAATCTTTACCTAATCATTTTCGCAAAATGCTTGCAAAATTGACTCCTTTTTCTGTTATCCGTACTTTAAAGCCACGTGTTCGAAGCCGGCGGGCATTACAAATAATATTAAGATTTTTGTCAACCGTGATACCGCAATCGCACGATAATGAGCCCTATCTCGAATAAATACCTAAACATTAAGCCAGCCAATGGAAACTACTTATTAGCATATGAAATGAAAGGTACATAGCTATGATATCTTGTTTATTCACTCTTTAACTTACCATAGACAAAGTTCTGACAAGATCGTATTCGAATTTATTTTCAAATGTGCGTTTTTCTTTTGGCTTTCTAGGGATCGATAGCTGTTGCTTCGGTCTGTGCGAATAAAGGTCACAATTTCAAAAAGTGTTTTTTTAAATAATAAACAGGGAAAAGATGACGCAAACGCATCTTTTGATTGAATATTTCATTATTTACGAATAATTTTAATCGAAAATATGAAACTGTTTACGTGGTTGAATGGGCTCGATGCCTTGGCCTTTTTAAAAAGGCAGGCACAGTCTAGACTTGATTTTGACAGGATCTCGCGAACGTCTCTATGGAGCGGTAAACATGCCATCTTTAGAGTTTTTTTTTAGGAATTAAATTTAAAAAGAAAAGAAAAACGCTCATTAATATCCATAATATCGATTTAAAAAAGTTTCAACAAAAAGATTCGAAATTTAAATTAGATTAGGGTCATTACTGGCCAGTTGTTAAAATCTGTGTTGATAAGTAATTAAGAAGAGAACAATACGAAAAGTGAATAAATTATAGTAGCTTTCATTGTTATTTTGTTATTATTAACATTCAATTTGTAATTTAACGTTTCTCAAATATGCAAATGATTTAATCAAAAAGCTTTATAGCTAAAAATCCGGTTTGAAACTTGCACGATTAACCTAATTCTTTAGAATGGCGTTAAATCTACTAATGGCAAATAGTTTTTTTTTTTTTGCGTAATATTCTTTTTTACTTTTAAAGATAATGATTGAGTCTCAGAACATGCTGTCCAATTTATTTAAATTTCACGCTTTTTAAATTTGGAAACACGAATTAAACAATGCTTATTATGATACTTTCATATTTGGATCTTTGTAAATGTCATGGCAGAATTAAAATGTCATTTTACTTAAAGTTTTTAAATGGGTTTATCCGCTTTATTATACTTAAAAGGAAGCACGACTTTGTAATATCAGTTATCACTTTCGTATCGAATGCGTAATTTTTTTTCACTTAGATTTATGATCAAAATAGCTGTTGCCCGCGACTGCATTACCCGGATAAAAAGTACTCTATGTGTTAATCCAGGCTATGGTCTATCTGTGTGCCAAATTTTATCAAAATCCGTTCAGCAGTTTTTGCGTGAAAGCGGTAGAAACATCTATACATACAAACTTTCGCATTTATAATATTAGTAGGATAATTTTTGTTTATCTTTTCATTTCATTAATCGGACAAAATTCGAGAGCCTCTTTGATCAATACTAGAAAATAAAAAAAATTCTATCTATCTATCAAAACAGCCAATTATTTTTAGTTTGATACAATATTGGATACAACGATACAAAATTCGTACTCAAATATTTTGTCTCGAGGCGTTGTCTAGATGCTCGAAGCGAACCTATAAAGCTTTTTTTTCCCGAAAACACATTAGTCGAATCTTAGCGAAAATATCTCATTACATAGACGTGTGTAGAAGTAAAAAAATACATTATTATGCCAAGTTTTAGATTGCTTGAGGCGTTTACGGTAAATTTGCTCCACATTCACATACCTCGTCTGTCAGATTCCGATTAGATGTTAGAGTTTGATGGAAAACAGTTACCGGCCATCCATTATCGGATGTTTGTACTTTTTTTTTAAGTGTTACCAAAGGAATAAATTAAAAAATCATATTTTTTTTACTATAATGTTCTTTTTCTTTATTTGGTCTTTGAATGCTGATGCTTTTTAGGTGTTGATCAGAGCATCAAACTGAACAACTTTCTCAATGGGACCATCGTAGAAATCACAAAAAAAATTACTGTTCCATACAAAACTGCAAATCGTCTTAAATGTATTGAACAGCAGATTTTTGGAAATATTCGAAACTCCAATAAAGGAGATTAAGCTTTTTTTTTTATTTAATTATTTTTTTATTGTAGTTTTAATTACTCAAAAGCATAATGTTTAATTACACACAAAATCTAATAAAGTTATGCAATTCTCAATAAGGTCTTAATAAAACGAACTACGAAACTAAACAAAGTATGAAAAATGTAAAATGAAACAAACGTTCCACCGAACAGTACAACCAATCAAAAATGTTTACATTTCTAAATCCCAAATGTCAATAGTAGAGAAAAATGTAAATTTTTTGTCGCCTCCGACTAGTCTAGTGTTTGCTTCCGTGCTTACTCGTCGAGAATCGAAATAAATATTCAAGCTTATTGGAATAACACTATAAAGTGTACTCGAAAATTTTATGTTTATCACGTTAACTTAACTTACAGGTAAGATACTAAAAGTATAAAAGTCGACAATAAATTAAAAAATAAAGCATTTAAAAAAAAAAGTAACTATCTAACTAGGAGGTGTGGAAACAATCAAATTGGCCACTTATTTTTCACTTCAGAATTTGAATGTTTTAAAAAACGAACTCAAAGTTCCGGTTGCTTCTAAAATGAAATAAATAACAGAGCAAATCGTGCACAACATCTAAGATAAAAAAAAAACAATGTCTAAAATATGTACGTAGAAAAAACTGGCCACACTCTTGTTACTGATCGAATCGAACCTCACGTATGTCGAAGAATTCGAAATTCAAAAACTATAATGATTGATTGTCAACCAATGACAATCGCGTATTCAAATTCCTTTTCCAATTTGAATTTGGAACGAGTTCTTTTTCCCGTTGAGTAGCTAGTGCGTGTAGAACTGCCAGTAACATTTCCATAGAATATAATACAATAAGCAATTATTACTTTTAATCGATTTTTCTTAGACTTTAGTGCTTTATTGTTCTTGTAACTAAATTACGTCACCTTTGATCAACAAACTGTTTCTAAAAATTTTCAGCCTGTGTTAAGAGACAACTCTACATCTGCATATTTACTTTATCGTCTGTAAAAAAGTTTCTTTGATATTTTCGAATTGTGTAAGCAAAGAGTTTGCCTTCTTTGTTTTTTTCTTAAGGACTCGTATCAGTAAAAGCTTTGTAACCACATGTAACAGGAAAGTAACCTAATATTACCAAAGTATATGTATATGTTCAACTGTTGCTTCGCTTAAAAAGCCATGTGTTTATCTTATAATTACTTCTTTACGTGTCTGCGCGAGTGCGTATGTGTGGGTGTCTAAGTACGTAATTAAAGTATGGAAATAGTAATATTCGTTTTGAAGTGTTTTCTCTATAAAACATTCGAGTGGCTGGGAATACTCGTGGTTCGATGACCCCTTTTTTTTCTTCTGTTATAATAACAGCTCTGTTTACCGACGTCTGTTATTGGTGTTCCTTTTTTAAATATGTAATATTTTCTTGAAATTTCAACTTTATAGCCTTTCGGAATTTCAAACTTGGAACTGTTCTAGGAACTGTGACTGTTAGTATTTCAAAAATCGAATTTATTTCGGATGTTTTTCGGAATTTCTCAAGGTGGTATTTAAGGATATTAGTGTTTAAATTCAAAGTCACCATCTGTGCCATAGCTATCTTTATAAAGTAGGTAGTTACTTAATTAATTTAGCAAACGTCATATTCAGGATTTTCTAACTTTTAACTTCTTTTCTAAATAGGTAATGTGACTGACCTAGCTAGACCAAAAAATGATCAAAACGATTAAAATCTCTTGTTTCGTAAATATGACACCAGAGCGGGTAGAAATTGAATTGTCTATTTTAGGGCTTTGACTGCCAAATGACCGACAAACAATGGAAAATTCAACGTGTTAAACTAACAACTACATAACATAGGTCTACCTAGTCAAACACTTCAGGAGCGCGATTTTTGAAAGTCAAATCAGCAGTAGAAAGATGCATATCTATCTCCATAGTAATTTGTCATTTACAACTGCTGAGTTCAACGAATGAGTTTTAAAAATCGCACTCCAGATTCGAAATTCAAATTTACAACAAAACATTTCGTCTAAAGTTTCAAAAGTCCATTTAAAACTTTTCGAGAAAGCTCTCTTTTATTTAGAGCATAAGTTTTAACTAATAATTAATAACAGTTAAGTTAATTAGTTTTCAAAGAATGACGTCACTGATCCAGTTAAACTTCATTTTTGAAACAAAACGGACAGTTTTGGATCAGAGAGAGATAAATGACTGCTAACTGTACGGGTCAAAATTTCGCAACATGTTTACCGGTGTTAGTGTTTAGCAATAGACAATTTGTCTTTTTTTTTCTATTAGTTGCAAGATGAATGAAGTATTCAACCATAGACAATTTTTTTTTTCACGCCTTCCTACACATAATCTGAAAACTTAGAAATACCTATTAAAGAAATTATAAGTAAGTAAGTACCTAATACCTAATTGGTCCGTGTGGTGTCGGCTAAGAATAGCACAACCCCATTTCTTCCCGTGGGTGTCGTAAAAGGCGACTAAGGGATCTACCGGAGGATGGGCAGCAGCATCCTCTGAGTACACACATTCAATCCAACTGCGATCGCCAACCCGCCTGCCAAGCGTGGCGATTATGGCAAATCCCCCCATTTTGGGGGAGGCCTATGTCCAGCAGTGGACGTCTATCGGCTGATATGATGATGATGATGATAAGTACCTAACAGGTAATTTTTTTAAACACTTTTCAGGGGTGGTCAGAACATCAAACTGAAGATCTTTTACTATGAAAAAAAAACTGAAATCGTAAAAAAAAGTCTTATTACATAATTATTATGAGTCGTGTACTACGTAGATTTTACAGTTTAGTATGGTAAAGCTGATTTTTTGGCGATTTTAGTTCGTTAATTTTGATGGTTTAAACCACCCCTGATGGAAAGTATTTAAAAAAATCAAAACACTTTTTTACTACTAGCTACGACGTCAACTCATGTAAAAACCGACGAACATGACTTTACGAAACAATAAGTATTTCATATTCAACCCACTATTTCAAACAAAATAAAAAAAATGTAGGACAATAGCACTGGGCTTGCCTCCAACCCACGGTAATTGAAAATAATAATTGAATTCGAATTAAGAATACGAAATCAGAATATAATGCATTCCATATTTGAAATTCGCGCGGCAACGTACCTACGCGCTGTTCTTTTTTTAAAATTGAAATTTGAATTTGGATTCGTGTGTGCTCTATTGTGTAGCAAAATGGAATTCTTTGTAATATACGTTGCGTACATTTTGTTACCTATAAAATAAAACCAACGTATTTTGAACCTTTATACCGAAGTGATATAAACAAATTATAGATCTTCAATAATTGGTCGTATGACGCAAATGCTAGAGCAACGTTTTACAAAAATATTGAATAGAGATCTATTTGCAGATATATTTCTGCTTGTTAAAAAGAAATTGCGTAAGCATGTGAATGTATAAATCAATAGTTGTATCTAGTTACTTAAGTTTGACCTAGAAAATAATAAATATAGACTCAAAAAACGCAATTAAACTTTCGCGTGAAATTCGTCAAAGTCAATTTAGTAAATAAATAATCTCTCAAATCAAACTAATTTCAATCTTATGGCGTTGAAATAATACTTATATCAATATACTTCTTATTGTGGAATTGACTGTTAAGAGAAGTTTATTCCGAAGGTAGGTAACATGATTTTTTTTAGAAACCAATATCTGTGCTGTTTAATCTGTCAGATTTTTGTTAAAATATACAGTTTCAATGCTAGGATTAATTTAAGATTTGTATATGGAAAACTTTGAGCCACGATAACTTTGAAACTATACAGGGTGTAAGGAAATACTCTACTCATCAAACTGAACAACTTTTTCTGTGGGAGAAAACCAGTCAGCGCGTAAAAAAAATCAACAGGAGTGCGATTTTTGAATCTCATGCGCTGAGTTCAGCGTTGAAAATGTAAAAATTACTGTGGAGATGAGCATCTTTCTACTGCTGATTTGACTTTCAAAAATGGCACTCCTGAAGTATGATTATTGAAAGTCAAATCAGCAGTAGAAAGATGCATATCTCCACAGTAATTTTGACATTTTCAACTGCTGAACTCAGCGAATGCGATTTAAAAATCGCACTCCTGTCCCATACTAAACTGCAATATCTACTCGACTCAAACGTATGTAGCAGCAAATTTTTTTTTGCGCCAAAAGGTTTGCTCCCAT
This sequence comes from Agonopterix subpropinquella, assembly GCA_922987775.1. NCBI lineage: Eukaryota > Metazoa > Arthropoda > Insecta > Lepidoptera > Depressariidae > Agonopterix > Agonopterix subpropinquella. Next base: position 5,348,325 of record OV277716.1, on the reverse strand, counting down.
GGTAAAAGTTGTTCAGTTTGATGGGTAGAGTATGTGGTTAATGATACTTTTCCTTACACCGTTTATTGGTTTATATGTAGATTTTGTAAAAACTTTTTTTTTACTTTAATTACTAAATGTTCATACTAGGACAGAATTTCGTTTTGTATGGAGCGCCGTGCGAATCACATCCTCTTAAGTATTATTTATAAGTGTGTGTGAATGCGTGAGTGTTGTGTGTGTGACGTGAAAACGTGAAGTGTGTATAAAACAATACACTAACACCGGAAATTTATGAATTTAAATGAGAAAGTGTTAGGAATTTAATGACAGAGTTCGAAGTAAACCGTAGTATGTCTTCCTAGTGCCTTTTCATTCATATTTAATGGTTGTTATGTAAAAAATTTAGTTTTATTGTTTACTAGCGGCCCGTCCCGGCTTCGCACGGGTGGACGTCTAATCTTTTCTAGCAATAAATATAGCCTATGTTACTCAGGGTGAATGCAGCTTTCTAATGGTGAAAGAATTTTTTAAATCGGCCCAGTACTTTTTGAGCCTATTCATTACAAACATACAAACATACAAAAATAGGTACAAATCTTTCCTCTTTATAATATTAGTGTAGATGTAGATGGATATGGAATTTTAAGGTTGACGAATTCATGGGTCAATTTTAATGTATTTTCTAATAAGTTCATTTAAACTTAGGGTCTATTGTGACATGAGGAATTTTTGTTCTCTCTGCCTACCCTAGAGAATAATCTTAACTATTATAAATCTGTAATAGAAGTGTGTCTGTACATTGAAGATATTTACAAAAAAAGATTACGATATGGTTTTTAGGTGTCCCTGATTCCAAATCACAAATTTTTGGATTTTTTGTCTGTCTGTTTGTTTGTTTGGGTGTTTGTTTGTTCGAGTATCACGCAAAAACTACTGAACCGATTTTGATGAAAATTTTTGTTTGATAGCTTATAATCTGACTTAAAATCTGGTATATAATTTATGCGGACGAAGTCGCGCTCGTGTAGTATAAACTTGGTGAATTATTAAAGATGTCAACTATTTTGACCAGGCCCGGTAGGTATAGAGGATTTAGGGCCTACAAAGTTCAAAACAAAAAATTTGAGTTCAGACTATCAAACTGAACAACTTTCTATAATTATGGGACAAACATCAAAATTGCAAAAAAAAAAACAGATGTCCCACACATTTCGTGTTTTTGGGTCGTTTTGTCACCAAAGTCACGATTCGAGAGTTATATCAATCAATCAATTCCGTAAAAAAATACGAGAGGCACAAAATAAGGCAGTTTTATCGCTAAGAAGCGATTTCGTCCAGCCAACCATAGGAAACGGGGGACGAAGAAAGGTATAATTAACTCACGAATCATGACATTGGAGGTGATTAGAATTGTCACTACAAACTTTTAAAGCTTTTACATCATTCTACAAACATCCTGACACTAAACTATTCTCAAAAACAGTCGACAATTTACCAACACAACCCAACAATTGCCCAACATAAACGCTCATACCTAATTAGGCTACATATGACAGTTACAAGGCGTGGTACCAACATATAACTATAGTGACACACGGACACACAAGACGGTAATACTCCTTTGTATGCTAATAGAAAATTATCTAGCCTCTCAAAATTGTAATCTTGGAACTCGCTTGGAATTTCTTCATCTCTTGTTTGGTGGTGGCTTTTTTGATGGCCTTTTGTCGCGGTTTAGAATTAAAAAGTTAATAAAAAAAAATTGGATTGAGCGTTCGAAATTCAAATTTTGAAAATTAAAGTGCATGCAAGTGTGAATTGCTGAAAGCGTATACAGGGCTACGAATAAGAATGTATAGAATTGTAAATCAAGCTCAAAAAATGACACCCAAAAAAGTGCACAATGTTCTAAATTTGTTCTTTAAAAACTCTACCTTACCGCCAAAACTCATACAACTTGTCATTTTTCAAGAGGTGCCAAAAATTATGTTGATTTCGTTTAGAGTTATTCTTCTATAGTTATTATTATTCGTAGATACAGGGTCCTTCTTGATATGCTGATACTTTTTAAGGGGATGATCAGACCATCAAACTGCACAACTTTCTCTTTGAGACCAATATCGAAATCGCAAAAAATACTCTGCTCATTTCGCTCAAATAGGTTTGCAGTTTTGTATGGGACAGCAGATTTTTTTTTTTCACTGTTTCGACGTAGGTGCTATACAGAAAGTTGTTCAGTGTGACGGTCTGTGCATCCCCTTAAAAAAGTATCAGCATATTAAGAAGGACCCTATATAAAACGAAATTATATGAAATATAAAGTTCGATTAATAAGAACGTACGTAACCTAAATAGCATTTTGTTTACCTACTGAAATAATCGTTTATATTATTTATTACATGTATAGAATACCAAACTACCTCGGTTATAGTTTTGAAAGTTACCAAACGTTATTCAATTGTTTCATACATTGACATTAATTCTAATAATCAATAAGAACTGGTATTTAAACCCACCATTACCCAATCATTTGTTACCACATTTCAGATGTAAATAGATTAGGTTCTTTTTGATGTCGCGTTGTGTGTGGTGAAATTTGGAAAACCGGTGGAGATGTCTTTGTGCAATAAGCCGACCGTTGTTTGACAGCTTGCGTGCGTATCGTATTAAAATGGCTAATGCTTGATAGATGATAGAGGTTCTTAACTAGTTTATTATCTTTTCACCTTTTTTATATTAAGACTTAAAATTTTATTCAATTCATACACAAATTGCTAGCTGTAAAAAGTTTTCTGCCACGCAAAAAATCTATTCTTAATCTATTTTTTTTTTAATGTTTACTTAGCCGTTGTCGATTAAAAAAAACAGAAAGCTTTAAAACACTAATTTTAGCTACTCAACCACTTCATTAAATCTTTATACTGATTAATCATGCCATCAAGTCATAGCAAATGAGTGCGGACGTACACATCATAACCCAGACATCGCTTCCTTTACATTAAATGCGCATGTCTTTCGTATGGCAATAATACTTTGATATTATTAACAATTAACATAATAATTTATAACGTCCACAGATTATAAATTCTGTACACAGTTAAGAATGATCAGTAGCATTATAAATATAAGTCTGTCTGTCCTTCGTAGGCAGGAAAATGGTGATCGATTAAATGGAAAATTTGCATTTTAATATTAAAAACATGTGTGTGCCATTTTCATAATCTAGGTACCTTCTAGTATTGCGAGTTGCGTAAAGAATAATAAATTAAGTTTGGTGCGCTAACAATATTTACACGTACTCTATGTGTGTACTTTTTGCAAACAACTTTGGTGTCAACTTTAGTTCCAAGTTCAAAATTCTCGGCTGAGCAAATAAAATTAAAATTCCTTCTAATTTATTCCAAGAAAAAAAGAAATTAAAGAATCTTGTTACTGGCTGAAGACTAAATACGAGCATTCAGTGTACCAATAAAAAAGAAATTATTAGCCAATAGGACACCTGCGTGCGACGAAATATCTTGCATTGCGATTGCATGTGCTTTATTAAATTTGAACCTTATGCCTTCGTACTTTTTAAGTTTGCGATTTTAAGAAACGGCAAATAAAATCTTTGTCAACGCACGCGTTCTCATTTCAAACCTTTAAAAGTAAAGCATCATTCACACTGGTTTTGGCATTCGTAGAATAAGACGTTGCTTTAGATTCGACTTTATTGCTATGACTGCCAAGCAAGATCCATAATCTTCGTACCCCCTTTAAACCCTGTATACTTAAGGGGGCACCGAGCCTCCAGTGCTGCCCCAAATCTTATTGTTTACATCTTTTGACAACACGGAGACCAGCGCTGGTCCTTTTGTGTTCGCCCCAAGCAAACCCGGCAAGCAAATCTCGGGAATGCAGGTTTCCTCACGATGTTTTCCTTCACCGCCGAGCTATTAAATGATAAATACAACCGTACATAAATTCCGAAGAACTTAGTGGTACAGGCCAGGAATCGAACCGCGGCCTCAGTATTGAGGCGCTAGCTCTCTTCCGTATGGGCTATCATCGCTCGTTTCGCTCGTTCATTTGACAACTAAGTATTTATACAACATTTAAAAAAACAAGAATGTCACATTGTAGATTTGAATTGCTGATTTTCAATTTATCAGGATATTACGAATTTGTTTTTTTTTATGTTTGTTGAAAAGATAGTTGCTATCTTTAAAACCGCTGAAAGTGACAACTTTTGGAGGTTTTACAAAACTAAAAACATAATAGCCCGTAATGTTTCGATAAATTATTCCTAATTCAATCCTGGTGATTAAAAAACATTGTAGTCACTACTACAATGTTTTTTTTTTTGATAATTTCACTAATATTATAAATGTCAAAGTTTGGATGTTAAGGTGTTTGAATGTTTGTCACTCAATACGCATAAAAACTGCTGAACGGATTTGGATGAAATTTGGCGCGCAGATAAAATATCATTTAGGCGAACTACGTCTTTTTCTATGCATGTCATGTTTTTGATTAGCTTAACACAAAGGACAGTTTTTTAAGATCCACGCAGACGGAGTCGCTATAATGTTGTATACTTAATTGTTACAAAATTAAAAAATATACGATTAAGGGCAGCACCGGAGGCACGGTGCCCCCTTAATGCATAAGAGCTTAATTCGAGGACCTCTTAAGTAGTCTACAGTAATGTTTTGATACGGACAACCATTTCTAAGAAGTATATATGGCCCTCTTAGGTTAAACAATAACATTTTCAACTTGTTTATATACAGGGTGTTGAGTTACGTACGACTGTAGAGTCGATTCGCAGATTTGTGCGTAGGATTCGTTAGGTGGTCTAGGGTTTTGCATGGTGGTCTTTAGGACCTAAGTTGAAATATAAATAGCCTAAATCTATGATGTTTCGTTTGCTAAAAAGGGTTTGTTATAGAGGTACTTTTTAATGAGAATTTTCCGATTTCCTGGCTTTGAATAAATAGACCACATAACTTTTTTTCGTGGGTATGGTACGTAGCGACTAATAAATAAGCTTTTTTGTAGGAAAAAGCCTAGCTACATATCCCAAAGTAATTGCAGCCTTAAAAGCTTTTTTTTTAATTGTTTTTTTTTTTTTTTAATTTGAGCTTTTAACCCTGAGGTTATGTCAGCCCCTTAAAGCAGCTTTTACCACCAGAGATAGTAGCCGGGACCAACAGCTTAACGTGCCATTCGAAGCACGGAATCATTTTTATTTTCAGACAATCAGGTGATTCAGCCTACAATGTCCTAACCAACTAGGGAAAAACGCAAAAAGTGACATATCACTAGGTGTCCAACGTGGGAATCGAACCCACGACCTCCGTGTCGAGAGCCCAATGCTCTTAACCATTAAACGACGGAGGCAGATGATTTGACTACTGACTCTTTTTTATTTAAAAAATAAATCCCGATAATAACTTAAACCGATCAATTATAATGATTCTCAAATTCACGATTCACCGTAAAATTATGACTCATTTGAACATCAAAGTCCATATTAAATAAAAACTAATGACGCACCTTTTGTTAATGCAACATGATCTTTATTGCATCTTAATAAGAACGATGTTACATAATTAATTAGATCGAACAAATAATTAAGGAGCGGCTTCAACAAGAGCGTTCGACGCGGCAACGAATATTCGATTAGAGGGGAGAACAACGGTCCAGTATTTTCATACAAATACGAGCTGCCGCGAACATTGGTTCATTTTCTGTTGTTAGAATGTTCCTAATTACTTACTTAAGGTACTTTTAGCAAGACAACAAAATAACGCTTTTTAGTTTTCATTGCGATTATTTTAGGCTGGCTTGCACCAGTACGATATGTGTGTTTGATCCTAAACACTTTCTGGTGCAAGCAAGCCTACATTTGGTAGAGAAAAAGGGGCGTAGAGATTACAGACTAAGAAGCTCAATTTCTAGGATATCTCTATCTTATTATGTAGTTAAATACCTACGCTGAGGCTCTGTCTACTATCGTAAGCAAAAATTCTTGGTCAATGGAAAAAAGGAAATATTTATGTATACAGGGTGTAACAAAACACCCTAGTAATACTTAAGGGGGTGCTTCAGACCATCAATCTGAACAACTTTCACTATGGAACCAACGTCGAGAAAAAATAAAAAAAATCTGCCGTCCCATACATTTGAGTCTAGACGGTACTGCAGTTTTCTATGAAAGAGCAGATTTTTTTTTTCTCGATTTCGATGTTGGCTTCATAGTGAAAGTTGTTCAGTTTGATGGTCTGCAGCACCACCTTAAGTATTACTAGGGTGTTTTGTTACACCCTGTACAGGGCTAACATTCAAGACTTCAAGAGTACAATAAAGACAGATAGAAAAGCTTTACGTTCTTCATAGAAAGCTCCATCTATGGTTATTAATCTGAGATCGGCTCAATCATTCTTCTGAATATGGATGAATAATGAAGATACCTACCTAGTATTGTAATAGGTACTAAGTGCATTTCTCTAAAGTAAAATGTCAGAAAAATGCTTGCTTCGCTTTTTTGCCGTTATTAATTGCATGCTCGCGAATGCTTCCCGTGAAGGCTGGCCTTTAAGTAGAGTCATAATTTTATGAAACACGTGGGCGAGTACTAGACGCAAAATCTGCAAATTACAGTCTAGCAATAAAGAATTGTCTTACAAAAACATACACTGCAAATTCCATTTGTAGAATTCCGATTGCGTCGACACAGAAAAATTATAAGGATCGAATAACATAAACAAAACTATATGACTGGCTGAAAATTTAATAAAATAACATTTATTAAACGAACAGGCCATTACAAAACTGTGAACACGCTTTTAAAAAGACTACGTCATTTAAAAATAGAACGAAACGAAACACATTTAAAATCTCCTAATAAATCTTAAAGCAATACAAAAATCCAAGCCGAAAATGATTAAAACGAAAAAATCACAAAGCCAGTAGTCAGTCCTAAAAAAGAAATTAAAAATTCAAATAAATGAACGGATTCCTTAAGATAATGCTTATTCATTCCACATTTAAAATCAAATTTTAAGAACTCGACTCGGTCGATCGGGCGTAAGTTCGAGGGAGATAACAATATAACGTAACTCATAAATCAGACAAAGACAGATAGCTTATTATGATTGACAGCTGAGAACGGTTAGCCTTGAAATATTTGAAACATTATATTATTAAGTATAAAGTACACTATCTTCAACACAAGAGTAATGCGGCCATTACAACTTTTTGATTATAAGCTTCGAAAGTAAACGAGATCGCTCTTTGTGTTTCTACTTTCCCTTGTCTATTACTTTTTAAATATACCTTGTCAATATAGAGTAAGTCATATAATATTTATTTTAGGCACTTTTAAAAGTAAGCTCTTTGGGACCTTTTATAAAATGTTTTTCATAATCATAAGCTAATAAGTCTCATAACATAACATAAGTTTAGCGATGGCAATGATACAATAATTAATTATAAGGTTTATGTACATAAACTTAAATGCGTTACATACTTAAAGAGGTGCTTCAGACCATCAAACTGAACAACTTTTACTTAACTTTGAAATCATGAAGAAAAAAAATCTGCTGTTCGAGTAAGCAGTAGCAGCAGTATTGACATTTTCTATGGAACAGCTGATCATTTTATTTCAAAGTTGGTCCCAGAGTAAAAGTTGTTCGATTTGATGATCTGATGCCCCTTTCAGTATGTTACGAATGTATGTTTACACGCTGTATAAACTTTACTTAAAATCCATAAAACTGATGTTTCATAAAGCATTGCTACGAGTAGTATGATAAAAAGTAGATAAAAAAAATTAGGATGCCTTGACTTAAAAAAAAGAAAAATAACATATGACGTCACAATGTAATTGACAACAAATGTCCGAACGACTCTTGTAACACTCATTACCCGCATGTATAATGATGGCGGCTAGATGTCCGTTTTTAGAAACTCCACGTTTCTCCGGAACACGTTTTAAATCATAATTCGAACGGCTTTGATTAAGGAACGCGTAGATGTAGCGCTTCGTCCAAAAATTACTCTAAATTTGGAGAAGAGTAAGCCAATTACCGTAATTTTTACGCTATAACTGCATTAATTAATTAAAGTCAAATCGATTTGACCGGAGAAAAATGTAATAAACTGTGACTTTTTAAAATCTTATTTAAGGATTAATATGCATGTTTTTAGTTATTGCTCTGAGTGCGACCGCCACTTTTTGAATTTAGAACGTCGACTTTTTAATTTTTATTCTGTTGCCGAATAGAATGTTAAGTACTTTTTTTTTTGTTGGACGCCATTTACTACGAGTTAACCAAATAGACGAGATAACTACTGGTTTTCAAATTCACCACTTTTCTGGTTGACAGGTTTTGAAATCGCTCGCTATTGAAACAGTTAGTCGATTAAAAGTACAGTGGGCCACACAGATTCTATACACTCACGTATTATGCCAATAATAATGCAGTTTTAGTACTTGTAGCACTCTTTTAAGTTTACTTAACTTATTAAGGGTTTGTTTTTCTAATCTTTCTTTAACCCCTCGTATGCGGAAATTCCAGATACTATCAAAAATATACATTGTGTAGGGTCTTTTTATTATGCTGATGGTCTTTTTTTTTTTTTTTTTTTTTTTTTTTTTATTTATTACCAAAAATACAAATTTAATGCAGTACATAGATATAAACACCACTTAAACTACGAGGGTTTGAATGTGATGAGTGTAGTCATTCTGCGGTTGCCGTTAGTACAATTTCACTTACGAACTAGACAAGTAGGTACATTATAGTTCAAAACAACACGATTCCGGCTGTCCTCCCATACGACTAAAATCGCAATTGTTTATTTGTACTAATAAATAATGACACATACTTAATCATAACCGTGACAGAAAGTAATTTTTTAGTTTATATTTGATATTTTTATTGGTTATGGAGTCGCGCAAGTCGGTAGGTAGGGAATTAACCAGCCGCGGGATTAGGTAGGAGCTCGTGCGCTCGCCGTAGCAGTTACTTGCATGCGGCGTAACCAGTTTACTTTTTGCTATTTGTCGCGTGTATATAGAGTGTTCTATTTTGTGTTGAATACTATAATTAAAAAATTGTTCCTTGAGTAGGTTAAAGTTTACTTTGTCATGAACGGGAAGGGTTTTACAATAGTTAAATAGTTTCGTATAATCATTTGAACATTCGAGTCTAATATGCAATGGAACTATTAACTTTAGCAATCTTTTTTGTAAACTAAATATTGAGTCTAAATATGTTTTATAGGTCCGTCCATAGCTTGAGATTCCATAAGAAACTATTGAGTCTATGAATGCATTGAATAACAAAAGTCTTGTTTTAAACGGGAGTCGATTTTTAATCACATAGAAACATGCTAGAAGCGCGCGAAGCTTATCACAGATTCGTTCTATGTGAGGGCCCCAGTTGAATCGGTTGTCTATCATCAAACCAAGATACATATGGGTGTTAACGTACTCGATAGTCGGACAGTTACATGTGCGGGGTTTATTATGTAGGCAGGAATGAGAGTGTGCTACGAGACTACCGGCACATGAGCCTCTTAGGTGTGAAGACTTTATGTGAATCAGTTTGGTTTTTTGGGCATTGAGAACCAGTCCTGCGTCGTGGCACCACATATTGAGGCTATCAAAGTCTACTTGGAGTCGAGTGAGTGCGTCACTGGCGTCTTTGCCGGCGATGAGAAGGCACGTATCATCCGCGTATTGATATGACGCACAGTGTTTCAGCACTGAGTTCATATCATTTACATAGGCCAGAAAATGCAAAGGTCCTAGCACGGAACCCTGTGCTGTGCCCTGGGTAATAGAGATGGCGTTACTAAGATTACCAGCAATTTTAACGTAGTAAGTGCGATTTTTCAGGTAGTCCTTACACCAATTCAGAATGGGTCCCCTAATACCAGTGTTATCGAGCCTCGTTAGAAGCTCACTATGGTCCAAAGTATCAAAAGCCCGAGAGAAGTCTATGAAGAGAGCCATAACATGGTTTCTATCATTAATAAGTTGGTTTATGTTGTCTGTGAATTTCGATAGAAGGGCGGTCGTACTTTTATTTGGTTGAAAACCAAATTGGTTTTCATTAATGATAGAATTTTTTTGGTAGAAATCGTGTATCTGTTCGCAGACAAATTTCTCTATTATTTTGTCGACAGTCGACAATAGGGTTATCGGTCGGTAATCGGTTACACGATCGCGCTTGCCCTTTTTAAAGACTGGTCTAACGCACCCTATTTTCAAGCCATCTGGGTATTCGCCGGTTCGTATGCTAGTATTGATTAAATTAGCAATCACCGACGCAAGTTTGTCACTTATATTCTGCACATCCATTACCGTTATATTATCTAGACCGGGAGCCTTTTTATTGCTTAGGTTATTTATGATCTTGTGAATTTTATTGGGAGTGGCTACCTTAAATCGCATACTAGTATTAGATGGTCTAATATGGTCATGTGCGTCAAGGATTTTCTCATTACATGATGGCAATATTTTCTTGACCGAACTGTCAAATTCAGATGCAAATTTATTTGCGATTTCAAAAACTGTAAGTTTTTGTGCTTCAAACGCATTCATTATAGTCGTATCTATGTTTGATGACATTCTGCCACAAATTGAATTAATAATTTTCCAGAGGTTCCTAGGGTTGCCATAATTTTCTTTTATATTATTTTTATGGTATTGATTTCTAGAGAATTCGATCAACGTGTGTACTTTATTACGGATTTTATTGTATTGTAATCTCAAAATTTTATTGTTAGGGTCTTTTTTCCATTGACTGAATGTTTGATCTCTCTTTTCACATAACCGTACTATATTGTTGTTAATCCAGGGATGTGAGCTTCGAATTTTGTTTTGTGTTTTCTTCGTTTGTTTTGATTTTTTGGCGGCACTATCAAATTTGGTTTTAATAAATTCATAAATCTGGGTAGGGGAGTTCATATTTAAAGTGTTTTCCCATTGAATTTTATTTAGTTCGTCCATCATAATATTTTTGTTAGTTGTATGTAAAACTTTCATTTTGGGAGCACACTGTATCTGTGAGTCAAATGAGCCCGTGCAACTAACGATAGTAATACGGTGGTCAGCCAGTACCGTGTCGACTGCTGCCGTGTACGGCTCTAATGTGTGGAATCGAGTACATATATGATCGATACAGGATTTTGTTATCTTATCTTTACGCTGTTCAATTCGAGTATAGTCTGTTATTCCACACCTTAGACCAGACTCGGACAGCACGTCTAGGTATAAAGTTCTATATAAAGATTGTGACTTAAGATCGATGTTCATATCGCCCATAAGTACTAGGGAGTGGTTAAATGAGTTGTTTAATAGAAAATTGCGGAGTTCCTTAGTAAAAAGAGTTTTATTAGTTGAAGGGGGCCTATAGATGGCGCACACTGTTACAGTTTCACGCGTCGGTGTTTTTAGCGTACCTACTATATTTTCAAAAGTGGATGTTCGTATACGAGTGGGTGTGAATTTTAAGTTATTTTTAATATAGATAATGATTCCTCCCCCTTTTTGGTGGGCTCGTAACTGTGTGCACATACTATAGCCTGGAATTTGAAATAGATTTGCAATATTATCTGATATTCCTGCTTCTGTAATAGCTATTAAGTCGATAATTTGAGTAGAACTATCTATGACTTCTAATAATTTTGAGAAATTTTTGAGCATCGATCTTATGTTCACATGAATACATGTTAAACGAATGTTTGTGGTTTGTATATTTCGGAAGAATGCATTTATGTTAGTACAATTTTTTATTTCAGATACATCAAAAACAGTGTTAGTATTAATATTTGCGAATTTTAATAGTAAAAATTATCGTGCACTTATATAGAAGTATGTAAGTTTAGTTATTTGAGCAATCATTAAGTGATTCAATGTCATGAATTGTGCGTATTATAACCGTTTTGCTATTCTCATCTTTCCTTGCGTAAACTTTTCCTGCTTTACACCATACATACTGAAAAGATCCACGAAGTTGCTGTTTTGCATGGTAAAGTACTGATTTTGTTTGACGAGTCAGGGCTTCGCGCACATACACCCGATCAGATACATTCTCCAATGGGGCAGCAGTTGTTATGTCACCAGCTGTAATTTCCTTGGACTTAGCAGCCTGTAGCCATGTATCACGCTTGTTTTTCGAGTTCAGTTCGACTAGCAGGTAGCTGGACTTCTCATTACGACCAGTGACTCGACGGACATCTTGCATGCTGCTAGTATCGACATCTAACTTAGCAGCTACGGTTTTTGCTAAAACCTCAACTTTCTCTTCGCGAGTTTTCGGAATACCTGCTATTTCGAGGAAGTTGGACAGCATGTTCTGATCCACTTCTTGTTGACGTTGTTCTAGTGCAGCTAAGCGGAGTTCCAGGTGTTTGTTGTTGTTCAGTAACTCCATGTTTTTATTTTCAAGGCTTTTGATCCTATGGCTTTGGTTTTTAATGGCTTCCTCAATACCGGACACTTGATCACCAATAAATTCGAGCGTGTGTTGGAATTCAGACAGTTCTTCTTTGATACCTTTCCTCATTTCAATTGAGATATCGTGGAGCAGCTTTTTCACGTCGATAGTGACAGTTTTTCCGTCGCCGGATTCAGATTCGTCCTCCGGGATGAAGAACGACGAGCGCTTCGACATGTTGCTCAAGCATTGCTCGCAGCTCCATTCTAAGCCAGAGGTTGTTCGCAGGGTTGAAATTTGTTTATTCGACAGTTTTGCGCATTCCACCGTGGCATGGACACTCTTCTCACATCTACTACACTCAAGACCGGGACATTTTTTGGTAATATTTTTATTGCACGTAAAACATTTCACTAGCACCATTTTGTAGAGTAGCGAGGGTAGTTGTAAATGTTAAGAGATCGTACGTAACCGACACAAGTGTACAGCTTGGGGGACGACCGCAGAATGAAAAGAGAATTTTTTTAAAGAGATGATCAGATCATCAAACTGAACAACTTTTTCTATGTGACAAACGTCGAAATTGCGGAAGAAAACATACATTTTGGGTCGAGTAGGATTGCAGTTTTGTATGAAAGAGCAGATTTTTTTGTGATGACGATGTTGGTCCATAGAGAAAGTTGTTGAATTTGATTGTCTGATCATCCCCTTAAAAAGAAACATTATGAAGTTGTACGCAAAATTCAATTTTTTTTTTTTTTTAATAATCGCACTTGCTACGAATTTATTTTACCTACTGAGAATAAACCAATCACGAATGACAACACAAAGAAACTGAACAATAAGCAAAAAAGCTAGTTAGTTACTAATAAAGTTAATGGTACCTGACTTACTGACTGTACCCAGATACCTAGTCATAATTACTGTGATTAATACCAATGTTAAATCGTGGAGCATTAAGATGCTTTTAATCATTTTCGGCTTACTCTAGATCACGCATGACCGACAAAAAGTAGATACCGACTATATTGTAAGTTATAATTTTTACGCAAAAAAAGTTAGTTACAGAACTTTATTCGAGAAAGCCTCGATTTTGCTACCGATCTGTGAGCTACGAATCTCGTAGACTAGGTGCTACGAACTCTAAGTCAATTCAAACATTTTCTGAAATGTTGAATTTGCGTAAAGTTACTTTTTGTGAGAAAAAAAATATGATTTTTAATTTTAAAAGTTACATTATTTTACATGTTTAAAATGAAACGTTAAAAAAAATAAAAAAACCATCTCTGTTTTCTTCTTTATACATCGATGACCAATTCCATTCACAATTTGGAAGCATTCGATATTTGAATATTCAAATCGAGCTAATCGTTTTTATTGGTGACTTTACGGCCTATAATGACCACTTGTAGGTTACGCGCCTTTGAGTTATTTCCCCGACTTAGAACTGGCCGGAACGGAGACGATGTTCGATTTTTAAAATTGTTTTCTTTTATTTTTTTTAACTGTGTTACTTTTTAAAAGCATACAAATATCGTTGCAAAACTGCAATATCGCTACAACCTCTATTGCTAATTTTGTTTTTAAATTAAATAAAAACAGAATGACATTGATTAGATATGTAACCTTGCTGGTGTTTATTAAAAAAGTTGCTTTTAAAAATTGAAATCGATATCTTTAACTTGGACAATTTGCTATTGCGAAAGTTGTTATTCTAATTTCGTTAAATATATGTAGCGTAAATTACTTGTTTTTTTTTTCTATGTCTAAGACGTAAATGTCAAAGATGTTTGAATTTACACTATTATAAAACGATAAAACATGTGTGATAATTTCTGGACAATTTTATTTGTTACTAATGTTATCAAGAACTTGTTTATCATTCATTATCGAATGATTAATTGAATGTCGTAATCGACTCCATCGATTCGGAATCGATACATAATTTAATTAGATCGAGTTAGTCGCGTGGGTGTACTATATCTGTTTTCCATACATTAAGTAATTTCAAAATAGCAAGTTTTCTGTGAATAATTTATAGATAGCTTTAGGCAATTTTTTTGTACTACATCTACGCGTAGGTAGTTACGTAAAACTAGTAATTTTGTATAATATTTTGTGTTTTAAATTTATTACTTGAACAGTTTTTTTGGTAAGAAATCAAATTTTATGCGATGTACTTTTTGCTTTGCTAAGATTGCGGAGTGCGGAAACGGAAATGGCGGTTTCAATTTTTGCGGAGACAATTTGTTAAAAGTCCGGATTTGTTAATTTTAATTAAACCAATTACAAAATAATAGTTTTTTTCTTTTTTTTTATGTTATCTTTTTCCTTCTTTCCATATTCAAAAAATTTCTGACTACTCTGCAAGTACTTACATACGTCGCCGTCGTGAGCATGTACAAGTACCTACATGTATGCGCAGAAGTTCTAACTATGAAGTAAAAAAATGCAAGTCGCGTTGCAAGTTGTTTGTTGGCGGTCGCGTATCGGGTTCTCTCCGGCTTGCACGTGGTTCCACCATTTCGTATTTAGTTCAAATATGTTTTTGTACATAAAACAATCCTCGAGATTACGATACTCACAAACGTTTCAAACGGCATTGGAAGAAATGCAGTGACATGAGCAAAACGCCATTAATGTAAAAATGAAAGAAAGATATTAAACAATGGAAATAGTATCATGATAAACAATAATAACTTAATAAGTTAGTAGTAATTTTGTTAAACAATAATAGCTAAATGCCGTGTGTTTCTGGCTTAGAATGGACCACTTCATTTCTTTCCGTGGGTGTATAACGAGGCGACTAAGGGATAAAGTTTCTTGTGGAGTGTTTTGTGTGGGTTAACCTGTCACCGCCAGACACGTCACTTCATCGTAATACCTTCCATAATATGCTAGAAGTGAGCCTTGCTGCAACTGCACGCTTAAAAGTTTTGTTGGTAGTTGTAGTTAAGCTTTTAACGCAAAGAAAGGCATCATGGCCGCGTAGTTATGTATAACTGAATTAAAACAAATTAATTAAAAAGAGGAATAATTATAACTTCCGTCGTCCTTCAAAAACAGCCATCTTGCGCTTGTGTCCGCCATATTGGATCGCGATCAATATTTATGCGCTCGCGCATGTATCTGACTGTTTTATTGTTATTATTGGATATTGTTCGTACCAAGGCTGTATCGAAAAAGGTAAAGTTTCACGTTTAAGGAGACTGTTAACTCATTGATGGATTTACTTTAGTAGTACGTGTTAAGGATAATGACAGCCCTTTATGTATTATGTAGTATGTGTTTGTATGTTGAATATGATGTCATCTTTTGATGATGGATCGATAAAAAATTATGTTCGACAAAATTAGAATAAGTGATACTTTTAGCTATGGACAGAGCTATCAGATTATAAATCAGGAATGAGTTGATATTTCAGAGAACTATAGTAGTCGACATAGCTCTGAAAATTTCCAAGCTGAAGTGGCAAAAGCCTGGTCATATCTGCCAAAGAACTGACAACCAATGGAGAGCCCGAGTTCAAGAATGGAGACCACGTACTGGCAGGCGTAGTTTGGGGTCGCTCCAGTATGCTCCAGTGCTGGATCAACGTTCTGAGCTAAAGGAAGTGGGGAGCTTCTGGATGAGAATACCGAGGATAGAGTTTAGTTGCGCGCCTTGGGAGACGCCTATGTTTAGCAGTAGTCGATGACAGACTGATCCTCATCAGCCTATAAACGTCCCACTGCAGGGCACAGGCCTACCCTTAGGGAGGATGCGCGGTAGTCCACCACACGTGCCCAATGCGGATTGGTAGACTTCACATACGCATTACAATTTCTTCTTCAGCGTATGCAGGTTTCCTTACGAACTTTTCCTTCACCGTTTAAGAACAGTCGGTACTATGCATTGACTTACCAACGTAGGATCTGGGCTCAAAATTAGTGTCCGAACCAAAAGAGCACCAACGCAACAGTCTTCGTTTGATCGGCTGACTACGCCGCCTACTTTCAATGTTTTTAGTTGGTTTATATTACTACACGTACTTAGGTTTGTGTCTCGGATACTTTTTTCGAGAATTTTATACCAGACGCCGTCCATTAGTATTCTACGTCAATGGTACTATGTGATAAAGGCTAGCCATGTTGAAATAATCCTTTGATACGTTATAATCGTATTTTTATCTAGATCTCACCATAACAATAGTTACAATAATTTTGTAATAGAAACAAAACTTAATTGACCATTAAGCAATGACAAAAAAATTTTACGATTTCCAATTCATTGTCTTCCAATTCTTTCACAACCAATTTTGAACCTTAATTACATTGCTTTAATCTTTAACCTTTAACATCCACTGAAGAATGTTAACACTTCAATTATGATACTAATAAAGAAACAATACGTTTGTAAAACGATTTTTATTTGTGACCAAACAATAGGCTAGTTTTCATTGGGGCACATTCTTGCCGTTTCAAGGTTTAGATATTATAGATAGTTAAAGGTGTGGCCATATGAGAGCTTGTGAATGCTTGACACCACGTGCTACGCGGAGAAAAATATAGGTATATATGGTATATATGTGAGAACTATAAATATTAGCAGAACTCGAATCAGATTCTGCCTGCGTAACATGACAGAGGTGAGAGCGACACAGGTCACTTCTAAACGTCAAATTTAAGTGAGATACTATTGAGATCCCGTGGGTGTCGTAAAAGGCGACTAAGGGATCTTCCGGAGGATGGGCAGCAGCATCCTCTGAGTACACACATACAATCCAACTGCGATCGCGAACCCGCCTGCCATGCGTGGCGATTATGGCAAATCCCCCCATTTTTGGGGTAGGCTTATGTCCAGCAGTGGACGTCAATCGGCTGATATGATGATGATGATGATGATTATTGAGATAACCGCCAATTTGACGTTTAGAAGTGATCAGGGCCTCGACCCGCACAATCGAACTTCGCAATTGCGTGACCGTTTTCGTTCCAATGTCAACTCTATGACAATGAAGTGCGGACCGAAACAGTGGCGATATATCGAACATCGAAAGTCCGGGTACAGGGCCTGTGTCGTTCTCACCTATGCCTATGTTATGTAACATGTTACGCAGGCTGGTAGATTAAACTTAAGTCAGTTAGTTTCAGTCTTTCAGCTATATCTACCAAAATTAGGATTTATAAATGCAACTCTAGTAAAGTCCGTTATAGTCGTCACTTATAGTTATACTAACTACTCGATATTATTCCCCGTGTAAAAAATCGGCTGTCCCATACAAAACTGCAAACATAACCCGACTGAAATGTATGGGACAGCAGATTTTTTTTCCACTTATAGTTATACTAACTACTCGATATTATTTCCTGTGTAAAAAATCCGCTGTCCCATACAAAACTGCAAACATAACTCGACTGAAATGTATGGGACAGCAGATTTTTTTTCGCGATTTCGATATGGGTCCCATAGAGAAAGTTATTCAGTTTGATGGTCTGAAGCATCCCTTAAGTAAGTCTCCCATTTAATTTAAACCCTGTATAGTAAAAGATTATTTTAGAACCACTGACACGAAAAGAAGACGAAAAATTAATTGTAAAAAAAATATATATGCGGTCGAATTGAGAAACCTCCTTTTTTTGAAGTCGGTTAAAAAGAAACGAAAATTTGAAGTGTAGAATAGAAGTAGAATAGGATAATTTCGTTGACAAAACAAGGCTAGTGTCGTGACACATTTGACAGTTGTAAGTTGTCGATGTCCGATGTCAAATTCTTTGTAATATGACATCAAGAGACGGGATTTTATCGATATGTGTCGATCGGTATTATTTTGTGGAACTTGTTTTAGATTAGAGAGTTACATTACAACATATTTGAAATAATTTAGACTACCTTTGACGAACTGATTTGTTTGAGACTTGTAGGGTTTTTAGGTTAGATTTATGATTCTCAAGATTCGCTCAAAAATACCGTAAACCGTTTTGTTACCTTCGAGACAAGCGCGAGATTGCAATTACACAATCGTAACTCGATTATTATTACATATTTTTTTTCCTAAGAGATTTGCTATTTCCGACTTCTAGGCAAACAGTATAAATGTTTTTTTTGTTTACATACTACGCTTTATAAAGTGCGGCAGTCATAGCGTGGTGCTTCGGCTATCTTCATTTGCGTAACTTACTATTTTTGGGTGAATAAAATACCTAGTAACCATTTTTGAATATCCAAAAATTTGTCGGGTATCGACATATTTAGGAAACTCGCAATGTATTAAAGTTGCAATCATGCGAAACGATCGATTCATCGATTTTAAGTATAAGTATATTTCGAGGAAAACAAACATAATTTAAAGTGGATTCGTAATAAATCAAGTTTTACTCGTAAAACCAATCGGATTCCAAACCTTTTTGTTTATTTTATCGTATAAGTCATTAAAAGCGAATTTCCTTAAACAATAAACCAAGTGATCGTTTATCCTTTTGTATATTTTTGTATCGTTTTGTTTATTTGGTTTAAATGCAAAATACATTTTAACTTATTGGTATTGATAGTGTTGGTCCACGTCTTTAAGATAGTGAAGAATCGATAATTTCCTGACTAACAAATATTACTTTCCTATAACTAGCTCTACAATGTCTGAAAGGTTTACTTCATCGTCATCACCTAATAAAAGATTAACTGCAGGGCATAAGCCTATCTTCAAGGAGGGTGAATGGGCGTTACTCCACCACGCGTGCCTTTCACACAGGCATGGTTCAGCAGTCGGTTTAGGAGATATAGCAGTGCAAAGGTCGGATCTTTGACTGGCTGTATCTCCTAAACCGACTGACAGAACTTGACAGTTTTTGTACTGTTCACATAGCCACAGTGCATACTACAATAATATCATACGATCAGCCGTGCAGCTGATCGTTAATTTTTAACAGACATCAGGAACAATCATCAGTAACTCCTAACCCGACTGGAGTTATGCAGGCAGACCTGGTCCATCCCCATCACAGAGAAGCTTTACACCCCATAAACATTGAATCAGCCTTGCTGCTGATGGTTGCAAAAAGTACACTTATCAATTATACTGTGCGACTTCATGTACACACGGCGACATATCAAGCTACCCAAAACCAAAATAAGCTGGCCGCGCGACGGCATAGCAGAGTATAACGTCGCGCGGCCAGCTTATTTTGGTTTTGGGTAACGTGATGTGTCGCCGTGTGTACGTATCAGAAGGTACGTATTCATCGGAAAATTTCAAAGACAAAAAATCTATACATCAAGTGAACCAAAGTATAGACATCTCAAGTTTTAAAATGTATCTGTATAAAAACATTTCCATAAGTTTGATTGATCATGTACGTAATGATAACATAAATTCGTCATGATTTTAAGAGCACGTGTAACATAATTTAATAATAATGTCAAATGTTCTATAATACGTAGCAAGAAATACTAAGTTAAATGGAGGTTTTCCAAAACGTATTTTTTTTAGTATAGTAGGGAGTAGGTAGGTAACTTAGCTTTGACTGGTAACTAGGTACCTATTCGCCAATCCTATCTATTTTTCGCTAATGCCTTAGTGCCTTTGTTCTTAATACGATGATCGATGTTTTGGAATGGAACTAACAAAAATACCACCATCATCATCATCATCATCAGCCTGGTAAACCCCACTGCTGGGTAACAAAAATACAGTAGAGATTAATTTTTCCAAGAAACTTGATCGCAAACGATTTATACAGTATCAAAATTGCAACCAATTCGAGTACTTTTAAATTAAGTTTTCTCAATCCATGTTATTTCAATATTTAGTTAAAGTCTCGTAAATAAAAAAAAGATTTTTCAACTTACCACACTTTACCATCCAACCTACGTAATGAGCTAATGAGCCAAACAGACAAACAGTCCGAACTGTTTTTATTGTATAAGTTTTCAGAACACGGACATAACATATGTTTCGAATTAGATCATTCAAGTTATAATCTCAAAAGCGGAGGCAAAAACGGATGTGGACTCTAAAATGTCAGTTTTGTATATTATTAGCACAAAGATACATAATTAAGTACTACATTCTTAGTAAGCTTAATAATTGAAATCACGTACTTTTATTTTTTGAAGTGAAAACTTGTTTAGCGGCGCGGGGTTGTGCACTTTTTGGGATGGGTAAAAAAATGTTAAACTCGCGTCAAGATCGTGACGTCACGTAACCTGAGCGAAAATTTGTAAGCATAGATAAAGTCAAACCGTGACGTCACGTGAAGCAAGACGTAAGATCTCTTAGTTTTCACTTCTGCCGGCACTCCCGGAGTGCAACCCGTTGTTTTTTTTATTTTGATTAGGTTAGATATTATTTAGATTAATTTTATAGTGTTTTTGTTAATGTACCTACTTATTATATTGTAAATGTTGTTTTAAAAAAAATTGAATTTTTAGAGCTTCGTACCAAAATTTACAAAATTGAACACTTATGAGTGTTTCTCAGAGACCGACTTAGGTAGTTGAAACTTGGCATAGCTTCAAAAAAAATTTGTTGCCAAAAGGGGTTATTTTATCAACTCTAAGCTCTCATTTAATACTTATGAGTTTGTCACAAAAATACTACAAAAAAACCTTATCCTGTAGTCGCCATAAAACATAAACAGTAAAAGCGAAGATACGAGAGCTAAAAAATAAGGACTTATCGCTAAAAACCGTTTTCTTCCATACAACCTCAGGGTAGAGGAAACGGAGATAGGATGTCGGTGTTAAAAATAAGTTCAAGTTGATTGGAAATAGTCAAGTATCTCTTTCTTCTTCAAAGATCATAGATGAGTAAGCTACTATATTCAACTTCATTTAACTACATAAGTGTAGCTTCAAGCTAAAGTAGGGTAAACGTACCAATTTCGGTACTCTCAGTTAACGAGATATCGATAGTTATTGTGACTCGAAGGCCGATACTTTGTATTAGTTTTAATAAGTAATTGTACACCAACGTTATTTCGACATGAATACACGTTTTTTTTTTCTTACCTCGCTCGGAGCAATCTCGTTTTCTCGAAAATAGATCTAATATGTTGAATATAATTAATTTCATACCAACTTGATCGATGCGTGTTACTTGCCTTTAGTTTTTTTTTGTATCATTATTTTTAAATTACAGTGTATTACGTCAATTCGTCTAGAAAACGGAACGGTTTTTTGTAGTAAAATTAGTTTACGCAAATTTTGCATGTTTCGTTTTTTTTTTGTATTCAAAATAATTCCGTGATGTCGAAAATTTGAATTCCATTTCATTATAAAATGTTATTTTGGTTGGTAATAATATAGAATTAATAAGAGTTATAATAAAATAGAATAGGTTATCAAAATTATCATACATTTTGTTACTTGAACTAGTTTGATCCGTAGTACCTATATTTACGTATAATCATGACTGTATTCCTTTTCAGTATGGTCAGTTACTGCTACATACAACTACCAACTATCTACTTAAGCATGTAATTCAATGGATCTAATGTTAACATAGGGAGACAGAGTGAAAAGTTTTAAAAATAGAAATTTAACATGTTTTTTTTATTTGTTTCAGATGTTGTACAACCACTGGCTGAATTTGAAGACTGATTATAATATTTATGAAACAAATTAGGAAATGATAGATCCATGAAGAATTTTTTCCGGTAAGTGAAAATTTTGCCCTATGTTTAGGTACTTCACCCTAGACTACCTACCTAAACCAAAGAGAATAAGGTCTAATTCAAAAGAGTTCGAAGTGGACAGTCCGAAACCATGCTACATTACAATTATTATCATCAAACCTATCACCCATCATCATCATCATGATCTGCCTATAAACGTTCCAGCAACACAACCCTATCCTCATCTATAGGCGTTAGTCCACCACTGGTGGCCAATGCTGATTGGTGAACTTCACATACGCATGAGAATTTCTTCTTCAGCATATACAGGTTTGCTTACGATGTTTTTTTCCATCAACCATCATCCATACTGCAGCAAAAGAATTAACTGTTGGTCTGAAATTAGTTTCTAAGGAGATCGGTTCGGATGAAATATGGACGACGTGAATATTAACATTCTTGTAGCTTTTTAGATGCAGCCTTCATCATAATCATTATCAGCCTATCATCGAACATAGACCTCTCCCAAAGCGCGCCACAAAACTCTGTCCTCGGCCTTCCTCATCCAGTCGCTCCCCGCTACCTATTTTAGGTCGACTGTCCAGCGGACAGCAGGGCGTCCCACACTACGCCTACCGGTTCGTGGTCTCCACTCTAGAATTCTGACACCCCATCGGTAGTCAGTTTTTCGGCAGATATGAACAGTCCATTGCCACTTCAGCTTGCTAATTTCCTGAGCTATGTCAACCACTTTAGTTCTTTGACGTAACACTTCATTTCTGATGTGATCTCTCAGAGAAACACCGAGCATAGCTCTCTCCATAGCTCGCAGAGCAGCCTTCGATCAAAGTAAAATGATACAGCTACAAATCAGACAGAAAAGCATGAAACCTAACTTAGCATACCTACTAAATATAACCTCTCACACCCAAAAAGCGAAGCACAATCAATACAAATTACATTATTTTCAAACAATGAAGAGAAAATTTAAATTAAATTTCAAAACAGTCCGCAGTATTCAGCTAATCTTAACGCCAACAAAAGACTATTGTCTCTCGTTACATTGTCTCGAATTATAACTAAAATGAATCACTGTTTTGGTTCAACTAAATTTTTATTCAAACACAATTTGATTGTTTATATAATTGGACTGGAATTATCAATATCATACCGTCTATGACATCGCCTATACCCTCTTTTGCCCTTTAGAAGTTGAATTTAAGAACGAAAATTTTTGAAAGTCTTTATTTGTGCTTCGAAAGCACGTTAATTTAGTCACGTGAGAATACTCCGACAGCAAGATGATCAAAAACTTGACTTCACCAATGTGTGTGTACTGAGCCCGTGTGGTGTCACCCTTATTCATGAGATAACGTCTTTGCCTTGCAGGAGGATCTTACAAGCTATAACTAACTTAGAAGTCAAATTTTGAGCAATTTCTTTAAGACAATCTTTTAGTATAAGAGATAGACGTACTTTTTGTTACCATCAGCTGCAACGCTAACTTACGCGCTGTCCTATTGCCATCGCTCGCGCGATCATGCGTTCGTCCGACGAAAATAATTGTGCCACTGTGCGTTTAAACATACTTATATCTGAATAGAAATAGAACAATTCGATCGCATCTCATGATAGCACGACCTTTTATAGGATATTCCGCAGATATAAGTATGTTTAAACGCACAGTGGCACAATGATTTTCGTCGGACGAACGCATGATCGCGCGAGCGATGGCAATAGGACAGCGCCTTAGTATTCTTAGGGTGAAGAGCATCTCTGTGATGGGGATGAACTAGGTCTGCCTGCATAACTTCAGTCGGTTTAGAAGTTACAGCCGTTCATAGGTCTGTTATTTAATTAATATGCAGGTATTATTGTAAGGGTTCTTACAGATGAGCGACACTGTGCTGTGCAACACACGGCGACCGCTAGTTTCGCTCGTCTGTAAGCGGTCTAATATGCATTATAGCTATGCGAACAGTACAAAACTGCTGTAAGTCTAACTGACCTCCGACTGAGTGGAGTTATGCAGGCAGACCTGGTCCATCCCCATCACAGAGATGATCTTCACCCTATGAATAATGAATCAGCCTTGCAACTGATGATAACAAAAAGTACGTCAATCTCTTATACTATTTATACTGTCTATATTTTCCAACCTGTCATGTCTCACGGCAACACCAGGAAAACTTCAATCCTCCTCCTAGTTCAATGATAAACTTTACGGCCTAGTCAAATGGGGTTATTCCAATTCAAAGCATAAATGACAGAGTTTGAAAAGAACTTTGGCGAATTTGGACCCAGCCATTTTTACGAAAACTAAAAGCCCTTCAGGACGGCGGTCATACTTATTATAAACAGAAAAAATTAAGGCATTTTTTTAAAAAAAAACCTCCTCATCTCTAGAAGTCCGGGTTCAAAAGTAGAAATTACTAGTAAAATAGACAAATCATCCAAAAAGCAGTAGCAAAACGCAACCATGACAGCTATTTTTATCTAATATTATCACTGAGGTACTTTTTGGACGTTACGGAACGTAATTGGCTTTATTGAACAGAAGTGCGATTTTTGAAAATCATACGAGTGACTTGGCAGTAGAAAGATGCATAATCTCCATAGCAATTTTGACATTTTCTACTGCCAAGTCACTCGTATGATTTTCAAAAATCCCACTTCTGAGTGCGTGTGATTTCGTTTGATTCCATTATCATAATATTGTACGGTTATCGTGAATTTTCATTAAAACAAACACAATGAATGCGTAGAAGATTGAGTGGGGTATCTAATAAGAAAGATTATGAGTTTTACACACTTGATACAAAAGGTATCATAAGGAGAAATACCTTTCCCCCAACTTCTACAGATTACAACCAATTTCCTTTTTTGTTAGTTTTGTTTCACTCTACACGTATTACTAAGTTTCATTCATGTTCGGGACCTCTAAGTCGGGGTCTCACATTATATGGCCTTCCGCCAAACTTCTTTATAACTTCATTATACTTATTGAAGGAAAATGTGTTTGGGAAATCCATCCAAAGTCAAAGATCTGGTACTATTGTATGCGTCAGATTTGCATACTGAGAAAATGATAATACTGCATTACGGAATTCGTCGTTGACATCCTGATACGTGTATGGACTAAAAAATCCCATTTTTATTTATCATGGGTTTATTTCTGTATCGAAATCGTTTTGAATGCAGTTACGATCGTAGTAATATTGTAGAGCTCGATATTATGGTTATAAGCACGTAATTAGTACTACGACCAAGGTTCACGTAAAACAAAACTTAAGAGGGCTATTCGAGCTCAGTGGCGCCCTCGTCACAATAATAAAGATTTCTCAATAAAGAAAGCCTAAATTAAAAAAGTGCCCACTAGATAAACTACAAAAGCCTTCAAATTATTTTCATAGAATATAAAAGAAAAAAAAAAGGCGTTTTTTTTATTCGAAATTATCTAAAATTTGAATTTTTAGTACCTATAAAAGTATTGTATAACAATGGCTTGAAGGCTTTTGTAGTTTCTATCTAGTGGGCACTTTTTTAATTTAGGCTTTCTTTATTGAGAAATCTTAATTATTGTGACGAGGGCGCCACTGAGCTCGAATAGCCCTCTTAACGTAATCGACCGTAAGGCGGTCTGAAAAACTCTGACACCAGGGCTGCCCACACGATAAGAAGAAGAAGAAAGTAATCAACTTTTTTAAAGTCATAGATTAGGAACTGGGGATCTTTGGAACACTGATGCCAAAAGCTTTATACAAGAGATTGGACGGTGTTGTAGAGCTAAGGTAGCGACGAACGACCCTCACTCAGGCACATTCTTGGTCCAGAAGATCTCCTTAGCGATCCCAAGCGGTAATGCTGCCGGTGTTATTTGAAATAGGGTCACATAGGGAATGCCTATCTTATAAATTGACATTGAAATTACATTTCTGTTCCAGGTTGGACTCATTTAAAATTGAAGTCCTCGGAAGACAACAATCTCTGCAATGACTACTGCGATGGCTGCTCACCAAGAGTCTATCCACGAGAGACTTCAGCCAGCAGAGGAACCCCTGTACCTCCACCATGGACCGGCATCATGGCCTGAACCTTCCGACCACCAAGAAGACCATAGCACCGACATGTCTCCTTACTACAACATGCCCAAGAGGAATAAGAGAAAAAATTTCAAGCCACGATGTGCACCCAACGCAACAACATTTTCTGATGATTCAAATGGGGGAAACGCAGCTGATGGGTCCCATTTAAACGGTAACGATAGAACAACACCGGAACAAATGGAAGATGAAGGGAATTTCGCTAAAATTGGAGTCAAAAACTTTAGTCTGCTAAAAGGAGGAGCCGTAGACCTAAGCAGAAGACTGAGTACGGACTCAAATGAAAACATAGACTCAAATTACCAAAATAGGTTACCTGATGACAAAAAAGTAGATACGTTTCAACGCTCTTACCTAAATAGCTTACAAATAAGCCAAGAAGCTGAAAGAAACGTATTAAACTTTAGTAGTTTACAAAATAAGAATTTCTGTGCCAAAAATCCTTTTGCTATTTCTCAACTAATTAAAACTAATTCTCCTCCAAGAAGAAGGGAGTCAGAGTCAGATGAGGAGAAAGGTCAGGATATAAATGCTAATGAAAGGATAGGTGAAAACCAAGATGTGACAGATACTCAACAGAATGGAGATGGTTCTAATGCCACAAACAAAATTTTGAGGGACTATGCAATGAATACAATGAAGGAACTACTGGGTATATATGGGTTGTCTTCTAACGAAGTTGCTGATGCGATCAGTGGTCAGATCAGGGCTTTAGAAGCACTTCAAGGTGAGTTTCGTAATTCCATACTAACTTTTGTGATGACATCGTTTGATTGTGTTGTTTGAAGTAGATACAATGTAAATCTGAGAGTCGAGTGAGTCACAGCAAACTCGTTTTAATAACATTTGAAACAGCTTTAAATTAGGTTGATGTATGTCTCGGAAAGAATAATTGTCTCTAGCATTTTGGGAGAGACAACATTCCGAGTTGGCATTAGATACAAAGTTTTCACTTTGTCTCTACTTTGTTTTGTTTCGCCAATTATTTTCGTGCAACTCAAACTCTAGCAAATCCAGTATTTAACCTTAAAGTACACCCAGATCCCAGAAGTCTTTTACTTAGTTCATTACATTGCTATATTATTATACAAGGTGTAAACTTGAATGCGTAACATATTTTAAGGGGTGCTTCAAATCATAAAACTAAACAATTTTTACTAAGGCACCAAAATAAAAAAAGTAGTGGTGTCATAGAAATAAAGTAAAATGTGGAACAGCAGATTTTTTTCGCAATCCCTCAGTGAAAATTGTTCAGTTTGTTAATTTTGACTATTATAAAACTGTAAATTTTTGAAAAAAGAATTTAGTTTGTTTGTTTGTTTGTTTGTTTGTTTGTTTGGGTGTTTGTTTGTTCGAGTATCACGCAAAAACTACTGAACCGATTTTGATGAAACTTTTTTTGTTTGGTAGCGTAACATCTGACTTAAAATCTGGTATATAATTTATGCGGATGAAGTCGCGGGTAAAAGCTCGTCTAACATAAAATTGTAAACCAATGAATTTTGGTTTTCATTTCACCAATCCTAATAATTATTTCTGCTCACCCCAGGAAAACCCTTAACCCAAATACCGTTATGTCTGAAAAGACGACACGACTCAGGGGACGGTACTGAAAGGAGTATGCGAAGATCATCATCAGCCACGGAGGATGAGGGCTCCACTAATATCACTCCGCCGAAGACACCTGACAATGACATCGAAGCTCAGAGGTAACATTATTTTTATAATTATTATGACTAGCTACGGTAGTTAAGAGCCTACCGAACCTATTGTGCTGCCGCCAATCGTATTTTTTTTGTTTCTATGCAATTAAACAACATTTCCAAAAAACAAGACTGTCAAATTGTAGTCCTGATTGGCTTTTAAGTTATCGAAACATTACGGATTACTATTAGTTTGTACGGTTATTAGTTTGCTTGTTTTGCCCCACAAGAGGGCACATCTGACTGACTAATGTTTTATGCTTGTAGCTATAATCGTTAAAACCGCCAAAAGTGGACATTTTTGGCCGTTCACGTCTTTTCTTATAAACTAATATATTTTCATCCACCACCAGGCAAAGGGCGTTACAAATAATAAACCAGCAATCCATGAGGCTGTTCGGAAGATCCCAGGGTCAGGAGGAAGACGGGAGTGGGTCTGATGATGGAGACCAGACCTTGGACCTGAGCGTCTCTAGGGATGGTGATGGACAGGTAAAAGAAAACACATACTAAATTAACATAAGCCTGCAAACACTTTCGAGGTAGTCAACAATATTACTAAGCCATAGAAACATTTGCAAATTTTTCAAATGCTTGCCATTATCGCAGTATAAAAACGTAGGGACGGTATCCCCACCAATTTTGACGAAAAAATCTGGCTCTATCAGTGAAAATTTCAGAACGCAAATTCCATACAGTAAAGTAGAGTAAAGTAAATTAGTAATTCCATTTGTTTAAAAAAAGATAATATAAACAAAATCTTTAATACAGTTTAAAATTATTTTTATCTGTAGTTTTATCTATATTTCCAGTGTATTTAAATTTTCTATTTAATCTACAATTTGTAAAAATCGAAAATTTTATGTCAGATTTTCGTTTCAAAATATTTTAAGACAGCCCAATAAAGAATAACTTAATATTATGATATTAATCACTCAACCGAACAAAAACTAGATCCTAGTTACTCCAATTGGCATTTATAAATCACACAATTGATTAAAACATACTTACGAGTTAGAACACGATTGTAATTTAGATACCATAGATACAGAATAGATTTTTTTTGGGCAGGAACAATCGACAACTTCGAGCGCAGGCAACAGTGTGTCCGAATTTGAACAGCAAAGTATCTTAATGAGGAAAAACTTAGAGGATTTAGCTAATTTACAAATGCAGGTGAGTGTTGTTTTTTGAACACCATCTTGCTTAGTTTAAGGTTCGAATTAATTAACCAAGCTCAAACACTCAGTATGCGATAGAGTTAGAGGTGATTTAAGAACGAGCGAGAATTGCAGTTTGGTTTATTAATACAGGCCTAAGTTTTGTTATTACTTATTCATATTCTATATTTATACTGGTAGATTTAGTTTAGTTTAATAGTTTAAATACCTAATTAACTTAATTTAGTTATGTTCTTATAATTGACGGCTGTTTTTATACTAATTACTATTAACCATATTTTACTGTTTCAACAATAAATAATCACTTATTCATTCTCTTATTGAAGAGTTATAATATTAAGGTCTACATGAAACTAATTTTTCTCTTATTATGAAACCACTTTCATTTATTATGATTATGATACCTGATCGAGAAAAAAAACAGTCATTAAAAAGTTATAAACTTATTTGGTTGAATTTTAGCGCTAAAGCAACCACACATATCAGACACCAAAACGCTCATCCTTTGCCCATGCCTTTTTTCGATTATATATTTTATGCCGAAATTGACGACCCGGTTGGTGTAATGGTTACCACACCGGATTGCCAAACCAGGGTTCGAATCCCGGTTCGGTCATTTATTTATTTATTTATTGGATGGATGGATGGATGGATTTGTCATGGATGTTATATGTTCGTGCCGTTGTTGTATGGTTTCCATTACAAAAAGCCTATAGTGCTTTTACTTGGGATCATTACAATGAATGTGCCTGTGAGCGTTATTTATTTATTATTATAAATTCCCGAATTCACACCTATCTTTAAAAGGTAAAATAATAATTCAGGTAAATAATAAAAGTTATTTCGGGATAAATTCTGATTGGATAACTTCAATCAAAAATTCTGAATACTACTGCGACTTTCCCAAAAAAAAAAAAACTGCTAAATACTTACTTACATTTTAATTAAATTCTTTCATATAGGTAAGTAGATTTTTTTTTGTTCTAGTTGTTAATTTATTTAAACTGTCATTTTATAATACTGAAATAATACCTTTTATTCTAGGGTTTCTTCCAAAAACAGTCCCCGATGGATGCTGAAGATTCACAAGAAAGAAAACTTCAGGCGAGCGGTAAGTACCTACAAGAATTTATTGACATTGAGTAAAATTACTGAAAATACCACCTAAATACCTTAACGCATCATATTCAGACATACAAGGCCTGCAATTTTGTGGCCAAAAATCAAGTTAGCATTGGATACTAAACACGAAAACCATTTTTTTTTCCGAAATGATTTCCAAAATAAAACACTGACAAAAAAATCCTCTTCATTCATTGTATTTACTCAACCAAACATACAGAGCCCAACTTAATATGCTGACGGTTTCTTGAAGGGATGATCAGACCATCAAACTGAACAACTTTCCCAGCGGGATCAACATCGAAATCGCGAAAAAAAATCTGCTGTCCCATAGTATACATTAGCATCAATTAAGATTGCAGTCTTGTATGGAAAAGCTGTTTTTTTTTCCCGAATTCGACGTTGGTTCCGTAGAGAAAGTTGTTCAGTTTCATGGTCTGATCATCCCCTTAAAACACCATCGGCATAATAAGAAGGACCATATAATATGTATGTTGGTTCCGTAGAGAAAGTTGTTCAGTTTCATGGTCTGATCATCCCCTTAAAACACCATCGGCATAATAAGAAGGACCATATAATATGTATGTATAGGTAGGCATGATTAGAATAATTTCGAAAGACAAGATTCGAAACTAAAAACGTCCGTTAAAACAAAAGAAAATCGAAACGCGTTCTTAACAAATTACAGAATAAGTGTAAATGTGTAAACTGGGACATTTCATGTCTGCGACGACATCCTTCGAACGTCGCTAAATGAGCCGTTTCTCACAAGCACTTAGTTTATTTAGCACATTTCAGTTTTCCATCTCGCTGTAACCTTCATAATAGTATTCCTCATTTTATTTAAGAATAGAAAGATTATTCTGATTCCTATTTAGCTTTCTGACCCTTTATTAGCAATAACAATACGTTTTTCAGACAGATATACAGGGTGTAACAAAACACCCTAGTAATACTTAAGGGGGTGCCAGAACCAAGTGTGGGAATCCCGGCATGCAACATAAGAATGGCCATTAGGGATTGGGCTGATAAAACACACAAGCTGGAGTGGTCTAGCCTTACAGGTCTACAGCACTCCAAGAAATTTATCAGCAATGCGACAACTCGTGTCTCAAAGTTCATACTGAACAACAGCAGGAGCAAGGCTCGTGCCATCGTCGGAGCCCTCACTGGGCACTACGCCACAGGCACGATGATGCACAAGATGAAACTCACCCTGGATCCCAGCTGCCGAGCGTGCGGAGAGGATGAGGAGACCATGGAGCACATTCTCTGTGACTGTGATGTCTTGGCGGCAAAACGCATGTGCCTCCTCGGTGATGGATATCCAAAACCGGGAGATCTTAGGCTTCTTCCCCTCAATGGTATTGCCTCCTTCATTGACCATGTATTTGAAGGGTGAAGAAAGTAAAAAGTATTGGGGCTAACACAAAAGATCCCACTGGGTCGAAGTGTTGCTGGCTTGCCAGCCCCCACAACAAGATAAGATAAGATAAGGGGGTGCTTCAGACCATCAAACTGAACAACTTTCACTATGAAGACAACGTCGAGAAAAAATAAATAAAATCTGCCGCCCCATACATTTGAGTCGAGACGGTCCTGCAGTTTTGTATGAAAGAGCGGATTTTTTTTTCGCGATTTCTATGTTGGCTCCATAGTGAAAGTTGTTCAGTTTGATGGTCTGAAGCACCCCTTTAAGTATTACTAGGGTGTTTTGTTACACCCTGTAAATATTCGTCATAATATCTCGAATATTTATTCAATTATCTGTATCTGTGATTCAACATAAATAGCATATATGGAAAAAATATATTTATTTAATAAAAAAGTCACAATAAAACTAAAACATCCTAAAACTAAAAAAAACTAAAACATCTTGCCGCTTGCATCTTGAAGCCTGTTGTGGATGCGAATGTTGTACCTATTGCCTTTGACGAAGCCTGTCGTGGATACGTACTTTGTACTTTTCGTTTTAATAAATTGTCGATATAAATATTCAAACATCTTAAAACTAAAATATCCTAAAACTAAAATATAACTAGGCTAAACAAAAAAAAACTAGATAAGAAGGTAAAGATTATGTTGGAAGGTCGCTTTTGGTCGTACCTCGTCTTTGGTCGTCGCTGTTATAAAAACAGAGTTACAGTATTTAAACACAGTTTAAGAAAGAGTATCTAGTACTACATAAAGTACGGACACTCCCTGTCTTAAAAATATAGGGTGTACCAAAATACCCTAGTAATACTTAAGGGGGTGCTTCAGACCATCAAACTGAACAACTTTCAATACATTTTCAACATCGAAATCGCGAAAAAAAAATCCGCTCTTTCATACAAAACTGTAGTACCGTCTCGATTCAAAGGTATGGGACGGCAGATTTTTTAAAGTTTTTCTCGACTTTGGATCCATAGTGAAAGTTGTTCAGATTGACGGTCTGAAGCACCCCCTTAAGTATTACTAGGGTGTTTTGTTACACCCTGTATAGTTTGGTGTTGTGGCAATGTATCTGACCATCCCGAAAGGGGTTACATTCGTGAGCTTATTGTATGTTAACAGTTTTAACATCTTTGAAAGAAAGTTCAATGTACAAAAAGCTAAATATTTGTCTAAAATAGATAATTAAGTCAAAAATAACCGATAAATGAATAAATTAGTGCGGTGTCATTTTTAACGGATATGTGTAAAGAATGAAAGATTTTCGAAGGAAACGCGAGTGCCTCGAACTTTTTTATAGGCAATATTTAAATTATGTTTGGTTTAAACGCATCTCATTATGAGATACACCTGTTTTATTGTTTACTTTGTTAATAAGGTTCAGAATCGTTTGAATATTAGACAGATGTGACTGTATTGTATTTACAAATTATAAAATATGTTTTCGTTTTTAGTATTGACATGCATTTTTTAGGATAACTTCATGAGATCGTGAGGTACATGCTTCTATATTGAGCAATGTGTTTTGATCCACTACTCATTAAAAAGTGGTGAAAGACTCACTTTCTATCACAGTGATCAGAGTTTTGGCACTACCCCTGAATTATGGGGAGGTGCGGAGTACTCGAAACCGACGGGCATGTATGAAGAGATGTATGGATGAGCATGAGGCAAAATGGGTATGTAAAGATCGTAGTAAGTGGCGCGCCCTGGGACTCAATCGCCCTAAGTTTGAACGATACTACCAAAACAAAACCACAACCAAAAACGTTACGTTATGCACAATTCGTATCGCGCAAATTATATTAACGGTAACGATTTAGCTTTATTTCGGAAGATACGTTGGCGTAACGTTTGATGTCCGTTCGATCGAATTTTCTGTATTGTGCGATTTAACCGTTCAGAAAAAAATATCGCGATAGCTTTTTTACTTCAGCTAAACCAAATCTAAACCAAAACTAAACCAAAATCAAAACCAAACCAAAACCGTATAAAATTGCGCAATTGAGGCCCAGGTCTCTGCCTACCCCACTGGGAAAGAGGCGTGACGTTATAGATAGATATAGATAGGAATATATTATGATAAGACTTGGAGAAAGAATCTATGCCTAAAGGTTCGAGCTTTTACCCACGGCTTCATTCGCACCAGCTCATGTCATCGTAGCGAGATAAATTACATACCAGTTTGTTAGTCTAATCATAAGCTATATAACAAAAAAAGTTTCATTAAAATCGGTCCAGTAGTTTTTACGGGATGCCCGAACAAACAACGGACATGAAATCCAAAAATCGTTGATTTTTAAATCAAAGACACCTAACATACTGTAACTTTTTTTGTAAATATCTTCAATGTACAGACATACTTCTGTTACAATATTGGTGGGTGTTAGGGTAAACAGTTACATTATTTTTAAGGGGTAATTGTACCTATGATACCGAACATCTTTCCCTAAGAAACTATTACCAAAAGAAATGTTGGACTTTTCATACTAAATGCAGTCAGCAGCGAGTCGAACGAACGTTTGTATAAAAAGTCGAAAATTCTTTTGCGAATGTCCCTCATGTTCCTTTGTGAAAGTTGTTCAGTATCATGGGTATTAATCACCCATTAAAGTAATGCAACTGTCTACCCTAACACCCAGTACCTAGTGTACATTTACTAAGATTTTACATGATGAGACTGTGCATCTAGATTTTATGATTGATTCGTTCAATGGTCACAAGTTTTTGGTGGCGACGCATACAAAATGTATAGGAGACATGTATCCGGAACGGTTTTTTCCGAGCGCAGTTGAATCTGATCAGGAATTCCGGTTTGGACAAAATTGCGAACGGAATAGTTCTGAATTTGTGTGGTATGTCGTAGGTCGTAGAGTTTGTGTGAAATTGCTGCATCCAGAATTCTTAATCAGGATTCCGTTTAGCAATTCCGGATGTATGTGGTAGGCCTTATAGCCATTAACGCATTTGTCCTTAAAATAGAGTGACGAAATACCAAGTACAAGTATGATACAGTAAACAAAGTGTTCATATTAGCGGGGCCCGCTCCCAGCAGTCAATTGAGTGAATTCGTCTCGATTGGACCAGATTAGAGATGCCGAGGTTTCTACAATTATGGTTAGGGGCCGTTCAGGAAGTTCGGATTGTTACCTAAAAGTTAGCTGGATAGAGTTCAGATTTCATTATTGTAGAGACTTCCTGATTGATTTGTTTTTTTTTTAATTTAATTTGTGTTTTATGTATCTTGTTTTAATGCTTTATTATACAGCTTGTAAAATTAAAGGCGTTGCGTCAGACCATCAAACTGAACAACTCTAACTATAGAGTCAACTTCGAAATCACGAAATCAAAATCAATTGTTCATTTGGGTTTTCTAAGGAAGAGCTGAATTTTTATTCGCGATTTCTGTTTGATCCATTATGAAAGTTGTTCAGTTTGATAACCTGGAGTACTCCTTTAAGTATGTAACGCGTATACAACGTGTTAATGAATTAGCGCAAAACCTCATACATCCCAACTGATTTATAACAAAATAATTAGATTGAAACAATAATTTCATTATTTTGATAGTTAAAATTTAAAGTTATTCGCATTTTAAGTTTTGCGGCAAAACTGATTTGTTGCCATTTCAGCATTGAATGAGAGCGCTAACGTGCTCAGAGATACATTTTAATAATCTTGTTTTGGTAGTAAGTAGGGTGAGTGTGCCCGTGCGGTGGGTTGACATCGGGTTCAGAAATTTTTTTAGATTGTTTAGGTATTACTTACAACTAGGTATATTTTGGACCACCTCGAAATGGGAACATGGTGTTGAGTATAAGTGTATATTTTCTAATAAAAATTAAGAATAAATAAAAAAACAACAAAGCAAAATGTTGTAACAATCTCACTGCAGTCACACGACAATAAAGCAGCAAATCGGCGCGGGCGCACACCGGACGCGGGATAAAACTAGACCATTATACAGTAAATGGGAAACACTATTTGCCTATTCGGTGTCCCACAGGCCCCTCCATCGTAGTGGGGGAAACGGCAAGTATCATTCAATGAATAGAACATTGTAGGTCATAAATAAACTGGGTTCAAATCGGGAATGTAAAAGGGGCGTCCGCCCGGTTTTGAGTAACTTTGTAACCATTTTATACATTAACTATGGCACTTTTTAAGCAGAAAACAAAACTGAACAATCTACAGGATATGAGAAGTGATGTGGTTTTTCTCGA
The DNA here is from genome assembly GCA_922987775.1 of Agonopterix subpropinquella. Classification (NCBI taxonomy): domain Eukaryota; kingdom Metazoa; phylum Arthropoda; class Insecta; order Lepidoptera; family Depressariidae; genus Agonopterix; species Agonopterix subpropinquella. The sequence continues at coordinate 5,312,553 of OV277716.1, read as the reverse complement.
AATCTATTTTAATTAATAAAACTGAAGAAAAACGACTCCAAAGTCACCTCTTTTTTTCCAGTTGTAACCGTTTTACTCTTACATTGTTGATCAGAAGAATATGAAAATTTACAATATTCTTCACAATACAATATAAAATGATGTGGTTTTCTTATTTTTTGAAAATTCATGTAAAATCATATAGGTTTTCAAAGAAAACGGAATATTCAGATCGGAGCCGCGCAATTATTTTTTTTTTTTATTAACTATGGGTTTGCTCTTGACCTCAATCCAGTCCTCAGGACGAAGATGGGGTCGTAGATGTAGCGAGCTTACCCAGAAGATGCCTATTCACTCGTACTTTAAAGGAATCCGGGTTGTAAGTACTCGGAAATACGGCAATTGAAGCGGGATGGCTAATTTCAATAGTTTGCTTGTGAGAAAGAGAGCCTTGCAGATGGGAGGAGTAGCCTTAAGAAAGAGTGTCTAGTACTCTACTATATTCAGTTCTGACTCTCCCTGCCTCCCACCGATTTTAACCTCACCTCCGCTTGGTAGGAAGTGTGGCGGGAAATTTAGGCAATGGCGTATTCCTGTCTCTCTCAAATCTCGAACTTAATGTATAGTACCTACCTATATTATATTGTAGTACCTATTGATAGACACACGGTACCATGGTCTAAAAAAACAAGGTCTTCTATTCCCAGAGTGACACAAGCCTACGTCACAAAAAAATGGCCGCTAAACATGTTAGGTTATGATGACGGAGACTTGTGTCAGTCACGTGGTCAGTCACGTGATAGGAAGAGAACCAGGCGCAGTATATTATTGTACCATGCACGGTACCTATCAAAAAATAGATTCCTTACTTCAAAAAACATTTCGTTACCGAACAAAAAGCTTAAAACTATAAAATTCTCACTGCATTCAGAAGAATAAGAGATCAAAAGACCTCCAAATCACCTTTTACCATATAAAATTAAAGAACTCAAAATAAATAAGTTATAAATGACATATCGATTGTCCGATAAAAATCATCGATTATGTTTATTTCTGACCCGGACCCTCTGTCTCACTCTTACATGTTAGAACTTCAATTCTCCGTCTCTATCTAAGAAATTTTATTAGAACGTTTGCTCCCGAGGCAATGGAGATATAATTTATTTAAAAATTCGTTAATTACAGCAATTAGAAGCGGCTGTACGGATGTTTTCTAAGTTTATTACGTGTTTGTGAATATTTATCAATATTTTATCTGTTTACGTGCTTATAATGTTTTAGGATCGTTTTAGGGTTCCTTGTGTATTAGAATGAAATGTTAAAACCTTTTTTTTACTTATATTTATATATATAATTGAATCAGGCCTTACGTTACGGAAATTCATGACCAATAGATGGTAACAAAACTTCCGCCTTAGTAGACAAAGTTATATCACGGTATGCAATACAACCTGACCACCAAATATAGTTTGAAAAGATTATTCTGTACCCACATATGCTACGATCCTGATAAACATATCTTGCTTCATAAAACAATGATCTTTTATAGTGTCAATTTTTAAAATTTCGATTTGAATCAGGCAAGCATTTGGATTATTTTATCCAAAGGTTGTTTGGAAGAAAAAGCTTGTAGTGATAAAACCGCCATTTGTTCATATTATTCTGATTTTTTTATAATTATTTCTTGGCCTGCAAATAAAGCGTAGGTATTTATGTTATTTTATTATTAGTTCTTGTTAAATTAATGTAAGGACTTATTTCATTTAGATTTTACTTAAGGTGGTTTCAGTCCATACAAACGTTTGACGCACAATACGCGTAGACGGAATTATTAAAACTAATATTTTATATATGGAAAAATATATTAGAAAATCTAGATGTCGCGTATTAAATAAATCGCGTAATACATGATTGATTGATTGATTGATTGATTAAATAACATTTGCAATTTATAATATAATTACCAAGATATAAAGCTTTGAAAATTTTGTATGAAAAATTTCAAAGCTTTATATCTTCGCAACTATAATATAAATTGCAAATGTAATTTGATACGCGACAACTAGATTTTCTAAACTATTTTTCCATATAAAGTTACTTATATTAATACCGTCTACGCGTATTGTGCGTCAAAGTTTTGTATAAAATTGTCCCCTCTGCAACCACCTTAAAAAAGAATTGTACAGAAAGAACACAAACAATATTTCAATCTCGCACTTAACATAAAATAGTCCTATAAATAAGTATGTTCTAATTCGGTAGACTGACGAGATTGCTCCGAATGTTTTAATCGATTAATTATTCGATTACGTTGTTGTACGTTTAATTAGATTTCGATTGGAAACTATCTCTTTATATTTACTGCTCAATTTCATTCATTATATGGATTTATGTATAATAAAAATACAGTTATTGGTGAGTAAGCCGGCTGCTTTATAGTTGTAAATTGTTCTTTGCTAAAAACTGGTAGTTGAACGGTAATAGATGCCGTAAACCATTTTTGGGAAGTAAGTTGTTATTGTAATTGGTTAGATTTTCTCAATGAGTTTTCTAATGGACGGCAGTATAAATAAAGATCAGCAGATGGAGCGTTGGTAAATTTGGAAAAAAAAACTGTCAATTTTGTAACGTTTGTGTGATTACTGATTGATGTCGAAAATTATGCTGTCAGATCGAAAGTGTTTAGGTTTTTTCTCTATTCCCTAATACTAGAGCTAAGAGCAAGGATCTCCTTTATTCTAAAGGCATCCCTGCCCTGTGTTGCTCTTGCAATGGCAAGAATGTCCACTTTTTTTGACGTTTGTGTTTGAGTGTGTGGTGTCAAGTAGTATGGACAAAAGAGACCAAAGAAGACCAAAGTGACATTTGCCTTCATGTTTACGGTTACTTTTCACACGCACTAGCACAAAAGTGAAAAGTGGACAGCCGCATAAACAAAGATCTATAGTTCCGTCTCCTTCTACTATTAAAGGTACGTCATAAGACAAAAGAGACTAATTACAATCGTAAATTGATGCGGTCTCTATGCTTTAAAATAAAAGAGATCCTTGCTCTTAGGGTTAGGTACAATGTGAAAGACGTAAAATATGTTGACTTGATCTTCGTAAAGTACAAGAGACAAAATTTTTCGTTTTTATTGGTAATTAGCAGTTTATCTACTGCCAACACCAGAAAATGATAATTTTATTCAGTAAACAAACAATACACATTATACAACCAACCTTTCTAACCGACTTCAAAAAAGGAGAAGTTCTTTAACCTTCCAATGAGCGTTTTTCTTTTAGTTTTCTAGTGGATCGATAGATGGCGTTACGGTCTGTGCGAATAAATGTCAACATTTCAAAAAGTGTTTGTTTAAAATAATGAAGAGGGAGAAGATGATCAAAAAGATGCCAACGCATCTTTTGATTGAATATTTCATTATTTACGAATCAATTTAAAGGAAAATATGAAACTGTTTACGTCTTCCAGGGTTGTATGGGCTCGATCCCTTGGCCTTTAAAAAAAAGTCAGGCACAGTCTTGACATGATTTTGACAGGATCTCGCCTACGTCTCTATTTTAAAAAAGAAAAGAAAAACGCTCATTGATAGGATTTTTTGTGAAATTAATGTCTACAGATTTTTATTTTTAATGCTCTTGTATAACGCCACATTATAACTTTAGAAGCCAAATATGGTAAAACAAATTAGTGCTGTCTTTTAGTAAGAAACATAAGATGAAAATAATATGTAATAGCTTTCTTCCTTTGGAGTAAAATTCATAAAACTAAAATTGCTGCCATCATGAAGGTCTTTCATTTATGATATCGATAACAGTTTCTTCTAATCTTTATTTCTTGATTTATTACCTTCCTATATTCTTAGTTTGGCAATTGAATCTACCTTCCGCATACCTCATCATTCTCTTGCCCATTTCCCATTATTTGGGGTCTGCGCAATATTTCATCCTCTTCCATTCATCTCTCTTAGCCGTCATTTCAGCACTCACTCCTTTCATACACACATATCATCCTTCACACAATCCACAGCCATCCACATTCATACTTAACACTCGTCTCGTAACATGACACTCGTCTCTCCGCATTACATGCCCATACAACGATAATCTATCCCTGAATTTTTTCCGTAATAGGTCCTACTTTCAAAATTCCTTCCACATAGGTAATCCGCATTAATAACGTAAATTACTAATTTTAAATTATCGTGTCTCATATATCTAGAACATTAGGTACAGCTTGGCAGAAAGAGTGGATAAAATGAGGGCGCCACTTTCTTTGCAAAAACGTTAATATCACGCTTAACCGGGCAAGACCATCCAAACTTTTGAACTAAAATAATTCTTTCCATCTGTCACCAAGACAAAATCTTTTTTTTTTTGCCAAGCAGTAATAGAAGCCGTAAACGTAATAAAAACTGGTCAAGTGCGAGTTGGACTCGTGCACCGAGGGTTCCGTACTACCACCGTACCGTGTTTAGCGCGAGCCCGATTCTCACTTGGCAGATTGGCACCCTTTGGGTACGGAGCCATAAAAAAGACAATTGAAGAAGACTATTATAAATAAGTAACCTACATTATTGTACATAAAAAAAAAAATAAAAAAAAAAAAAAAAAAAAAAAAAAAAAAAAGTAAAAAAGTACATAAAGTATATTTTAGATTTTTACATAGCAGTCATGTTAGCGTTCATCAAATCACAAATAAACTAGCTCGGCCAATCAATAAAGGGCCTTATCAACAAATCAAAACATACATTTCCACTACATGGTATCGAACGTTCGGATGACTGCGTACATGTGCTGTTCGCATCAAGAACGCTCTTTTGTTAATTAACTTAGGGCCCGACTTGCATATCCTCTCAGTGATAGCATAGAGAAATGAGTGGAGTCGATGTTGATATAAATTTTAGTAAAAAAAACTGAAGCCTAAATAAAAAAGTATCGTGTTAGGTGATAGGGGTGAGTTTATTTATGAATATATTTCAAATTAACTAACAAATGTTCACGACTATATTCGGGGCTGTCTCTAATCTAAGTATATTTTTTAAAGATGTAGTTTTTTTCCGAATGCTAACAATACAATAATCCCTATAGACACATTTTTATTGAACTATTAAAACATTTTATAACTATCATAAAATAGTTCTAGGTGTCACGTTGCAGTTTCCGACGCGAGCACTTGTCTCGCGTTTTTGTTCTTGATCAAAAAAACTCTCTGAGATTGGGATAGAATACAGTATAAACTTACTTGACACTGGCAGAAATGCAGTGCTAACGCACAAGCAAGAACATCCATCTAAACTATTATAAAACTGTAACAGAAATGTGTCTGTACATTGAAGATATTTACAAAAAAAAAATTAAGACATGGTTTTTACCTGTCCCTGATTCCAAATCACCAATTTTTGGATTTTTTGTCTGTCTGTTTGTTTGTTTGTTTGGGTGTTTGTTTGTTCGAGTATCACGCAAAAACTACTGAACCGATTTTGATGAAACTTTTTTTATTTGATAGCTTATCATCCGACTTAAAATCTGGTATATAATTTATGCGGACGAAGTCGCGGGTAAAAGCTCGTTAATTATAATTAAAGAATGAGCACCAATTCGGGTGCTTCATCTTCGTAATTGGTGTATATTGGTATTCAGAATGCATTCAATGCAACTCTTCTGTCACTGCTGTTAACACTTCAAATCTCCAACATTACCTACACATTCATACAACGACTATGTAGATAATAATACTAACTAATAAACTAGACACAACAACAATACATTTTATACACTAACACGAAAAAAAAAACATCACACCTCCACGGATTTAATGTGCGTATAATTTCTTTGTGGCACCGCGCAGAATGTGAGCAGACGTCATAAAATATGCATTTCTTCTTGTGCGTGTACGCAGAGGCACACATACGCGAGCTCACACACACTAGGGTGTATTCTACAGTGTTGTAACGTAAAGGGCATCGCACACTAACGCGCGATCACAATAACTCAATCGCACTACACGCTCAGGGCTTTTGCATATTCATTTGAGTATTGCAGTTTGTATCTTTGTATAAAATTATAATGCATTATGTGACCCCAATGCATCGTGGTCGTTTTTAAGTTATAAAAGGTAAAAGGTACTTGGTATTGTTAGTCTTTTTATGGTTCTATAGTTAGGTCTAAGACATATCTTAACCTTTTTGAGCATTTAAACAACTCACATTTCCAGACTTGTATTACGACAACTAGACAACGATAAATACTTATACCGATACAGACACCCATTTTGGGGTTCGATCCCGTGACCCTTGGTTCAGCAAGCAGGTTCACTATCAAGAGAACTATCGGGCCGTCCAATATAGTCCAGCTGATTTTTTATTTGCTCCGATCGGTTTGCTCCCATAGTAAACGTTGTTCGGTTTGATGGGTAGACTCTTAGTTTAAAAGGATGCTAATGATATCAATTTCACCCTGTATAATGAGATTTTTGAAAATTTCTTCTTAGTTCCGTAAGTATACAGCCTACCCGAGGAAGTAGTCTAAGATATTCTAAATATACACAAACGACATGGACATGGAAATAAGGAAAGACGAAATTATGGCTAAAATTAAAGCTCTTGACCGAAATAAAGGTGCTGGGCCCGACGGCATACCTCCATCTTTTGTTGCTGCCTGCTCCGTAGAACTCTGTACGCCCTTACATATCTTGTTTAACAAATCTCTTCAGTCTGGTGTATTTCCCACTTATTGGAAGACCGCACACATAATTCCTATACACAAATCTGGTGACAAATCCCGTTGTGAAAACTACAGACCAATTAGTATTTTATCATGTGTTGCTAAACTATTTGAATCTCTGGTTTACAATTACATTTATAACCAGGTTAAGCCATCGTTGTCAGAACGTCAACATGGTTTTGTCAGAAACAGATCCACCGTGAGTAACTTACTTGAGTACAAACACTTTCTTTGCAATGCTTTTGCTAGGCGCGGCCAGGTAGATTCAATATACACTGACTTTTCTAAAGCGTTTGATAAGGTTAACCACACAATACTTTGCAGTAAGATCTCAGCCCATGGTATACGCGGTAATCTTTTCCGTTGGATCTGTTCGTACCTGAACAACAGGAGCCAGCTTGTGACCGTACGTGGCTTTATATCATCCTCTGTGTCTATCACCTCGGGTGTACCCCAGGGATCACACCTCGGACCCTTGCTCTTTGTGATCTTTATTAATGACCTGATTGACCGTCTGACTTGTCCCTGCCTACTCTATGCAGATGACCTTAAGGTATTCGCTGAGGTCGATAAAGTCGGTGACTGTATCGCACTTCAGCGGGACCTGGATGTGATCTCGCATTGGTGCACTGAGAATAGGATGTCCCTCAACGTCGGTAAATGTTTCGTCATCTCGTTTACTCAGAAGCACCACAAAGTAATTTTCGATTACAGTCTTTCGGGTCAGAATCTGGAGCGAAAGGTCGTAGCTAAGGACCTTGGTGTCTTGTTTGATGAGAAACTCTCCTTTCGCCCGCATTATGAGCACACTGTTAAAAGGGCCATGAGATTGCTCGGCTTCATAACGAGATCTACCAAGGGCTTTAAGAATCCGTACAGTTTTCTTTATCTTTACTATGCCCTTGTAAGAAGCATACTTGAATATGCATGCCCTGTCTGGTCTCCTTATTACTCGATTCATGTGGAGAACATCGAGAGAGTCCAAAAAAAGTGTCTCAGGATCCTTTCTTTTCGACAAAATATGGGTCGGAAATTGGTGGGCTATCCACAGAGGTGCTTTAAGTACAAAATTTCGACACTTGAAAGTAGACGGAAACAGCACGACCTTGTTTACCTACATAAGATACTGCATTCTTGCATTGATTCTCCGACTCTGCTTTCATTGTTAAACATCAACACCTCGTTTTACAATCCCATTTCTAGAATGTGTCGTCTTTACAATGACCTCAGCTCCGAACATATAGAACTCGACATTTTTGACAAGAGTCTTGCAAGATTTGAAAGATGCATCATTGCTGTTCTCAACCCACCACAAGTTATCAGTTAATTTTTGCATTTATAAATTTATTTATTTTAACAATTACTAACAACATAGTTTAATAGTTTTTTGTAATTCAAATTAATGTAATTATATCGCTTAATTTACTTTGTTAATGTAAATTATTGATTTCAATTTTATTTTTAATAATTACCTATTTTGGCTTAATAATATTTTCATTTTTTGATTGGAGCAAAATGCAATGCTTATTGAAATTTGGGTGCCTACTGTATACTTGTATGTATTTGTTTCATTTCTATGTTTAAAGAATTATTAGGATTTTAAGTTATGTAACAAACTCACTCCGCCATGTTTTAAAGATAGTGATGCTGTGTACATGTGTAATTGGATTACAATCTAGTTCTAAATATCTTATTGCAATGTAAATGGTTTCATCTCGACTGTAATCTGTACGTGTACCTATACAATAAAATAAAAATAAAAAGACAACAATTTTTTTTTTAAATACCGTCACAATTTTTTTTTTTTAACTACAATCCTTAAATGTCTTTTTGGCTCCATATTAAAGATGCCATTGATTTTAACTTAATATTTTAACCTTTCCAACTATCTACTAATCCCGTACAAATCAAACAGACAGACAGACATACCTTCACTAATGACTCGACTATTGTCAATGAATTCGCTCGTACAGACGTAGACCCACCTCTTGCATGTTATAAGCAGAATCGTAAGCACTTATTATGCTGATTTTATATTTTGTACGTGTACTATTTGATTTGTAGATTGTGAATTTTGATTCTTGTGTAAGAATTGTTTTAAGTTTCTAAGAATTTTGTATACTTTAGCATAGCATATGCTCACGACTATATTCCCCGAGGGGGTAGTCAGAGATATTCTGAAACTTCAGAACATCCACGTTTCACTAAGTACCGTGACTCTGTCCAGTGTGACGGGGAGTGAGCCCGTCGCCACTTGTAATGGACAGTGGATACAATAATACAAGCCTCGAAATTGAAGCATGCAGGTTTCCTCACGATGTTTTCCTTCACCGAAAAGCCAGTGGTGTTACAAATCGTACATAACTTCCGAAAAACTCATTGGCACGAGTTGGCCTGGACGTGGATAGAACCATCGCCTCCTGCACGGCAGGCAAGGTTACTCGCCACTGGACCACCACGGCTTTTTATTGATATACTTTAATATTGATGAAAAAACAATTCTTCAATATGCTAAAAGTGATGAACCTGAACGTTGCTACGAAAAATTATTAGTTACTGTAGCAAAGCTTTTAACCACCCCGAAAGGGATTATGGTCGTGAGTATGTGCGATATTATGGATTTAGTATATTTTTAATGAAAGGCGTATCGTCACAAACGTCTTACCATCGTGAATCCATATTATAGCTGTAGGAAAGTTTTTAACGACTCCGTTTTGAGATATATACAGGGTGAAATTGATATCATTGGCATCCTTTTAAACCAAGAGTCTACCCATCAAACTGAACAACTTTTAGTATGGGAACAAACCGATCGGAGCAACTAAAAAATCTGCTGTTCCATACTAAACTGCAATGTCTACGTGACTCAAATATATGCAACAGCAGATTTTTTTTTTGCCCCGATCGGTTTGCTCCCATATTAAAAGTTGTTCAGTTTGATGGGTAGACTCTTAGTTTAAAAGGATGCCAATGATATCAATTTCACCCTATACCTTATGTCTTGAAAAATTCGTAGTGCAGGACCCTTATATTATCCTATGTAGAATATGTAAGTATCCGAAAGTTTCATGTTTTAGCATTAGTGGTTTAAGCTATCCGTTTTCAGTCAGTCAGTCGGGAAACGTTTTTTTATATTTTATGTACGTATTTGGAAAAACATGCGAAAAGCTGTAAATAAAAAATAAAAAAATTCTGTTCTGATCCTAACCTTATTAGTAAGAAAAATTATCGTATAATGAGACAGAAATTAAAACATTTCATGATACATTTGAGTTTTTTATAAACCCCATAAATTTTAGAGAAACACAATCGAGAGGAAACATTACACGATATCACCTGCTTACTATAAAATAAAATCGATTGTCGATACGAACAAAAAGTATCGATTATCGTAGTATTTAATCCACATAATCGATTCGCTCGTCGATCCGATCGTAGTGACCGTTTATCCATCATTGTGCGATGCCCTTTATTTCTTTTTTCTTTTACTTGGGATGTTCAAGTAGTAATTATTATGAAAGTTTGCTTAATTAATTGTTGGTTAACATTGTTTCTTTATGATTAAGTTTACATGGAGTTTCGTGAAATTGATTACAAATTACAGTCATTGTGTTGAATTTTCAATAAACGATTTTCTTTAAAAAATATCTTCTTATGCCCAACACGTTCTTCAAAATTGTCTACTGATGTGGTAAGAATGCAACGCCATCTCTTTTCTTAAATTTGCTTTTCCTCGATAACACTGATAGATCACGGATACAAACTACTTGAACTTGACATTGGCGGAAATGCAGATTGAAAAACTAAAGTCTTGGTTTCGTCGACATTTAAAAACAGAAGACATGGCCTAAATCTACAATGACTCAGAAAAAATTAACATTTGACCAGGCTGTATGGGTTCGTTCCCCTTGCCTTTCCCTATGGAAGAATATATAAAAAATATTTTTATTTTATTTATTTTCTTTATTGATTTCCCAACAGTTGTTACACTAATACAAACACAACAATATAATATATCTCCAGAACCATTTAAACTAAATGTACAACTAATTATAGGGAAATACAGCATGCACTGAAACAAACAGATTAACAAGTTTACTTAGACTAATGCTACATTTACTTACTATTAATTAAATTACGTACACAGTATAACTGTTCCGATCGCGAAAGTCTTTATGAGAGCTTATTCGTCCCAATCAAGATATACTAATAAATAATAATACTTACTTAAATTAAATCGAAATCTTTCCTAAACTGTCAGCAAGGCAACAACTTATAGCTATGTAAAACGGGAGAGGGAAACGATTTAGTATCAAAACAATTCAAGTAGCACACGAAGTCACGAAGATTACTTACTTACTACAAAAACGCATTTCTGCGAAACATGGCCAACGAGTCGAAAAAAACATCAATAAAAAATATATCACAAGCAAAACGCCATTGATTTATAAATTAAAAAAATACGATTATCATTGCTTGCTATTGTAGACAAAAATGATGTTACCATAAGGTTCAATTTTAAAAAATTTAAGGTGACAATACCTATGCTACCTTCCTGATGTAAGTTTTCATGATCAGGATGGAATGAGTTGTCAAATAGACAGAACTAAGGCAAAACGATCCTAACTTCTTAGAATTCTCATACTTAACGATTCATTAGAATTTCTAAGTCAAATTCTAAACTCTTTTCTCTAAAAAGCCAATCAATCAAAACGCTTTATCTACATCCTAACATCTAGAAACTAAATCGAAACGTAAAAAACAGCCAAGTATCATTCCGAACAAAACTCTAATTGACTACCAACCGTCTAAAAACGAACAAAACTGAAACCATCAAGTGAGGCAGCGTAAACAGAACAAAAACCAAACAAGATCATGCGGAATCATTTACTCCAATCACCGCGCAAGCGCACGAGAGGCGGAGATCGACGAACAAAGACGGAGAGTTACAGATGGGTACCTATTTTGTATGGCGATGGACATTGGTGATAGAAATTCAAATTCAAAAAAATTCAAAATAATTTTATTTCAGACAAAGTCCATAGATTGTTAGTATACATAAACTTAAAAACTATATTAGTACAGTATTATCAACTTGTGGTCCTATACCTACATAGCCTATTTTCTGATAGAGGGGGCAGCGGAGAGGTGTAGTTTCGTCCAGTGCCTCCAGATGGGACAGTGTGGCCGGTTTGAAATGGTGTTCAGGAGACTGTTGGCGCTACTTTGGACGCGACGCATCAGGGAGGCGACTCTACTGCGTATTATGGCGTGAAAGGAAGTCACACTTGCCGCCGCGAACATCCCTGACGCGCTGCAAAACCTCGGAAGCCCCATCAGCATCCTGAACCCATTATTATACTGGATACGCAGAGCATTGTAGGCTCCCTGCGTATAGCTGACCCACAGGCTGCACGTGTACATCGACTGGCAAAAAGCTCTGAAAAGTGTACGCTTTACCTCCTCAGTGCATCGTGCAAACCTGCGTGCCAACATATTACAGCGCACCGTCAACGCCCTGCGCTCCCGCTCCATGTCAGAGTTGTCCTTAAGGTCATCGGTGACCCAGTGTCCCAAATACTTGAACTCGTTCACCTTTACAAGTGGCGAGCCAGCAAGAGTGATGCCAGGGATGTTATAGCATTTATTTCCTGCTTTGAAAGCAAGCAGTACACTCTTGCTTGCATTGTATTTGAGACCATGAGTCACCGCATACTCCTCGCAGACCCTTAAGAGCCTACGGAGGGCATTGATTGTCGGGCTTAGCAGCACCATGTCATCGGCATAGCTCATATTGTTCATAGATGTTCCGTCAATAGAGCAGCCCACCTTGGTGCTGCTAAGCTCCACAATCAGCTTGTTCATGTACAGGTTGAAAAGACGGGGCGAGCTCAACCCTCCCTGCCTCACCCCGCACTCCAACCTGTACACATCCGAGAGTGATCCAGCCCATTTTACATAATTGCACTGCTTGCTGTACCAATATTTCAAGATCCCTATCAGTTCCTTCGGGAGCGTCGTATCCTCTGAAAGCTTGTTCCACAGTATGTCATAAGACACTAGGTCGAACGCCTTAGACAGGTCCAGGAAACACGCAAAGACCGGGGTTTTTCTATCCGTATAATACTGGACTGTATGTTTGAGACACAGGATAGCTGACTCTGTAGATAGAGCCGGCCTAAATCCAAACTGGGCGTCATGAAGCTCTACATGTTCTTCCATCCGTCTGTCTATCACACAGTCCAGTACCTTAGCGATCACCGTGGCTAGCGATATTGGTCTGTAGTTGTTCCTGTCTGAGGCGTCCCCCGTCCTATTTTTAACAATGGGAACTACTATGGTTTTCATTAGATTGTCCGGCAGATATGAATGGCCTACGCAAAGAGAAAAGAACATGGCAAGTACTCTCGGTAGGTGTACACCCGCATGTTGCAAATGCTCAATGCTTAAGTGGTCATGTCCCGGAGACTTTCCCCGAGTCATTCCCTTTACTATTTGAGCCACTTCCTTTGCTGAAAACCTGACATGCGGGTCCCCACCAGTTGCCATGTTCTCTCCTCCCTCCGACGCCGCCCCCAAGGGAGACTGGATCCCGAAATGATCTTTGAATAAGTTGGCCACCTGACCTGGATCACTCACGCCCTCCACACTCACTGGAAGACTCGACCTGGGATCCAACTTTTTCACATTTTTCCAAAATTTTCCAAACTTTTTACTTTTGTGGTTGGTGGCAAGGATGTCCATTTTTATTTGGGTTTCATGATCTTGGCACCATTTCAATTTAGCTTTAAATGTTTTTCTGGTTTCACACATCTGGTCATAAAATACTCCCCGTGCCTGTTTACCGTGTAGGTCCCAGTTTTGGAACGCAAGTCGAGCCTCCTCATGAGCCTGCTTTACATGTCTGTTCCATCCCGCTACATGTTTATTTTTACGCTTACATCTACCAGCAAAACTACACACCGCCGCCTCTATCAGTATATTTGTCACAGTTTCATACATATTGTCCAAGATTTTTCTATGCTCTATCTTAGTACATATTTTACCACCACACTCGGTGAACTCTACAGGAAAGTCTACATCTCTTAATCTGCTATTACAAAATTTATTATAGTTTTCAATTTGTTCACAAGTACGTTCCCCCCATTTAATCTTATTACAAACATCTTTCTGCAATACAGTTTTCGGTCTTATAATATTAAGGTTACAGTGGATTTCCATTGGAAAGTGGTCGGACCAGTAGGTATTGTATTGCACTCTAACATCTAAAACAGACAAACCTGCCGCGCCTGTAACTACACAATGGTCCAACCATCTCTTAGTCCCGTGAACATCACTGATGTAGGTATAAGCGTCTGATCCCAACATACTAAGGTCTGCACAAGTCCATTCTTCTTGCTCACAGAATTCTACCAATTCATTTCCGAATAGCGTCCCGGGGTGGGCGTTAAAATCACCTAACATAAACACAGATTCTACAGAGTAGCTCTCTATAATAGCGCTTATTTCTCCCAGGCATTCTGAAAATTCATTTAAATTGTCTATAGAGTCTGTTGGCATGTAGATTGAGAAGACTAGAAATTGGCGATCAGTTAAACACACTTTTATTGCGGAGATACGCACACTCTTACACGGAACCACTGAGACCTCACTGAACACACTTTTACGCCACATCAGCGCAACGCCTCCGTACGGTCGGCCTCTCAGCAGGCCAGCAGCCGTGTCCACCGCCGACGTGCCCGTCGCGCCGAAGTCCGGGTCAATGGTGTCCAGATAGGGAAGATCATGGGGCAGCAGCCATGTCTCCTGCAGAGCCACGATGTCAGCTGTACTACACAAAGCCCGGATGCACTCCACCGAGCGTGTTACACTTTTACAATTGAAACTCGTAAACACGGTTTTAGGCTTCGTACACGTTGTATTATCCATTTAAGTTCCGAAATTGCTTTTTCTCAACAGACACCTCTCCTTTATTGTACTTAGGATTGTGTCTATAGTCAATGAAACGGCGAAAGGTTACGCCTTCAGGCCATAGGCAGTCTTGCAAAAACAAGTTAAGTTTTCTCTGAGGAACAAACAATTTAAAAGCATTGTAGTCCCGTTTTACCTTCATGTTAATTCTATGTAAAGCCACTTGGACTTGTGTCTTACTTTCAATATACTCGATAATGTCACTCTCAGATGTTTCTTTACTGACATTATTTATGAAAATTGGAATTTTCACTTCAGCAGCTCTGAAATTACTTTGCCCGTTGTTCTCCGCCTTCCCTCGCGTACCAACAAAACGATTCCTAGTTTTTCTTCTTTGCGCCAAGATCCACTTGTCATCCGGAGTGTTTTGTTTCCACTCGCCTCCTTCCACTACTTTAGCAAAAGGACTCTTAACGCCCTCTAACAGTGTGGAGATTGCATTACCATGCAATCCATCTAACCCGTCGGACCGCACATCTCCCTTACTTAGCGAGTTCTGACGTTCATCTGTAGGTGGCGTAGTTACCGTCTTCTCACCTAAAACGATAGATGGCGCTGTCGGTAAATCGGCAACGGTTGAAGATCTCCGCAATATTATTATTGACGCCGGACTTTGCAGTTTCAAATGGTGGTCTGTAGATGTCGCCTTGTCATTGTCAGGCCTCTCAGGCTGTAACGAAGCATTTTTAGGTACATATCGGTGTGAGCATGTTGGTGACAAGGGTGATTCGTTCTCTGAAGCCTCGTTCTCTGAACCAGCAGTCTCAGATTTGTATGAATGCGGAGACGCTACCAGAGACGGCTGTTTGTTGTCAATGTGCGGTAGTCCGATCGGACCGCTGTCATTGACGAAGCTACCCTCCAAAAAGCTACCATTACCTCCTCCTCCCCTCTTTCGGTTTATGTTAAAATTATTTATCAGGGATGCGTGTTTTAAATTAAATACCTCGTTTTTGAGAATGTTGAAATCTTCCAATGGTACGAAATCTTCTTTAATTTCTCTGATGTTTTGTTGTAAGACATTTACTTCCCTAAGCAGTCTAGTGGCATCTATGTGATCCCAGGTTACAGGCGGCAGCTTGTGCAGGTCCCGGGCCACAAAAATTGGCACAAATTCAGGATCAACTTCTTTCAGACAAGTAATAACATCATGCATATTACGTACGTTTTTGCCGGGTCCTTTTCGGTTTAACTTGTTTCTAACGTTCGTAGACAATGACTCGAATAGCAGACATTTCGCTTTCTCAATATCCACTTCCGAGAAAGACGATATACACAATCGCACAATATCTTCTTCGTTCATCACATCTGCTTTATTTTGCACAAACGCAAGTAGCTCACATACAACAATATTACAGCTTGAACATTTAACAAAATTTGCCGCCATTGCTAATTTTATTGTCACGGCGCGACGTTAGCGCATCTCGAGCACACTCAATACCAACGTCCGACCTCTTTCGCAAGCGCGGAGTGAATTGAAATGAAGGTGACGATAGAAATTGCGATCGGACGAAAACGGTCGAGAAAATCTGTTAAAACTACATTGCGGTAATATGTAAACTTCACTGAAAAGGTCGACTAGATAAAGTAACGTATCTCGAACTGTATCCCAAAATGTTTCTGAGCGTGGATAAAATCTTTGACTAAAGTTTTAGATGCCATGATTCAAATTATATATTTTCTTAATCTAAGCTAGAAAATAGTGAAAATTGTAGTAATGGAAATGTAAAATTTAAGTATTCGTTGTTAAAGTCGTAATTATGCTAAAATTAATAATTTAGGTTACATTTAAAGAAATGTTGGATTTGCAAATACTCCACCGACAAGAGCGCAGCTCTTAAATAAGATGCTGATAAAGAAATATTATAAGACGAAACAAATTTTATTTAAAGAACGACATGGAACAAAAGCCGTTGGAAAAATAATGTCAAACTCCTCTATTTTTTAATATAACGATTTCCATTGACACAACCAATCTCTATCGTCATGATTGCTATTAAAACACATAATACCAACCCATCGCTACACATCTAGATCCCTTATCGATCGATGGATCATTTGATCTACGCATATGTACGTTCATAATTACTTGCTCTCTTTCATCCGCCCGAACTCCCAACTAACTTTACGACATGCGCTCGCGCAGTGTAAATGTCTCAAATCATATTCGCTAGTAATTAATGGACATTATTAACTTTAATGATTGGTATTATTAAGTGTATTGTTGGGAATAATTAATGTTTAATTGGTGGTAGTACATTTTTAATTGGTTAAATTAACAGTTCGTTTACTTTTACGAAATATGTGAAGAGGGGCGTAATTTTAACGGAAAATGGTTTTTTGAAATGGTTTTTGTACGGCTTTTAACAGTTCATACCTACTATCAAAATAACAATGTTCAATTATGAATAAGTAGTATGCTGTATATACAGGGTGTAAATTAAAATGCGTTATATGCATTAGTATGCGTTGCGTGGTATATCAGACCATCAAACTGAACAAATACCATAAGACCAACACTGAAATCATGAAAAAATCTGCTATAGGTACTATACATTTGGTTTACATATTTGAATTATGACAATATAAGTAGAAGATAAGTACCTCGATAACTATATTGGCTTTAATAAGGTTTTATCGACGAACAAACAAGCAGGCTAGATTCAGCTAGGTACTGAACAAAAGACAATGCGGGTTTTGTATGTAAGGTTGGCGCCTTATTTTTCGCCGTTGTTTTTGGCGCGGCCAGCAACCAAACTTGAATATTTTATTTCAGAATAAACTAACAAACAAAACTTATTAACATGTATATCCCTAAATTCAGTCTGGACGGAGATATAAAGGCTTGAAGTTAACAATATTATCATTACGAGCACTTCAAGCCTTTATATCTCAGTTTGGACTGAGTTCCGAGACATTTGTAATAACAAGTTTTGTTTTTAACTTTATTCTGAACTATAATATTCAAGTTTGATTGATAGCCGCGCTAAAAAAAGAAAAATGCGCCATTTTTAGGCATAGGCTTTTGTAACACCCTTTTATAACAAAGTGTTTTGGCAAATAAATATATTTCTATTTCTAGTTAATGTCTATGAAATAAAAAACTTATTTTTTCGCGATTTTCATGTTGACGTAGTGAAAGTTTTTCAGTTTAATGATCTGAAGCACCCTCTTTAATATATTATGTAGAGCATTTAATTGTACACTGTGTATATATTTTAGCATGAAGACGATATTGCGGCATTTTCCTTTATCATTATAAAGGAAAATGATTAGGATTAGGATGTTCTGATCAAATTAATAAGTATTTCTTATTAATGATCCACAGCCAAACTTTGCTAAATGTTGATTTGCTTCTTAAGGGGCGTCCGCCCGGTTTTGAGTAACTTTGTAACCATTTTATACATTAACTATGGCACTTTTTAAGCAGAAAACAAAACTGAATAATCTACAGGATATGAGAAATGATGTGGTTTTTCTCGAAATCTATTTTAATTAATAAAATTGAAGAAAAACGACTCCAAAGTCACCTCTTTTTTTCCAGTTGTAACCGTTTTACTCTTACATTGTTGATCAGAAGAATATGAAAATTTACAATATTCTTCACAATACAATATAAAAGATGTGGTTTTCTTATTTTTTGAAAATTCATGTGAAATCATACAGGTTTTCAAAGAAAACGGAAAATTCTGACCGGGGCCGCGCAATTGAAGCGGGATGGCTAATTACAAAAGTTTGCTTGTAAGAAAGAGAGCCTTGCAGATGGGAGGAGTAGCCTTAAAAAGATAAATTTAAAATGTTTTTTTTTTTCATGTTGTAAAATATTGTACCTAAATACCAAAATAAAATAGCAAGTCAAACGATTATGCAAAGCGAACAAAAAACCATATTATTTGCGCAAACAAATTCTTAGAAATAAATCACCTCAGAGTATAACAAAAACTCCAAACAAGCAACACAAAGATCCCACGATACTGATGCGAATATAACAATGAAAAATTTATCTAAACAGGAAAACTTTAAAACACATTCCCAATCTCTTACCAACAATAACCTAATCGATATAAAAATAAAAAACTAGGCACGTTCGACCTTATCACGTAAGAATATCTTAAAAACGAAATATCGTAATAAAAAGTACCTACATTCCTGCAACTTTGACGTTTACAGCTCTTAAACTCATTAGCATTTTCGCTTAGTTTCTAACTGTACGAGTTAAAGTTTAAATTTGTTTGTAATTGGGATGTTTAATGTTAATGTTAAGTTGGTCACACATTGACTGTACGGACGAAATATGATTCATCTGGTCTTACAAATCGGGGTACGAGATTCAATTTTAATTCAATTAGACATGCAGAGATGTCCATATAAAGAGTTTGGTATCATTTTGGAATCGTATTCTATCATGTTTGGATTCTTCTGTAATTAGATATTGCTTATACAGGGTGAAATTGATATCATTAGCATCCTTTTAAACTAAGAGTTTACCCATCAAACTGAACAACTTTTACTATGGCAGCAACGGATCGGAGCAAAAAAAAATCTGCTGTTGCATACATTTAAGTCAAGTAGGCATTGCAATTTAGTATGGAGCAGCAGATTTTTAGTTGCTCCGATCGGTTTGCTCCCATAGTAAAAGTTGTTCAGTTCGATGGGTAGACGCTTAGTTTAAAAGGATGCTAATGATACCAATTTCACCCTGTTAATAATGTTTTAAAAATGTATAATGACACGAAGTTTTGGATAAAGTTGGTACACAGAATGCACTCATTCTCATTATCATTACGTGTCATTCCGTCATTGTGTAAAATGCACTAATTTTCAGCAACGCCTCCTTGTTAACAATTTTCATTCTAAATAATAATTTGACCGCAATTTTAATGAATTCAGCTCGCTTACATAATTTTGAACCATTCTTAGAATATCTTTCTTAATTTTGGAAATGACATACAGGGTCCATCTTTATATGCTGACGGTTTTTTAATGGGATGATCAGACCATCAAGCTAAACAGCTTTCTCTACGGGACCAACATTCTTCTTCTTATCGTGTGGGCAGAGCCCTGGTGTCAGAGTTTTTTCAGACCGCCTTAAGGCCTCTAACGTGGTTTTTATGTAACGACTACTACCACCAGAGATAGTAGCCGGGACCAACGGCTTAACGTGCCATCCGAAGCACGAAATCATCTTTCTTTTCAGACAATCAGGTGATTCAGCCTGCAATGTCCTAACCAACTGGGGAAAAACGCACAGTGACATATCACTAGGTGTCCCCCGTGGGAATCGAACTCACGACCTCCGTATCGAGCCCAATGCTCTTAACCATTAGACCACGGAGGCAGTTGGGGGACCAACGGGGAAAACATTGAAATGGCGAAAAAATCCGCTCTTTTATACAAAACTGCAATTCTACTCTACCTAAATGGGACAGCTGATGTTTTTTTGTGGTCCGTTTGGATTTCGTTATTGGTCCCATAAAGAAAGATGTCCAGTTTCATGGTCTGATCATCCTCTTAAGAAACTGTCAGCAGATTATATATATAAGTATAGATAAGTTGTACAGCTTCTTAGCGATAAGACCGCCTTATTTTGTGCCTCTTGTATTTTTTTCTGTATTTTACTGTTTATGTTTTGGTGTAAAATAAAGAATATTTCATTGATTGATTGATTGATCCTGTATAGAAGATGAACGAAAGCAATGTCAGGCGTCGGTAGGAGGGGAAATGATCAGTGGACAGACCAGCTTCTATGGTGGGATGAAATCTGTAGAGTAGCCGGCAAACCTTGGATGAGACTAGCATGAGACCATAACATTCTAGTTGGCGTGAAAATGAAGACGCTAATACCCAGCAGCGGGGTCTACAGAACTGCTGGTGATGATAATGGAGAATTTTGGAATAGCGACATAAGTTTTAATATTCTCAGTCAGGGCAAAGAAATATCTGCCATGTGGTTCCTTAGAACAGACGACTCCATTTCTTCCCGTAGGTACTGCAGGAGGTGACTAGAGGAAAAGGTTTCTGCTGTAGTGTGTTTATGGGTGGCTGGCCTCCTATCACATAATATCCTGGTACCTTTAAAATGATAGATGTGAGCCTTGCTTATAATAACAATCTTTAATAAAAGTTGGCTTGGTTGGATTTTGATAGTTAAGTTCGTACTTAAAAGGTTACTGTCGTATGTTGATGCCTGAACTAAAATTTATACGGGCAAAGTTTAACTTTACCGTCCTGTGTTTTGTAGACGCACTTAACTTTTTATTGTTAGGGACATATCATTAAATTATTAAAGATAAGACTGGAATATTTTGAATTAATGCAAAAGAAACAAGTCTTCAACTTATTAATAAGCTTAAGAATTCTAAGCAGATACTTATAAGTTGTATGTCAATAACATACATACACCCATTGCCCCGCCTCATTGCCTATACTTATCTTACAAACCAAGTCTCCCCAAACAAGCCATTATAGTTCTTACAACGTCAGTTTAAGTACTATATCAGGGGATTCATTACAGCAAATGAATTGAACACAGCCTTACAAAACGTACCACATTGATCTCTATCCAGAATCATTTGACCTCTACATTCAATAAGCATTCCGAACAGTTTCTTTAACTGCATATCTCAACTTACACTGGTTATACAAACTTATAATCTGCTGTCGTTTAAGTTTAAATTTCTCGTAAAGTCGAAGTGTTAAGGTTGATTTTGTGAAAGTTTATGGAGTGATGAAAGGTTTATGTATGTTGGTATATGAATTAGTGTGTGTAAGTAACCGCATTTACATTTTAGAGATGCTTGGAGAGTAAATGTCAATGGGATGAAAGACGGGCACTGAACTAAATTGATGCAGTTAATTGAGGAGTTTCGATTATCATCCAGCTCTGAATATTATGCCCTGGCTTTGCTTGGAAGAGAAAGTTCTTAGCACAAATCGAGATGTCGTAGCGAAAGAGAAAAGTACTGAAAAGTTTTTGAAAGATCAAAATAAAGATTGAAAAATTTTGGACGGGACACGAACCCGCAACCAAACAACTGCTTTCCAACTAAGCTACCGAGCTTTTACGGGCCATTGCAAAAATTAATTGACATAATACTGTCACTGTGTGATATTGATATCTTCTATTGGTTATCTTTTCTTTTTTTTCTAGCCTGTTTCATCCCACTGCTGGGCAAAGGCCTCCCCTTTAATCTTCCAACCATCTCTATCCTGGGCAAGCTCTGGCCACTTGTCGTCAAAAGCATCCGGGTCGTACTAATTGGTTATCAATCAGAAAATATGAAAAAAAAAAAAAATAATGAAGAAAATGAATGAAATTAATGAATGTATTAGTGATTAAATTGTTGGTTGTCCTTAATAAATAAAATAAAAATAAATAAATAAAATTACGCGCTTAACCTTATCAGGATTTGTATTCTAATATCTGTGTCAGGATTCAGGATTCTATTATGGAATTCGATGTTATATTTATGACACTTAACAAAAGCACTTGAAAAGAGGCCTCGAACTATCCCTTAGTCATCTCGAACTTCTCCTATGAAATGAAGTTGGTAGGTATACCTACCTACTGGAAGTTCCTAATAATCTAATGATGATTGATATTTTAGTTGCAGGTACCTACTTAATGATTTAATATATGAACAAAATTTTGTGAATTTATTGTCGTAGCAAAAAATTTGAGGTATTCAATTAAAAACAACTTTAGCTACTAAATACAAAATAATTGCTAAGTGCAAAGTAAATTTTAATTAACAAAACATATTTCAACTTTTAAATGTCAAAGTTTTTACATCTAAAATCAAGATAATCAACTTTAATTTAAAATCATTCAACTAAATCTACAATGACATTTCACTTCAATTAGTTTCTGAAAAGTACCTCAAAAACTGACATTTTAGCTTCCTCCTAAGCAGTTAATACTTTTGACCTTATGCACATTGTTATAAGAATCAGAACTGTTCAGCTTAATTTACTAGACAAATGTCAATATGGATTATGCATTCAAGGAAGACATGGTATTAAAATTGTCCCACAGAATTTTAGCAACGTGAGAACTTAGTGTCATTTCTATCTCTTTCTCGCCTTACTAGGGTCTATTTGGTCTTTAGATTTTCAATATACCTATCATTAATGTACTTAATATGTCGTTGTCGACTCTATTTCAATGAACTGCGAAAATCGAAAGAAAAAAATTATATCCAGTAACAATTTTTGGATGTCATACTAGGACGTAGTAATTATAGTACTCTGTGGTAGGACGAAAGCATCATATCACCACAGAGTAGGTACTAATCACTAAAGATATTCTCTAAGCTAAAGATAATGAAAGCACAGATACTATATGAAAGAAAGCGGGTCCTTCAATCTACTAGAAAGTGTGTGTTATACAGGGTGTAAGTAACAGCCTAGCAAATACTGAAACGGTAAACTCAGACCATCAAACTGAACAACTTTCACTATGGAGCCTACCTCAGGAAACGCGAAAAAAAAATCTGTTGTCCCATAAATTTTAGTCAGGTTGGTATAGCAGTTTTGTATGGGACAGCTGATTTTTTTCGCGTTTCCTGAGGTAGGCTCCATAGTGAAAGTTGTTTAGTTTGATGGTCTGAGTTCATCGTTTCAGTATTTGTTAAGCTGTCACTTATAATTTTATAACCTGTATAACTCAATTCTCATAGTAAAAGTCCCACCGCGATATACCGAACCTCGATATACCGAAAATCGGAATGCTGAATTAGGTTTCAGAGTATGAAGGGTGTTTCTATGTGTTCAGCTACATCAGAGATCCATTAAGGTGACTTGAAACTACTCTGAAATCAAGTTGTACACTTATTCTCCTCCACCAATCCTGCGCGGTAGAGTATGACCTACTCCCTCTCACCGTTATCATCGAAAGGACGCATTTACCTTTCTTTTACATCTACATTCACTTAGGTACACTGTGCATATTGCAAAAATCGTTGCATTAAATATGCAATCATACCGCTCAAATATATAGGATCCCTCTGGAGGATATGATCAGACCGTGAAACTGAACAACTTTCTCTATTGCACCAACATTGAAATCGCGGAAAAAACAGCTCTTCCATACAAAACTGCAAACCTACTCGAGCCAAATGTATGGGACAGCTGATTTTATTTTTCGCGATTTCGATTATGGTCCCATAGAGAATGTTGTTCAGTTTGATGGTCTGATCATCCCCTTAAAAAAGTGTCAGCATATTAACAAGGACCCTGTATGTATAATAATTAATGTTAGAAAGATATTATACCTTTTAAATCAAACTGAACAACTTTCACTATTTAGCAAACAAAAAAATGGATGTCTATGTTTGGACCACCCTGTATAAGACTATTTAAAATTCTATTAGTCAGTCATAAAATATGTTGCTCATAATTTGTCTAACACAATTCCTAAGAAAGCAGTAGACGACATAATCTTATCGAATTGAAATTTACAACCTGTCACAACACTAACAAGTTTAATAAAATATTTATATTCCATTGAAATCTATCAAATATATAAACAGTAGCTTTATTTTATCTTTATGTTTATCAATAGCTTTCGTCAAAGGATGTCACACCCATGGTTCTACGAATCAAAGAGTTATGAACTTTCGATTAGTGATGTTACGGAGATACGATTTCGTATTCGGATATTTAAAGCAGTCGCATAAAAGCTGCGTAGAATCACTATGCTGAGACTAGGAGCTATACTTGAATGTCACACATCCTAATTCGTATACGAAAGTGACGCCAAATCACCAGTGGCCAAAATGGAAATCATGCATTATTCGTCGCGTGTTTATGCAAATTGTTCGTTGTTTTTCATCGTTCGTGAATTAGGGTGTGTTACTTTCAATAATAGCACTCCTGGTTAGTGTTCTACGCCTAACGCAAATAATAAATCTTAAACATTTTCGAAGTTACTATTAACTTTTGAACATGGCTAAAAATCCACTCACCTAAGTGAAGGTGAAAGGAAAGAGAAATTAAAATGAAGTTCCATACTTCATGAAACCTATGACTTTAATTTTAAATTTTACACATTATTTGAAATAAGTTTACAGAAGTATACTTGCGACAATCTATCCACTATTACATATACATCCAAAACTTAATTACAGATACAATTTCGGATACGGATACCATTCTCCACAACATCCCTTAAACCAAGTATCCATAAGTTCCATTGAATGAGTTCAAAAACCCATTATGTTTTACATTACGACCATCCCATTGTTTTGGATGAATGAGCCGGTACAATATCTTACGAAATTTCCTAAAAAACTTACCTTCGTATTATAAAAGTTTATTATGTTGGACGGGCATTATCTGATGCGGCACATATCCATTGTCTTTCCATCGTCGATTTTGGGTACGTACTTGTAATTTTTTTTGTTTTCACGATGATACAAAATCGTGCGATCAAATTGATGACTATCAGAAAGGCGTTTTACTTTTTTTAAGTCCAAAATTGTCTGCTAAAGATAATTTGAGTTTTCTTACATACTGTGATTGTAACATGTATGACAATTTTAGTTTCATTTACGACCGAACACCGAACGAAGCACACCGAACGAATTACATCGCGTAACATTGTCAAGACCTGGAGTGCGATTTTTGAAACTCATTCGGTGAGTTCAGCCGTCGTAAATATCAAAATAACTACGGAGATACGCATCTTTCTACGTCTGATTTGACTTTCAAAAATCGCACTCCTGAAGTATGATTTTTGAAAGTCAAATCAGAATTAGAAAGATGTATATCTCCAAAGTTATTTTGACATTTACAACTGCTGAACTCAGCGAATGAGATTCAAAAATCGCACTCCAGGTATTTTCATAATTATAATCATCGAGTTTATAGTAACCTTTTCACAGAGAACTTGTACTCTCTAGCAAGTTTAGAATATCCTCTGGTATCTTATTATAATAGCGTAGGCAGTACCCCATGACAGCAGTGTTGATATTGAACTTACTAAACCGAAAATGTCGTCACTTGCAATGCGGAGGTATTCTAAATTGTAGCAAATTCACATTATATTCACATTATTTACATTTAGATTCCAGCTGTGACCAAAATGTGTGGTACATAAGTACGCTTAAACTAAAGTGAATCCAAAAATATTCCTAGCCGACCTGTTTTTAACAAATACCGACAAACCAAACTAGTTATTCCGCTCCAAATATCTTATCTAAATTCTATAAATTAGAGGTAATAAACTATTAACTCAAATCGACGTGAAACATTACAATACACAATTTTTATCTATTTCGCACAATCACCAATAAAATCGTGACTATTAACGCTTATAAACTTAAAAAAAAACTTCCAAGTGCGAGTCGGACTCACGCACGGAGGGTTCCGTATCACCATAGAGTACAAGCAAAAAAAAAATTTTTCTCCGGGATCCTTAGCGCACGCCCGACACACATTTGACTAGTTTTTTTATTTTTTGTTATACCTTAGAATATGCACTATAATTACACCAAGTTTCGCGCGTGTATGTATCGCCGTTTTTACGATAGAGCAAAAACAAAAAAACGTTGAAAAAAACACGTTTCTTGTATGAGAACCCCCTCTAATTTTGTATTTTTTATAATTTGTTAGCAAATGCGCCATACTAACGCATATTCTGTGAAAATTTCAGCCGTCAAACTATTATACTGCCTTTTGTAGTTAGGACAGACGGACAGCGTACCCTTATTAATAGGGTCTCGTTGTCCCCCTTTTGGTACGGAACCCTAAAAACTAGCGATTTCTTTTCTCCATCTCATTTATTAAGCCCGTTCGTACAACCACCTATTATTACAATATCTACTCATGCACGACTTATGTAATACCAAATAATCAGGCCTCAAGTTAACCATTGTACTGCATGCTAATCTACATAAGTATAGGTATTAATACGTCTTTCAAAAACGATTTTGTAAAAAAAAGTCGAAGGTGGGAGATTTCGACACGAGTTGTAACAAATACACAGGTTTAATCTCTCGGAGACGGCACAAAATAATCCGAATTTTCAATACAATGAATACGTATGTGTACGTGTGTATGTATGGTGTAATGGTGTGAACGAAAGTGTTATCGATGCACATAAAGAAGAACGACCACTTCCCATACATTTGTTTACCTGTCAAAAAACTTTTATTTAGTTGAAGTCGTATAATACAATTTTTGAGAGTTACGCGGTTATTATTTAATCTAGAATTAAACACGGGAATAGATTAGAATGTTTGTCGGGCTGGACCAAGTGACAAAAGTGACGATGACAATCGAGTGAGTTCCGATAGTAGTGGTCGGAGTAAACGAACGAGAGTGAGGGTAGACAGATTTGTCTGCTCTTAAAAATCTACCTGCAGTTCCTCAGTCATCCCGTGATCATGGCAGTTGTAACACTGCCGAAATATCGGGAACTCACAAATACCAAAACGCGGTAAGAACCCGTTAAAATGTTTAATTCTAGAAGTCGTATGATACCCAAAAGTTGAAGTATACAGTTAATATTGATATAGGAAAACTATAGGTTGATTCCATTTACATCGGCAATAATTAATTTTAATTTGATAATGAGGAATAAAAGTTATACACGTTAATAGTTGTTAAATTATTTGACAGGTAAAAAGTGGACATTATTCTTTGATCAAATCAAAATGTCGTCAAATATTACTTTACTTTATACTAAAACAGGTAGGTAAGTGGCAAAAAACACGGGCAGAGAGAAGTATAAAATAATTATTAAAATTGCTACTAGCCACAATGCCACAATTTATGAGCCTCAAGTTTGAGTCTTAAGATAAGTTAAATTAGTTTCATTTACGGATGAAAGAGACAGCAATTGTCAAATTAAAAGTAAGTCTCCAAGAACCAAAAATTTATATGAAAACTAAGAAAAAAAGACAAGTCCGTTTTTTTTTTACTAATGGTACAAGAAATATAATATGAAATAAAAATAACTTTAAAGTTATCGCAATACATAATTTAATTACATACTCGAACTTCAAGTATTAACGTCGAGTCCAAATTTAAACCATGACATTTTAAGGTCAACAAACCCACACCAAAAAACTAAGCTTTTTAAAACAATACATCCGCCATCTTTTAAAAAAGTCGCCTAACACTTGCGCACACATCTGTACATAAATGTAGAGTCAACGATCACTCACAATGGAGAGCGATCCAGAATGACTAGGAGAAAACATTGATTAATTACCATAATAATTTATTTGATACTCCAAAACTTGATGGGGAGGGGCCTTCGTTGCGCAACACCAGAGTTCTTACCAGTTCTTTTAACTAAAACACGTTAAGGATAGAGCTTGGGATATTATACGAAGATAGGGTTGAGCATACGGATTTTAAAAATGAACAATTTCTAAATCTAAACTATTATAAAACTGTAACAGAAGTGTGTCGGTACATTAAAGATATTTACAAAAAAAAAATTACGATATGATTTTTAGATGTCCCTGATTCCAAATCACCAATTTTTGGATTTTTTGTCTGTCTGTTTGTTTGTTTGTTTGTTCGTTTGTTTGTTTGTTTGTTTGGGTGTTTGTTTGTTCGAGTATCACGCAACTAACTAAACCGATTTTGATGAAACTTTTTTTGTTTGATAGCTTATCATCTGACTTATAATCTGGTATATAATTTATGCGAACGAAGTCGCGGGTAAAAGCTCGTAATATATAAAATGTATATTAGATGTTTCGTATGATTCTAGTGATGTATATTCAGGACATCCGCGTTCTAAAAAGTATAGTCGTGAGCATTATTGTCAGCTCGAATATACAGGGTTTAAACTTAAATGCGTTATATATCGAACAGGGTGATTCAGACCATCAAACTAAACAACTTTTACTATGGGACCAACTTTGAAATCGCAAAAAAAAAACAGTTGTTTAGGGTTCTTCATAATAGGCTGACGATATATTAAGGGGATGATGAAACCATCAAACTAAACAACATTCTCCATTGAACAAACGTTGAAATCGCGAAAAAAACAACAGCTCCATAGAAAACTGCAATCCTACTCGACCCAAATGTATGAAAGCTGATTTTTTTCCGTGATTTCGATGTTGGTCCTATAGAGAAAGTTGTTCAGTTTAATGGTCTGATCTGATCATTCTCTTAAACAAACCGTCAGCATATTAATTTGGACTCTGTATATCGACAATGTAAGTATGTAATTACACCAAGGAAAAACTCTAGGGTTTAACAATAGTTAAAGGATTCAATTAGACATCAAATTCCCAACATTTGCGTACAATGCCTTTTCTTATACTTTGTCATCCCTAAATAGGAATTTGGCATCGGTAACCCTACCAAAAATGTTTAAATATCGTCGATGAAAACACTACATTGTTCGTTTGAATATGATGCATGGAAGTGATTTGGAAGTTCCAAACAAAAGAATAAGTTTTGACGGAAAAGGAACGGTTGTATCGTTAGTAATGATTGTTTCGATGTGTATTAGCATAACATAGTTTTTTGTTAACGAATTGTGTTTTTTGTTAAAGGTCTACTGTCGGCGTTGAATCATTTGGATCAAGCTCGGAAGAATTCGCTTCAGACTACAGTGGATTACTCTAGATATGTTAAAAGGTTTGTATTTTTAGTTTTATCCTTCTGGGAGTATCAGAGAGTCCCAGTTCTAGAATAGAGACCAGAAACTGGCAGGCGTAGTGTGGGACACTTCGCCGATATGTACCGTCGACCGGAGTAATGTAGCAGGGAGTGACTATGAGGAATACTGAGGCTATCCTTGGCAATACACTATAGTTTTGTAGTGCGTCTTGGGAGAGGCCTATTTTAACAGAGGATGATGACAGGCTGATGATGATGAACCTGCTGAATATAAATATACATTACGAGCATTTACCCGCGACTTCGTCCGCATAAATTATATACCAGATTTTAAGTCAGATCATAAGCTATCAAACAAAAAAAGTTTCATCCAAATCGGTTCAGTAGTTTTTGCGTGATGCTCGATCAAACAAACAAACAAACAGACAGACAAAAAATGCAAAAATTGGTGATTTGGAATTCGGAACACTAATCTTTTTTTTGTAAATATCTTTAATGTACAGACACACTTCTGTTACAGTTTTATAATAGTTTAGATAGGGCTTTATCAGTAAGCCAATGAATTTGAATTTAGTTAGAGTTCTAAACCTCAATAAGTATACTAACGTAGTTATTGGCTATAAAGTGACCTGTAGCTAATGTTTTTTGCTATAGTAGGTACCCGAAATGGTTGCCAATGACATACATAATGCATTTTTTCCACGGGAGCGCTAGCGGGCAGAAACCAGAACTCGCCACACGCTACGATTCTGACATTTCTTTCACCTTATTCACATCATCAGCTGATAAACGTCCGTCTTTCATATCCACATAAATATTATTTTTCATTGAACTACTTTATTTTATTAGGTGTCTATAAGCTATAAAAAAAGCTAGCAGCTAGCTGAATAATGATTTAGTGACTCATATTTTCTACTATTGTTTGCTTCCAAATCTCATCATTGCTCATCTAAAACGCTAGGGGTTTACCCAGAAATTGACCTGGGGCCTTTTTCACACATTACTGAGAACTCTTATGACACTTAACCCCATAACGAACTAGTATTGTTATCCGGTACCCTGAATTGTCATGTTTATGAAATCCGCCCCTGGAGTGCGATTTTTGAATCTCATTTGCTGAAGAAAGATGCATATCTCCACAGTAATTTTGACATTTTCAACTGCTGAACTCAGCGAATGAGATTCAAAAATCACACTCCTGACCATCTTTGGAGTCCCTGTTTACATCAGCTTACAGTACCTGTCCCGTACCATCTCTGACGTTTCCTTATTCTCCATCAGGTACAGCTCGACCCTGGAATGCGGGTCATCGTACTGCAAGGACCTGGGCTACAGGGAACACTTCCACTGCATGGACTGCACCGCCAGGGTGTTCTGCAAGAAAGAGGAGATGATCAGACACTTTAAGGTTGGTTCTTCTTTTTGGTTTTAGAAGATATGAAATAACTAGGTATAATAGGAAGAATGGTTGTGCTGGCCATGTTTGGCTGGCGGGCTGGCGTTCGCAGTTGAATTGAATGTGTATACTTAGAGGATGCTGCTGCCCATCCTCTGGTGGATTCCTTAGTCTTTTACTACACCGACAGGATGAAATGGAACGATGCTATTATTAGCGGGCACCACCGCAGGACCGGTCGTTGTGGCGATTATTGGGGGAGGTCTATTTCTAGCAGTGAACGTCCATCAGAGATGATGACAAAAAGAATCTTGAATAGCAATACAAAATTATACTTGGCTTTCTTGAAATGTACCGTACCTTAGTGGCAGACTAACACCGTTACCATAAGGGCAGGCCCCTGTCAGGAGACGTATAAAAAAGCTGATGATAATGAATAAATCATTGCAGGCTATTCAGAATTACCATCGATAACAGCTATATAAAACTCACTATCCAATAAACATTCTATATAAAACCAATATCCAATAACTTCCTCATCCACAGTGGCACAAGAAGCGTGACGAGTCCCTGGCCCACGGCTTCATGAGGTACTCTCCCCTGGACGACTGTTCCGAGCGCTTCAGCGACTGTCCTCACAACCGCAGTCAGACCCACTATCATTGCATACAGGATGGCTGTGATAAGGTAGGTTTTTAATGGAACACCTATTCATATTCCTTCTACAGATAGTTCAATCTTCGACAAAGAGTACGCGTCTTCGTTGATTGAATGATCTACAAGTATACAAACGCATATTCTTGAGAAGACATCAAAACGTCTACTGAATCATTTCAGGTCTCTAAAATATATTTCCGCTTGGACCAGATCTTGCTTTTTCATTTGCAATGTTTGGTCATTAATAATATAATTCTTTATTGTGCATAGAATTCAGGTACATAAGATGACAGGTTGCGATTTAAAGATCACTCCGAACCCTGTCTTTGCACATCTTTGAATTTCATTACTATACTCCACTGTTTACTGCTAAAAATATTGCAGACAATGCTAATCTAGTTACTTTTCTACTTTTTCTCACCATTAACTTCTCAAGGTCAAAATCATCCTGTCAAGAAAGACTGAACAATGAAGACCAATAGGATCTCAACAGAAAAGAGAAGTAGAAATTGTCTAGTTTTATAACATCTCAATAAAAGCATCGAAAACTAATCTGATCAATCAATTTTCAGGTGTACATATCGACGTCAGACGTGCAGATGCACGCAAATTATCACAGAAAGGACTCAGCGATTCTACAAGAGGGTTTCCAGAGGTTCAGGGCCACTGAGAGCTGTGCTGCTCCTCATTGCATGTTCTCTGGTCAGAGGACCACGCATTTCCACTGCAGGAGACCTGGATGCACTTATACGTTTAAGAATAAGGCTGATATGGGTGAGTTTAGTCTTCAATTTGTTTTGGATAAGACTTTTCTGTGTTATTGAGGTACTTCCGCTTAGTCTAGTAATTGATAAGATAATGCATCTCTCATTAAGTCATCTATGTAAACAATCTATTAATGTATTCATGTCTTCGGGAAATCTGAACTAACTCTTGCAATCACCGGAGCCAAGAAAACCGCTATAGAAGACATTTCAGCCATTTGGTTTAAGTGTAACATTATTCCCAAAATCTCCACAGAAAAACACAAGACGTACCATATAAAAGACGAGGCTCTCTCCAAAGATGGTTTCAAGAAATACATGAAGAATGAAGCCTGCCCGTACCGCGACTGCCGGTTCAGCCGAACCTGCAACCATATCCACTGTATCAGGCCCCATTGCAACTACGTGCTGCACTCCAGCAGTCAGATCTTCACACATAAGAGGAAGCATGAGAGGAAAGAACAGGAGATGACTTTTGGGTGAGTAATTGCGTTCTAACAAAGTATCAGTTATTTAGAAATCATGACACATTGGGTTCAGACATTGACTTAAACCAGTACACCAATCTTATCCTTGATGTATATAGATGTGTTAGTTTGACTGCCACTAACTTATTTTTTGTACCTTCCACAGCCTACCCACCTCAGTGATCCAGTCAGCTCTGATGCAGCAAGGAGCTGATCTAAGCATGTACTCTCCTGGCAGTAACCTGCACATCGACGATGACATGTCAAATTCTATGTTCGATGGAGACTACCCGCATTCATTCGTGAGTAATCAATTATATGCTTTAACAGATATTTAAAGTGTGACATCATGATTTTGATGGGTTAATTTGGGTTTTGTTGGGTCATTTGGGTCAGGTTATTTCTTTTAAAGTTTAGTAGCAGAACATTATTAATTAACTTACACTTACAACGAATATTTTTTTACTCTCTACATAGAAACAAAGATCAACAGAACTATTATCTTCTATTTTCAGAACCAAGCAATGGTTGATGATATCGCTCGGAAATACATCGAGACCTTCAACGGAGCAAAGGAAGCAGAGGACAAATGCAGCAAATGCAGCGCTTTTAACAAGCACTACCACTGCTTGGCTGAGGGCTGCAAGATGGCTCACAGGTATGCCAATGATTTGAGTCTTTCCCTTCTAATTACAACAGTCATCTCTTATTAAAATAAGAGTTAAATAACAAAGCGATGCGGGTTCCAATCCTTTCGGAAAAAGATTGTCTGCCTTCATCTTCATAATTGTTGTTAAGGTGCTATGTGAAAAAAATAGGATTCTTCAAAGCTTTATATATCATGAAGTGCTAACAGTAGGAGTATGATTTTCGGATATGTATAAATTGAACATATAATTGAAGTTTTGATTAGAGCCAAAACACGATTAAGATACATTTTCTCGATAGAAAAACAAGCCAAAGTAGCCTCCGTTTTTATCTATAAACGCTTGGAACTGCTAAACGGTGAATAATAGAAACACAAGACTTGATTTAAAAAAAAAGAAATTGCTATTTTCTAAATTTTGATTAGAGCAGAATTTAAATTACATAAATAGTACAATCACAATTAAATAAAGTTTGATTTAGCGCTCGATATCTTTTCAGGCGCGCGCGCCGCCTTATCTCTTTCTCTCGCATCAGGCCGTAATATAAGCTATCCCACGCCTGTTTCGCTTAAATTTTTTTTCGACATAAGTTTCGAAATACTCTTCAAAATCTCATCAAACAGTGTCTGGCCCTCACAATAATAAACATTAAAAGGTAATCTCCTCTGATTCCAGTTGCCACAATACAATGATAAAACACGTGATGGAGCATGAGCAGCAGAACCAGGTCACCGAGGCTTACTTCGTGACTTATACACGAAACAATCCATGCGGCAACTCCGCCTGTCAGCACATCAGGGATATAACACACTATCACTGCACCTGGGTAAGTTAAGCCTTGAAAATTTGCCTACAACGTACAATATTCTTCTCCTTGAGAATTGCTAAATCAGTGACCTACAATACCTACATTAATCATGATGCTTTTCTTTTTCAGGAGAATTGTGGAGCCGTCATCCTCTCATCAGAAGAACAACCGTTCAGACGTCTTGAACATCATCGGCAACACGCAATCCTCAGCCCTATGTCACCAAACTTAGCGGCGAGATTCGCTCCCAACTTCACACCTCAGCTATCAGCTCAATTGCACCCAAATATGGCTGCTCAACTCCAAGTGCCAAGCCTCCCAAATCTCCCTCCAAACTTGGCGCAGTTAGCTCAAATGACGCCTAGTCTTACGTCACAACTGACACCTAATCTCCAAGCTCAATTAAATCTTGGACCAAACCCAGGAGCACCTCAACATGTTAACCCTTCGAGTTCTTTAGATGAGATGTTCAGCAGAAAAAGGGGTAGACCACCGAAGAACCGAGTTGTTGAAGTTTGGACTGATAATGTAAGTTAACATTTATCAAATACAAAAGTGTTTTTCGACAACATAGATGACTTTACATGTTACTTATCCGTCGATTCTATTTCAGGTAACTCCTCAAGCAATATTCACATCATTCAAATTGCCCAAGAGCAACCAATTACCACCTGTAATACAATCACCGGTCATTACCACAGTTGAGGAATTTCCGGTAAGTTCTTGCTCTCAAACCGCTCTTTTTTCAGGATTCTCCATTACGTTGTTACTAAAGTAGTTTTTTCTTTTCACAGCGCATAAAATTCCAGCATTTTGAAGTGTACACAACTCCTGATGCTTGCTCGCAATCATACTCCAACTGTCAACTGAGAATGACAAGACTTCATCTCCACTGCTTCAACTGCAGCTTCGCTGGAGAAACCCATGTCATTATGGAAACCCATATGAGGGAGTCTCACTCAATCTGCCCTCTTCTAGAAGGGTTTGATTACTTTTCCTCCTTTGACCAATGCGGTGGGAAAAGCTGCTTCAAAAATCAGTTGAGAGCTCATTTCCATTGCGCTCAAGGGAACAACTGTCCTGCGATTCTGACTCAATACTCAGCTCTGGCAACCCACAAACATGGAAGAGGAACTCCTGTCATTAAAAGTGAAGATACGGAGAAATCTTTTGAAGAAGCTAAAGACTACTCTTTGAAAGAACGCGGTTCAGTGGACAGCGTCAGCTCAATGAAGGAAGCTAATGAGTATATGCCAACTAACTTCTCTATCAAGAGTGAATTCGATAGAGAACAGGACAATGTTTCGGGTGAGTGTTGCTCTTTGTTTTAAAACTTAATATGAATCTTAGAAACTAGAATTTAAAATGTATTTTAGAATAGCATCTCTGGTACGTTTTTAATCCTTAAATAAATATTTTTTTCAGTAGTAAAAGCGACGGGAACCTTTTATCCATCATCACACCTAAGAAGCAATACATCATCACCAAGAAGCATATATGATGCTTCACCGTCTAAAGACATGAAGCTCCGAATGGAATGTGACCAGAAGAAGTATGAGATTCCGAAGAACTCTGGACCTACTATTCCGCCGTCATGCCATGATCAAGGATGTCCCCTGAACAAAAATTCTGGTGGCATGAACCTACATTACCACTGCCCTCACTGTAGTCAGGCGTATGTGGACTTGAAGTTGCTATTCAGCCATATGGTGAAGAAGCATAGTAATGCTATGGACCCTGGACCAGTAGGCTTAGCCGCTACTAAGGTGTGTATCTTTTCTGATTTACTCCAATCTAAATTGATACTCAGTCAACAAAAGCTCTAAACTAATTTACCAAAGCCTGATCAGGAAAATAAAACACTTGGCCATATTGCGGGAAATTATTAGAACTGGTTTTTCTATATTTCCAACATTGATATTCTAGTTCACAAGTCCATAATATTAGTCAACTGTAGCACATCCAAGGCAGGTTTTTAGTTTTCAGCAGTGCTAGCATGATACCCCGCGACTTCGAGTCTCTCTATACCATATCTCTATATCAGCGCGCCTTCGCCTCTGTCTCTACATAATAACTTTATAGTCTCTACAGTAGCTAACATGATGGCCGTGACTGACGATGACGCGAGCGCTCAACTGTCACTCGTAGACTCTAGTCTAAAAATGCGAGCATGATCACCGTTCGGTCATAGCGTAAATAATATTAGTTAGAGCGCTTTATGGTCGCGACAGGCCAATTGTGCGCGGGCACTAATTACCGATTCGGTGTTTCAATATATAAAAATGATAGTTTTAACCGGTAAGGTAACCCAACAAACCCGCGCCGCGACTTTGCTATCTCTCGGTAGAGTGGCTGGCGCGCTGTCAAATCATGCTCAGCATCGCGGGATAAATGAAAGGCGCGGGGCGGGTATGGTTTTCAAACCCGCAGGCGCACGTCAAGCGAGTAATCATGCTAGCACTGCTGGTTAGGCTTTTGGTGAGAATTTATATTTTGAAGACGATTGAACTATGAATATTATTAATAATTTATATAAGATAACCCTTTCTGTACAATATAACAGTGGTCCTTTTTCACAGGAGACTTTGGAGCGGGAATATCCAGAGATATCGATTCTACCATCTACCGCTTCATCATCATCAACCATCCAGTCTCCTTCTCCAAGTCAGAGACCTCCAAACCCTGCTGACCACGTAAGTATAATTGATTTTTAATCATCATCACCATCAGCCTATCATCGTCCACTGCTGAACATAGGCCTCCCAAGGCGCCACAAACTCTGTCCTCAGCCTTCCTCATCCAGTCTCTCCCCGCTACTTTGTAGGTCGTCTGTTCAGCGGGCAGCATGGCGTCCCACACTACGCCTTCCAGTTCGCGGTCTTCACTCTAGAACTCTGACACCCTATCGGTTGTCAGTTCTTCGGCAGATATGACCAGCCCATTGCCACTTCAGCTTGCTAATTTTCTGAGCTATGTCAACCACGATGTTTAATTACAATGAGCTTTATCTGTAGTAATTACAGTTCAAACTTACCAAAAACTAAACGCCAATCTCCACTTCCACAATATTAGTAGCACTTTATTCAAATATTCTTTTTTCACAGGTTCAAGCAGTACAAAGTCTTCTGCTCCAGCAGTATTTAGCAGGGGGCCGTAAGGGTAGTCTGCAGGATCAGCTCAAAATGCAGCAACAATACACAGCCTCATTGGCTGGCATACCTGGACTTGCTCAAGTCGCTTTATTTTCCCAGGGGTAAGATTTATTTGAAATCTTTTGTTTTAAAACGTCTATACAAACTGTATAATGCCAAGCCAATATTGCCTGGTTGCCTGCATTTGTATAACATTTTCCTGAGTACAATACCTGGATTACTTACAAGATGAGGTAACTATAGTTCGGGTACGAGTATTCTAGCGTAGCATGTTTATGATATCTAACGCAATAAAACAAATAATGTCTGCTTGTATGAATCGTTTTTTTTAGCCAACAATTTGAAGAACTACACGAAATGTAACCGGGATAAATCCATATTCAATTCAATGACAATGCTAAACTAAATTCTTATCTTATTATCATTACACTGTGATGCGAAAAAATACAATTACTTACCAAATTATAAAACTGACCTTTATCGTTTTCTTCTTCCAGTGGTTCTCCCTTCCCGCTCTACCCAACAATGTTGTACCCACCGGAGCTCCTGTTAGAGCAGAGCCTTCTCCAAGGACATGGTCTTCCACCAGGAATGGACAAGGAAGCTGAAATGATTGCTAAATCGTAAGTACACAGTATAACGGGAACTAGCTTATCTTTGATGGAAACTCGTGACTACATCTATGTCCTTTGTTTCTTCAATTAAGTCTTTTATCTTACTAATGTAACGAATAATATTTTTGCAGCAGGCGGACGCATACCACGAGAGGTCCTCACATGCGAGTCCTGAAAGACGAGCCTATCCCTGAAGGCTATCTTCGCTTCAGGTTCAATGAGGACTGTGCTTATCAACACTGTGGTTACCGGTAAGTTTCTTTTTCCTTAAACTACGGGCCAAGTCGTGAAGAAAAGTAATGACCTATTTGAAAAGGATGCAAGTTTTATTAATGTATGAAAGATGGATGAATGTTGGTCCAAAGATACAACCTTGAGGAACACCTTACATGAGTCGCGTGGCTAGTGGGTTTGTGGACGGTCGTGTCAGTTATTGTGCGCCTACATCACTCCCACCTCGAAACTGGCAGCAATGCTTTGTTAAAACAATCAAAAGACTATTAATAAAACAAACATGCTACATAAACATGCATGCTGCATTATTTCACGAAACGTATAATTTAGATAGATTTACATTTAATTATTATATTCGTCTTTTTTTTCAGAGAACATCAAACTCATTTCCACTGCACAAGAAAAGACTGCGGATACTCATTCTGTGACAAAACTAGATTCGTCCAGCATACAGCTCGACACGAAAGGTAAATATAACATTGACTTCTATTAAGATATATTAAACTTTAAAGAACAGATCAAAATGAGGCACCTAGATTCTTACCAGGATCCTTTTCAAAGTGATCTAGTATATTTAACTGTTTTTAAAATTTTGTAAAGCAATTTCTCTGAGGATTTATGTATATTCATTGTCAACAGCTCTTAACCCTGCTTCCTCATTATTTTCAGATTGGACACTCTGATGGGAGGTGATTTCCAACAATTCCGCGCCAACGTTTACTGCCAGAGACCAGACTGTCCTCATGCTTCTACTTTCGGTAAGTGTTTAAAATAATTAAGTATGTAGAACGGGTTCAAAGACGTACACAAGACATGCCATGTACCAATGAGTTTTTCCAACGTATCTAGTACGTAATTAATACCCACTAATTTTAAATGGTAAAGGCAAACATCACGAGGAAAACTGCAATTCTGTTATAGTGAGGAAGGTAAATAGAAAAATCACCTCATTTTTAAGTAAGCAACCAAGCAAGAGCAATCTTTTTTTCTTGAAAACTGTTTTATAATTCTGGGTAAGAAAGTCTAAAAGAATTTTTGATAGAATTTGCTAAACACTTACATCTCAATTCTTTTCGATCATCTTGAAACATCTTCTTTTCACCGAACTTGGCCCCGATTTTTTTGTGTTTTTTTGGTGGGACATAAATTCTTCAAACTTGCAGGTACAGGCCAGAACAAAGCGTCTCACTTCCACTGCCTCAAGTGTGACTTCGTGTGCACCGACACCAACAAAGTGGTCGCCCATCGTCGTCAACATCAGAAACTTGACTCCATCCAGGCGGCTGGCTTCGAAAAGTTCCCGCCTAGTAAAGGTGATTATTAACTTCTAAGATTTTAATGACCTTTAAAGTTTGATTATTTGTGTATTTAAGAAAACATGCAAAACCAAAGATAAACCCTTGCGGTATATCAAATATAAATCCGTAATTTTAATTGATTCGCTATTTATAATGTACTAGCTGTTGTCCGCGACATTGTCTGCGTTACCCGGATAAAAAGTACCCTATATGTTAATTCAGGCCATGGTCTATCTGTATGCCAAAGTTCATCAAAATCCGTTCAGCAGTTTTTGCGTGAAAGCGGAACAAACATCCATCAATACTTACAAACTTTCGCGTTTATGATATTAGTAGGTTTAGTAGGATAGTAGGATTATTTGGGTGTAAAGTTGTGTGATTATAACTGACTAAATAATCTGTACCTAATGAACTAATTTGGAACTCTGTCATCATTTTCAGGATGCGGTTATGAACCTCAATGCATTCATAGCAAGAAGCAGACCCACTACCATTGCCTACAATGCGGCTTCGCAGTCTTAGGCCTCTCGCAGATGACGTCACACAAATATAAGCACCAGGAAGCGAACCTTGGACCTTCCACTAGCTCTACGAACTGACGGGAAATTTCCGTTAAAATCTACTGTACATTTTTGTATACGAGTGTAGAATAGTGATTGGAATTTATATGAGACTTTAAAAGCTTTGTCAAGATATTTTAGGACAAAGTCAAATGGATAATAGAGACTACATTTCTTTAAATGGACATATTAAAAGTTATATTGTTGGTAATAAGATACCAAAATGATAAATAAGAAATGGAATTCCTGATTGTGGCAAAAATGTAGAATGTTGTCCCTCAAAATTGTGCCTTAGATGCAAATTTATTATGGGGCTGTGCTTTGATTTTGATCATTATGTAGATTGCCCCTTAGCGGATTTTTCTGGTTTTAACTAGATTGCTACATTATCTGTCTCTACATTAATTAACACAACATGTGTAGGTGTGACTAAGACAGATAGTGTTCTGACAATCACGTAAAACTCAGCCTTTAGTGATGTGGCAAATCATGTGCCAAATGAAATTATTACGATTGTTAATGTATGACAATACAATTGATTAAGTATTATAAATGCATGATTGTGCATAGTATCTTTTCAAAGACCAATTCTCGTAGAAACTAGATGTTTTTCACATGTCTTAGATACTCTGTAACAAATATATGAATAAAATACATGTGGAATTCTAAATATAGAAATGCATGTTAATTATATGAAGTGTGTATGTAAATCCTTCATCCTGACCAATTTTAGATCTTAGTTTATATAAAATATTTATATTTATTACTTCCCCATGAAAAAAGACATTTTTACGAATAGTATTATTAATTTAGATTTCATAAAAAACTAAAGTAGGGCAGTAAAATTTGGGTTAAGAACACCATTTTGTGCCTGGAGCGTTAAAACCTTGACAATATTTGGTTTTACAATAATTCCTGGTATAAATAATTATTAATTTTAAAAATTAAACGTTTATAAAATCTGTATTAACTCATCCACCTGTCTTTAGAACTACGGATAAAACAACAAACTACCAGAAATTATTATAAAACGATTAGTTTTACAAACGAAATCAAAAATATATTTAATTGAAAATGAAACTTATTTAATAAAAATGTCAATTCTATTAAAAAACATTGTAAATAAGATTAGAACTATATATCTAAAAAAACATAATGTTAATAAAATGTAATTGTTATACAGATATTGGTAAAAAAAGTTTAGTGTAAAAAAAAAACAATTTGGACATTTACTGTACAGAAAGAGTGCTAACGTTTGTGATTCATGAGGTAGCTAGCCATAAAATGCCATAAATTCATTTGTAAGTATTATAAATTAAACAATAAAATATTTTGGAAGCAGTATTACGAAAATGTCAACCTTAAAACCTTTTGCATTCCTGTTTATATTCCCGGCAGCTTGAGCCATTCCCGAATAGTTATAGAATATTCTGAGTAAATCCATCTTAATGATATTAATTTTAATTTGCACTTATATCCATGTGAAAACAGTGTTGACAACTTGACAGTTTTTTGGAGAAGCCATACATAATCATTCACCACACATTTAGTAAAAAGCCTGACTTCGTCAGAAAATTAGTAAAAAGTTATACGGCTTTGTAACAAAATTTTTAAAAAGTCAAATAGCTTCGTCACACTCAAGTCACACTCTTAAAAATTGGTTTCGTCTCACGATCAGAAAAGCTCATATATCCAACAGGATATATGATAAAAACTTAAAATTAATGTCACTACGACTGGTACTCAATAGGGGTTTACTGTCAACCTTTTTGTGACCAAACCACGTATCGTATCCTAAACCTAGTTTGTATCAGTATTTTTTGTAGAGTAAGCTTTGTCCCATTGTTCCTACTATTTTCTACAGTTTCAATTTATCATTACGATTTTATCTAACTCTTGTTTCGTATTGCGAGAACTGGCATGGACGTAGAGTGTATATGTATGTCTATTGTTTCACGCCAGATATCGCATGATCATGCTATGTTATCATTGTTGACATTTCTTGAAAAATAGTCGATCGCTCCTAGAAAAAACAGATTTATGGAAATGTCGATAAGTAAAACATTCTTGATCTTTTTTACTATTTTAGAATTTTTCCGAAAAAATAGTCCGTGCCATATAATATTTAGTCACATTTTGATGTATGAATATAGAATCATCGTTTTATTCAATACTTACTATAGATTTTCTGATTATTATTATATTCATGATGGTTTCTTATTATAAGTCTATCATCAACTATAATTATTTTTCTAAAATTAAATTTTTTATATGCACATCACTTTTTTGACAATAATCTTAAGAAAATGTTTTGAGTCAAAGTAAAAAAATTAAAATTTTTGCAATAAACTTATAATTTCTTTCATTATTGGTTGTTACAATCTGTCTTGTTTTGTTATCTAATTTTACGTTTTTAATGTTTTTCTTTTATTTTTCAAACAACTTTTAAGTTTTCGTCTTTCACAAACTTATTTTATTAGTAATTTAATCACGTATTTATGTATCTTAGTATACTTAGCTTTAATTTTTAGTAATTTTTAAATTAAATTTGTCCCTTATAAATACAGTATTTTGTCTGCAAAAGTATTATGAACCTTGGAGTGTTTTTTAAAATAAAATAGAAACGAAAATGACAAGTGTGTCGTACAAAATAACTTTTTTTTAAAAGTGAATTTATTTTCACTAAAATGTATGCAGTAACCGATTATTTTAGCAGTTTGTTTGAAGATTACAAAATTGGTATGAAAAATAGAATAGTGTTGTTTACCTCATGAGTTCTAGGAATTAAAACGAGAATATCTAAAAATAACTACGTTGTTTTAATCTTTGTAAGACCCAGAATAAAAACGAACACCCCACTACAGGGTGTTAGGGTAAACAGTTGCATTACTTTAAGGGGTGATTGTACCCATGATACTGAACAACATTCCCAAAGAAACCTGTAGGAATCTACAATTTTTTCTCGTTTTTCGACCCATGTTCCTTCATTATCTGAATACAGCCGTAAAGTAATGTTAGTAATTAATATAAACAAGTCATCATCATATCAGCCGATAGACGTCCACTGCTGGACATAGGCCTCCCCCAAAATGGGGGGGATTTACCATAATCGCCACGCTTGGCAGGCGGGTTGTTATTTCCCGCAAGTATAATTAACCACATTTTAAAAGAATTCTATACGACCTAACACTACTACCAAAACAATCACAGCTAAGTAGGCTTTACAAGTTAAAGAGACATAGTCGAATCTAAACTATTATAAAACTGTAACAGAAATGTGTCTGTACATTGAAGATATTTACAAAAAAAAATTACGACATGGTTTTTACCTGTCCCTGATTCCAAATCTCCAATTTTTGGATTTTTTGTCTGTCTGTTTGTTTGTTTGTTTGTTTGTATGTTTGTTTGTTTGTTTTTTTTTGGTGTTTGTTTGTTCGAGTATCACGCAAAAACTATTGAACCGATTTTGATGAAACTTTTTTGTTTGATAGCTTATCTTTATCATCTGACTTAAAATCTGGTATACAATTTATGCGGTCTAAGTCACGGGTAAAAGCTCGTAACTTCTAAAAAGTAAGTATTGGAGAAGTAAAAAGGAAAGCTCCCTTCTAAGTCCGCATTATTGTGACGGGCAACTACGGAGCCCTACACTGCGCGTGGCCCGACACGCACTTGGCCGGTTTTTGTTAGGCCACGTTCAGACGACCCGCGCCCGCCACGCACTCAAACCGCGCTCTCCCCGTTCTCACTTTGCAATTTGAGTCTTATGACACGATAATAAATCTCGTATTGTATTTTGACGAGCGGTCGCAGGGCGGGTGCGGGCCGGGTGCGGGGCGGGTGCTCCCATAAAATACAATACGAGATTTATTATGATGTCATAAGACTCAAATTGCAAGCAATGCATTTAAGACTACTCCTCCCATCTGCAAGGCTCTCTTTCTTACAAGCAAACTTTTGCAATTAGCCGCTACAATTGCGCGGCTCCGGTCTGAATTTTCCGTTTTCTTTGAAAACCTGTATGATATTTTATGAATTTTCATAAAATAAGAAAGCCACATCATTTTATATTGTATTGTGAAGAATATTGTAAATTTTCATATTCTTCTGATCAACAATGTAAGAGTAAAACGGTTACAACTGGAAAAAAAGAGGTGACTTTGGAGTCGTTTTTCTTCAGTTTTATTAATTAAAATAGATTTCGAGAAAAACCACATCACTTCTCATATCCTGTAGATTGTTCAGTTTTGTTTTCTGCTTAAAAAGTGCCATAGTTAATGTATAAAATGGTTACAAAGTTACTCAAAACCGGGCGGACGCCCCTTAAGGACGCGGGGTGAGCGCGGGGAGACCGCGGGTCGGGTGCGGTGCGGGTGCGGGTCGTCTGAACGCGGCCTTAGAGTGTCGCGACATCGTCCGCATGGACGGGTTCCCGTCATGATGTTCCTGAACCAAAGTAGTACTTGTTAAAAAGCACTTAGTTGATAGTCTGCGTCCTTCCGACTCCTGTTTTCATATTAAAAGTTTGAAGAACTTTCGAAAGATTTTGAAGTGTTATTGTTTATTAATTTTATATAGCTGGTTACATGTTTGTTATATAAGATTTTCATAAACAATTTTCGGAAATGTCAAGTTCTAAATGGTGTTAAGTTAAATTCGTTGCATATCGAACAGGGTAGGTACTTCAAACCATCAAACTGAAAAACTTTCACTATGGGACTAACATCGAAATCGCGAAAAAATCTGCTATCCCATACATTTGCCTCGAGTGACGACCCGGTTGGTGTATGGTTACCAAGCCGGACTGCAAAATCAGGGTCGTGGGTTCGAATCCCGGTTCAGTCATAGATGTTATATGTCCGTGCCGTTGTTGTATGGTTTCCATAATAAAAAGCCTTTAGTGCTTGC
Organism: Agonopterix subpropinquella; assembly: GCA_922987775.1. Lineage (NCBI taxonomy): Eukaryota > Metazoa > Arthropoda > Insecta > Lepidoptera > Depressariidae > Agonopterix > Agonopterix subpropinquella. The sequence continues at coordinate 5,267,784 of OV277716.1, read as the reverse complement.
TTGGGATCATTACAATGCCTGTGCGCGTTATTTATTTATTTAAGTATGTTTGCCGTTTTGTATGGAACAGCAGATTCTTTTTTACCCGACTGCGGCAGAAGGAGGGTTATTCGCGATTTCAGTAAATATTGACCCCATAGAAAAAAAAATCTGTTTCATGGTCTGATCATCTCCTTAAAATAGTTTCAGCTGATTTTGTTCTGATGATGAATAGTCATATCGATTTCAAGATCCATTTATCGGGTGTATCGGGTCTTTAGAACTAAAAATGTTCTTCTTCTTTTCAAGTGGGATCGACATTATATTATGTCTCTCTCAGATTGTCCTTTCCAGTATCTTGCCACCTCAGTCACATCAGTTGAATCTATGCAAATCCGCAACTCACTCAACACTCAAATATCCAAAACTACAAAGACTACCTAACTTAAAATTTGACATGGATGTTTTATTGCCATCTGTTCACAAAAAAAAAATCGCAATTCAACACCCAAAGGTGTAAAAACGGGGCCGGGGTGAAAGTTTGTATGAGAATTTCGTAACAAAGAATGGGAATTCAAGCTAGTTAGGTATTATAATATTTTTAATATGTCGATATTGTTCACTTATTTATTTTTTACTTTATTTTAATATAAAATAACAAACTTTATTAAGTAGAATTAGTAAAATTTGTAGTTTAGGATTGTATTGTATGGTTTAAGTTTAGGGTAAGTTTTTTAGAATGTTTAGTATGGTTTAAGTTTAGTGTTTAGTTTAGTTTAATTTGATTATTGTAATTTGTGACATTGTTACGTAATAAATATAAAAATGTTTTTTTGACAAACTTTATCCTAACATTTTATGTACAAATAATTCACGAGGCCGTATTGCGCTAGATGGCGCTAGTGTCGTGCACGTAGCCAATACCTACACATAGAAAAATGCTTCAAAACTTTTTGCACCCCTCTTTATGTTAAGGCATATCAGCCCGGAAACACGAGTCGCCATAATAATCGATGTGAACGAGCACGCTCCGGTCAGAATTTAGCCGTTTTCTTTGAAGAATTACATGTTTTCTATGAATTTTTAAAAAATAAGAAAACCTAATCATTCTATGTTGTATTGTGAAGGAGGTATATTATATTGTAATATTTCATTTTCTTCCGATCTACAATGTAAGAGTAAATTGGTTACAACCGGAAAAAAGGCATGACTTTAGATTCCTTTTTCTTTAGATTTCGAGAAAAACCAAACTATTTCTCATGTTCTGCACATTGTTTAGTTTTGTTTTCTGCTTAAGAAGTGCCATAGTTACAAAGTTACCCAACTTTACGATAAAATCGGGCGGTAGAGCCTTAAAGATAAAAAGGGTAACATAATACAGAGTAAACCTACCTAAATTCATTCATCCTAAAAGTACTTAACTTTTTACCATATTTTTAGGGTTCCGTACCCAAAGGGTGAAAACGGGACCCTATTACTAAGCCTACGTTGTCCGTCCGTCCGTCCGTCCGTCCGTCCGTCCGTCTGTCCGTCCGTCTGTCCTACCTATTTAGGGCTGTAACTTTTGAACCGTAATAGCTAGATAGTTGAAATATTCTCAGATTATGCTTTATTACGGCGGATTTGTTAACAAATAATAAAAATGTCAAAAAGTTAAAAATTAAGGGGGGGTTCGCAACAAGAAACTAGTTTTTATCAACGTTTTTTCTTCACGCTCTATCGTAAAAACGGTAATACATACAAACGTCAAACTTAGTGTGATTATAGAACAAGCTCTACAGAATAACAACAAATACTAAAAACCGGTCAAGTGTGAGTCGGTCATGCGCTAAAGGTCCCGGACCAAAAAAGTTTTTTTTTTAAGTTAATAATGTTGTGTTCTATGGTTGTGTGGTACGGAACCCTCGGTGCGCGAGTAACCCGACTCGCACTTGACCGCTTTTATTATATTCAATTCTGACTATTTCTGAGAACATCTTTGAAACAAAGATACAATCCGTCGCAGACATAAAACTGGGAAAGTATTGAAAGCCCAAAACTATTTATAGTGCTATAAGCATGGCCAGTAAGTACTGATAGGCATATAGCTACACTATTTGCCGAAAACGTAACATTCTGGTTGGTGGAGGTTTTCCATAACATGTGTCGGAAATAGTAGATTAAAAGTTGCTTGTCGTAGTTTTCACTTAAAAACAAATTGGTATTTCTTTTATTAAGGTTACCGAACTGGGTAAATAGCAGGCACTGCAGGAATATCCACTCAAGCAGGTTGTTCTTTGCTTGGCGATCTATTCTAACTGCCAGACTACCTCCTTTTGACTTAGGAACTAAAATAATCCTGAATCCCGTCATATAAACGCCTGCTTAATGGACACCCTAGCGGCTTAATGGGCTCTCCGCTTCAGTAAAAAATCATTGCTTAATTATCTTTCAGACCAAATATACATATTATATTTATTGTATTAAATTAAAGGATGTATTTTAGGTTAATAATGGCCCCGATTCGGACTGTGCCACGACTTAACTTAACTAAATTTATTCCTGTCACTTTCTAAAATAAGATTAAGAAAAGAGACAGAAAACCAACAGCTGACTTTAGTGCTGTCAAAGTGACGTTACACGCCGAAAATAAGATGCCATCATAATGTACGCCATCTTAATTAAGACTTTTTGGGCGTGTAACGTCACTTTGACAGCACTAAAGTCAGCTGTTGGTTTTCTGTCTCTTTTCTTAATCTTATTTTAGAAAGTGACAGGAATAATTTTAGTTTAGTTAAGTCGTGGCACAGTCCGAATCGGAGCCAATGTAGTCCTGATAATAACTTTTTTTCTAATGATAATAATTTAAACTAGGTACCTAATAAATGGCCGATCGATGGGGCCGAAGAATTCTCGAGTGGCGCGTTCCGAGTAGGTACCGGAAAGGGCTCTGTGGATAGGCTTCCACAAGGTCGACCGAAGACCTGATGAAGGTGGCGGGAACCCGATGGATGAAGGCAGCGCAGGACCGGTCGTTGTGGCTATCCTTGGGGAGACCTATGCCCAGCAATGGACGTCCATCGGCTGAGATGATAATGATAACCTAATAAATAAAATAAAACTATTTTTTTTTGTTCCTATTATGTACAAAAGAACGCAAAAATGATAATTTTTATGTTTCAAAGTCTCGCGCGTATTAAAAACCACCTGATGGTAGAAAAATAATGAAACTTAAGTTTTAGAAGCAGTCAGACCCGAAAGTTGTCCATTAATTTAACCTTTTGAAAATATCCCAATCGACAATCGGCATTTTCATCTCCAATGGAAAACCTCCCGACCCCTCCCTCCCCACACGCCGCCGGATCGATCCCGCGCAAGCGCCGTGCCCCCCTCAGTATTGAATGAGCCCATTCATGGAGCAACTGGTGCCTTCAGAATGAACTAACATATACTAACACGTTCTATAGTACTCGAGGCGTAGGCGTAAGCACAATATCAGAGTAAACCAAACTCGACTTTATCACAAGCTGGTAAGGATGAACAATTTGGACTGTTCGATTGGAAAAGAATAGGATTTGTGATCGGTTTCATTTTTTGATTGATCGTTGCTATTAGTCGTTTTTTGGAACGATAAATGTCAATAGCATGCTCGTTCGGATGACATTTTGAAAATTGGTTCGTAATTAGGTCAAGGAATTGTCCACGTGGCCTGTCGACGGTATCCTTTGTTTTTGGAACCGAATATTCCAAAAACAAAAGATACCGTCGACAGGCTACCAATTGGATTTACTTTGAATTAATCTGATTTGATAAATAATTTTGTCCGAAATTAAATCCAGCTATAGATAGCGCACACGCGCATGAATGAAACACATAAAGCATAATATTTATTTTGAATGAAATGAATTGTATGAAAATGGAATGTAAAAATAGTACATTACTGCAGCGGCCAGCAACAGAGGCATTGATGGACGAACGTGTAAATGTGGGCCGAGGCGAAGCCGACGCACACATACGTAAGTCCATCAATGCCTAGTTGTGGCCAAGGCTTGTATAGTACTTTTCTCAAATAATGCGCGGAAATTAAAACAGTAAATTTTCTCAAAATAATTCGCGGAAATTAAAACTCTTTTCAAAATCAATGACGAACATCGAACAACAATTAGTTTTTTTTTTTCAATAAACAGCTTTCTATTTGCAAGCCAGTTCGAAATTTAAATAAAACCTTTGATAAGTTACCTCCTTGGTCGCCATGTTCCGGAGAAAAAGATCGTTCCATTTTTAAATTAAACGACAGATATGAGTTTAGTATGTAATTTATTTGGTCGCTAAACACGACAGATATGGATTTTCATACAACATTGCCGGCCGCTGCGCGCATGTGTTTGGCCAGTACTGCAATTTCGATTGATCTCGAAGAAGGTTGTCAAAATAATGCTCACATTTCCAAGCATGTTTGAGAAAAAGATATTAATTTATTGGAATAAATTGCTCTTATTATAATATGATAGATAGCTTATTAAAAAAAGTACTACTAGTACGCTAGATAATCCTACTTCCTACTAATATAATAAACGTGAAAGTTTGTAAGAATGGATGGATGTTTGTTCCACTTTCACGCAAAAACTGCTGAACGGATTTTGATTAAATCTGGCATACAGATAGACCATGGCCTGAATTAACACATAGGGTACTTTTTGTAACGCATATGAAGTCGCAGGCAACAGCTAGTTACAAAATAAATTACGATATTTTTCGAAGAATGTTCTAGTACTTTTATCCCGATCAAAAGTTGTCTAGATTAGTTAAGCTTTTAAACCAGTAAAAAACCATATCAACGTTAGTCCAGTAATACCTATTCGAAACTGCTGAGGACATAAATATTGTCATTTTTGGACTAAATTGATCTTAAATAGCGTCTAAAGACTGTGCAGTCTTTAATTCTTAAATTTTTTCAGGAATTACTTGAAAACTTGGAATTGATTTTGTAATTTCCCCTAATGGATGGATGGAAAGATTTCTAATAGATATCTACAAAAATCTAAGTGTCTACAATATATCTAATAGATATCTAGTAGATATTTTGTGCTGTGTGGGTTGTAACATTGTTCTGAAAACCAAGTGTAGGTATAGATAGGTATTCGATAAGTATAGATACAACGTGTTAATGAATTAACGCAAAACTAGAAAGTAGTTTGTTTAGAATCGAGAGCAGAGTCGAATTATCATGTTTTCAACATAGGTAATTTTTTTCAAAATACTAAATAATTTGTTTGCAAAATTTAAAATTTTCTGATCCTGATGTCAACCCACCGCACGGGCACACTCACCCTACTTAATACCAAAACAAGATTATAAAAATGTACCCATGGGTACGTTAGCGCTTTCTTTCAGTGTTGAAATGATAACAAATCATGTTTGCCTCAAAACTTAAACTGCGAATAACTTTAAATTTTAATTATCAAAATAATTAAATTATTTTTGCAATCTAATTATTTTCTTATAAATCAGTTGGGGTGTATGAGGTTTTGCGTTAATTCATTAACACGTTGTATAATAGGCGTTTATAAATAACATAAAACAATTTTATGTCAACCAGCTGATGAAATCGGCTCTTAAAAGCCTAAAAATCGACCGATTAGTCGGTTTTGCCAAATATTACAAAGTATCCCGGGCATAACATAATAAATACGTGGAATACTTTCCCATTTTCCTCAAAGCACGCACAATTCACACGTTGAATTACGACCATCTTTCGGGATGATAAGAAATATCGTTACGTTTGTAACGATATTTCTTATCATACTACTCTGTAAATCAGAATCCGTAAGATTAATCATTTATTATTAATAAATTATAAAAAAGCTCCAACCCCAAAATGGCTGCCAATGTTGTTTAGTAGGAGGTGTTGCAAGCAGAATGTTTTTTTATATCAAAATGATAAAAACTAATAAATAATTATAAAATAAACTAATGCCTGCAGTTAGTTTCTAGTGTTCCATAGTCCATAATAAAAATAGAAGGATGGTTACACATTTTTTGGTATTATGTGCCGGATGTCATTCACGAAAAAACATAACCCTCCTTCTGGCGCAGTCGGGTAAAAAGAAGCTCACAAGTAAACATGAAATAATTTTACTTACTGCTTTCTGTTGTTTTTGTCAATTATTTTTTATTCGTTGTGGTCTGGGATCGGCCTTACATTATGTGAACATTTCAAAGTCAACGCTGATAGATAAAGATAACTTGTCGATTCTAACATAAAACTTTGTATGATTTTACATGAGATTTACATCAAGTTTCATAGGGTTAGTCAAACAAGGAACCCTTATACATTCGTCCATTCTGTCGGTCCGGTCTGTCTGTATGTCCCGCCTCAATAATTTGCTCATTGTACCTATTGAAATCGAAATTTGACATGAAGACAGAATATCAGTAACACAAAAACAGAAATGGGGTAGGTATTAGTTATGAAGAAAGTAAAATTTCTCTGTTACGCTTTTAGCCGTTTTTTTTTCTATTGCGATCGAAGGGATATCCTAATATTGTATTTAGATTACCTCTATCTCTAACTGCCTCCGTGATCTAATGGTTAAGAGCATTAGGCTCTCGACACGTAGGTCATGGGTTCGATTCCCACGGGGGACACCTAGTGATATGTCACTTTGTGCGTTTTTCCCCAGTTGGTTAGGACATTGCAGGCTGAATCACCTGATTGTCTGAAAAGAAAAATGATTCTGTGCTTCGGATGTGCCACGTTAAGCCTTTGGTCCCGGCTACTATATCTGGTGGTAGTAGTCGTTACATAAAAACCACGTCAGAGGCCGTAAGGCGGTCTGAAAAAACTCCGACACCAGGGCTCTGCCCACACAATAAGAAGAAGAACCTCTATCTCTGAACATCTTCTCAGAGAACATGCTATGCTAGGAATATATGTACAGGTAAGCACGTGCTATGCCAGAATCTCCAAATACGCTTTCGGAGAATATGAGCGTAAGCGACATTATATCAATTCCTACACGTGTTCTTAAGTTATTTTATAGTTACATAAGAGTATGTAGTGTTGAGTAGATTCAAGTAACGTACGATCGTGAAACACGAACGTTGAATAAGGGTCAGAATATCGGAATTATATTACAAAGTCGCATCAGGTCACGAGATACTAATACAAAGAGAACTGATGGTACAGTTGTTTCACTTTAAACTGTAATCAGTGAACACATCTACCAGTTTATAGATATTCACGCAAAATTCAGCAGTCTCGAATGGTAAATAGAGCGAAGCCTGGGTAAAGAGCTGACGGCTCTAATACACCTTTTCCTACGTGATGCTTTGAACAGCGTATCGCGGCATACCTATAATGTTATTCCATACTAATTGTATTTACCTACATCATTGCTTTGGAGTTGGGTATACAATATTTATTTGGTCTTCTTGGATGGGCAGATGTGCCCAGCCGTAATACAAAAATAATGATACATCGAAATGGACAAGCAATAAGGTAGAGTTCTCCTTTTTTAACTTGAGTATTATGCATCTCTTATTGAGCGAATAGGACAAAACACGTACTGACCTCTATTCTTTTTCTATCTACGATTTACATGAATGTTTTTCAAGTTGTGACAGTATTTTAGTGGAGATTCGATACACAAGAGTGTTACAGAAAGGTGTGGTAAAACTGGCGCTTCAAACAACCAAACTGAACAACTTTCACTATGGAACCAACATCGAAATCGCGAAAGAGAAAAAAAACTGCCGTTCCATAAAAAACTCCAATACCTACTATACTCAAATGTATGAAACAGCTAATTCTCTTTACACACCTTGATCACATGTCTGTAGTAGACATTCAGGTACCTACTAGACACCCAGACTAAATTTTTTGTAAAAATCGTTTAAGCTAATTGGCTCAACCTTAGCATGTTCCGGGCGCGTGCTGCACCCTTAGAGGATTCAGGCTGCACCGCACTGCTGATCGTGGTGCACAGATTTTGTTCATGTTGTCTGTTCTATTTCTATACATAATTATTCAATGGTAGCAGACCTCCTGTACCCTTCGTACTCAGCGATACGGTAACGTTGATCGATCACGGTTCAAGAATGGAACGCTATTTGCGAGATGCAGGCATTACAACGACACAATTACGATGTTCCGAATAAAGTATCTACTAGATAGAACATTCCTGTTTAGTTACAGACACATTGAAAGATAGGAGAACGTTGATTAACAATGTACTTACTTTGTTTCTGCTAGATCGTTCTTAATTTAGACGGAGATCCGACCGTAAAATTATGCACCTATTCCTTAGGCGAACGAAATGTAATTCTAGTGTATGTTTATACAGGGGTTCATTCAACGCCACCAAGTTGCCTAAAAAAATCTTGCCGCAAGTGCCTTTTCCATTATAATTTTTGGTATAACTTTTTCCACGTGTTTGTTAGGGAAGTGAATGAGGTGCCATCAGAAGGAGACTGGTCTAAAGTACTTTAAAAACTAGGGTTGCCACCTCTCAATCTGCCGCAACTATAGGGTTGCCAGGTCCAAATATGTCATATTTGAATCTGGCAACCCTATAGTTGCGGCAGATTGAGAGGTGGCAACCCTAGTTTTTAAAGTACTTTAGACCAGTCTCCTTCTGATGGCACCTCATTCACTTCCCTAACAAACACGTGGAAAAAGTTATACCAAAAATTATAATGGAAAAGGCACTTGCGGCAAGATTTTTTTAGGCAACTTGGTGGCGTTGATTTAACCCCTGTATAAACAAACATACACTAGATTTACATTTCGTTCGCCTAAGGAATAGGTGCATAATTTTACGGTCGGATCTCGGACTAATTGCTACCGTATAGTTTGTTTTTATCTTAAAATTTACAACTCCATTTCAGCCTCAGAGGAAGGATGTCTTTATTATAAAGCGTAGAGACCGCATCAATTTACGATTGTAGTTAGTCTCTTTTGTCTTATGACGTTCTTTTAATAGTAGAAGGAGACGGAACTATAAATGTTTGTTCATGCGAAAAGTGACCGTAAACCTTAGACAATTTATATAGGGACGAGTTACGCGTATATTTCTACTAAGAAACATTTCTGCCACTTTTTGCGGGGGGCGAGGTAACATAAAATCCGCAACTTTGGATTTGATTCCCCATAAGTTTAGATTCTAATTTTGAATGTTAAAAATCATGAAAAGTAGTCTCGTGTGAACCCCAAACGTTCTAAGTTCAAAATTACTGTTTCGCTATTATAGGCTGTCTCGTTTAGTGATAAATGCACAAGATCAATAATTATTCTTATACCGTGGCAGAGGGGAAATGCTACCGCAAAGCGAGTCCCTATATAAATTGTCTAAGCCGTAAACATAAGAGCAAATGTATAGTGGCCTTCTCAAAACGACGACGGTTTTTTATAGGGCTCATCAAACCATCAAACTGAAAAATTTTCATTATAGGTCAGCATCGAAAAAACTGCTGTCCCATAAATTAGGGCCGAGAGGTTTTATTTTATTTTATTTTTATTTTATTTTATTTATTGATTCACCAACAGTTGTTACAATAATACATACACATGATATATCATAAATTAAAGGGCTTAATGGCCCCGATTCGGACTGTGCCACGACTTAACTTAACTAAATTTATTCCTGTCACTTTCTAAAATAAGATTAAGAAAAGAGACAGAAAACCAACAGCTGACTTTAGAGCTGTCAAAGTGACGTTACACGCCCAAAAAAGTCTTAAATAAGATGGCGTGCATTATGATGGCATCTTATTTTGGGCGTGTAACGTCACTTTGACAGCACTAAAGACAGCTGTTGGTTTTCTGTCTCTTTTCTTAATCTTATTTTAGGAAGTGACATTTAGTTAAGTTAAGTCGTGGCACAGTCCGAATCGGGGCCAATGTCTAATTGCACAACCAATTACAGGTAAATACCACATGCACATAATAAGTAGCATCAAGTGACGACATGAAGTAAAAAACATAATAAGAAAACTTAAACTAGTTACAAAGAGAGGTTTGCAGTTTTGTAAGAAACAGCTGCTTTTTTCGCGATTTCGATCATGGTCCCATACAAAAAGTTGTTCAGTTTGATGGTCCTGGACATGACCATAAAAACCGTCACAATATTAAGAAGTACTGTAAAAATGATTTCCTATAAGTCCAAAATCCCCAAAAACCCTCGAAACTGCAAATGCTTATAAATTACCGAGAAAACAAGCAATTCTCCTCCTCCGCAAAACTAACTTCAATTTATATCCGGGGGCTGTTTTACCGGAATTATTAACCGGACCATTCATCAAAGTCCAGCAACAATTCCACGGGAGCTGCTGTTGATATAACCGCAATCGTGGACGCTGCAAATTGGATGAATTACGGGAATTTGTGCTACATATCGTTTAGCTTACACAGGGTGTAAAATAAAATGGGACAGTCACTTAAAGTACGGGACGTACGCCCAGTCATTTTACGGAGTTCGGAGGTTCGACACCTCTCCTAACAAAACTCCGTAAAATGACTGGGCTATACAGGGTGTAACATAAAATGGGTCAGTTACTTAAGGAGGTGCTTCAGACCATCAAACTGAACAACTTTCTCTATGGGACCAATATTGAAATCGCGAAAAAAAAAAATCGGGTGTCCCATATACATTTCAGTCGAGTTATAATATGTTTGCAGTTTTTGTATGGGACAGCCAGACAGTTTGATGGTCTGAAGCACCTCCTTAAGTAACTGTCCCATTTTATGTTACACCCTGTATAGCCCCAGTCATTTTACGGAGTTTTGTTAGGAGAGGTTGGACGTAATTAATAGTTGAACTTTTAAACTGTAACCGGCACTAGTTAGTGACAAAAAGACTATCTGAGAAAATATTGAAAAAAATCGCTACGCAACATAGAAATCAAAATTGTGAGTCCCAGAAGGCTTTTAAATTAATAATATTGATACCAATGCACTCATTTGAATTATATTTAACAATATACATTATTTTTGAGCTATAAAATTAACACTTTTATTAGAAAATACGAATGTATTTTTACCCGACTGCGGCAGAAGGAGGGTTATGTTTCAAAACCTTCTTAGTAGACAAAAATATTTACACCATGTTTGAAGTATGTATAATGGTAATGCCTTAAATGTATGCAAAAAAAATTACCATCAGGTTTTTAATAACGAGATAATACCTAAATTTTCAATTTGGAACTGTTGCTGATGAGATTTTTTTTAATTTTGGTACCTTTCTATGCTTAAATTGGATTTTAAATACTATACCGAAAAAAAATATCAATTACCGTAAAATGACTGGGCTAATAGCAGGTAAGGTACATACGGGAAATAGTTCTTTCGTGCTTCATTAGTTAGTAAGTTGTTGGAGAGCATCGGTGGCGCATTGCGGCAGGTATGGATAATGAAACATGAGGTTCGGCTTCGAATCCGCAACTACGACATGCCATATACCAATGAGTTTTTCTAACTTATGTATGTATTACCGACTGCTTTCAGATGGTGAAGGAACACATCGTGAAGAAACCTGCATACGCCGAAGAAGAAATTCTGATGCGTACATGTAAAATCGACAAATCCGTAATGGGCCCGCGTGGTGGGGTAACGCCCAAGCGTATATGGAAACCCTTCCAGTACTCAGAACTCCTATAGTGCTGGGGTCCGGGAGTGTTTACAATGGTCAATTTCACTATTTCGATGTTTAAATGCTACCCGGATTTAAGATCTGAGCCGCGGGAGGATTTACAATGCACTAAAAAGCATTTTAAATATGAAACCCTACCCTGACTCCGAGGCCCCTTATAAAAATACGTGAGACGGGAAGGAATAAAAGAACAACTGAGTATTACAGTAATTATTATAATAATTAGTTATTGTGGTAGGTAACAAAAACATAAAATTCGTGACATTTTGTGAAGTCATAAGTAATATGCTATTTTATGTATATTATTATAGTACCTACTGTAGGTACATACTTAAACAAAGTAATATAAACGAATCAACAGGCATTAGGAACATTTTTCTTTGTTTTAAATTGGTTAGGTATTACATAATAACAATAGGTTATTATGGTAATAAATAAATATCGCACCTATATCGTAAATACACCAGTAGTTTTTAATTATACTAACAACATGTTACAAAACATTCATACAATTTTGTTAGTACCTAATTAAAACTAGTGGTGTTTATCGTGATTATGATAATGATGATGAAAAAATAACATTTGTAGTACTGTCAAAATAGTGGAGTTCCTCAAAGTTTTTACTTCGGAACCCGTCAAAACTACTCCGATTTAGTTTTTTTTTTTAAATGAACGTAATTTAAAATGCTACAACCTGTACAGTTAAAAAATTGACGCTTTTTTTCGTATAGAAATCTTTGAGGCAGTGTAACTTTAAAATCATATAACATAACGGAAATCTGATAAACCACAGACAAAGATATTAGTTTGTGGATCGTGTTAAAAAAATAATCATTAAATTTATTCGGTTAATATTCAAAATAGAATCAAACTTCGTTTGTATGGAGCGCGCACGTCAAGGTTTATTTGGCAGCCAATCTCAATTAAAATTGCCTCAATTTAAAGAGAGCGTCCTGTTGTTACACGAATTCGCAAGTTGCGAAGCATTTTTTCTTAAAATTTGTATTTTTTGGGTTACTACTTTTTACTTGACTGAGAGCGTCAATTTTTAAACTATAAAGGTTGTAGTATTTCAGATTGCAGACGTTTTAAAAAAAAATCATGAAATTATCTGAGTAGTTTTGACCGGTTACGAAGCAATAGAACATTTTAAAGCTACAGGTACTCGATTAAAATTATGGTGAATAACTTGGTAGGTACATAAGGTGTCTATAAAATGCTATAAACTAATTATCGAGCATTTGGAACCTTTTTCTTAACAAGACACCCTAGTAATATTTAAAGGGGTGGTTCACTAGGGATGTTTCATACAAAACTGCAGTACCTACCTACTGACTTGTAAATACGCTTTGTTCACTCATTATAAGAGAACTAATTGAAATCAAAAGAAAATAAACAAACAAACAAATGAATACGCGATAATTATAGGTAGCTCACTCTTCTCGGCACGCGATCTGTAGTCCGGGAACATCGCACATAAATTCCTCCCGCGGCTCAGATCCAACTCGTTAGTACCTTATAGTAAGATTCTGAATAGTGGAAGCTTTTTACTAGATTTTTTTTTAAAAGTGTTCCGTAATGAATACCCGAACTCAGATCGCGCTCAGATCTGAATAGTGGAATGGTTTACTGGAACCATTCTTTGAAATAATACTTGAAACCATCCCGGACCGGGGGCTCTGAGTACTGGAAGGGTTTCCATATACGCAACGCCCAAACAACCTCCATGAGGGTAGGCCTGATGATGATGATGAAGTTGTTAAGTTAGTTAACTACCTATAGTTAAAAATGAAACTAAGCTCTGTAACTGTATTTTTTAATGCACTGGTAATTATTGTGATGACTAACGTCATGCAGCAACTGTGGATGTCCCGCTAAACTTGTTATGGAGAGAGGCCTTGGAGATAAATTGTGTATTCTAGATTATAATCACTGTGTAAAAATTTAAAAAAATATATTAAAAAAGACTGTAATATCCCACTGCAGGGCAACGTTGAGAGGGAGTGGGCCACAAGTTAATTGTTAATTTAGTTGATGTTGATAATGCCTTCCTTGTCGATTTCGACTACGGTCGACTGCTGTAACCTTTATAGAAAAGCAGTCAGGTACGTAAGATATTTTAAAGTGCTTAAAGTATATGCTAAACACAGATGCACTCTCTCGTCCTTACCTTTCTGTCTGATGGAGCGGAATACCGATACGATCAGACGTGGGGTCAGATGCAATGGCAATAACCGGCTGCGATACGGTTTAGCGATTAAAGATTTGCCTGAACGACTGCCTGAACGTCTGAAGAAAATAGTTGACATGAGTTAAATATTGGATTGATAGAAGTTTTATAACTTCTTATGGGGGTGATGATTTTTTAGTTAGTAATTTATTTTATTTATTAATCTTCATTCAGGAATTAGAGAGACAAAATGTAAACAACGGTAATACCAGTGTAGAAAATACCATCTCGAGACGGAAGAAAACTTATCTCTGGAATATACAAACAGTAAATTATCAATTCTACTCGCAAAGGATTGCGACAGATGATATGTTAATTTTGTATGGAAAATAATGATAAAATACGCATGTCATCATATATTTGAGAACAAAAGAAAGCGTGACTGTAAGTATTTTATTTCGTGGTCTGGCAACACTCAGATGTATTTGTGTATGAGGTTTTGCGCTAATTTATTAACACGTTATATAATATATATATATAAGACCCCGCATATTATTGTAAATACTTTAAAAATAAATAATATACGAAAAAAATAAACAAAGCAAATGATAATAGACTAAGAGAATTATATGCATGAGAAGGCCAATTTTTTAAAAGATCTTTATGCTCTGTCGGCTCCTGTGCGAAAAATAACTAAAGCAAACGAAGCGGGCTTGAAATTTTTCAGCTCTATGATTCGGCTGTTGTTAGAACTGCGGCTATATGCGTAAATATTTTTTATGAGTTTGAAGAAAGCTGTGTAAACCTTTGAGGCACGAACTAAGGGCGCGAGGCCCCTCGGACCGCGAGGTCGTGGGCGGACGGTCAAACCGCCCACGCCTTCCGCCGGTTCTGCCTGGTGATAGGCACTGAAAGTCGATTACGTGGAAAAGAAGTCTTACTATTTCCACGGAACTTTTATCTCAGAACTACGAGGAATAAACGCTTTAAACCACCTCTAAAATAAACCAACACAATCTCATCTGAAATAAAATCTCAGCTCTTTATTTTATAAAGATTTTAAGGAGTTAGTTTTTATGGTGAATGCAGAGTGTAAACGTGACATACTTAAAGGGGTGTATCAGACCATCAAACTAAACAACTTTCATTAAGGGACCAATAACACTGGTCTAAAGTGGTTTTTGTTGCCCTAGATAAATAAGATTGATTTTGGATATATTTATGCTCACAATTCATAAAACTATCAATGATTTTGTAAGATTTGCTCTCGTTGTTTCTGAGAAAATAAATTTTATTGCTAACAAACCAATAATTATTTAAAATATAAGATATGTTAAAATCATAAAGAACAAGAGCACATTCAGTACTTTCATGAACGTATTAATTTGGGCACTTGAAAACATAAAAATTTTCAAAAATATCCAGGGTGACAAAAAAAAATTGTTTTTGTAGAACTGTGTTTTGAAAAAAGACTGCTATTCTACATGGTGTAACAAAACACCCTAGTAATACTTAAGGAGGTGCTTTAGACCATCAAACTGAACAACTTTCAGTATGGGGCCAACATCGAGAAAAAATACATTTTAGTCGAGTCGGTACATCAGTTTTGTATGGGACACCAGATTTTTTTTATTTTTTCTCGATGTTGGCCTCATAGTGAAAGTTGTTCAGTTTGATGGTCTGAAGCACCCCTTTAAGTATTATACAGAGTGCACCCTATACAGGGTGTAACAAAACACCCTAGTAATACTTAAGGGGGTGTAGTTCACTATGGAGCCAACGTCGAGAAAAAATAAAAAAAATCTGCCGTCCCATACATTTGAGTCGAGACGGTACTGCAGTTTTGTTTTTTAGAAAGAGCTGATTTTTTTTCTCGATTTCGATGTTGGCTCCATAGTGAAAGTTGTTCAGTTTGATGGTCTGCAGCACCCCCTTAATTATTACTAGGGTGTTTTGTTACACCCTGTATAAAAAAACCAATAGCTGCTCGACCAAAATAGAACAGCAGATTTTTTCACGTTTTCGAAATTGGTCTCATAGTAAAAGTTGTTTAGTTTGATGGTCTGATACACCACCTAAAGTATGTAACGCATTTAAGTTTGTACCCTTACCTAACTTTTGACTTTACGGCCAGATCAACTTAGAGTTAACACTCAAAGAAATAATTCAAAACTCCACTCGCAGCAGCGCGGTGAAACTCGGCGAGAAGCAAATAAGATAAAAACTTCGCGTATTAAATTCTCGGTAAAGGTTTTTTTATTCGAGAAAAACCTCGAGAAATTATTATTTTCTCGACAGCAAATACTTCGTTTGGTGCTTTAAGGCGCTACCTATAACTAAAACACGACAAACGCTTTAGAATTTGGTACCTAATTAATACTAAACTTGTGTAGGCAAAATGTCACTTACTTAGAAACGGCGGTCGTAGAATCATTGACACGACAAGATACAACAAATACTTGGCGACAATTAATCAATATTGTATCTAACCCACGGTTTCTTGATCTTTTTTGCGTCGATCCTGCCGGGCTATTTTATTTTTATTTTAGTACCTTGAATGAGGAATACAATAACGATAAAAAATAAAATAAACGCTCAAAATTTTTACAACAGTGTAAGCTGAGACCTTCCGAGTCTGAACTGAACAAAAACAAATATTGAATTAATGACTGAATGAATGACATTAGTGAATGAGTGAAAGAACATCCTCAGTTTTAGTATGGGAAAAAGGCTAACAAAAAAACGTTAGCGTATTAGTTGACGTATGGTTATGGAACTCATGTCGATTTGTTTCTCATAATCTCTAGATTATAGTGGTAACATTAGCTATACCTCATCTAAACGGAGTGTCGCGTAATCGCCGTTGGCGCACATCGTGTCTTGGCAAAATATGTTGGGTTTTTTATTTTTATTTTGGTGTTAAAATGTAAGACGTTCCTATACACGTATTGCTTTACATGTGCCGTTTTAACCGGAAAAAATATTCTTAACAAAAAAGTCAAAACGATGCATTTTTTATATTCATTTCGTAATTCCGTTTGTATTTTTACCTAATCTTTCGTCCGATTACTATAGTAAATTAAACCCCTGATTATATTTTTTGAGTGTAATACCATCAATAAACGTAACCGTTTGGGGCCCACAATAAATTGACTCCTTTACGTTGTTAAATACCTGCCGTTGTTGTTTCCTTTGTAAAATGGATTTTACGTAACAAAATGCGCACGCATTGAGTATTTTATTTATCAATAAACAGGGTGAAGGGACAGCCAGGCAAATACTCTGAAACGGTGAATTGAGACCATTACACTGTACAGCTTTCACAATGGAGCCAACCTCAGGATCAGGCGTTTCCTGTTTGATGGTCTGAATTCACCATTTCAGTATTTATTATTTATTTCTTGCTGTGCCTTACACCCTGTATTTTTTATTCCGAAATAAGGACCTTAGCGACAGGTAACGCTTTAACTATGTTTTGGGTAAAAACTGATACATGTAGTTTAATGTAAACAGTGCGCACTGGTGCGATATAGACTGACAATGAAATAGTACTGTAGAATACACCTTTCTACTAAGGGTTGGTTGAGGTTGATGTATATAATGAAACACAGATATAGTCTTCACTAGTTAATGTGACTAGCACACGTCCGCGCAGCACGGCGGTCGGTGCACGAATACCGAGCGAATGCACGATAGATATTCACCACAGACCGCGTCCGCCGATAGACGGCGCTACCGGCGCTTTCCACATTAACTACTCTTTATTGCTGTACACTACATCTCTTTCTTGTTTTAATTTATTTTTTACCTTTACTCGAATCTACCACCGCTTCGGAATGTATAGCCCGTGGAGAAGAAGCGGCGCAAGAAACTCCACAGTTTAGCTAATCTCTTAAATCTTATTACAATACAGTGTTGACTGTTATCAAAGCTATTACATCAAACAAATTACGAATTACTTATTGAGACTATTTTGTTTACAGAAAATAGATATTTATCAAATATTGATCTGAAATTGTCAAACACCAAATTCAACGATAAACAATGTTTATGGAAATTACAATCTCATTATATTAACACATTTGAGTTATTGTTACTTCTGTTCTATACTATCCCTTCCCTGTAAAAATATTTTTCTATTGATAGGTATGTGGGAGATTGGCATATTATTTGCTTAATTTATGTAATTTTTACTTCTAAAAATAATCCTAATGCGTGCACAAACAATAATAGTAGCTAAACTATGTAAATTGTTCGTGCACGTGTTCTCCCTACCACTCCCACCGTGCCGCTTGTACTATAAAAGTGCCTGCAATACCGGCGAACGAGTCAGTCGTGATTTCACTTCGGACACGGCAACACTTTGCCATTACTTAACTTGTCAGGTAATTTATGTTGAAATAACTTTATGATTTTATATAATAATTTATTATGTGGTGCTATTGCTGATAATGCTTATGTAATAAATAAATAACAGCCTAGCCTATCTTTGTTTCCTGATTTTATTTAAAGATAATGTTTACATAATATTGCTAACGATGGAATAAACTGTTTTTCTATAAAAGTTTATCTGTTTTTGATTCATTCTCCCAAATCAGAAGCGGAATCGAAAGGAAATATTTGTACTAATCACCTTTTTTTTTGTGAGTGTCAGATACCTACGCACGGAGCCATGTCACACAACGAGCATCAAGGTTCAGCCGCAGCTCCTGAGGATGTTCCTGAGGCAGCTTATTCCTGTGCTCGCACCAATGTGCCAAACTCACCGGTGCTCGGTCCACATTTTATGCCTGTGCAACCGTATGATGACGGTGCAAGGGCAACTAATCCGAATGGGTCAAGTATAAGAACCGTAATTTTGTTCCACTTGAATTTTTTAAAAACCATGGTTCATGAATATGATGACCATGTTTCTCCAGACAACTTTAAATTCCTACGCCACCTGTAGTACAACCTTTACCACGCCCAAGAAATCTAAAGAACATCTATCTACCTACCTCCATTCGATCCAGATTAACTCACTGAATCATTGAAAAATTAACTAAGTTGAATTTTTGTAATTATGTTTACTCTATTTTATTGGGAACCTATTACTCTGTATGCTCTTTGAGTCCTGGCCAGACATCTGGTGGTATGCTAAGTAATAAGTTTCATAATTGTTCTTTTGCCGTACCACATTAATGTTGGTCTTTTTACCGAGGCAATATCTAATAGCCGTGCCACATTAATGTTGGTTTTTTTTACCGAGGCAATACCTAATAGCCGCGCCAAATAATTTTGGCTTTTACCGAGGCAATCATTTTGTATTTAGCCGTGCCACACTATTCTGGCTTTTACCGAGGCAATCATTTTGTATTTAGCCGTGCCAAACTATTGATGGCTTTTACCGAGGCAATAATTATGTATTCAGCCGTGCCACACTATTGTTGGCTTTTATCGAGGCAATCATTATGTATTTAGCCGTGCCACACTATTGTTGGCTTTTACCGAGGCAATCATTTTGTATTTAGCCGTGCCAAACTATTGATGGCTTTTACCGAGGCAATAATTATGTATTCAGCCGTGCCACACTATTGTTGGCTTTTACCGAGGCAATCATTTTGTATTTAGCCGTGCCAAACTATTGTTGGCTTTAACCGAGGCAATAATTATGTGTTCAGCCGTGCCAAACTGTTGTTGGCTTTTACCGAGGCAATCATTATGTATTCAGCCGTGTCGAACTATTGATGGCTATTACCAAGGCAATTAAAATTTAATTTTTAAAGCGAATCAAATTTTGCTTTCTAATTAATGATTACCTATTGATGATATGATATCTATCATATTTTTGTTACATTGTGATGATGATGATACTTTAAATTTTAAACTATGATATTCGCGAGCCTATCTGTTGGCTGCTCGTCAGAATGGCCGTGTGGGAGATTGGCATATTATTTGCTTAATTTATGTAATTTTTACTTCTAAAAATAATCCTAATGCGTGCACAAACAATAATAGTAGCTAAACTATGTAAATTGTTCGTGCACGTGTTCTCCCTACCACTCCCACCGTGCCGCTTGTACTATAAAAGTGCCTGCAATACCGGCGAACGAGTCAGTCGTGATTTCACTTCGGACACGGCAACACTTTGCCATTACTTAACTTGTCAGGTAATTTATGTTGAAATAACTTTATGATTTTATATAATAATTTATTATGTGGTGCTATTGCTGATAATGCTTATGTAATAAATAAATAACAGCCTAGCCTATCTTTGTTTCCTGATTTTATTTAAAGATAATGTTTACATAATATTGCTAACGATGGAATAAACTGTTTTTCTATAAAAGTT
This sequence comes from Agonopterix subpropinquella, assembly GCA_922987775.1. Classification (NCBI taxonomy): domain Eukaryota; kingdom Metazoa; phylum Arthropoda; class Insecta; order Lepidoptera; family Depressariidae; genus Agonopterix; species Agonopterix subpropinquella. The sequence goes on along the minus strand of OV277716.1, from coordinate 5,247,677 downwards.
TATCTGTTTTTGATTCATTCTCCCAAAGGTAGGTAAGTAAACCTACAAAAATAACGTTCCATAGATCTTTATTATCTCTTATTTATTTATTTTGGCTAACTACTAGTCAAAATCACTGCTTCAAGATCGTATCCATTTCCGTTTTATCAAATTAAGGAGGTAAGGACAAAAGAGTGAATCTGTGATAAGCACATACACTTATGCATTCAAAATATTCTGGCGGGTGCCAGCCATTGCAATAAAGCACTCACAGCTATTTTATTTGCATGACCCTTTAGCTTTTGCTAACAATTTGATAGTTGCATGGCTCTGTAACCCATATCATTTTATTGTTGCATGATATTTTAGCTTTCGCTAACAACTTCATAGTTGCATGGTCTTATAACCCATATAATTTTACAGTTTCATGAATGCTGATATAACGCTGACTGACAACAATATTAAGTAAGGTACACTAGGTCGCTTTCGTTACCAGCTATGTTCAGTAGTTACCTTTAGTTAGTCGACTAGACTAGTTTTGAGAAATCAGCAGTTTCAATTTAATGGACCCGTTTAATATGTAGATACTATTTTACGAACCATACAGTTATATCATTTGGTAGGCTTTAAAAAAATAATGCTATTTTTAATTACAATTTACATGAATTAAGTGCAACTGTTGTTTAAAACTTAATTGCCTGGCGTCATATTATTACAGAACTGCAAATCATTTTGTTTTTTGACTTGCTTGCACTGAAATTATGTTCTTTATTTAAAATATTATGAATTTATGATTAACTGATTTGGTTCAAGTACAGTATAGTATACTTTAACACATACAAATGATTAAATTAACAGTGCAGTGCCTGCAGTGATTAGGTAAGATACAGATTTTATCTATACAAAGAAGAAAGTGCAGTAAGTCATTAATTCCTTTAGAGTTATTCATAGCGTAGCTACTCACAATAATTAATGTCAATGGAATGACCAACTACAAGCTGCTAATAATTACTTATTTGACTTGTCATCTGAATTACCAACTACGAGCTGCTTATAATTATTTATTTGACTTGTCATTTGAATGACCAACTACAAGCTGCTGATAATGAAATAACAGTTTTTTTTTTTCAATTGAATGACCAGCTGCAAGTTGCTAATAATTATTTTATTTATTTGACTTGTCATCTGAATGACCAACTACAAGCTGCTGATAGTAAATTTGATAGCATTTGATGCCCAGCTAAAAGTTGCAAATGTCAATTGAATGACTGAATGACCAGCTACAAGTTACTATTTCAATTAAATGACCAGCTGAAAGATGCCAATGTCAATTGAATTACCAGCTACAAGTTTCTAATATCAATTGAATGACCAGCTGAAAGATGCTAATGTCAATGGAATGACCAACTACAAGCTGCTAATAATTACTTATTTGACTTGTCATCTGAATGACCAACTACGAGCTGCTTATAATTATTTATTTGACTTGTCATTTGAATGACCAACTACAAGCTGCTGATAATGAAATAACAGTTTTTTTTCAATTGAATGACCAGCTGCAAGTTGCTAATAATTATTTTATTTATTTGACTTGTCATCTGAATGACCAACTACAAGCTGCTGATAGTAAATTTGATAGCATTTGATGCCCAGCTAAAAGTTGCAAATGACAATTGAATGACCAGCTACAAGTTGCTAATGTCAATTAAATGAACAGCTGAAAGTTGCTAATGTCAATTGAATAACCAGCTAAAAGCGGCCTATGTCAATTGAATGACTGAATAACCAGCTACAAGTTGCTAATGTCAATTAAATGACCAGCTGAAAGATGCTAATGTCAATTGAATTACCAACTAAAAGTTTCTAATGTCAATTGAATGATCAGCTAAAAGCTGCCTATGTCAATTGAATGACCAGCTGAAAGATGCTAATGTCAATTGAATGACCTGCTACAAGTTTCTAATGTCATTTGAATGACCAGCTAAAAGCTGCCAATGTCAATTGAATGACCAACTGTACGTTGCTAATAACTGTTTGTTGTACATGGCAAAGCACTAACCATTAACATTACAAGCTGACAATATGAGAGTAATCACCCTGACCATTTCAAACCTCTTAGCTATTAATTGGAGACATTTTCTCTTTATTAAGCACTAAAGCAAGGAGGTATGGTTCAATCGGCGCCTTAGCAGTCGTCCTGTTGAAGGCTGGTTTTTCTGTGACATCTAGGAACATACAATCTGCGAACAAAATTGTTAACCAGTATTATCGGTTTGGTTATGAATGTTATGATGCTTGAATATGATATAGTTATTAATCTTCTCTCAACTGAGATGAGCGTTTCTTGTTAAAATGTGAGTAGGTATTTCAAGAAATACTAAATTTAATATGAAATCACCTGATCATTTTCTGATCCTTTTTGATACTTTTTGTAAATAATTGTCTGAATTAACATTGATCCTTAAAATATAAAATTCCTTGCTCAAATAGCCAAAGAAACTAATTAGTTTCGCCTGGAGTGATTACATCCATAATTATGACATTAACAACAATGTTGCAAAGATAAGATCATCGTAATGTTACCGAATTGAAGTTCTATAAAGTATAGATTACGTCAAACAAGTTCCGGTAACAAATAGGATGATGATGATGATTGGCAATTATGTTGGTACTATTGATGTTTGTATTGAAATATTTTCATGAACTAGTACCACCAAATAAGCTCCGAATGTGTTGTATATTATTATTGTTCTCGCATACCTACACTGAGAATGTCCAATAAGTAAAACGTTTAAAACGTAAAACTTTGGATTTCAACTTAAAGTTTTTGTGACATCAGAATGTTCGTTACGCCGAATGTTCGTTACGTCGAATGTTCGTTACGCCGAATGTTCTATACGTAGAATGTTCGGTACGCATAATGGTAATAAGTAACTTTTATTAGAGACCATTACAACTACGAAGTACGACAATTACTTAAAAATGACAATGCGTCAATATAAGTATAAAAAACAATTGGAATAAACTCACTTGGCATATCTTGGTTACCTAATCCTGTTCGTCTCGAATCAAGACACTATTCTTAACCTTTGGTATGCCAGAACGCGGATCAGCATGATGAAAACCATTTATTTCTATTGTGTCTGGTTTTTCCGGCATACGAGAGGTTAATGGGCGTATTTTGGATACCTATTAGGCCATAATGACGGACTACAAGCATGCATTAGTATATGCTCACGACTACACTCCCCGAGGAGCAGTCAGAGACTCCAAAACCCCAGGACACCCTTGCCCCACCAGCACCGAAACTCCGTCCAGTCACGTGTAACGGGCAGTGAAACTGGAGCTACGGACTACGAGGCCCTTTTATATTTGCGGAATGCTTTGAATAAATTCTTTTAATCGTGTAAAGTAATACAGAATGATTACGTGACCTTAAAGATTGATGTCCGCAGCTGGCGTACATTTGTCCATCGTAGGCGCCGCGCCGCGCCGTCACGTGTTGTCCCACACCTTACTCCTGTCTGGTCTACCCTCTTTCCTCCAGCATCAGCATTCGATGGTCGACATGTGGGAAAAGAAATACAGTATGTAGATAATTCCAAATAAACGATTTAAAATCGGGACAAAAAACTATTTTTCCTTTTCTTTTGAAATATATTTTTATCACTGTGAACTTTAGGCAAAAATAAAGCAACGCTAGCAGACACCAGATAATTAAGATAATTCCCAATAAACGATTTAAAATCGGGACAAAACTATTTTTACTTTTCTTTTGAAATATATTTTAACACTGTGTAACTTTTTAGGCAACAAACAAAGCGACGCTAGTAGAAACCGTCTTCGATTGTGTTTAAATAAATCGCTTAGCTTCCTTAAAGGAACAGTGTAATTTTATTTCGTAGGCACCGTTTGCATTTTTAAATTTTCAACTCTCAACAAACTGATAAGCACTTTACTCACGTGAATTTCGAATCCCGGCGTCGCCAATGTAGAATACACCTTTCTACTAAGGGTTGGTTGAGGTTGATGTATATAATGAAACACAGATATAGTCTTCACTAGTTAATGTGACTAGCACACGTCCGCGCAGCACGGCGGTCGGTGCACGAATACCGAGCGAATGCACGATAGATATTCACCACAGACCGCGTCCGCCGATAGACGGCGCTACCGGCGCTTTCCACATTAACTACTCTTTATTGCTGTACACTACAAGTACGAATTATTTACTTTTTTTTTTTTAATTTATTTTACAAAGGAAAAGTTACATATTTGTTTTCCTACTTAAGCTTTCCTACTGCAAACCTTACAAGGTTTAATCGCAGGAAGCGAGTCGCTTTACAGCGTATCAGGTTTTACAAATATACAAGTTATACAATATAAAAGACCTTAGGGCACAGGTCCGGCACTTCAAACAACGTGTTAGATTTGACATGATGACGTTTGCACATGCACACTTTGTGAAAATTGTGCATGACATATGTGTAGGGCATCGTATGAACTACATTATACATTGCGTTACTTTTTATAGTTCATTGGCCTCGATTCGGAGTGTACCACGACTAAACTAAACTAAATGTATTCCTGTCACTTTCTAAAATAAGATTAAGAAAAGAGACAGAAAACCAACAGCTGACTTTAGTGCTGTCAAAGTGACGTTAAATGCGCAAAATAAGATGCCATCTTATTTAAGTCGTTTTCGGGCGTTTAACGTCACTTTGTCAGCACTAAGTCAGCTGTCAGCTGTCAGCTGTCAGCTGTTGGTTTTTTGTGTCTTTTCTTAATCTTATTTTAGAAAGTGACAGGAATACATTTAGTTTAGTTTAGTCGTGGTACACTCCGAATCGAGGCCATTCTGTTATTAAAAATAGTTTTTAAGCTAAAGAATCACAGAAAATGTGAATTTAGCGTTATTTTCCAACGTTTATTTTTATTTTGTGGAGAAAAAGAAAATATGTTTTATATAGTCAAATCCAACGGGTGCGCGCGCCTGACTGCATTCCCTTGCTCGGCCCCCCTCAGGTTACCACAGAGAGTGTGAGGAGAGGTGAGGTATCTGAAGTCAGAGGGGGGCGGGGAGTGGCCGTTCTGTATGTAGAACTATATACTACCTATTCTGTGCTTAGGGTACACTAACATAATGTGTATGATATGTAAAAGTTTGCGAGTATGTGTTAATTATATTGTTAAATAATTAGTCCCATCCCATGCTTGTTTACGTGTTTATTTTCTGAATAATACTTTTAGCTTTAACGTTATTTGCCAAGAAAAAACTGCGTATTTACAGCGATCGAATGTAAAAGTCAAGATGGGATGAAATATTGTCTTTTATATAAGGGTGAAATATAATTTTTCTTCTACTCAATTTGGATTGGTAAATGGTAACTCATTTTTCTTTTTAGTTCTTTTGTCCCCGATAAAGACTATATTTATATTTCGCATGAACGACAACGCCCGCGCCGTGTGCCAGTTTTCATAGTTTGGCAGAGCTAAACCAAACCAACCAAATCAAACTTCTTAGTACAATTTGTGTCTAATAAATAAAAAATTACATACTTTTAGGTGGGTTGGGTGCATCATATATCATCAATCTGAATAACTTTCACCAAGGGATCAATATTGAAAACAGCGACAAAAAAATTTTGTTCGGTAGCAAACGACAGTGGCTACTCGAACAAATGTATGGAACAGTTGTTTTTAAGAGGGCTATTCGAGCTCAGTGGCGCCCTCGTGACAATAATAAAGATTTCTCAATAAAGAAAACCTAAATTAAAAAAGTGCCCAACCGATAAACTACAAAAGCCTTCAAGCTATTTTCATAGAATACTTTTATAGATTTTTTAAAGGTACAAATACAAATTAAGAAAAAAAAACGGCCACTTTTGTTTTTATTCGAAAATATCTAAAAGTGTAATGTTTAGAACCTATTATAACCTATTAAAAGTATTATATAACAATAGCTTTTGTAGTTAATCTGTTGGGCACTTTTTTAATTTAGGCTTTCTTTATCGAGAAATCTTTATTATTGTGACGAGGGCGCCACTGAGCTCGAATTACAATTTTATGTAACTACATGATATTACCATGTCATGTTTTTTTTAGGTCAGTTCATCCCTAAGACGTTGTTTAATATGTTAGTCCAAAGCAGCCCTTAAAATAACACACACACACACAACACAAAACACACACACACGAAACACATTTAAGTTTACACCCTGTGATATCGAACGAAAAACATTAATCAATAAAATGCTTTGCTTATCTCGTCGCCTTAATCTTAAAGCGACACAAACAACCGCACCGCAGATGTGATTAATATTGCTTTAAATCTTAACCTTTCTACCGTTTTGCTTTTCATTCTTTCCCTCGCGCCCGTTTCTTTGAAAAACGACTTTTTAATATAGAAATAAATAATGAAATTCTTGGATATTAATAATAAACCGCCCACTAAATGGAAGATGAGGTTCTGGATACCTCGACTCAAACTGTTTGTTTACTTATGGTAAATAGGATTTGATCTGACCTTATTATAATTTTAAATGATGGCAATAAGCTGTCTCATAAAGGATGTAGTTACATCGATCTAGTTCTTTGTGGATTTAGGATATTGGTGCCCGTTTAGAGATGGGCAACGGGTAAATATTCCAAAGGTAGCATCGGACAAATACTCATTAAAAAAAAATTTATGATACCAATGACGTTTTACAAATGACGCGTCATACGCTAACACAGCGCTAACATCACTGCTCGTGTAGTACATACACTAGACGGCGCGTGACTATGTGAAATCCGGGCAATTACCTTGCTTTTGACACTGGAAATGTCTTTTCGTTCGCTCCAGTATAGGCCCCGATTTCTCGAAAAAGTGCAATCTCCTTATATCTCGGAGAGTTGTGAAGATATGATATTTAAAAAAGGCTCAAAATTCACGAGAACTGTAAGGTAAGTACAAAAATAATTATTCGATAAAGTCAAAAACGAAAAAAGTTATGGCCGTAATAGTGAAAAAGAAAATTCAGAATTTTTGATTTTGGTGCTCGATATTTCGAAAACGAAGAATGATATATCAAAAATTTGGCAAAACTCCTCTGTAAAATTGAGTCAGCTACAATTTGAGCTTAAAACAAAGACGATCGGGTTAAGGGTTTGCCCTGTAGCCTAACCTTTTTGAGTCAATATTTTTTCGAATTCCGTAGATTAATTTCCAATGTGCTCGATAGTCGTGTGAGGCACGAAATCGGTGAGTTTTTTTTTTGTTATCATTTTGGACAGCCAGCAACGCATCTACAATATAAAAACATCTTAGTATGATACTAGGAACTCGTTTTACAATCATCTCTTTAGCCTTACATTTATGTCAGAGGGAACAATTTGCACATAAAGGCTAACTGAACCATTAAATTGTCCTTTGTCTATATAGTCAGTGTTCTACAAAGCTTAGTTGAAGCGTAGGTTGAGACACAGAGCGAGAAAAACTACTCACGGTATCCGTATAGATATAAAAATCAAACTAAACTTTCACGTGAACACAATAATGAATGAGTTATCATAACAGTTTTTGACTAAAATGGCCGCTTTATTAGAATATTATTAAGTGCATAAGCGAGTGCGCCCCTAAATAAAAGACAATTCTGGATTTTCTGTGGAAGGTGGTGCCTTATTTTTCGCTTATATTTTTGGCGCGGCCAGCAACCAAATTTGAATATTTTAGTTCAGAATAAAGTAACAAACTACACTCTGAACTCTCTAAACTCTGACCGAACGGAGATATAAAAGCTTGAAGTTGAAAATTTAATAATTATTTTAACTTCAAGCCTTTATATCTCCGTTCGGACTGAGTTTAGAGATACAAAAAAATAGGCAAAATAACAAAAGGCGCCATTTCTAGGCATTGGCTTTTGAGTCTAACCTAGAGTGAGTATATAAAGAACCATATCACGATATCAACGCGACATCGCTGTGTTTTTGTCGCATTATCGCTGCTATGTTATTTCTAAAATCAATCAGTGTCGGAATCGCGGTGATGTTGCGGCAATGTAAAAATCGTGGCGATTCAGTTGCGACGTCTGGCCCTGTACCCGCACTTTCGATGTTCACTATATCGCCACTGTGTCGGTCCGCACTTCATTGGAATAGAGTTGACATTGGAACGAAAATGTTCACGCAATTGCGAAGTTCGAATCCCGGAGTAGACCCCCTTGTCGGTATAGTTGCGACGTACGTCGTACGTTGCTTTGCTGTTGCGACATCACCTACGCTTAAAAATCACTTGTATGATATGGCTTGAAGTGAGCGAGTATTAAATCAAAATCAATATTGTAAGCGACTGTTTTTTCGCTTATTATCTAGTTTAATAGCGTTAAGACCTCGAAAAATTCTTCAGTGCTCTGTGATTGAACAATCTTTCTGCGCTCATCTTGTTTCAAAGTGCAATTTAAGTTTCATGTAGGTATAATGTATTAAAATTGAAACTGTGTTTATGTTTATACATACAATTTGTGTAATAGATATATGTCAGTTCTTCACATAATGTCCGAATTATTATTAAATTTTTCCAATAACATGTTAAACCTTTGACTATTTATTATAAGGACTGGCCTTACGGTAGCAGTTCCCCTCTGCCACGGTATACGACAAATTGATCATGTGCATTTACACTCAATTTTATACCTAAAACGAGACAGCTTATAATTACGAAACAATATTTTTGAACTTAGAAGTTCACAAGAGACAAATTTTTATGCTTTTTAACATTCAAAATCTAAACTATTATAAAACTGTAACAGAAGTGTGTCTGTACATTGAAGATATTTACAAAAAAAAAGATTACGATATGATTTTTAGATGTCCCTGATTCCAAATCACCAATTTTTGGATTTTTTGTCTGTCTGTTTGTTTGTTTGTTTGTTTGTTCGTTTGTTTGGGTGTTTGTTTGTTCGAGTATCACGCAAAAACGACTGAACCGATTTTGATGAAACTTTTTTTGTTTGATAGCTTATCATCTGACTTAAAATCTGGTATATAATTTATGCGGACGAAGTCGCGGGTAAAAGCTCGTTAGAATCTAAAGTTGAAAATGAAAATGAAAATGAAAATAGCCTTTTATTTCTGACACTTATAAAAAATACATTCCATTTCTTTTACTTAAGTATCTAGGCAGTATGTAAATGCTTTGTTACATAATTAGGTTATTTAATAAAAATAATTTTAACATGCTTCTTTCATTACATAATTAGGTAAGTATTTAACGAAAATAATTTTATCAAGTATGTCCTATCAATATTATCATAACAATAATTTCATAAGTAATACCTAATACAACAATAATAATTCTTTTCAATTCATAAATCTGGTTATTACCTAAATTACATTTATAACTATAATTTCAATAATTCATTTACTTTACTATAGGTATAATGTCGGTTTATATATTGCTTGTGTCTGAATCCGTGTCAGATCGCCTTTCGGCATAGGCCTCCCCCAGTAGTCTCCATGATGCTCTGTCTCTCGCTTTCCTAGTCCATATGTTCCCTGCTGTTTTCTTTATATCATCGTCCCATCTCTTCTTTGGTCTTCCTCTCCCTCGTTTCCCTTCTCTTGGGTACCAAGCAGTGACTTCCTTTGCCCATTTGCTCTTTAATGATCTTATCATGTGGCCTGCCCATTTCCACTTTAGTTTGTTTATAGTGTATGTTACATCTATTACTTTAGTTTTCCTTCTGATTTTTTTCAGGTTTATTTTGTCTTTAAGTTTTATGTTCATCATGCTTCTTTCCATGCTGTTTTGGCACACTTTTATGGCTTTTGCATCCTCATTGGTCAGTGCCCATGTTTGGCATCCATATGTCATGCATGGAAGTACACACATATTGAAAACCTTGCTTTTCTCTTTTATAGTCATTTCCTTGCTTTTCATTATCTCCTTTAAAGACCAATATCTTTTCCATGCATTACCTATTCTAGACGATATTTCAATTTTCATTTGATCTTTTGGTGCAATGATCTGGCCCAGGTATGTGTATTGGTTAACATATTCTATTTGGGTTTGGTTGAACATAATTGGGTGCTGGTGGCTGTTCGTCATAACTTTGGTTTTTGTTGTATTCATAGAGAGGCCAACTTTCATACTTTCCTCTGCTAGTTCGGTTATCATAATCTGAAGTTCTTCGTGGTTGTTGCTTAGGAGAATAAGATCATCTGCAAATCTGAGATGGTGGAGTTGTTCGCCATTAATCTTTATTCCGAAAGCATCCCAATTTAATCGTCTGAATATCTGTTCCAGTACCGCTAAAAACAGTTTTGGTGAGAGAGGGTCTCCTTGGCGAACTCCTTTCTTTATTTGAAATTCTTCCCCTTCTTTTTCCATACGTATTTTTGCTGTGGAGTTCTCGTAAATCTTTTTTATAACATTTATGTATTTTGGCTCTACTCCTTGTGATATTAGAGCTTCCCATATTTGACTATGTTTAATGGAGTCGAATGCTTTGTTATAATCTATGAAAGCTAAATAATATGTCATCTGGAATTCATTGTATTTTTCTATTATTTGTTTGATCGTATGGATGTGGTCGATAGTGGAGAAACCTTGTCGAAATCCTGCCTGCTCTTTAGTCTGGTTTTCATCTAAAACTCTGTTGATTCTGTTGAGTATGACTTTGGAAAATATTTTATACATATTTGACATTAGGCTGATAGGGCGATAATTGTTGATGTCCTCTTTGTCGCCTTTTTTATGCAGTAGGATTATTGTGGATCGCGTCCATTGTTTAGGTATAGTTTCTTCTTCTATTATTTTACTATACAGGTTGGTTAGGGTATCTGTAATAGCCTCTAGGCAGCTCTTTAAAAGCTCATTTGTAATACCGTCTTCTCCGGGAGATTTTTCATTTTTTTGTGATTGGATTGCTCGTATAATTTCACTTTTTAGTAGCGGTGGTATGTTGTCACACTTCAAGGGATTACTGTTCGTGTTTTCAATTTTGTCGTCATATAGTTCTTTGTAGAATTCGGTAGCTGTATGAACTATTTGTGATCGTTTTGTTATTTCCTGTCCCGTTCTTTTGTCTTTCACTTTTGGTATCCACGTAGAGTTAGTTTTTAGTTCTTTGAGAGCCTTTTTTATGCCACCTGTTTTTGCAATATAGTGTTTTAATTTTTCGTTTCTTGTGTCTCTTCTATGCTGTTTAATGCTTTTATTTATTTGCTTACTGATTGCTGTTATTTCTTTCCTGTTATTTCGTTTGTCGGTTAGTAGACTTTTCCTTTTATACATTAGTTCTTTAGCTTTACTTCCTATCTTGTCCTTCCCTTTGCTTTTTATCCTGAATTCTCTGTGTGTTTTGATTAATTCTGTTTCTAGTTTATTGTATCTATCTTGAACTGTTCCTTCTTTTATATCGCTTAGTTTGGCTTCTAGGTCTATCAGCAAGCTGTTCTCCACGGTTGTAGGTAAGAGGGTAGAGGTTGGATTTATGTGTTTCCTACTTCTCTTCTGTGTTATATTTCCTAACTTCGCCCGTACCATTCGGTGATCTGTGTTAAAGTTAAGTTGGTTTATAACCTGTACATCTTTGAAAAAATGAGGTTCGTTTGACAGGATAAAGTCTATTTCATTCTTTACACTACCATCTGGTGATATCCAAGTCCATTTTCTTCCTATTTTTTTCTTATAAAATGTGTTCATTACCTTTAGGTTATAGGTAAGGGCAAAATTCACAAGTCTCTGGCCGTTATCATTTCTTTTTCCTGTTGCAAACTTTCCTATTATATTTTCTTCACCTTGTTTTCTGTTGCCAATCTGACCATTGAAATCTCCTATAAGGATTACGCTTTTGTGTGATTTTTCTAACGTGCGGCCCAGTTCGCAGTAGAAAGTTTCTTTAGCTTCTGGTTTACTTTTTTCTTGAGGAGCGTAAGCTTGAATTATTGATATTTTCTGTTTATGTCCAGGTAGTTTCACATTTAACATTGCAATTCTGTCGGAAGTAGCTATAAATTCTTCTATGCAGTCTTTACTAGATTTGTGTACCAGGAAGCCAACTCCGTACATGCCTTTTTTTGTGCCTTTGTAGTATAGTATATAATGATCATGTTCTTCTATGCTTTCACCCTCTCTTCTCACTTCACTTAACCCTATAATGTCCCACCTTTTATCTTCTAGAGCTTGTTCTAATTCATGTAAATGTGTGTTTTTTCTTAGTGATCTGGTATTCAGGGTTGCTATGTGGTAGTCATTATATTTCGTTTTCTGTGACTTCGTCTTTCTGGTTTTTCTGTTGCTTACTCACTAGGGGGTATCGGTCGTTCTCCCCACGGGGACCATCCGGATTGGGGAATGTATTCGGTTTGTGTTCCTTCGGTTTATTTGTTGTTGTGATTGTTGTATTCTGGTTGCCCGTGGTGTTTAGTTGTCAGTCTTTGTTGTAAGTGCTGCGTTCCGATTGTGAGTACGCCCTTGCTCTCATATAAGCAAAAGCATCTACTTTGTTTAATTTGTTAGGATTGTCAGATGAATCTAAAGTTATGGGGAATAAAATCCAAAGTTCGGATTTCATGTTACCTCGCCCCCCGCAAAAAGTGGCAGAAATGTTTGTTAGTATAATGACACGTGTAACTAAGTCCCTGTATAAGTACCTAGTCAAAGTGTTAAACGTAATATTTTGCTATACAATGTCTTGTCAATTTCAATGTCTCAAATATTTCATGGAAATTTTTCTAGTACATATAATAATGATGGTTCTTTCCCACAGCTCTAGCTGCCTAACTATGTTATTACTACAGATTATTGGTATTACCAGATAATCTTTCTTATACTGTGACTAACTGAAAAAAAGAGGTGTCTACAAAGTTATTGCTAATTATAATACAACATTCTTGGTTATTGGAAATGTTTTATAATTGAATTACTAACAATGATAAAAATTAAGCTGTGTACATATTTTATATTTTGGGTTTTTGTGTGCAAAAAAGAATTTGTATATGAGGCGTTTTCCAAGTGTAAGTAACCTTTATTAGACTAAAGCAAGACTATACTAAAACGAAAAATAGTGATATTATACTTTCCTTATTGCCTTTGTGAATCAAGCAATTTTTCCTGGAAATGGAACTATGGTTCATAGATTCATAGATTCTTTATTGTACACAAAAACATAGTTATGAAAAAAATTACAATAAGTCGTGATTTACAAAGGCGAGCTTAACTCTAAAAGAGTTTTCTTCCAGCAAACCGTTGAGTGAGAGGAAAACTAATATGTTTGGGTAAAAATCAGTGTGCACACAAATTAAAATCTACTTACTTAATTACTTATGAGAGATAGTAAAATGAATCCTATATAATAAGAAACAATATAATATAAGATACTTACACCTATTCAACAAATAAATATACATGAATATACCTACATAAATAATAATATTAAATATAATAAATATGACATATATTATATACATACATACATATAACTACTACGACTTTATTTAGATAGGTAATGCTCCTTAACTCTCCTCTTAAAGATGTCCAACGAAGGACTAGCACAGATATTATGCGGCAATGAATTCCACAATCTGGCCGCATGAACTGTGAAAGAATTCCCATAAAGACTAGAAGTGTGCAAGGGACACGCTAGAAGCAGCGATGTGATTGATCTGCAAGGCTTACCGCGTGGTACAAGGTAGTTGAACCGTTCACGAATATATGAAGGGGAGCACGGATTATTTAAAATATTGTACAAACTAGACACAATATGTGCATCTCGCCTTCGACGTATAGGGAGCCACTTTAATTTTATTCTAAACTCTGATACGTGGTCAAATTTTCGTAATCCAAATATAAACCTAATGCACAAATTTTGTAGGCGTTCTAGCTTGTTTAGCAGTTCCTCAGTGGCGTCAAGATAACAGGTGTCTGCGTAATCAAGAAGAGGAAGAAGAAGCGACTGTGCCAAGGTAACTTTAGTTTCCAACGGTAGAAACCTATGGAGGAGCTTAAGAGAGTGGAACGAGTAATGGACCTTTCTACTTACTTCGTTTATATGGCTAGACCATGACAAGTTGCAGTCAAAAATTACACCCAGATTTTTAACACTCTTTGCAAAGGGTATTATCACGTCGTCATAAACAACGCTTGGCAGATTATCATGATCAAGTGAATTATACATGTACCTACTTCCAATAATAATAACTTGAGATTTCAGAGGATTTACCAGGAGACCATATGATTTTGCCCATTTGCTGATGTTACTGAGATCGTTGTTTAAAACGGCAATGGCTTCAGTACAGTCATCATTCTTAAAATGCCGATAAAGCTGCAAGTCGTCTGCGTATAGATGATAGTGAGAAGATATAATTCGAGTGATAGCATTGATAAAGATAGAAAAAAGAAGAGGAGAGAGTACGCCACCTTGAGGTACACCCGCAGCGAGATCGCACCAGTCAGAGGATGTCTCTTCCGAGCGGACACACTGCGAACGACCCCTGAGGTAAGAGTCAAACCAGCTGATTGCTACAGGGGATACATTAAGAGACGACATTATTCCAAGAAGAATGTCAAAATCCACAGAATTAAACGCACTGCTGAAGTCGAGTAAAGCTAAGACAGTGAGTTGCTTTTGGTCAATGGCCCATCGAATGTCATCGGTAACTTTGATGAGAGCAGTCACTGTACTGTGGCCAGGACGAAAGCCAGATTGGAAAGGACTCAGCAGGCTATGACGGGAAAGATAATTGAAAAGTTGCCTATGTACGATATGTTCTAAAACTTTAGACAATAAGGGAAGAATAGAAATTGGTCGAAACTGTGAAAGAGAAGATGGGTTTGACGTCTTAGGAAGAGGAAGCACATGAGCTCTTTTCCAAGCTGATGGGAATGAACTGGTAACCAAAGAGTGATTTATAATGTGAGATATAATAGGTAACAGTTCATCCAGAAGCAGCTTGAACATTCTAAGTGATAACCCATCATCTCCCACGGCCTTAGTAGTTATTTTAAGGAATGATTTCTTAACGTCAGACTCAGAAACCACATTGAAAGTGAATGGATCGCACCTGGGTACAGGCAAATCCGAAAGCTGGCCCAGAGTTGAATTCTTTACGCTATCTTCTAAGGAGACGGGTGGCTTAGAGAAATGCCTGTTAAGTATATTTAAGTCGAAATCAGTAGACCCTTCACTAGAAGACTTACCTATACCAAGTGTCTTTAGAAATGTCCAGATCTGAGAATTACTCAGACTGTCAATTGATGAGTGGATGTGGCTTCTTTTGGCATTTCTACACATTCTACTGCAACGATTTCGAAGGGTTTTGTAAGATGACAAATTATCCTCAGTACGATGTTTAGTGTACCTCCGCTTTGCCTTATCACGCTTGACCATTAAAGTTTTTATATCGGATGTTAACCAGGGTGCGGGTAGATGCTTTACTTTCACTTGTCTTAGAGGTGCGTGTTTGTCATACAGATTTTTAACAACAAACAACATTTTTAACAACTATGGTTCAAGAAATTGATCAATCGACTTATTACTTCTTATGACTGATTGACTTTGGCCGGTTTTGTTATATTCTATTTTTACCATTAGCTTAACTGGAGCATTACTTTATTTTGTTATGAACATTAATACAAAAAAAAAATCGTAGCAGATTGCTACGGCGTAGGCATTTCGTAGTCTTTCTCCCATAAAAACAAAACATAAAGAAACCGTATCCCTTAGTCGCCGCGTAAGACAAAAAAGAAATGTGGTGGTATACAGGGTGTTTGGGTAAACAGTTAAATTACAAGAAAACCTGTAGGATTATTTTTTATTGAACGTTTGTATGAAAAGTCGCCATTTCATTTGCGTATTTCGCTTAAGTTCCTTTGGGAAAGTTATTCAGTATCCTGGGTACACTAATTAAAGTAATGCAGTTGCATTTCTTTATAGGGTACAGGTATAGTGTGTGTATCTAATCTAAGCTGGAACGAGATCTTTGAGGTTGGTGGAACAAGATTTTAAGTCTTAGGCTCAGAGGAATGATCTCCTTTATTCTAAAGCGACCACATCAATTTACGATTGTAGTTAGAAGGAGATGGAATTATAAATATGCGGCTGTCCACTTCTTTTTTATGCTAGTGTGCGTGAAAAGTAACCGTAAACATAGGGTCAAATGTCACTTGGTCATCTTTTGCCCATACTAATTGACACCACACACTCAAACACAAACCTCAAAAAAGTGGACATTTCTTCTTTAGGTATAATCTCTTTAGTCTTATGTCACGAGACGTCGACGATCAGGTCAGGTCACGTGACGTCACGATCCTGACGCGCGTTTAAAACCTTTTTACCCATACCAAAAAAGTGCACAACGCCGCCAAAGAAGTTTTCACTTCAAAAATATGATTGAGGGCAGCACAATAGGATCGCTAGGTCCCTACAAATCGACAGACCACCGGGTTGACCCTCAGATTGGATATTAGTGGCTAGCCTTTCGGCCAATACCTATTTGATTTTAAACAATTTTAATCCAGCCATCAAAGCCTACGTTTCGGTATGTCTGTCATGGACAATTTTAATTAATTTAACTTTTCAAATGGTTTCCAATTCGCCCACTCTGATCGAAAAATATGTCTGATTTGAATAGTATTTATAAATTGAGGGTCGCAAATAGTCTTGCCTTAGTATCGATAATTTGATATCGATAGTTGACCTTGAAATATAGTTAAATACCGATAGTGCTATCGATAAAGCATAAATGTTTCATAGTTTCGTAGTTATTTATTTGCATTCATGTGCATACAGCACAGATGTATTTTCAATACTATCGACAGTATTGGTTTAAAAAAAATGATTCTATCGATAGTACTGATAGGCAATACTATCGATACTATCAATAGTATTGGCACAGTATAAGAAAGAGTATCTATTACTAGATACAGTACGGACACTCCCCTCCTCCCACCAACTGTTTACCTCACCCCCTCTATAGCCCTCTGTTTACCGCGCACTGGTTCCTTCGTTACCTACGAAGAAGACTTAAGGTTAAATTTCGTTGGTTTTGTATCTGTATCTTGTCAATTTCAAATTTTAGTATTCAGTGTCCGGGCTGTGGTATTGGGATGCAATACTATCGACACCCAACACACAATTCTTGACTATTTTGAGTTATAAAAGTTATATTACTGTAGCTTCGTCATAATATACGGGTGCTTTATGCGTCTAATGTTCGACTATACGACACCTATACGACCAAATTGTTAGTTGGATAGATGGTATCAATTTGTTGGTCATTATTCTAATTATATTTTTTACCGATTGAGATAACCATTCGAACTCCAAGGACAAAAACCTTTGCTTAGTTAATAAAACTAAATAAATCACCTGCCTGAGAAGGCAGGCAGGTTAGAAAGAGATTTCTAACTCTATGCTGGAAACAGAAATGGTGGTATCAAAAGTCAATATAATGGCCGGTTATTTTAGGTTGATATTAAGTATTGCAATGAGTTTACAGATTGTCGTGTGACGTCACTCATTTGTACGAGAAATGACATTATTTTATTGAAAATATTCCATTTTAAAATCGCTAACAGAAAACAATTGTATCGCTAAATAGTTTTTTATTCAACACTTCAAAAAAAATTACCGAATTGGTCTTTAATAAGTAAAAACTATCAATATTATCGACATGACTTTTAATGTTTTTACTGTTTTTCGAGGACACGATACTATCGATAGACTGTCAATACTGTTGTTGGTCAACACTAGATGTAACCCGAAGTTATTACCTCTTATTGAAATGCAAAACCTTGTCGGGAGTCAGATCAAACTGCGAATTAAAATAATTTAATAAGGCTTCCTTGGTCATGTACAAATATGAACCTTAAAACTCATGTTGCACGACATAAATTAGTGTGATCGACCTCGGGAAAAACACACTACCTAGGAAGCGTATAAGACAGAGTGTCTAGTAGGTACCTACAACGTGTTAATGAATTAACGCAAAACCTCATACACCCCAACTGATTTATAACAAAATAATCAGATTGAAACAGTAATTTCATTATTTTGATAGTTAAAATTTAAAGTTATTCGCATTTTAAGTTTTGAGGCAAAAATGATTTGTTATCATTTCAGCAATGAATGAAAGCGCTAACGTACTCATGGATACATTTTAATAATCTTGTTTTGGTAGTAAGTAGGGTGAGTGTGCCCGTGCGGTGGGTTGACATCGGGTTCAGTAAATTTTAAATTTTACAAAAAAATTATTTAATATTTTGAAAAAAAAAATCCTATGTTGAAACCATAATAATTCGATTCTGCTGTCGATTCTAAACAAACTACTTTCTAGTTTTGCGTTAATTCATTAACACGTTGTATACATGAAGTACCTACTAGATACTCTTTCTTATCTTCAGTACGGACACACCCTGCCTCCCACCAATTGCTTTACTCACCCTTTTTGGCAGGATCGTGGCCTTTTATAATATACTAGCGTTAACCCGCGACTTTGTCCGCACAAATTATATACCAGATTTTAAGTCAGATCATAAGCTATCAAAAAAAAAAAGTTTCATCGAAATCGGTTTTGTAGTTTTTGCGTGATGCTCGTTCAAACACACAAAGCAAAAAACCTTTTTTTAATTTACAGTTTTATAATAGTTTAGATTAGATTAGATCTATGACCGTGGCGTAAAAAAATTGTATTTCTGTCTCGCTTGCACACACGTAGCTGCACATGCTTACCTCTTCTTTTAAATTTTTCGCATTTGTATGAAATAACAGCCTGTTGTGGTGTGATGTGGCCTGGGCTTCACAATTTTTATGCAAGGAAAGCACATTTTTGCATCTTGTATCGTGACGTCATCATGTCCAATGCGACTTTTTGTCTGTCATCATCATCATCCTTAGCCTGAATCCAATTCACTGCTTTCTATGTTATGCCATATCCTGAGCATCTCGAATCATTGTATGCACGCGAATGACGCAACCGTTCGTAGCCAAACTTGCAACGCGTCTCCGTCAACCACTTAGTACTCTGACCTAGCAACTCACATATAGGATGTAACAAAACACCCTAGTAATACTTAAAGGGGTATTTCAGACCATCAATCTGAACAACTTTCACTATGGAGCCAACAGCGAGAAAAAGTAAAAAAATCTGCTGTCCCATACATTTTAGTCGAGTTGGTTGGTTGGAATTCGCCATACGAATAAATAAAATAAGTCCAGTTGGTAGGTACTGCAGTTTTGTATGGGACAACAGATTTTTAGGGTTCCGAACCCAAAGGGTGAAAACGGGACCCTATTACTAAGCCTACGTTGTCCGTCCGTCCGTCCGTCCGTCTGTCCGTCTGTCCGTCTGTCCGTCTGTCCGTCTGTCCGTCCGTCCATTTTTTCTGTCCTACCTATTTAGGGCTGTAACTTTTGAACCGTAATAGCTAGATAGTTGAAATTTTCTCAGAATAAAAATGGCAGAAAATTAAAAATTAAGGGGGGTTTTCAACAAGAAACTAGTTTTTATCAACGTTATTTCTTCACGCTCTATAGTATAAACGGTAATACATACAAGCGTCAAACTTAGTGTGATTATAAAGCAAACTCTACAGAATAACAACAAATACTAAAAACCGACCAAGTGTGAGTCGGTCTCGCGCTAAAGGTCCCGGACAAAAAAAGTTTTTTTTCTAAGTTAAAAATGTTGTGTTCTGTGGTGGTGTGGTACAGAACCCTCGGTGCGCGAGTAGCCCGACTCGCACTTGACCGGTTTTATTTTATTTTTTCTCGATGTTGGAATATTTTTTCCCCATAGTGAAAGTTGTTCAGATTGATGGTCTGAGGCACCCCCTTAAGTATTACTAGGGTGTTTTATTACAACCTGTATAAATATGATGATGATATTAGTTAAGTAACAGACCTAAACCTAACTAATGACATTTCAATGACGATAGTGCTTAAGTATAGTTTAAAATTCATAATAGCACTTTACTCTAAACTAATGCATTATTCAAAACGCAGCACCGTTTCAGAATAGTCATTTTAAAGGACAGAAATAGATTTGATATACACCACTAGTTTTTAATTACTAACATAACTTTAAGGGTGTATTCAGACAATGAATCTAAACAACTTTCCCAATGAAACATGGGTCGAAAAACGAGAAAATTTTTAGGACCTCCCATAGAAAATCGATCGGCCGATCCGCACTTTTGTATGGAAGGTCCAAAAAATTTTCTCATTTTTCGACCCATGTTTCTTTGGGAAAGTTGTTCAGATTCATAGTCTGAATACACCCTTAAAGTTATGTTAGTAATTAAAAACTAGTGGTGTATTTAGCTCGTTGGGTAATGTTAGCTTAGCTCAGTGCAGTGCCTCAAGCACAAATCTGAAACATCCTCTTTTTGAGAGAGCGTGGGTAGCGTAGACTTTTTGTCTTGACGACTGGAGACAATTTACCTATACCACCTTCCTGACGACTGGCAAAGAAGAATGGCAGATTTGGACCCAGCCATTTATTACGAAAACTAAAAGCCATTCAGGACTGCGGTCATAATAATTATAAACAGAAAAAAATTATTAATTTTAAAAAAAAACTTCGTCATCTCCAAAAGTCCGGATTCAAAAGTAGAAATTACTAGTAAAATAGACAAATCATCAAAAAAGCAGTAGAAAAACGCAACCACTACAGCTATTTTCATCTAATATTATCACTGAGGTATTTTTTGGTCGTTACGGAATTTATTTGGCTTGGTTGAACTGATAGTATGTGTGATTTCGTTTTTTTCCATTATCATTAAGCGTAAGCGTAAGCTTGGTGGACAACTTCTCCGATACAAAGATGTGCTGAAACGCCACATGAAACGGTGTTACATTGATCCCGCGCAATGGGAAAAGCTCTCATCCCAACGTCAGGAGTGGAGGTCCCTTGTCAGAGACAAAGTTTTTGACTTTGAGACACTCCGGCGTTCTGAGCTTGATGCCAAGCGAGATGAATTGAAGGCCCGACCACCAGCGACCATTAATTATAATTATGAGAATGGTGTCCTGACGTGCGCCCATTGCGCACGTACATTCTCAAGAAAAATCGGCTATATAAGCCACATTAGGGCGCACGAGCGCCAACAACGAAGGGATCAGACGCAGTCGCCGTAGCCGAAATCGGCTAGGAATAGCATCATCATCATCATATTGTACGGTTATCGTGAATTTGCATTAAAATAAACACAATGAATGCGTAGAAGATTAAGTGGACTATCTAATAAAAAAAGATTATGAGTTTCACACAAAAAGGTATCATAAGGAGAAATACCTCCAACAACCAACCCCAACCCCCTCCCCCTCCCCCTCCCTCCTCCTCCAACTTCTACAGGTTACAACCCAGTAACTTTTTTGTTAGTTTTGTTTCACTCTACACGTATTACTAAGTTTCATTCATGTATGGGACCTCTAAGCCTGGGTCTCAAATTAAATTGCCGTCCGCCAACTTACGGTGCGCCGTTCTCCCTATCCTCTGCGGCCGAGGTGTGGCCGGTGGTAGAACCGGCACTGGTGGGGCCGCAGGGGAAGAGGCATGTCGGTGATAAGGTGCGCCGCTTGCCCTATCCTCTGCGGCCGAGGTGTGGTCGGTGGCAGAGCCACGGACCCGATCTGCCACCGGGTGCCAGTTATCTGGTACCCATGGCCTTCTAGTAGCAGACTCGGGGGGCGTCTGCTACGGTACGGGTGGAGGCCGAGGAGGGAGGCGCACCATACCATCTGGTGCGCACATCGCGGAGGGCCTTCGGGCTTTGGCGATGGAGTCGGAAATATAGACATACTTCGCTCTAGATTTTGTTTCATACTCGAATCAATTAGATTTCGGCACGAGCTGGAAATCGAGTTATAATGTTGGAAAATATGGACCTCGCTTCGCTCGCTCCTAGTTTACGATCGTTTTGCAATGATATCATTGTTGTGTTGTTGTTGTTATTAGTCCATTTCATCCCACTGCTGGGCAAAGGCCTCCCCTTTGATCTTCCAACCCTCTCTGTCCTGAGCATGCTCTGGTCACGCGTCATCGAAATAATCCAGATCACCCCGCCACCTCTTCCTAGGATGACCTGGACTGGACGCCGACGACCGTTTTCTGGGATCCAGGGCGTGACAATTCTTGCCCACCTTTCCTGGTGCATTCGACAGACATAGTTAGCCCAACCCCACTTTAATCTGGCGGTTTTTTCCCCCACATCGGCTATTCTTGTTTCGGAGCGCAGTGTAGTGTTTCTGACACGATCCGTTCTTTTAACACCTAGTATACTACGCTCCATTGTCCTCTGACAAACTTTTAGTTTGGACTTTTGAGACTCAGTGAGAGCAATCATATCTCATTATAATGCAATTTTTAGATCACATAGAAAGGGGTAACACCATCAATTTCCGCCCCGGGTATCACCAATGCTAACTACGCTACTGGGTTCACCAATCTGCATTAGGAAAGTGGCGTTATATGGCTAGGCTTTCAACCATTAAAATCTAGGGTAAAACCATAGTCTAAAAAAACAAGGTCTTCTATTCCCAGAGTGATACAAGCCTATGTCATAAAATAACAAAAAATTAAAACCGCGTTCAAAAAAACTAAAAAGTTAAAAAATAATATTGCAGCTTTTATTCGCATCATAAGAACATTAATTTGTTTTATTGAAGTCGCTGTCAAGCCGGTACGATTCGCGACAGGGCTTGCATTTTTTGGCTTAGCTTGACACCGACTTCTATAAAAGACAAGTCAAGTCAAGTGCATAGGCTGCAATATTATTTTTTAACTTTTTAGTTTTTTTGAAGGCGGTTATAATTTTTTGTTAAAATTTTGTTTATTTCACAATTTTCAGTGGTGAATTCATTCGTTCGATTTAATAGGAGTGCTTTAAATTAACAAACGCACTAGTCGGCAATACGATTTTCGAAGGTTCCCCTCGATTTCTCTGGGATGCCATCATCAGATCCTGGTTTTCTTATCATGGTACCACCCTCGAGACATCTCCTTTCCAACAAAAAAAGAATCATCAAAATCGGTTCATAAACGACGAAGTTATCCGCGAACACACATAAAAAAAAATATATATATACATATACGGTCGAACTGAGAAACCTCCTCCTTTTTTGAAGTCGGTCATAAATGGCCGCTAAACATGGTAAAAGGGTATGCTGACGTAGGCTTGTGTCAGTCACGTGGTCAGTCACGTGATCGGAAGAGAATACGCCTGAGTCGCTTCATACGACACCCATCAAGAAAAATGTTTAATAAAAACTAAGCCAGAATCACATGGCTCATCCAATATAATAATTGGGTTAAGGGGCGACCGCCCGGTTTTGAGTAACTTTGTAACCATTTTATACATTAACTATGGCACTTTTTAAGCAGAAAACAATACTGAACAATCTACAGGATATGAGAAGTGATGTGGTTTTTCTCGAAATCCATTTTAATTAATAAAACTGAAGAAAAACGAATCCAAAGTCACCCCTTTTTTTCCAGTTGTAACCGTTTTACTCTTACATTGTTGATCAGAAGAATATGAAAATTTACAATATTCTTCACAATACAATATACAGGGTGTACAATAAAATGGGACAGCTACTTAAAGGGGTGCTTCAGACCATCAAACTGAACAACTTTCTCTATGGGACCAATACCGAAATCGCGAAAAAAAAATCTGCTGTCCCATACATTTCAGTCGAGTTATGTTTGCAGTTTTGTATGGGAGAGCTGATTTTTTTTTCGCGATTTCGATATTGGTCCCATAGAGAAAGTTGTTCAGTTTGATGGTCTGAAGCACCCCTTTGAGTAGCTGTCCCATTTTATTGTACACCCTGTAGAATGATGTGGTTTTCTTATTTTTTGAAAATTCATAAAAAATCATACAGGTTTTCAAAGAAAACGGAAAATTCTGACCGGCGCCACGCAATTGAAGCGGGATGGCTAATTGTAAAAGTCTGCTTGTAAGAAAGAGAGCCTTGCAGTAGGGAGGGAGAGCCTTAACTTGGCAAGTTATTGTGATGAGAGAGACCTAAAATAGCAGAAATAATGATACTGCCAAATAAAATTGACCCGAATATTAATGTTACCTTAATAATCCAGTGTCTATATTTAGAAAGGATCCATTAGCAAAACGTTTTAGAGGATAATGAACTCAATTACAATGCATTAGCCAAAATTATCGTTTAAAGGCTTATTTAATGTCTGAAAAGGGCAGGTCTTTCCTGTTTTGGTGTTGCAAAATATTTTACTATTTTTTGGGTCAATTTTGGTTCCTTGGTTCTCACCAAACGATGTTGTACCCACAGTCCATTACAGGGAGCGACAGGCTCACAAAAAAAAATTAAGTCAATTCAAATCCAATTTGTGATTTGGAGTCAGGGACACCTAAAAACCATCATAATCTTTTTCTTATAAATATCTTCAATGTACAGACACACTTCTTTTAAAGTTTTATAATTTAATCTTTGATTATATTAAAATAGCGGAAGATAGGTAACGTTCTTGCATTATGCACTCGAAAAATGAACCTGCTTTTCATGTACATTTACGAGTGAAAAGTAATGCTATGTGGTATTCTTTATCTTTTTTAATGATGTAAAACGTGTTTTAAACTCCTGCGTACATCTGTACTTCTCATAGGACATAAGAAATAATAAAATCTATTTTTAGTGTTTTAGTCGCCAACCGAAACACCATCAATAGATTTTATTATTTCTTATGTCCTACAAGAAGTACAAATGTACGCAGGAGGTTAAGCACACGAAGGCATTGTGGTACCTTTATCCCGCCTAAAATCAAAAAAGTATTTCAATCACGCAATGCCGCTCTAAGTAAATTAGGCGACGGGGCCTAATTTATGCGGTCCATGCGCTAGTATAAGCTAGTCACCTATCTTACTATTTTAATTTAATCAAAGGTTTATATTAGATAGTTATTATAGAAATATGATTCGAAATAACTTATAGCGCAGGCAGCAGCCAAGATTAAACCCCGACTCTAACCTCAAAAGTCAGAAGACATCCGCCTTGTCTTCACCCTGTACCTAATTGCTAAACTTTCGCAATAATGTTTAAATAATTATTTCCACTAAAGAAATCTCGTGAGGGTGCTCTTATGCTAACGACGTAAGGGTCTAAATGTTCTGACACGCGGGACTTTATGATTGAACCAAGCCCTAATGCTATAAGCTCCTATTTTATAGCTATTACTGCTTCAGCCTAAGAATAAACAGGGTGTAAACTTAAATGCGTTACATACTTCAAGGGGTGCTTCAGACCTTTAAACTGAACAACTTTCAGTATGGGACCTAATACGAAATCACGATAAAAGAAAATCAGGTGTTACATAAAAAATTACGATAGCTTCTCGATCAAAAGTATGAAACAGCTGTTTTTTTTTGCGATTTCAATGTTGGTTCCATAGTGTAAGTAATAAAAATTGTTCAGTTTGATGATCTGAAGCACCCCACAAAGTATTGTGACAGTGGTGGTCCAGTCCAGTGGCGAGTAACCTTGCCTGCCGTGCAGGAGGCGATGGTTCGGTCCCCGTCCATGCCAACTCGACCCAATGAGATTTTCGGAATTCATGTACGATTTGTAACACCACTGGTCAGAATGTCTCTTACTACCCCCTCGGGGAATATAGTCATGAGCATATGCTTAATTTTACACCCTGTATAAAGTGATCAAAGACTTTGCTAAAACTACCAATATTCCGAGAGATAAGTATACTTTTTGCAACCATCAGCAGCAAGGCTGATTCAGTGTTTATGGGGTGTAGAGCTTTTCTGTGATAGGGATGGACCAGGTCTGCCTGCATAACTCTAGTCGGTTTAGGAGTTACTGGTGATTAAAGGACTGTAAACAATTAACGATCAGCTGCAAGGCTGATCTTATGTTATTGTTGTAGAACCTATGCACTGTAGGTAGCTATGTGAACAGTAACAGTTAAGATGAAAGATGTACTTGGCAATTTGCATAAGGTTATCTTTCACAAAAAAATAAAAGAATTTTCTAGAAACACTTGTTTTTGTGAATGCAAAAAGCTTATATCCCTACAGAGATGGAGATTGCATTACAAACATCTTTTTGAAGCCAGAATCTATGACCTTTATGACGTCACTGATGTTTCCCATCTTATTTCCTCTTTACATGGAATTGTCATTGAATGACCTTCATTTGACCTCCACGTAAAGAGGAAATGAGATGGGAAACATCAGTGACGTCATAAAGGTCATAGATTTTGGCTTCAAAAAAGTGGTTGTAATGCAATCTCCATCTCTTAGGTATATAAGCTTCTTGTGTTAATGTGTACAATGCGTGACATTTCTTGGTCAATGGTACTTTACGGTAGTAATTATAGCACTCTGTGGTACTATGTTTAGTAACTGTCTAATGGTCTTTAAGCTGTCTAATAATATACATATAAGTAATTGTCAACAGACTGTGATTAATTAATACATATAAAGCCATCAAAACATTTTCCTTTTAATGCTCTATAAAAATTAAATAATGATTAATTCCCGATAGTAATTTCTGTTGTTTCGTCAATAACACATTTCAGTGACTAAAACCATAATTATTATTTCCATAACTAATATCTTATGCCACTCACGCCCCATTATCCCACGGGGGTGGCAGAGGCATGTGGCTAAAACCAGGGCCGGACTAGGACCAGGTAGGTCCAGGTCCAGGGGCGAAAAAAGCGAGCTCGAGATTTTGCTACATTATAACTTGATTGTGGAGCTTATGCCGTAATCGACTTGATTTCTGTTCCCCGTCCACTTAGGGACGAGTCAGGAACGTTTCAAAATAGTGGACTCAGACGCTTCAAGCATAATATTGTGTAAAAATAATAATTGTGTCGATTATTGTAGATTCCAATATGCTCCGAACATTCACAAAGCTTCAGTGTGACCATTTGGTAAACAGAGAATCTGCCACACGCTAACTAAAAATCTGCCAAAATTTGCCAAATATCCTAAAGAAAAATGACACAAATATGCCACATATGTGGCATTTTTCTTTTTCTTTCAGTGTTTGGGGACACTAAAATATATATTTTAGTGTCCCCAAACACTTGTTTTAAAGAATTTGTGCAGGGTTTACCTTAAATTAAAACTTAAGTTACTAAAACCTTGTTGTACGTCCACACAATATTGGCTATATATTCTTGATATCTAAACTATTATAAAACTGTAACAGAAGTGTGTCTGTACATTGAAGATATTTAGAAAAAAAAGATTACGATATGGTTTGTAGATGTCCCTGATTCCAAATCACCAATTTTTGGATTTTTTGTCTGTCTGTTTGTTTGTTTGTTTGTTCGTTTGTTTGTTTGTTTGTTTGGGTGTTTGTTTGTTCGAGTATCACGCACAAACTACTGAACCGATTTTGATGAAACTTTTTTGGTTTGATAGCTTATCATCTGACTTAAAATCTGGTATATAATTTATGCGGACGAAGTGGCGGGTCTTTTTAATTAAAGATTTTCTTTTCCCAATTTTTTTTTTAAATAAAATTAAAACAATAACTTCATGGCCTCCTTGTAGAATCTAGAGACTGCCTTGGGACAGGAGTTGCCTGGGCAACTAAATGATTCATGTTGGTAATTTTTAATAACAAATTTTCTATATCTTCTCCAAAAATTATAAAGAGTTAGGCACTGGAGTTAGGTAAATTTTCCCAAATCTGCCAAATGCTGCCACTTTTCTAATTCGTCAACAACATCTATTCTGCCAAAGTGGAAATACTATTACCAAATCTGCCAAAATGTCTTCACGGAAAAACCAGTGGTGTTACAAATCGTTTAGTTTTAGTTTCTGTAAACTCATTAGTATGTGTCTAAGGCAAAGAAACGTTTAGTTCTGAATCTCAGCCTAACACAGGCTGAGATGTAACCGCCATCGTCATACAAGGAGAAAGCTTAATCCATAAGAAAACTTCTTACAAAGTAAATCAAGGCACTAACATCTTCACAAAAAAAAAACTATTATCACAATATTCGGAAAACTGCTCCAAAGGTAAAATTACGAACGCCTACAAATTCTTCCTGGCAGAGCGACTACGTGAATTGAGCTCCCCTTGGGCCTATATCACCGTCCTTCTCCCGCAAACGCGTAGGTGGATAAGCACGTCTCGTTCCCAAAGACTCCCACTCACAGAATACACCTACGTAATACATCCCCTGTTTTCAGCCCACATTTTAGTTAGTATAGCCCAGAGACGGCGTCAAACGCGCGCGTGTCGCCGCCAAAAAGCTGGCAGCTTGTAAAAAAAATCGACAATAATATTTTAAATAAATAAAAAGCGCCTTCGAATTTAAAAATCGAATCAGCGATGACGTTTTGACGTTCGAAGAATTAAAAGTAAAAAATAACAACGTATTTTTTAATTTCTCTCACAGATAATTAATGACAATAAATAATTGACTGAATAATAAGTTTGTTGGTATTTTTAACTAATTATTTCGTATTTTAAAAGTGTTTGGGTTAGGTGGGCGCTGTTATCGCTAACAACAGGTGAGTGGAAGCTTTTTACTGAAATCGCTTTGACGTGATTTTATTTTTCGTGCTTTTTTTCAGGGAGTTACGTCACATTTATTGCGATAATAATTTTCAGCGTGACAAATTTTATTGTACGAAAACTGTTGGCTCCATTTACAGGCAAAAGAGGTGCCTGACCAATTTTAATTTATATATTTTTGTACTTTCAAGCAATTTTATAATATTTTCTCAAATATTTACATTACTTACCTATATTATAGAAAAAAAATTATAGTATATTAATGATAGGTGTAATATAATATTATCTATTGCAACGTTGTAGGTATATACAAATAGCTATATAGCTTAGCTCCTACAGACAAATTGGAGTGCGATTTTTGAAATTCAAACGTTCCAAGCAGCAGTAGAAAATATCAAAATTAGTACCAATAAAGATTGTGCATCATTCGATCATGATTTTGAGTTGGTAAATTGGTTTTGCAGGATTCATTATTTTAAGTGTTCATTGTTATTTATAATTATAATAATATTTTTTTTAAATAAGAATAGCAAAGAAATATTTTTTTTTTAGCAATCTATCTCAAAATGATATCTATTGTTCCCACATGTTTATCCAACGGCAATGGTGTGCCCGCATAATAAATGTAGCACAATAAAATGTAGCTGAAATTTTCGGGGTTTTTCAGTAGGTATTCTGCTTGTTGCCTCTACATACAAATTTTAAAATGATATTTATATTATTTTGGTATGATAAGAAACGTGAAAGCTACAGGGTCTGTAAAACCTTCTTGTTAACCAACCTCCAGGGCAAGTGGTAACCACATTCGCGATGGAATCACAAGAAGAAAACTATAGAAGCTGACAAAAAATTATAAAAAAAGAACTTTAGGGAACCAAATTAAACATAGGACAAAAGAGACTAACACAATCGCAAATTGATGCGGTCTCTATGCTAAAATGAATGAATAAAGAGATCCTTTCTCTGAGATACCACCTTACTATCGTCCACCGTGTCAACGGAAGGCGATGAGGTCAAAATTTTTAAGGGGACAGGGAGTACTGTAATACGCCTCCCCCAAGGATCGCCATAACGACCGGTCCTGCGCTGCCCTCATCCAACGGGTTCCCGCCGCCTTCACCAGGGCCCAGTTTAATGAACGTGATAAGTTACAATTCACAATGACAACTCAGAGTACATTGCTGAGAATGCTAGAACACATGAAGCACTGCAAGTTTAACGTCATTAGTAACAAGCAATGTACTCTGAATTGTCATTGTCGCGTTTGTTAAACAAACAGGGTCTTTCTTATATTATGCCTATACCTAAAACCGTATTCCTTAGTCACCTCGTGCGACACCCACGGAATGACATAGAGTGGTGTATTCTAAGACAGAAAACCGAAGAGACCTTTTAATTTCTTTTATCTCCTTTATATTCAAACACGAACCCCGAACGTATT
The DNA here is from genome assembly GCA_922987775.1 of Agonopterix subpropinquella. Taxonomy (NCBI): domain Eukaryota; kingdom Metazoa; phylum Arthropoda; class Insecta; order Lepidoptera; family Depressariidae; genus Agonopterix; species Agonopterix subpropinquella. Next base: position 5,217,752 of record OV277716.1, on the reverse strand, counting down.
CTCCCTTGAATTCTAAGTACAATAGAGGGTAATTAAGGTTAATTCGAGACACCGCCATCTGGAAGATATTAGGTACCTATTTGAAATACTCCGGGAAGTTAGACAGTTTAATCGAATTCTGTTCGAATTCTGTTCTTGAAACTTTAGAAATTGAAGGAATATGTCAACGATATATCTATGTACCTTCTGTGTGAAAATTGTAGCCTGTAATATTCTATAAAGTCCAAGACCGCCGCAGAATGGCCTGCTTGTCGGTCTTCTACAGATTGTACTTCGGCGAGTGTGCCCAAGAGCTAAACATGAGCTCATCCCACCTTCCCCTTTCTACTATCGGACTTCCAGACGCACCGCGGGATATCACCCCTTCTTGGTTGACATCCCACATATCCGCACCAAGCGCCTTTCTGAATCTTTTAATAATGCGCTCAGTCAAGGAGTGGAATGCCTTGCCTGCGTCAGTATTTCCGAGCGTTTACGAGTGAATAGGCTTCTTCTGGGAAAGCTTGCTATATCTTCGACCTCATCTTCGTCCTGAGGACTGGACTGAGGTCAAGAGCAAACCCATCCTTAATTAAAAAAAAACTAAAGCTAATTTAAGGGGCAGACCATTAAACTGCACAACTTTTCCTATGGGACCAATATCCTCCTGGTTTTGGATATCCATCTCCAAGGAGGCACATGCATGCATGCAGCCGCTAAGATATAGCAGTCACACAGGATAAATGTTTAGTTCAAACGTTACTTTAACTTCCATGATCGTTTCCCATACCTAAACGGCTAAGCCAAAGAAAATACCTAAGCTAAACTCAACCAACGAGTGCCTCGTTTAATTTCTTGCTACAAGTACAAGACTTACAATCAATGGTCCATTGATACAGCCTCTGGAAATAGAAGCAGCGTTAACTACCTTCTCCCACGCTGAATACAACTAGTTAGCATTCACAAAGTTTCATAAAGAACGGAAACTCTATACAAAACACAATGCTGCTGGTTAAGGGACCAAGGTAGTTGCAAACGTTCAGTTTTATTTTATTTAATGACCCTCTTAGAATTTGTTTTGTTTACTGCTAAAATGGTGCAAAGAAAGAGCCTCCCCGAGTGACGAAACCTCAGCACCTTGGACTGTCAGCCTCGATACAACCATTGCTGACTTACTGATCTTTCCACTACACCATTAGTGATATCATGATATGTGATATACATCATACTGACACGAAAAAAGAAGTATGCTGAAGTAGGAAACCTGATTGTTGCATACATAATACACCGGGTGAAACTGAAATAATTGGAATTTTTTGAAACTAAGACTGCCCATCAATATGAACAACTTTTACTATGGGAACAAATATGAAATCGCAAAAAAAATCAGCGGGTGTGCTGCATACTAAACTGGAATACCTACTCGACTCAAAGGTCAACATATATTTTGCGATTTCTCGTTTTCTCCCATAGTAAGTTGCTCAGGTAAAGTCTTAGTTTAAAAGAAATCCAATGATTTTAATTGCACCCGGTTTACATAAACTCACGACCATAATTAGTTTTGGAGTGGTCAGAATATTTGCTACAAATGTTTTTGAATAAAGGAAAACTAAATCCAATGACCAACAAAATACACTATTGTTTTAGTTTATGGCATGTTTGTGGTTTGAAGTGATTGTTAAATTAAAATATTATCAGATACCGTATGCATGGTTATTTCACTTATATAAATGTTACCAAAGTTGACTATACCCAACATCATCTTCCGCATTCTTAGTGACTTTTAAATTAGTGCCAACCCTATCGTGACGTAACCATAATACCAACAAAATTAAAGTAAAACTGTAGTCTTTAGCGTCTTTTGTTTCGATGTCTTCAACGCACAATAGGACCAGACTATTGTAAGAAAGCCCTGGCGCATCTGTAAGCTCGACGGGAAGCTGGATTAATCAAACTCGTTCAATGCCAACAATTAAAGTTTATTGTTTAACACTTCACTAGTTTTATACATTACACGATTCAATCACTTCATAATTAATTTTTAGGATCATTATGCACGAAACATGTTAACACGTCAATAGCTAGTTTTCGAATGCTAACCGTTTTAAAAAGAGTGAGCGAACGAACGAACGGCGAATGAATCGATTCAAAGAATGATCGATAACGAATCGAGTTGATGAGTTGTACCTCAATGTTGCCAGCATAGATAAAAAGTAAATAGGCGATGGTCTATCGATATGCTCGTTACAGTCGGCCATCCTCCCCAAAACGAGTCTCTTCGTTTCTCATAAAATAAAAATGGGTAACGTTACTTAATGCAACTGCTAACAATAAAATTATCAAATATTATCAAATAACATATTTCTCAAATCATATTTAATTATTTACCAAACACAAAAATGGTCAAGAGCGTTTTTCTAATCTATTGCAATTTAATATTAGTTAATTCATAATTCATTTACTGCATCATATTGAAAGTACATAAAGGTGGTTATATACAATTTGTAGTATCTCATATGATACTCATTTATGGGCACAGCAAAACCTATCTATAAATCAGAATTTTCAAAAAACAGTTTGGCTGCAGTGCTCGTATAACGTTTGGACCAGCGGACGGTGCTCTAGCACCACTCATGCCCTGTGATAGGCAGCATCCTCATATGTCCAAATGCTATGCTTCACTTTAATATCAAGATCATTAAACAAACAAAATCTATATAGTACACTTAATTTAAATAACGATAACGATTCAATCCTAGTCTTGTGCTGATTTATTACAAATATTTAATCACTTATCCATAAAAAATCTCTTTCCTTATTTTTATTCCCTTAAGCCAGGTGGTGAAGTGAAATCGTTCAAATATACAATACCATTGACTGTAGTGCTATAGTACCACTCTAGGCTGCGCTTCAACGCCGTTCTTGCCCTCGTGTGATAATGCAACACCCTCACTTTCACTTGTATCAAATAAGTGTTACAGTACCACTCTGGGCTGCGCTCCAGCGCCGTTCTTGCCCTCGTGTGGTAATGCAACACACTCACTTTCACTTGTATCAAATAAGTGCTACAGTACCACTCTGAGCTGCGCTCCAGCGCCGTACTTGCCCTCGTGTGATACTGCAACACCCTCACTTTCACTTGTATCAAATAAGTGCTACAGTACCACTCTGGGCTGCGCTCCAGCGCCGTTATTGCCCTCGTGTGATAACGCAACACATTCACTTGTCAAATAGTATGTTTCTCCTTCGGGCGGCAAGTTCATATGCCAATCCTGCCCGACATACCACTTCGACTCTTAATCACTATCCAACATAATCACTTTCCAATTCCTTTAATCATTTATAATCTGATTCGTTATGTATAATTCAATTCAAATTGAATTACGTGCAAAAATTGGATCAATAGTTTTAGGGTTCAGATTTCGAATTAATTGTCCAATGAGTAATACTACTGGCTATGTGCGAAGTGCGTAGCGGGAATAGTCAAATCGATCTCAGCGCATGCTGTGGCAAAATTGTGAACCATTTCCAGACCCAGATCAACCTGTCAAATTCGCTTTAGAATCTATGAAAATCCTATGCACGCTCACGTATTCACTAAAGTTTCAGAACTACAACGAATAATTAGTATCAACTAGACATGGATGAGGTGTCCATGCCGAAGTTGGCATCCAGGTGCTAGGGGATTTCAGTTTAACCATTACTGTCTTCTCTTCAATAAATACATATTCGATATTTCAGCTAATAGATAGTGAATATTTTTAATACAGTTAATCTTAACCTAACATCTAAGTACAAATAATGCTCGGGTCTGTAATGACTCTGATGCTGCTGATGTTGTGCACACAGACAATACGATACACTTTGCATTAAAATTTAATTAAATACAAATCCATTTCACTGTGACAGTCAATAATTTATTAAAATTATTGACTATCTGGATTATTAAATCCAAAGGAAAATTCTCATTAGCTTAATCTTTATTAATACTCGGGGAGCAAGCAGGCAACACATAAAATTCACTGCAAGGAAATGTTTGACCAATCGCTACTATATAATTATTATCATGTAATTTCCCTTTTCTGTGATGATATCTCTGAATGACAATCTTATATTCTAGAATATATATATATTCTAGAATAATAATATATATATTCTTACCATACTGTTAATTCACTTGCTTGCTAAGAATCTTTTAGTTGGTCGAGCTCAAATAAACCTCTGTATACAAGGCGTTGTGCTCAAACGAAATAATTATCATAAACAATATAGTTTGGGCTCATGGTCATGCATCATAAATGCTACTTAGTTTCTGCCTTTTTTTATATGTGAAGGAATATGATGGCAAGTTTACATGTTCGTTAAAAACATCGAAAATTACCTACTTAAGTTTTATAACTATGTTCACTGGTCGGAAAAGCACTGAAGTCGTCCGTTTATAATATAGTTAAGATGGGAATATCTGCATTAGTATAATAATCTCAAGATCGACCGCCGTTTCTTTGTTTAACTACAACATTCGTCAACATTGATAGAAGAGTTATCCTGAGTTCTGAGTTTTCCTTTACTCTGTGATGGTCCTGTCTGTTATGATTGGGCACTGGCGTAACGTATAACATAAAATAAGAATAGATTAAAATGATAATTATTATAATTAGAATAAAATGTGTAGCAACTTAGAAGTCGCGGGCAAAGTGAACTACAAAGCTGCGTATACTTTCTGGATACCTAGCAAAATGTCATATTATTTATTTTAAAACCTCAATCTTATGTGATTTGAAGAGACTTTCATATAAATATTATCGTTTCTCGTTTTTCGTTTCTTCAGACCGCAAGCATACTGGTAGCTAATATCTTGCTGAGTATTTATCACTGTCACTATCACTTTTACTATGAAACTCATTCCTAACTTTGTTTCATAGAGATTTCTCGACATTTAACCATTCCCAACCCGGTTTTAGGACAACAAAAGCTAAGCAATGGGTGGTTCAATAATATCGCAACCGTGGGATTTCAAGAATTAAGAGTCTCTTTCACAGCTAAACTCTTATATCTTTCTGAAATGCTTGGTTTTCAGTAGATGCCACATTAATAGTCTTACTTTCTATTAGCAACGCCATTCATTCGTAAGACAGGCTTTTTCTGTAAGCCTGTGCTGTGTTGTGCTGCGTAAAAGACTGTTGTAAAATAATCATCCACAGCAAAACTTCAAATACTACTCTCAATCTTTGGATACTTGAACTTTTAGTTTACTTATAACTGTGTCGACACAATACGTAACCGCACAGGTTGCCATATGAAATTAAATTTCAGAGCAACGCCGTCGCAAGTCAAATTTCACTTTTATATGTATATATTTTTTTGCTTTTAATAAATACCTCTAATGGAAAATCTGTTAATAATGCTTCTTTACACTCAAAAGGTCTACAATGTATCATCATACTTGATATAAAATGTTTGCATACCTTTATGGTGCAATATATGCAGGAAAATTTTATTCCAGTAAAATCTTCACTATCACTATCCTATATTACTTTTGCAAATGTACTATAATTTAATCATTAACATTATTGGTCTGATTCTGGTAGCTTCAATGAGACCAGATAATCCGTAGTCCAAGATATTTATTTATTTATTTTTAGTATCATCATCATCATCATCATTATCGCTATCGTTCGGAATTTTGAAAAATACGTACGTTACAAATATAATACCTGTCTTAGAATAAAGTAATTTTATCTATTCGCCTGTCACGAGTTTCACGAGTTATTACGAGTTGTCACGAGTTATCACGAGTTATCACGAGTTGTCACGAGTTATCACGAGTTGTCACGAGTTTTCACGAGTTGTTACGAGTTGTCACGAGCTGTCACGAGTTGTCATGAGTTGTCACGAAATGTCACGAGTTGTCACGAGTTTTCGCGAGTTGTCACCTGTCACGGTTCACGAGTCACAGTCATAGTTCACGAGTCGTACACGAGTCACACAGCACAATCAAAGCATTCAACTATGGTTACAACCATAATACTTGCCTAAGATAATAATGTATCTATTCATGATCACGACTCGCGGTTCACGGGTCGCGGTTCTTCTCGAGTCTCCCTTCTTGAGTCTCAATCCATGAATCGCGGTTCACGAGTCAGTTCATGAGTTGCAGTGCACGAGTTGCAGTTCACGAGTCATATCGCATAAATTAAAGGGACAGAGTCTGTTGAAATAATTATATTATAATTATTATTAATATCTCACTCCTAGTCTGCTCGCGATTTTCTATCAACTAATCTGTGCATGATACAATTCACTGTTTGCTTATCTACAGTTTGACAATCACACTATAAACTTTCTTCCTATTCTATATTTATAAAATATAATGTATTTTATTCAAAAGTTTATTGCAATTATCGAAGAGATTCACCAAGGCGTGTTCTCTCAAGCATTTCTGTCGTAGTTTAACTGAAAATAAATCTCTCCTCATAATGCTTTCATTCGATTTAGAAATGCTTAACAGAGGGCAGGCCTTGGTGCATGATTTCAAGTCTCAACTCAACCTTCAGTCAATTCAGGCCAATTCAAGCCTGTTACAATTTCTGTACCTTATTAACTAATAAGTATTAATTTTATCTGTCTATAGTGGGTCAAATGGAAATGATTCACGATTCCTCAAGTTTCAAATCCCTAGTACAAGAAAGTTCCTTATGTCTCTGTTCATATTGATTATGAGATTCAGAACGCGTCGCTTTGATGCCTTCTTTCCGCGGTTCGGAAACTAAAAATGTTGACATAAATCATCATCACTTTCATATGTTCGTACCTAATTCATGTGTACTTGTTCCCTTTTTTCATGTGTACTTGTTTCGTTACTTGTGATCTCGAGTTTCCAGGCAATTTCTCATGAAGGCCACGGTCGCTTCCTCGGGTGGCGGCACCGCACCAGCAATGAAAGCAGCAGTGATGCTGTCCGTTGTCAACAATGACTGGTTTCTCTATTCTCGTCACTTGGTCTCTGAAACTTGAAATAATATGTGGTTAGTCAATCTTGCGATTTTCTGAACAACATGACGACTGTTGTCATCTAAATATACAGCGCATAAAGCTGTTCGCTTCAAAATTTATCCAAATCGGCCATACATCACTGACTAGGTTTACTGTAAGTATATCTGTCTGTCATACAAGTCTGTCAATCGTCCCTCAATATGCTAATAATGTGATATACATTCAACTGGGCCACGTCATTAGGGAATCAAATGCCTCAATTTTGAAACAAAATATTTAATTTATATTGTCCACTATCTACTAGTCGTGTCGACGGGTTCACTACCAGTCGTACTGGCCATAATTTGTGCACATCCAGTGAAATGAGGACATTTTATTTCATTTGTTTTCAGTATATAGAATATAATATTTTTGTTTATCCTCTCGGGGATATAGTCGTAAGCGTTTGCATCAAAATAACAACACACTGCCGATCAGTTTTAATGTTTGCCAACTTGCTTCTCACTACAATGATACAAGTTTCAGAAAAATGTAAATGTAGATAGACCATGAGATGGAATGGAAAAACATGTAGGTACCTCTATTCTGTCCCGCGTTTTATGCAGACTCAGTCACGTGTTAAAGTGTAATGTAATGTATAAATGTTACACTATGGTCTTATCAAACAAAGAATAAAAATCTGCGCGTTTCCGTCTGATTCCTCTGATATGGCAAGTGCCATTTACATAGCTAGTCGATTCTTGTACATCAAAATGCGATTCACAAAGTATATACATGACAGAATTATCCCAAGATGGTTTTTATTAGACCATACGCTAGGCTTTAGGCTATTTCATAGCGTTTATCACATTAACGTTTAAGAAACAGAAATTGAGCAGAAATATACATTACCTTGATATTGACTTCGTTCGGTGGGCGTTATGCAAAGAAAATTTTGCATTGTCCTGCCACTTCTGAAGATGTAAGCTCGACGGGAAGCTGGATTAATCAAACTCGTTCAATGCCAACAATTAAAGTTTATTGTTTAACACTTCACTAGTTTTATACATTACACGATTCAATCACTTCATAATTAATTTTTAGGATCATTATGCACGAAACATGTTAACACGTCAATAGCTAGTTTTCGAATGCTAACCGTTTTAAAAAGAGTGAGCGAACGAACGAACGGCGAATGAATCGATTCAAAGAATGATCGATAACGAATCGAGTTGATGAGTTGTACCTCAATGTTGCCAGCATAGATAAAAAGTAAATAGGCGATGGTCTATCGATATGCTCGTTACACATCCTACGCCCTTAAGCTCCTAAGCTCTGAATTGCGAGTTGACAAATTAAACGTCTTTCCTTAGATACAACTGATTAAATTTAGTTTTCCTACTTTACTGTTTTTTCCGTGGTTTCTCAACATTCGTTGACGATTAAATTAAAGATTGGTTTTTTTAGTACTGATTACGAAGCCATCGGCCGTAGTATGGCAGCGTGATATTAGAGCGCTATCGCGCCTTAGCTCCCTTTCTATTTACGCAACAACGAACAAGATAAAAGGCGTGCCTTCATCACATATACAGACATAGCATCTGACCCCTTTTCTAATCTTAGCGGTTTTCCGATCCATCAGATATAGAAGGGCAAAGTCGAGAGAGTGCATTATGTTTAGCACTCTCATTATTTGCTCACAAAAAACAAAAACAAGTTATTAAACGTACATGGAAACAATCTAAGTAAATAACTAGTATTATTAATATCTATTTTATTTCTTCCAGACTAGCTACGGATGATAAATCACAAACAATATAAATGTCAATTTATCTGTATAAGATTTCAGTGAACAGGAATGATGTAATGCCGTAGTTATTGAGGTCACTAATATACTACCTACCTATAGCTTTGTTCGGAGGTCATAATCGTTAAGCATGTAGTGCAACATACCTATGCATTAACACCACATAATCTAAGCGACTACACCTGTATGTGACATCGATTATGCATCCATTATACTTACTTAAGGGGGCACTGAGCCTACAGTGCTGCCCTTAATCATATTTTATTAATTTCTTAACAATTATGCAACATTTCCAAAACACAAGAATGTCCACATAGTCATTGCTGATTTCCAATTTATCGAAAAATCACGGACTATGTTTTATGTTTATAATTATTATCTTTAAAACCGCGAAATGTGGTCACTTTCCAGTGACAGTGGTACACAGAAGTATTGGGAACTTAGCCGGAATGGAAGGGTGCGGATTCGAATCCCATCCGATGCTAGAAATTTTCTCTTTAATTTAAATAAAACAATTTACAGTATAAAACCATAATTATACGCATCTTAGAATATCCACTCGATGACCCGATTGCTATAATACGTACCACGCCAGACTGCCAATCCAGGGTCCTGAATTCTAATCCCGGTTCGGTCCTGGATATGAATATGTTTGTGCTGTTGTTGGGTTTTGACAATAAAAAGCCTACCTAGTAAGCTTACGTTTGGGATTATTTAGACAATGTATCTGCCTGTGATCACCTGTGATCGTTATGTATTTCACTAACGGTACCCAAACTATCTCCAGTGTTTTAGTAAGCCTGTCGACACTTTTTAACATACAGTGGACTTAATAAACGATATTGAACCATATAGGTTCCTTCACGTTTTTTTCGTAGACATTCATCATCATCATCATCTCAGCCGATGGACGTCCACTGCTAGACATAGGCCTCCCCCAAGGATCGCCACAACGACCGGTCCTGCGCTGCCCTTATCCAACGGGTTCCCGCCGCCTTCGGTCGTCGGTCTACCTTGTGGGGGCCTACCCACGCTGTTCTTTCTGATACGCAGTTGCCACTCGAGAACTCTTCGGACCCATCGGCCATCGGTTCTGCGAGCAATGTGCCCCGCCTACTGCCACTTTAGTTTTGCAATTCTTTGGGCTATGTCAGCTACTCTGGTTCTTCTGCGGATCTCTTCATTTCTGATTCGATCTCGCAGGGAAACTCCGAGCACAGCCCTCTCCATTGCCCTTTGGGTGACTTTCAGCCTTTTTATGAGGCCTTGAGTGAACGACCACGTCTCTGTTCCATATGTCATCACTGGTAACACACACTGATCGAAGACTTTCGTTTTAAGACACTGCGGTATTTGGGACGTGAAGATACTACGTAGCTTCCCGAACGCTGCCCGGCCGACTCAACCACTTCAATTATTTGAGCTATGTCAGCTACACTAGTTCTTCTGCGGATCTTTTCATTTCTGATTCGATCTCGCAGTGTTCATATCAGAAATAATGTCGATAATTTAGTATTTTAGCCGATCAATTTAATACCTTACCCGTTTAAGTTGTTTCAATATCGCGTGCTGACACACATCGTGTCGTATTAAGATGAAAACATACGGTAGTATTTCACTTGCTTACGCGATGCTTTTGATAAGGAATGATGATGATGACTGCTTGGTTACAAAAGAAATTAGATATACATAATACAGGGCGAATAATGTACATGCTGTATGGGTGTTCGTAATGGTCTTTTTCTTATCCTGTAGGCAGCAAGCCCTGGTCACAGTATAAGAAAGAGTATTTATTACTAGATGCAGTACGAACACTCCTTTCCTCCCACCAACTTTTTACCTCACCCCCTCTATCACCCGCGCACTGGTTCTACGAAGAAGACTTAAGGTTAAATTTATTTGGTTTCGCATGTGCTGACCACCAGAGGTAGTAGCTGGGACCAACGGCTTAACGTGCCATCTGAAGCACGGAATCATTTGTCTTTTCATGCAATCAAGTGATTCAGCCTGCAATGTCCAAACCCCAACTGGGGGTAAACGCACAAAGCGACATATTACTAGGTATCCCCCGTGGGAATCGAACCCACGACCACCGTGTCGAGAACCCAATGCTTTTAACCATTAGTGCAACCATGCTCTTAACCAGGAATGTTTGCAGAGGCGCGTGTCGACTGCTTTTACGCCACTATACGCAAGAGATGCGCATCCCTGGTGCACAGGGTTCGGGCCAGCCCCAACAGCATCCTGAAGATGATTGGGGACAGGGTTGACTGCCCCTATGTGCTTCACTGCTGTGGACTACATGTTCCCAGCAGCTAACCTACATGTATGTATAATTACTAACAATATAATAGATTAAGTGTGTACCGGTGTGTGTGTGTGTGTGTGTGTGTGTGTGTTTGTGTGTGTGTGTGTGTGTGTGTGTGTGTGTGTGTGTGTGTGTGTGTTTGTTTTAAGTACTATCCGAGGACTCGCACCTGAATACACAAGGAACACCCGAGGACCTTTTCAAAGCGAGGACTTTTTTGTGGGTCCTCGGATCGACCTGACCACATAACGGTCTTTATCGTGCGATTTTGAACCTTTCTGTACTTGTAACAAGGAAATCTGTCAAAGTCCTCGGTTTAGTCATGGGGAGTCAGGTTTGAGTGTGAGGAAGTGTGTGAAGTAGAGGGCGCCACCATCGAGTTTTTACACACCTGATTTACACTTTTGTCCGGTTCTGGTACCAAATCGAGGACTTGTGTGTAAAACTTAACACAGATGTCCTCGTATTGGTAGCTTTTCCTGACATTGTGTGTAAAGCGTAATTTTCCGACCAACTGAGGACCGAGTGTGAAATTTTCTGTCCTCGTTTTGATAAAATATGTGAGTGTGATGTTACTATTATTAATTATATTGCTAGTAACATAATCAATTTATTAACGATAAAATTTTAAACCTTTTTGATAGCATATCATATGCTCATGACTATATTCCCCGAGGCGGTAGTCAGAGATATTCTGAAACTTCAGAACATCCACGTTGTACTAGTAGTACCGAAACTCTGTCCAGTGTAACGGGGAGTAAGCCCGTCGCCACTTGTAATGGACAGTAGGTACAATGCATGCCTCGAAATTGAAGCATGCAGGTTTCCTCACGATGTTTTTCTTCACCTAAAAGTCAGTGGTGTTACAAATCGTACATAAATTCCGAAAAACTCATTGGTAAAAATACGAGTCGGCATGGACGGGGATCGAACCATCGCCTCCTGCACGGCAGGCAAGGTTACTCGCCACTGAACCATCACAGCTTCTTTTCAAAAATCTTTTAGATAATGTACAAAAATCAAAAATACTACAGATTTTCGCAATTATGAAAATTCAAAACGAAAAATTGCTACTGCAGCTTAGGTAAGTACCCATTACAAAAGCCTAAAATCATTTTTTTATGGAATACTTTTATCGGTACCTAATTATTCTACTTTTAAGAATATCGAAATAAAAGTAGAAGTGGCAGTTTTTTTTTCTTTGTTCTTTATTTATAATTTATAGGGTCCTTCTTAATATGCTGACACTTTTTAAGGGGATGATCAGACTGTCAAACTGAACAACTTTCTCTATGGCACCAACATCAAAAGCGCGAAAAAAAATCTGCGCTTCCATATGAAACTGCAAATCTACTCGAGCCTAATGTATGGGAAAGCAGTTTTTTTCGCGATTTCGATATTGTTTGTTGTTTTGCGAGTTTTTTGTAAGCGTGGAAAAAAGTCGATGCTGGCTCCCTCTACTTCACCCACTTGCTCACACTCCAACCTGACTCCCCATGACTAAACCGAGGACTTTTCCTCGTCCTCGCTTTGAAAAGGTCCTCGGATGTTGCTTGTGTATTCAGGTGCGAGTCCTCGGATAGTACTTAAAACAAACAGACCCCCACACACACCTAGGTACACACTAGGTGTGTGGGGGTCTATTTGTAAGTACTAACTGAGGACCTGAATACACAAGGAACATCCGAGGACCTTTTCAAAGCGAGGTTTGTTGTAAGCGTGTAAAAATCGATGGTGGCGCCCTCTACTTCACACACTTCCTCACTCTCCAACCTGACTCCCCATGACTAAACCGAGGACTTCTCCTCGTCCTCGCTTTGAAAAGGTCCTCGGATTTTGCTTGTGTATTCAGGTGCGAGACCTCGGATAGTACTTAAAACAAACAGACCCCCACACACACCTAGGTATACACACTAGGTGTGTGGGGGTCTATTTGTAAGTACTATCTGAGGACGCGCACCTGAATACACAAGGAACATCCGAGGACCTTTTCAAAGCGGATGACTGAACCGAGGACTTTGTCAGATTTCCTTGTTACAAGTACAGAAAGGTTCAAATAGCACAATAAAGACCATTATGTGGTCAGGCCGATCCGAGGACCCACAAAATAGTCCTCGCTTTGAAAAGGTCCTCGGATGTTCCTTGTGTATTCAGGTGCGAGTCCTCGGATGGTACTTAAAACAAAAATCGGCCCCTACACACACACACACACACATATAACTACCTACCTACCCACCCAACTACGTACGCACGCACATAATTATATAGGGTCCTTATTAATGTGCTGGCTGGCTGACACTTTTTTAAGGGGATGATTAGACCGTAAAACTGAACAACTTTCTCTATGATACCGACATCGAAATCGCGAAAAAAATCTACTCTTCCATACAAAACTGCAAATCTACTCGCGCCTAACGTATGGTACAGCTGTTTTGTTGGCGATTTCGATTTTGGTCCTATGGAGAAAGTTGTTTAGTTTGATGGTCTGATCAGCCCCTTAAAAAAGTGTCAGCTGCTTGACATTTTTGAACGATTTCAGCAGGTTAATAATTTTTTGTTTTATTTGTTAATGAATTTGGTACCTTAGGGTTGGGACTCGAATTTAATATTCACCGATCACACGCCTGCCTTGTTGCCTTGCCTGTCTTAAATTTGTCCTATGGACGGGTGTATTTGGTCTCAGGCTTTTCTTCCCATACATTTTGGTGGTTTAGGAATTAGAAAGGTGTCCGTAATCGTTCTCCCAGCTTACTTGTCGTCCGTACTTAGTGTGCGACGTCTTCATGGAATTATTATTGACCCATCTCTGGGTACCGTGGAAGTGACGCACTTGTCAGATGCAGAGTCTGCTTGGCGTGAGATTTGTCCAAAGAGTGAGCCTCCGGAAAATCGTGCTTCTCAGAAAGAGTGGAATGAGCCTCTCAGTAAGTTAAGGTATACCAGGATTTACTAGACGGCAGCGCAAGCTTGCGGGCCGGGCCCGTCTTTTAGCGGTTGTTGAGGGTGAATCTGGGATGTGGTATCTGGTGTGTGTGGAGACTTTACCGGACAAGACCACTTTGACCTTGGCCATCTGTTTGAGACTGGGGGCTAGATCAGTTCATCCGTATGTTTGCGAGTATGGTGAGGGTGTTGGACAGCTCGGTCAACAATTTCGAATGTGCCTGCGGTACGTGAGCGACGGCTCAGCAGGCATTATACGTAATTATGGAAAGCCTCCTGACAAAGGCTTTGGAAGTTGGGAAGGTCTTTGATTTGGGACGCGACTTGTGTGGACACATTGGCGGCGTCGCATATTGGTCGAACATCGTCGGGCGCGGTTGCTGCTGTCATCAAAATGCCGGAAATAATTATGTTGATATTGGAGAGGGGTATAATGTTTGTTCCTTTGGGAGTGTAGACCCTGGGACCACGGCAACCCGATGCCAAACAGCTTGTTAAGGAAATTTCAGCGCCCCTTATACAGACCACTGGTGATAAGGGGGCTGTCAGTTATCTTCGTCAGCGCATAAGCTTGGCGATACAGAGGGGGAATGCTGCCAGCGTTCTTAGAACCGTCCCTTTGGTCCAGGTTCTTGGAACCGGAGCTTTGGAGGGGGTTTATAAGTTGTAGGTCCCCCTTTTTACATTTTTATATAGAAATTGACGAAGCTTTTTGCAGATAATTATACAGGATGTATTTATTGACGAAACAAATAGTCGATCTGAGTGATGTATTTTCTTTGACGACGCCTGTTGTGGATGTGAGTGATGTATTTACCTATGACGAAGCCTTTTGTTGTTATTTACGGTAATAAATCATTACAATGCTTAAATTAAATATACTTTCCCAAATTAGCCAAGTACTACATCTGGACACTTGAGGTTTTGATAATTACTAATTTGGGCGTGTTTCAGATTTTACAACATTATAGAAAATATTTTTAATATTTTATCATCACCTTATTATGTGATTGGGATGACGGTGTGTTAAACTTATGCCCAGTGACGCCAATCTGAGGGCCCTTTCGCTTTCACAAAAACCTGCGCTAAGTTCTATTCAAGGATGACGTTTTTGAGCCCAGCTCGCACGAAGTGAGGACATAAAACGGTGTGTTAAACCATTCGAGGACATCGCCAACCTACCCAGTCAGTAATGCACATCTGAGGACCTTTTTTTACACAGACACCCGCGCCAAGTACTATTCGAGGACGTTGTGTTAGACGAACCATTAACAAACAGAGGACGTTTGTCTGAGTGTACACGAGGACATGAGATGGTGTGTTAAACTATTCGAGGACCTCGTCAACCTGCCCGATGGTGCACATCTGAGGACCTTTATTACACAGAAACCCGCGCCAAGTACTATTCGAGGACGTTGTGTTAGACAAACCATTAACAAACCGAGGACGTTTACTTTGTCTGAGTGTACACGAGGACATGAGACGGTGTGTTAAACCATTCGAGGACCTCGATCATCTGCCCGATGGTGCACATCTGAGGACTTTTTTTACACAAAAACCTGCGCTAAGTACTATTTGAGGATTTTCTGTTAGACAAACCATAAAAAAACTGAGAAAGTGTTTTGGGCACAGCTTGTAGAGACCGAGGACATATGGCATCCATTGTCGGCATTTATCAAAGAAAAAAAAGACCATTTCTTTTTATAAATTTGAAGCATGCCAACCCTGTTCGTCGGTCATCATCATCATCTCAATGAAACTCACTGCTGGGTATAGACTTCTTCATTTTCACGCCAACAAGAATGGTCCCTCGTGTCCGTCGGTGATTAAAAACAATTTTTTTTTTCATTCTGACTTCATTTTTAACACTATCTGTGCGTCGGGAGTTGTTCCGTTTTAGAGAAGATGGCCAGGCTAGTTTGTGGTGAAATTATGTTGAGTGCGGACGTTCAGGGTCTAACTTATCAGTCCTGATGGTAAGAAGTACTGTCTGCTTAAACTGTGTGGTTTGATGATCTGATGATTTCAAATTATTATTGTGGGTATCAGTGTGGGTGTTGTAAGGGTACCTAATCTTTAAAAAGAATTGAGATCCCACCAATAAAATTTCATACAAAAATGTAGCCGAGACTAAAAACTTAAAAAAAAGAGATCTTTTGTAGGCCAAGTCTTGAATAAGTCTTCTCCTCGATAACTTACTGCGCTAACCTGAGTTAGCGAAGTGAAGGACTCGAAGTGAATCTTGGCCTCTGACCGCAAAAAACGCCTTTCATCTCTTTTCTGTGCTATCTCAGTCCAGTTTGGCACCTCGAGATCTTTCATCGAACAGGCCCTGTATCCGCACTTTCGATGCTCGCTATACCGCCACTGTTTTGGTCCGCACTTCATTGGAATAGAGTTGAAATTGGAACAAAAATGTTCACGTAATTGCGAAGTTCGAATGTACGGGTAGACCCTCAGCAATTGGAGTACGTTTCCATGTAGTATGGTAACTGGGCCAATGTAGTGTGCCTCGCGTTAATGACGTTTAGCTGCGTAAGTAGTTCGTAAGTTATAAATACGTGCAACAATGTTTTACGTAGTGTTTAGGCAATAATGATAGTATGGAAATAGGTCTGTAAATTCGAGTATTTTTTTTTATTTCCACTATCGATGTTAACTTCCTCAACACCGCTCTTTCACTCAGACATATAGAACTCAGTACACCTTGGTAGTTTCCGTCTTGACTGTAACAGTGTTGCACTGAATTACTCAGACTACTGGTATTATAAATGGAAGCAAAATTTTTTGCAAATAGCTTACAAATATCAATACCATTTGTTGCGGGTTCATCATCCAGATTCATAGTAGCCGGGATACAAGATTTGTCCTTTATGTACGTCCAAAAGTACTTAGGATGCTTCGCAATGTTTTTCTCCAAATTTTCACAATAGTTTGTATAATTTAACTTCATCAATCGATCACTTCCTTTCTTAATATTTCCATTTGAATCTCATCCATTGGATTGCGATATTTTTTGAATCTAATTCTAGCATTATTTTTCTCTTTTCAAATCCTAATAAGTTTGCGAGAGTACCAAATAATAATAAATAATAATAATAATAATAAAATTTATTCAAGAAGAAGTACAATGGTTTTCACTTTACACGTTATGCAACAGAAATCTTTATAAAGTTGTACATAATAACCTTTTGATGGACCTCTAACTCCCTATGTCTAGGTAACTTAAGACCTGTGCATCAGGAGTCAGCGTTCCTCTGGGAAATGGGATATTTAGATCTTTTTGGCTTAGTAAGTGGGACATGAGACTCAATAATAGTATTTAACTTTTCATAGAATGCAGTTACTATATCATTTAAATGATTACGATCTCCTAGAAGCGCATCCCAGTCTATTTCAGCGAGTTCTCCATTAATACTGTCAAAGTGGGCCTTGAAAAAGTTCAACCTAGGCTGAATGTTGGGCTGTAAGGTTGGGGACGAATCAAAACCAATAACAAACTCAAGTGGAGGGTGATGTGCGTCTATTTTGCTCAATATGTCTTTGCTTTCTTCAAGCTGCTGAATAGACACTGACGCTAGAACCAAGTCTAAGATCCTAGAATTACAATTCATTTCGGAGTTGTATTTTTTTAGACCATTAAATGCCATAAATTCGGTCACCAGCTGATAGTGATCACGTGGGCAAGAATCGCTTCGAACCGGTACCATAGATGCATTACAGCCACTGGCTGACCACATTAAATCCTTTAGATTAAAGTCCCCTACAACCATTATGTCTCCAAAGTTTGTATGATGATTACTTGTTATAGACCATCTGGGGAATCTGCTAAAAATCATAAATCGTCAGCATACATGATCTCGGAGGTCAATGCAAATGACACCTTAGTGCGTGTCTTTAACCTGGCTATGATAAAGAGTTTGCCATCTGTACGGAAACGGATGCGAATTCCTTCGGAAGAAGAATATAATGCCTCACGAACTAGGACTGCAAATTATAATGCGAACAGAGTGGGTGCCAGGACGAACCCTTGTTTCACCCCGCATGCAGATGCATGCAGGAGTCTCAGAAGCCTCACAAACTTGCAGCTCCTCGCCACCATATTTAAGCAGTTCTCCGGGTATTGATTCGATGCCAACCACACGTATGTTTTGTTTTTGTTTGATGGCATGAATAACCTCGTTACGCGGCGACAACGGTTCATCCAGCTCGTTAGCAGTGAGAAGCTCTGGCATCATACGGAGGTGCTCTAGATTAGCCGATCGATCCACGTTAAGCAGATTATTGTAATATTCTGCCCATTGCTTGAGCACGTCCTCCATGCTCTTGAAGAGGACCTCGCCATCCAAAGACTTCAAAGGCACCTTCGCCGAGCCAGTTGTTCCAATCAGCTTCCTAACCTCACAGTGAAATTCTCAAAGCCGGTTCGTATCAGCGAGCCAAAAACAGCGCCAAGGGGAAGAGCACACTCAAAATAGCATATAGAACCACTGGTGTATACTCATACAGAGGAGAGAGAGAGAGGAGAGGAGTACTTGGATGGACCGGATAAGTCCGGGAGTATCTCCCAAAGAGCGGTTACAAAACTTTATAATTACTAATTAAGATTGAATATCTGAGTAGTTCAAGTAGGTATTACAATTTCGATTAGAATGATTTTTTTTCTCTTTTTTTTATAGAATACTTAGAATACGAGCGTGTCGTGCCGGGTCAGCCACACGGTAGGTACGGCGCGCGACTGCCACGGAGCTTGGTTAGAAACGTACTCCAATTGCTGTTCGATGAAAGATCTCGAGGTGCCAAACTGGACTAAGATAGCACAGAAAAGAGTCGAAAGGCGTTTTTTGCGGTCAGAGGCCAAGATTCACTTCGAGTCCCTGAGTTAGCGCAGAAGGGGAGAAGACTTATTCAAGATTTGGCCTACAAAAGATCTCTTTTTTTTTAAGTTTTAAGTTTCGGCTACATTTTTGTATGAAATTTTATTGGTCTGGGGATCTCAATTCTTTTCGCAAAGATTAGGTACCCCTACAACACCCACACTGATACCCACAATAATTATTTGAAATCATCAGATCATCAAACCACACAGTTTAAGCAGGCAGTACTTCTTAGCATCAGGACTGATAAGTTGGACCCTGAAACTTGGTTCAAAAGTATTTGCGCTGCAATGCGGCCCGCCCTAATATGCGCTTGCTTATGCTTGCAGTGAGTTTTACCGAGATGATGAATGATGACAGACGAACAGGTTGGTTGGACATGCTTTAAATTTATTAAAAAATTGCCTTCTTTTTTCTTTGATAAGTGCCGACAATTTATTTATTTATTAAACAATTACACAGCTTCACAGATGAACTCCAATACGCCATGCAAGTAAGACAATGGATGATATATGTCCTCGCTCTCTACAAGCTGTGCTCCAAACATTTTCTCAGTTTTTTATGGTTTGTCTAACAGAAAATCCTCAAATTAATAGTACTTAGCGCAGGTTTTTGTGTAAAAAAAGGTCCTCAGATATGTGCACCATCGGGCAGGTTGACGAAGTCCTCGAATGGTTTAACACACCGTCTCATGTCCTCGTGTACACTCAGACAAACGTCCTCGGTTTGTTAATGGTTTGTCTAACACAACGTCCTCGAATAGTACTTGGCGCGGGTTTCTGTTTAAAAAAAAGGTTCTCAGATGTGCATTACTGGGTAGGTTGGCGATGTCCTCGAATGGTTTAACACGCCGTTTTATGTCCTAGCTTCGTGCGAGCTGGGCCCAAAAACGTCCGCAGTTTGTTAATGACTTGTCTAAAACGCACAACATCCTTGAATAGAACTTAGCGCAAGTTTCTGTGAAAGCGAAAGGGCCCTCAGATTGGCGTCACTGGGCATAAGTTTAACACACCGTCCCAATCACATAATAAGGTGGATGATAAGATAAATTAAAAATATTTTCTATAATGTTGTAAAATCTGAAACACCAAGTGTCCAGATGTAGAAGCTGGTCCTACTTGGCTAATTTGGGAAAGTATATTTAATTTAAGCATTGTAATGATTTACTACCGTAAACAACAACAAAAGGCTTCGTCATAGGTAAATACATTACCCACATCCACAACAGGCTTCGTCAAAGAAAATACATCACTCAGATCGACAATTTGTTTCGTCAATAAATACATCCTGTATAATTATCTGCAAAAAGCTTCGTCAATTTCTATATAAAAATGTAAAAAGGGGGGACCTACAACTTATAAAACCCCTCCAAAGCTCCCTGAGGGACGGTTCCAAGAACGCTGGCAGCATTCCCCCTCTGTATCGCCAAGCTTATGCGCTGACGAAGATAACTGACAGCCCTCTTATCACCAGTGGTCTGTATAAGGGGCGCTGAAATCTCCTTAACAAGCTGTTTGGCATGGGGTTCCCATGGTCCCAGGGTCTCCCTCTACTCCCAAAGGAGCAAACATTATACCCCTCTCCAATATCAACATAATTATTTCCGGCATTTTGATGACAGCAGCAACCGCGCCCGACGATGTTCGACCAATATGCGACGCCGCCAATGTGTCCACACAAGTCGCGTCCCAAACCAAAGACCTTCCCAACTTCCAAAGCCGTAGGGCTTTGTCAGGAGGCTTTCCATAATTACGTATAATGCCTGGTGAGCCGTCGCTCACGTACCGCAGGCACATTCGAAGTTTTTGACCGAGCTGTCCAACACCCTCACCATACTGGCAAACATACGGATGAACCGATCTAGCCCCCAGTCTCAAACAGACGGCCAAGGTCAAAGTGGTCTTGTCCGGTAAAGTCCCCACATTGGCCGATGAACAGGCCTGCAACCACATACCAGATTCGACCTCAACAACTGCTAAAAGACGGGCCCGGTCCCGCAAGCTTGTGCTGCAGTCTAGTAAATCCTGGTATACCTTAACTTACTGAGACTCATCCCACTCTTTCTGAGAAGCACGATTTTCCGGAGGCTCACTGTTTGGACACATCTCACGCCAAGCAGACTCTGCGTCTGACAAGTGCGTCACTTCCACGGTACCCAGATATGGGTCAATAATAGTTCCATGAAGACGTCGCACGCAAAGTACGGACGACAAGTAAGCTGGGAGAGCGATACCGGACTCCTTCCTGATTCCTAAACCACCAAAACGTATTGGAAGAAAAGACTGAGACCAAATACGCTCGTCCATAGGACAAATTTAAGACCTTCTTGAGAACCCCCTGCATCAACCTGTTCAAGGCAGTCGTATGATCGGTGAATATTAAATTCGAGCCCTTAGGTACCAAACTCATAAACAAACAAAACAAAAAATTATTAACCTGCTGAAATCATTCAAAAATGTCACGCAGCTGATACTTTTTTTAGGGGCTGATCAGACCATCAAACTAAACAATTTTCTCCATGGGACCAATATCAAAATGGCGAAAAAACAGCTGTCCCATACATTAGGCTCGAGTAGATTTACGGTTTTGTATGGAAGAGTAGATTTTTTCGCGATTTCGATGTCGGTGCCATAGAGAAAGTTGTTTAGTTGTACGGTCTGATCATCCCCTTAAAAAAGTGTCAGCCAGCCAGCATATTAAGAAGGACCTTATACAACGTGTTAATGAATAAGCGCAAAACCTCATACGGGGTGTATGAGGTTTTGCGCGAACTGATTTATAACAAAATAATTAGATTGAAACAATAATTTCATTATTTTGATACTTACAATTTTATGTTATTCGCATTTTAAGTTTTGAGGCAGAAATGATTTGTTATCATTTCAGCAATGAATTAAAGCGCTGACGTACTCATGGATACATTTTAATGATCTTGTTTTGGTGGTAAGTAGGGTGAGGGTGCCCGTGGGGTGGGTGAACATCGGGTTCAGTAAATTTTAAATTTTACAAAAAAAAAAACCTATGTTGAAACAATGATAATTCGATTCTAAACAAACCATTTTCCAGTTTTGCGTTAATTCATTAACACGTTGTATAATTATGTGCGTGCGTACGTACGCACGCAGGTAGTTGGGTGGGTAGGTAGGTAAGTATATGTGTGAAGGTGTGTGTGTGTGTGTGTGTAGGGGTCTATTTGTTTCAAGTACCATCCGAGGACTCGCACCTGAATACACAAGGAACATCCGAGGACCTTTTCAAAGCGAGGACTTTTTTGTGGGTCCTCGGATCGGCCTGACCACATAATGGTCTTTATTGTGCTATTTGAACCTTTCTGTACTTGTAACAAGGAAATCTGACAAAGTCCTCGGTTCAGTCATCCGCTTTGAAAAGATCCTCGGATGTTCCTTGTGTATTCAGGTGCGAGTCCTCAGATAGTACTTACAAATAGACCCCCACACACCTAGTGTGTACCTAGGTGTGTGTGGGGGTCTGTTTGTTTTAAGTACTATCCGAGGACTCGCACCTGAATACACAAGCAACATCCGAGGACCTTTTCAAAGCGAGGACGAGGAAAAGTCCTCGGTTTAGTCATGGGGAGTCAGGTTGGAGTGTGAGGAAGTGTGTGAAGTAGAGGGCGCCACCATCGATTTTTTACACGTTTACAACAAACCTCGCTTTGAAAAGGTCCTCGGATGTTCCTTGTGTATTCAGGTGTGAGTCCTCAGTTAGTACTTACAAATAGATCCCCACACACCTAGTGTGTACCTAGGTGTGTTTGGGGGTCTGTTTGTTTTAAGTACTATCCGAGGACTCGCACCTGAATACACAAGCAACATCCGAGGACCTTTTCAAAGCGAGGACGAGGAAAAGTCCTCGGTTTAGTCATGGGGAGTCAGGTTGGAGAGTGAGGAAGTGTGTGAAGTAGAGGGCGCCACCATCGAATTTTTTCCACGCTTACAACAAACTTTCTCTATGGGACCAATATCGAAATCGGACCCACCTTCGATTCATCGCCGTATTCCCTTTACTCCAATTTTTCCCGAACCCCCCTTAATATAAGTGTTTGCGGTATACTTGATAGCTTTGGAAAATTTGTTATTTCTTTGGAACCAACATCGAAATCGCGAAAAAAAGTCACTTGTCCCATACATTCGGAATTGAGTAGGTCTAGGTATAGTATGTGTGTTGTTTTGCATTGAATCCTACTAATATTTTGGCATATAGACAGTTCATAGCCCAGAATAACACATAGGCTACATATTATTATTAACAACTAGTAGCTTATATTTTTTTCGCGATTTTGACATTGGTCCCATTATCCCATAGAGAAATTTGCTCAGTTTGATGGTCTTATTTATAATCCTCTTAAAATAGTATCAGCAAATTTCTGAATCTTATAAATTATAATCTTTGTCCTCTAGTTTTGCGCAGATTTCTGTGTTAGTAAAATGTCCACTGAGCTGATGGACGTTTGGGAAGGGTCGATGAGGTCCTCGAATGGCTTAACACACCGTCTAATGTCCCCGTGTACACTCGGAAAAACGTCCTCAGTTTGTTAATGGTAGGTCTAAACAACGTCCTCAGATGGGCGTCTCTAGGCAGGTCAGCGAGGTCCTCGGATGATTTAACACAACATCTCATGTCCTCGCTTTGTACAAGCTGTGCTCGGAAAAACGTCCTCGGTTTGGTAATGGTTTGTCTAGCACAACGTCCTCGAATAGTACTTGGCGCCAGTATCTGTGTAAGAAAAACGTCCTCAGATGGGCGTCTCTGAGCAGGTCGGTGAGGTCCTCGGATGGTTTAACACACCGTCCTCGCTTTGTATACCGTAAGTCTTGTTAACTTGTGTATTTTGAGTCCTCGTGTTGGTCATGAAAAGTCAGGTCAAAAAAGATAGAGATAGCAGTTTCGAACCATACTGGTCAGGCTTAGAATTCAATTTGCAATTTATTCATCTGGGTTATAATGACGTGCTTCATTGCTAAGTACCTTTTTTGAGAGGTCCTCGGATGGCCAGGTTTGGGCAGGGTCCTCGCAAGGTACTTAAAACAAACAGGGGTGTGTGTGTGTGTGTGTGTAAGTGTGTACCTACTAATAAAATTATGAGTCTTGTTACTTGAAATAAATATATGATTGATTGATTGATTAGACCACGGAGGTAGAGTAGATCGTAATGATAATCGTATAGGATGATACCCATTGACAACATAGGACGTAATTTGTAGGGGGCAGGGAGTATCTGTACTGTATGTATCTAATCATCATCATCATCGTCATGGGCCTTATTCCATTTGAGTAAGTAGATGTTTCAAACAGCATCTGTTTGGATAAGAAACCTTAAGAAACTTTCGTGGCTGTATATGCCAATTCTGGAGCGACAAGACCTACCGCATTT
Source organism: Agonopterix subpropinquella (assembly GCA_922987775.1). NCBI lineage: Eukaryota > Metazoa > Arthropoda > Insecta > Lepidoptera > Depressariidae > Agonopterix > Agonopterix subpropinquella. The sequence goes on along the minus strand of OV277716.1, from coordinate 5,193,471 downwards.
GTGGCCCTTGTACCAATACTCTTTCTTGTACTTTGTGCTTGGACTATGTTTTATAACATAGCCTCAGACCACGGGTCAAAAGGCATGTGTATATGTATTTCCTTTAACTTTTTCCAGAAACCTTGTACACCACTATTTTTTGTAAGCCACATTAAAGAACTTTGGCGAATTCGGACCCAGCCATTTTTACGAAAACTAAAACCCCTTCAGGACGGCGGTCATAATTATTATAAACAGAAAAAATTAAGGCATTTTTTAAAAAAACTTCCTCATCTCTAGAAGTCCGGGTTCAAAAGTAGAAATTACTAGTAAAATAGACAAATCATCCAAAAAGCAGTAGAAAAACGCAACCATGACAGCTATTTTCATCTAATATTATCACTGAGGTAGTTTTTGGACGTTACGGAACGTATTTGGCTTTATTGAACTGATAGTGCGTGTGATTTCGTTTGATTCCATTATCATAATATTGTACGGTTATCGTGAATTTTCATTAAAACAAACACAATGAATGCGTAGAAAATTGAGTGGGCTACCTAATAAGAAACATTATGAGTTTCACACACTTGATACAAAAGGTATCATAAGGAGAAATACCTTTCCCCCAACTTCTACAGATTTTTTTTTTTTTTTTTTTTAATTTATTTAATAATAAGTTACAAAATTACATGTTTTAGTTGTAGTCCTACAAAACCGTATTTTACGGTTACAACCAATTTCCTTTTTTGTTAGTTTTGTTTCACTCTACACGTATTACTAAGTTTCATTCATGTATGGGACCTATATGTCTGGGTCTCACATTATATGGCCTTCCGCCAAACTTCTTTTACGGGTGTTCTCAGATAATAAAACTAAAAAACTTTCCCTGTGCAACATTGGTCCCAAAAAGAGAAAATTTTCTGGATCCCCATTGAAAATCGATCACGAAGTCGATCGGTAGTTTAGTATAGGAGGTCTCGTTTTTCGACCCATGTTCCTTAGGTAAAGTTACTTGGTTTCCTTATCTAAATGCACCCTTAAAAAATTACTGGTATGAATTTCTTTTTAGGTATGCCTTCTTGTCTGCTAGTTTGACCTGGTCGAGGGGGTGAAGGGTTGGTTGATGTTGGTTGCTGCTCTGTGTTGTTGCTGCTCTGCGGTGTTCAGGATGCGATGTTCTTTGTCGAGGGTCACCAATATGGAGGTGCTACTTGGGAATGTTCCTCCATTGAAAAGGGAAGTACTTCCGTCAGGCTAGGTGTGATGCCTGGGGACCGGCCGTGATCCAACAGTTCTTAGTTGGACCTTGTATATGTATCAAATCTCTGTGATTATTTCTCTTGCGCGATTTATGTCTCGCATTCGATTGTGAACCTTATGTGTAGTAGGTTACGAGTTACGTATTTAGGATGAACGTTGTCTTAGTATGGAGCATATTTCCGAGAGCGACGGTATCGCCATCTGTTGGCATCTTTGCTATAACTTGTGGGTGCTGGACATCTGTAGTAGTTCCCCACACTTACTTCTGTAAGCATTAGTACTATAAATAGCTGCTAGTTGTATTAAAACTTCTGACAACCCCGAAAGGGATAACGGTCGTGAGCTTGTGTATTGTATATATTTCTTTCTTCTAGCCACGATAGAAAATCAAATATAGGCCTCCAGTAGGTATATAATGAAGTAAAGCGAAAGTTTCCTTGAATAGAAAGTTTTTCAATTTAACTTCCAGCCACTACCACTACGTACTATTTCACTTGAGCCCTTTCGCCATTCGTGATTGTATTTACAACGAACTGCTGTGCTGTATACAACTATATTAGTGGTCGAATCAAAAAATTACGTCAAAAAGCTATCTACAGGGTGTAACAAAACACCCTAGTAATACTTAAGGGGGTGCTTCAGACCATCAATCTGAACAACTTTCACTATGGAGCCAATGTCGAGAAAAAATAAAAAAAATCTATCATCCCATAGATTTGAGTCGAGACGGTACTGCAGTTTTGTATGAAAGAGCGAATTTTTTTTTCTCGATTTCGATGTTGGCTCCGTACTGAAAGTTGTTCAATTTGATGGTCTGAAGCAAAGTATTACTAGGGTGTTTTGTTACACCCTGTATATGATATTATTTTGAATAAAAAATTTTGAATTTTGAATTATAATGGGCACGCTAATGCTCTGGCCAAGTTCAAGTACCCATAGAAGTCTAAGAGATAAGAGGAAATTTGCTAACCATCAGGTGCAAGGCTGATTCAGTATTCATAGGGTGTAGAGCATTTCTGTGATGGGGATGGACCAGAAGTGCGAGTTTTGAATCTCATACGTTGAACTCAGCAGTCGAAAATGTATTGAGATACGCATCTTTCTACTGCTGATTTGACTTTCAAAAATCGCACTCCTGGAGTATGATTTTTGAATGTCAAATCAGCAGTAGAAAGATGGATATCTCTATAGTAATATTGAGATTTTCAACTGCTGAGTTCAAAGAATGAGTTTCATAAACCGCACTCCTGATCTGCCTGCATACTCCAGTCGGTTTAGGAATTACTAGCCGTACAATAATACGATGGAAATTTTCAGGAACAATCTAAAAACGAATCTCTATTGTATTTTATCAGATTTTCGTTTCAGTGCCTCAAAGATTTCCATACAAATCTTAAATTAATCCTATCATTTTATTTGGTTTACATTGAAAATAACCAGACTTCGTTTGTATGGAGCGCGCTCCGAATGAAAAGCGTATTCGTACAAATTATGCGCACCTATTTTTCCAGACTTTTTAATACAAAGACTACGCTAAGTATAATCCGTTTACGTCGATACAGACGTTAGGAATAATCTCAAGCAAACGCCTGTTTATTTTGAGTTTATTTATACGTAAGTATATTTCAGTAACAGCAAGGGGATTAATTTATATTTATAGATGTTTTGCAAATAAAGTTTCTTTAAGCTGTTATTGACACAGTAGCTTTGTGAAGCGAATGGTTTTGAGTTTTGTGGTTTCCTTTACAATTGTGACTTTGTAAATGTTTAGTGCTAGTTTTAAATTGTGTCATTCCTTTTCTTTTTTTAGGGTTCCGTACCCAAAGGGTAAAAACGGGACCCTATTACAAAGCCTACGTTGTCCGTCCGTCCGTCCGTCCGTCTGTCCGACCTATTTAGGGCTGTAACTTTTGAACCGAAAGTGCTAGGTAGTTGAAATTTTCACAAAATGTGCGTTGTTACGGCGGATTTGTTAACAAATAATAAAAATATCAAAAAGTTAAAGATTAAGGGGGGTTCTCGAAAAGAAACTAGTTTTTATCAACGTTTTTTCTTCACGCTTTATCGTAAAAACGGTAATACATACAAGCGTCAAACTTTGTGTGATTATAGAGCAAACTCTACAGAATAACAATAAATACTAAAAACTGGCCAAGTGTGAGTCGTGCTACTCGCGCACCGAGGGTTCCGTACCACACCACCACTAACTTGGTTGGTTTTATTTATAATTTACTTCGACATGTGTATCATGCCCATTCTAACTTACGGATCTCAAACGTGGTCACTTACTGAGGCCCAAAAATCCAAGCTTAAGGTTTGCCAGAGAGCGATGGAGCGCAGCATTCTAGGTGTTAAACGAACCGACCGGGTCAGAAACACCACGTTGCGCTCCAAAACTCGAGTGCATAACTGTTTTACGAAAACCCATTTGTCGAAATCCCGGTTCACAACTGTTTCGTTCGACGAAAGAACTGTTCAACGAAAGCACGGTTCGTCGAAGTATGTAAGTTTTCATACTTCGACGAACCGTGCTTTCGTTGAACAGGGATTTCGACAAATGGGTTTTTGTAAAACAGTTCTGCACTCTCAAAACTCAAATAGCCGACGTCGGAGAGAAAAGCGCCAAAGTAAATGGGAGTGGACCGGTCATATATGTCGGATGCATCCTGAGAAATGGGCAAAAACTATCATTCTCTGGATCCCCGAAAACGGTCGGCGGTGTCCAGGTCGACCCAGAAAGAGGTGGCGGGATGACTTGGATAAATTTGACGACCAGTGGCCAGAGGTTGCCTAAAACAGGAACGAGTGGAAGAGCAGCGGCCCTTGCTCAGCAGTGGGATGAAGTAGGCTAATAAATAAATACTCGTACTTCTCCACTGAAAAAAATGCGAGCCTACTAAGACTCTTAATTAGCACCAAAACAATTGAAATGACGTTATGATTGTTTACTAAAAACAAAAGATGGTTAGTTGTAACAACAAGCCGAATTCGTTTAACAAAGTTCTCTTAGTCGGAGAAGTCATGATGTTGACAGGCTCAATTATGGAGTCATGATGTTGGTTGAAGTAAACAATTTTTTTTTCAGTGTCGAATGACTCAAAAGATGGTACCGATACCATAGAAAGACCAATACTATTGATTGTGTAATACTATCGATAGTATGAATACTATTGCATCTTCATACCATCGATAGTACAGCAGTAATTTTTTTAAATTCCCCTATATACGTTACGTATTTGAAGTATTTATTGAAACAACATACAAGAATAGAGACAGAGCTTGGACACTACTAGTGAAATGTGGATTTCTAAGTACCTATAGTGACAGAATAGGTAATAGTATACATATAGTTCTACATAGTATAGTATAAATATTTAGAATATCTCAAGAATAATTCGTGAGCATATTATGCTATACGTTGAACTTAATCAAAAGAATTAATAATTGAAACTTGGTTTGCCCGACAAGCCCCAAAGTACCCAAGTAATTAGCGTTTCCATTAAGCGCTGAAATAAAAGAAAAAACCGGCCTAGTGCGAGTCGGACTTGTGCACCGAGGGTTCCGTGCAACAATATTAACCAACATATTTTTCATCGGGATCCTTAACGCGAGACTGACTAACACTTGGCAGGTTTTTACTATTTGCTGTTTTACTTTAGAGTATGCTCTATAATCACACTAAGGCCCGATTCTACCAAACGTGAGTAAATTTTATTCTCAGATTAAGTCGCCGGTTACTCTAGAATAAACTGATTTTGCGTTTTTCTAACCCTAATCTATGAATAAGCTGAGAGTAAATTTTAAACGGCCATTTTTGAAGGTGTAAAGCTTATACCGAGACTAATGAAATGTCAATGTCACATAATTAAAAAATTTTAATAAAAAGAAACCTAATAAATTAAAATTGTACAACGTCACACAGCAATAAGTACGGATACAACGACCTCTTTCTTTAGGTAGATTATACATTCGTTCTTTTAGTATGGGTTTAGTGTGATAGAGCACAAATGAAGTTTTTTCGGAGTTAATAACAAGAGTAAAATTGTTCCTTGTAAAAAATCAAAGTCTCTTCTATAAATCAAAGTTTGGTCCAATCCGGCCTAATTGTGTCGCTTGTGTGTATTGCCGTTTTTATGATAGAGCAAAAACAAAAAACTTTGAAAATACTCGTTTCTTGTATGGAGAATTTGTTAGCAAATCAAAAATAATAACACATATTATGTGAACATTTTCAACTCCTTACTTTATTACGGTTCAAAAAATACAGCCCTTTAAGGTTATAGGATGGACGAACGGACATCGTAGACTTGGCCAATTAGCACCCTTTGGATAAGAAACCCTAAAAAGTGGAAAAAATCAGCGAGTTTCATTCACGTGGGCGGTTAACGGCCAAATTGAATTTTAAAAATAAAATTTATTGTTCTGAAAATCTACCCAGCTCATTGTGATTCGCTAGAACTTTAATTCAGCCGGTGGATTTTGTCTGAAATTTTGTAGGAAATGTTAAATTTTACGCTAGGAAGTTGAGGAATATTTTAATTGCAAAAAGCTGGCGCGAGTAGGTAGTTAAGAGATAAATTTGGTAAATTACAGAATCAGAAGTATGTAAGTAAGTAGTGAATTCAAAACATCATTAAACCTATTTACTTCGCCCTCCATGGTGCCGAATTTATCATACAATCTTTTTTCATTTGTTAAAAACTCAGACTCGAAACCTTCTTGGTGTACTTTTTTAATTTGCTTTGCGCGCGCCATTTTCTTTTCACGTCATTTCCTCGCTGAGGTGGGATGAAAAATTACGTGTTGCACTCGAGTGCAAAGATTTTTCACCTCGTGCTCTTTTAATTTCCTCGCTAACGCTCAGGATTCTAATTTTAGAATCCTTCGCTTGCTCGGTCATCAAAATTGAGCACGCGGTTAAAAAGCAACTTTGCACTCTTGTATAACAAATAAGTATTATCATCTCAATTTAACTTTTTTTTTTCACTTAAGAGAGATTAAGACATTATTTGCGACATTATGATTCTTAATCTCGAACGAATTCTGAGCAACAAAAAAATGAAACGTTTAAAAAAGAAAAAAAAAATGCTAATTGAGGTTATAAAAAATAATATCGCATCAAGTCATAGCGCGGTTAGAGAAAGAATTTTAAATTTGAAAACTTTCAAACCGATCAGAGCACAAACTCGGTCCAACCCGATGAATATTTAATTAAAATTGAGCGACAACTAGGGTTGTCGACAAACTGGGCCAAACCAACATTGGCCTAAAAGCTGTAGAATGATTACAGTGCTCCCATCACGGGTCTGGATCAATACGAAATGGTAAACAGACGGTGATTGCCCATAGAAGAGTATATATCTGTAAATACTTGACTTATTTATGTACGACTGGATATAGCCCGCGACTTTGTCTGCGTTGCCGTTAAAGACCACATTGTGTTAATACAGAACCTATTCTATCCGTGTGCTAAATATCAGCTACATAAAAGACAAGTTTTTTTTTCTTTGCGTAGCCTGTTCAGTATCCCACTGCTGGAAAGCCTCCCTTTCTTCCTCCAATTATGCGCAAGGCTTGACCAAAAAAAAACACTCCAGGTCATCTCTCCATCTTTTTCTGAGTCTTCCTCAACGATTTTTAGAAAAAGTGGGGACTAATAGTTATACCCAGGTAATCTCGGATTAGTTCTTAAAATAGATATTTATAATGGCTTACAGCTTTAAAAGAGGTAAGTAAAGTAGGCACATAATATTTTTTTATCCTTTTTTATTTTAGGATAATCCTTTAAAACATTTTTAGTACTTACCTAAATACATTTTACATTGTTAACATCTTTTGCATAAATATAATTTTCAAAATTCTCGCAATGTATATTTTAGTTTGCCAGCCCTGTATAAATTGACATTGGGACGGGACGGTCGTTCATTCATCATTATAGCAAAAGGTTTTTATTAATCACTTATTTGCGAATTTATAATTTAAAAAACGTAACGATTAATTTTTTACTACCTACACTTTGATATTTCGTAGCAAAGTTGGCAGATTGCTCGCAGAACCGATGGCCGGTGGGGCTGAATAGTTCTCGAGTGGCGACCGCGTACCGGAAAGCGCAGCGTGGTTAGGCCCCTCACACGGTGGACCGACGACCTGGTGAAGGCGGCGGGAAAACGTTGGATGAGGGCAGCGCGGGACCGGTCGTTATGGCGATTCTTGGGGGAGGCCTATGTCCAGCAGTGAACGTTCATCGGCTGAGATGATGATGATGATGATTGAAAATATATTATATCCCTGGACTTCGTCTGTATGAAGCGCGCATTTGCGCTCTCGTAACAAACTCCTCTTGAATCTGCATCACTACCAACCCCCCTACAATTTAATTTCATCTACAAATCACAAAATGTAGTTACAACTTTATTTCTAAACGAGTTTATACTTTGACTGTGACGGAGTGCAGTTTAAAAGTTACAATTTATTTAGCTGACAGAGTTATGAGCGTGCGAGTAGTTAATTCAGTTTGTTTACTAATAGCTCAACAAGCTACTAATAGCAAAAGCTTTTAGTTCTCACGTAACTTAATTACGTGGTGTTGCTTCATTATATTACTTCACTTTATTGTACACATGGGGTCACATCAAGCTATACAAAGTCAAAATAAGCTGGCCGCGCGACAACACGCGCGCGACTCGAAAAAAATCAGCTTTCCCATACAAAACTGCTGTACCTACCCGACTAAAATATATGGGACTGCTGATTTTTTTCGCGTTTCCTGAGGTAAACATAGTGAAAGTTGTTCAGTTTGATGGTCTGAGTTCACCGTTTCAGTATTTGCTAGGCTGTCACTTACATCCTGTATAAAACCAATATAAGCTGGCCGCGCGTCGGGTGAATAAGTTATAACGTCGCGCGGCCAGTTTATTTTGGTTATGTACTTGTTCTGTCGCCGTGTCTACACACATATACGACATAGGTATGACGATCCGGTTGTTGCAATGGTTACCATGCCAGACTGCCAAATCAGAAGTCCTGGGTTCGAATCCGAGTCCAGTAATGGGATGTTATAGGTTCGCGTCATTTGATTCTATAATAAAATCTGATTCTCTTCCAGTCAATTTCAAGATCCAGAAATTCAACTATTTTAATTGTTGGTGGTTCAATTTGAGGCCTATATTTTATCCACTGCCCATTGAAAAGTTGCAACGGGCTCACTTCCCGTCACACTCCTAATTCTACATGTTTTCTCTGCATTTAAATTTAATTTTTCATATCTCACTTCATAGCACACATGTGCTACGGAAAATATTTTTCATTTCTAAGGAAATATTCAAACAAAATTAAATTTGTATGTGAAAGGTAGACGGCGAGGAAATCACAATACCTTCGCTACTTTTATTCATTTTCTCAAGATGTTTTCTGTACTGGTTGTAACAGGTGTGGATAAGTTTAGACCGTCAAACTGAACAACTTTTAAAATGATCATCATCAGCCTATAAACGTCCCACTGCAGGGCACAGGCCTACCCTCAAGGAGGGTGTGTGGGCATTAGTCCACCACGCGTGCCCAATGCGGGTTGGTAGACTTCCGGCATACACATCAGAATTTCTTCTTCAGTGTATGCCGGTTTCCTCACGATGTTTTCCTTCACCGTTTGAGAGCAGGCGGTTTTACGTACATAAGTTAGAAAAACTCATTGGTACATGGCATGTTGTCCGTGCGGATTTGAACCCGGACCCCCATAATTGGGAGTCCATACCTCTCCGCAACGGCCAACGCGCCACCAACGCTCTCTTTTAAAATGATGGAAAGCTGAAATCACAAGAAAATAATGACTTATACAATTGAGTCGAGTAGGTACGGTTGTAAATATTTTATTAAGCTAGTTGTATAGTTAATTTGATTATAGTTTGTTGTTATTGATTATAATGTAATTTCCTATAATTAAAAAACATTTAGAGTTCACCAAAAAAAAAGTTTGTAAGGTAGGTAAGTACTGCAGTTTTGTATGAATTAGTTTATGTTTATCTCGATGTTGGCTGCGTAGTGAAAGTTGTTCAGTTTGGTGGTCTAAACCTTCCTTTAAATATTACCAAGGTATTTTGTTATACCCTGTATAAATTAAATAACACTGGTACTATGACTGATTTACCTATATGATATTCATAGCTATGACTATACAGGGTGAAATTGATATCATTAGCATCCTTTTAAACTAAGAGTCTACCCATCAAACTGAACAACTTTTACTATGGGAGCAAAACGATTGGAGCAACAAAATAATCAGCTGTTCCATACTAAACTGCAGCGCCTTCTCGACTCAAATGTATGCAACAGCTGTTTTTTTTTGTTGCTCCGATCGGTTTGCTCCCATAGTAAAAGTTGTTCAGTTTGATGGGTAGACTCTTAGTTTAAAAATGCTAATGATATAAATTTCACCCTGTATGCGTCACGGTCCTAGCGGGAGTTTAACATTATTTACCCATACCAAAAAAGTGCACAGCGCCGCTAAAGATGTTTTCACTTAAAAAAAACGGCTAAGTGTGGGAAGGTGTAGGGCAGGTGTAGGGAAGGACAAATGGCAGGACAACGTCTGCCGGGTAAGCTTGTTATTCATAAAAAAAAATTACAATTTTATATAATGTACTTTATAATAAATACTAGTACTATACCACTTATAATACTGAAGATAAATCCACGTTGAAAGATAAATGAAAATGTCATGTTCTAAATTATATAATCTGTAATCTTATTACGGTGTCCGATGAGGACAGACGTCCGCAGGGAAATTGTTGGCCGGAGGAAGCCACAAATTAATCTCTTTCTCTTTTATAATCTTAGATGAAACGAAGAAGGAATAAGCAGTGCTCATCCATTCTTTGGTCAATCAACATGTAAGTTTCATGGTCTGGACCACCCTTGATTTGCAAAGTGTTTACAAAATGACCTAGTATAGGTGAAATTGATATCATTAGAATCCTTTTAAACTAGGTGCTGTAAACAGAAGTGACGTGGTGCGGACGTGGCGCGGGCGAGGTGCGGCAATATAAACCTTATAGTACGTAGCATAGCGTCGTTTGGAGAATGACGATGAGGATTTTCCTTTACAACATAAACGACGCTATGCTACGTTATACAGGGTGTAACAAAACACCTTAGTAATACTTAAGGGGGTGCTTCAGACCATCAAACTGAACAACTTTCAATATGGAGCCAACATCGAAATCGCGAAAAAAAAATCCGCTCTTTCATACAAAACTGCAGTACCGTCTCGACTCAAATGTATGGGATGGCAGATTTTTTTATTTTTTCTCGACGTTGGCTCCATAGTGAAAGTTGTTCAGATTGATGGTCTGAAGCACCCCCTTAAGTATTACTAGGGTGTTTTGTTACACCCTGTATAAGGTTTATATTGGTGTTACTTTGACTATCCGCCACCGCCACACGTCTTTTCTGTATAAACAGCACCTACCTATCAAATTGAACAACTTTTACTATGGGAGCAAACCGATCGGAGCAAAAACAAAATCAGCGGTTCCATACTAAACTGCAATGCCCACTCGATTCAAATGTATGCAACAGCCATTGATATAATTATATAGCCTATTCAAGGTTTGAGCCAACAAAGGGAAGTTCGAAAAAATAAATTCCAAAAATTTTCGATCAGCTAAGTGCATTTAGTATGGAAAGTCCGAAAATGGTTACGCTAGTTTCCTATAGGTTTCTTGGAGAAAGTTGTTAGGTATACAATCAACCCTTATAGTAATTCAACTGTATACCCTAACACCCTGTAGTGTTGACGATTTAGATTACATTGAAATTTTTTTTTATTTTTTTTTTTATTATACAGTATTAGTTTTGAATCACTGCGGACCCACCGTACCCCTAGCCGTACTGAATCACTAGTAAATTTTTTTAGGGTTGTTTAGATGATCAAACATATAAATAATCATCCACAGATTTGTACAGAAATTATCGAATGTTGAATTATACAGGTGTTCAGTTACATAAATTAGCCATGGTGGGACCACCATGGCTAATTTATGTAATTGACTGGACACTGGACAGTGGCGAGTAACCTTGCCTGCCGTGCAGGAAGCGATGCGCGATGGTTCGATCCCCATGCATTTGTAACACCACTGGCTTTTCGGTGAAGGAAAACATCGTGAGGAAACTTACGTGCTTCTATTTCGAGGCATATATTGTTCCCTGCGAATGTGACGGGGATCTCTCCCCACGGGTTTACACCCGTCGCCACTTACAATGGACAGTGGGTATACTCGTTATGGAATGTTCAGATTCCTCCACGGATTCTCTCGCCATAATATTATGATATCTCCATTGTGAATTGGCCCCTATTGTACGACAATACAATTCAAAATGAAATGGAAACAATGCATGCGGATGCTTTCAGCTGCATCATTTGAACTAACGCCATACCATTGTATTTACCTTCTAGATAACGTTTGCTTTTTGAAAATGTCACCGGTTCGATGCGTTAGGTTTTGTATTATAAATCCCTTGCATATTAAAAAAGCTTCCAATCCAGGGTGTAACAAAACACCCTAGTAATATGTAAATGGTGATTATAGTCGCTGCTAAAAATCGCAGTGTTTTATCTAGTTCTACTGTAGTATAACTACATTTAAAAGTTGAGCGTAGGGTTGCGAAATTTTCTAATGTTAAAAAAATGACAAAATCTCGAAAACTTGATACCTAGTTATAACTTGGTTTTTTTTGTATTTTTCCCTGAACAAGTTATAAACTCAGCTATCTTCTGTTTTCGGCTTGACATTGAGTTTTGGGACACCCTGTCTGTATACTTAATAGAGAAGTTTATTCCGAGAGCGCAAATGCACGCTGCATGCAAACGAAGTCTGATAATATTTTCAATTACTACTTATCCAATTAAAGTCAATGAAATTTTTGAGAAACAATCTATATAAACTAATCTCTATGTTTGTATGAAGTCAGATTTTCGTTAAAATATACAGTTTCAATGCTAGGATTAATTTAAGATTTGTATGGAAATCTTTGAGGCACTGCAACTTTAAAACTATAAATTTTAACGAAAATCTGACTTCATACAAACATAGAGATTAGTTTCTAAATTGTTTCTGATAATTTTCATAGCCTTTAATTGGTTAGTATTGAAAATATAACCAGACTTCGTTTGTAAAGAGCGCGCTCCGAATTATATTCCCTAGCTGCCGCGTAGTACTTAAGGAGGCTGTGAATGTCGTCAGACACCCAAGAGGATTGGGGTCGTTTAAATAATTAAAACGTCCGCGAGTCAAGTGACCTTTATAAAACGTCGACAGAGCTAAACTATTAAATTAATAGCTAGATTTAGCTCTTAGTGCAGCCAACTAAAATACTACCCTAGTGATAAACAATGGGATGAAATTATAATTGCAGATATTATGCGAACCGGTATTTAAATTTTAAATACACACACACGCACGCACGCACACACGTACTCATGCAAACACGCACGCATGCACACACTCACGCATGCAATTTAATTTGATCTCGAAATTCTCGAAGTCGAGACCAATCGAGATTAAATACCTACCATTTTACATTTTGCCTTCACCTGCACGGCTACCATGCCACCCACGACAAAGCGTTTAAACGAGAAAAAGGCATGCGCGCTCTTTCTCGCATACGTAAAATAATAAGGATGAAGGCACATCTCATATACATTTGTTAAATAAATAAATAAATAAAATAAATAAATCTCGATTTTTATCGTATTCTCGGGGGTGGCATTCGAGGCCTACTGGAGGCATCTAAATAAAATATAATATTTGCTCCTCTCGTAATTTGTTTATATCGAATAATTAAAAAATCCGGACTTCTAATAGCTTGTAAAAGTAACAATGAAATCATTATTAAATAAATTAAGATAGCATTGTTACAAAAAGTACGATATTTTATATGTCGGTAAAATTTTCAGCAATCCCGGGGCTTCGAAACTATCCTGGGAATTTTTCATTTTTATTTTATTTTCTTTATTTTATATGGGGAGCTTACAGCTATAAAACAAATAGTCTTAGCTATAGGCCAATTACAAGGTTCACGTGTGCGAATAAGAATAACGTCACATACTTTTTTTCCGAAAAATAAAGTTAGGTAAATTAAGCGCCCGAATATACCATCATTGACACTCACATTTGAAAGCATATTAATCTAAACTATTATAAAACTGTAACAGAAGTGTGTCTGTACATTGAAATTATTTACAAAAAAAAGATTACGATATGATTTTTAGATGTCCCTGATTCCAAATCACTAATTTTTGGATTTTTTGTCTGTCTGTTTGTTTGTTTGTTTGTTTATTCGTTTGTTTGTTTGTTTGGGTGTTTGTTTGTTCGAGTATCACGCAAAAACCACTGAACCGATTTTGATGAAACTTTTTTTGTTTGATAGCTTATCATCTGACTTAAAATCTGGTATATAATTTATGCGGACGAAGTCGCGGGTAAAAGCTCGTATAGGATAATAATGTGGAAATTATAAGAGGCATTTATTCCTCAGAATATAGGTACTTCGCCCACACATTCCAAATTGTTCTCGTGGAAGCCAACATAAGTGTTTTATTTGAGTATATTAAAACCTTTTCAATGTTTTTTATTTATAAGAAATTCGGGGTGTACTTAAAAAGGGACAAATAAACCCAAAACAGACGAACGTGAATTCAATTTATTTGTGAAACGAAGAATATTGTTATGGATCTTAAGAAAATATATATTTTTTATTAATAATAAACTTTGTTTGCATCAAATCAAAATATAATACCTAACTAGCTGGGAACCCCGTTCTTTGCTATGAAATTCCCATACAAACTTTCGCCCTGTTTTCACACCCTTTTCAGAGGTTGAACTGACTTATAGACAACACACAGCCTAAACTGCTAAAGATAGAAACTTGTTATTTGGATTATACCTATATTCTACGGACGTAGGGGTACATTAAGAAGATAGGTGGGCTGAAATGGCAATTTGGAGAATAGGCCACTTTCCGACTGTATTCGTATATGTCCGATCCACCCCACCCATACACCCCGCAGACTAGACTGCGAAAGAGACAAATAAATAAATTAAATTAAATAAAAATAAAATGCATTTTATTGCACACAAAAATACAGGATAATAGGTACCAAAACAATACACAGATTCAAACAGAAAAATTAAAATAACAAAAAATTATGACATGGATGTACCGTACAATTTTTCCATGCTGGAGTACGATTCACGAATCCCATTCGCACTGTAGCTCTGACCAATTTTATCGACATAAAATCGATGAAATCAGCATTTCGTATTCCCCTGTTTCCTCCTCCAAAACTAAACCGATTTGAATAATTCGTACAAGAATAATATGTGAGAATGACTATGGCTGTCTGTATGTTTTGATTTTTTTTGTTTGTCTGAAAACGGGCGGTAAAATTGGTAATTTTCGAAGGTCCCTAGTTCTTACAGTAATTAATTAAAGCAAAAAAGCGAAACACAGGGACATAGCAGAGGTAGCATGGTATAAAAAAAAACCTACTTCGTAGGTCAGCGACGTATGGGCCGCAGTGCGCACGACTCAAACCTTGAGTCAGAATTGTATAGCATTCCACAGTCTTAGCACTGCGCGAGTGTCATTGTTTTGAGCTTAGCAGCGAAAGTGAAAGGGGTGCAACGGTATGTTGACGTCCGAAATTCTCGCGTACGAAGTAACGGGCAAAAGCTAGTAAGTACTAACCAGTAATTTCTCTTTCATTTAACAGTTAACACCCCTGAGTCCTGACCTTTAAGTAATTAACGAAACTATTTTCAATTACGCTGGGGGTCAAGTCCATTACAACACGTAACTGTCTTACTCTAACATTGTTTTACCATTTGCACAAACTAGCTTCAACTCTGTGGCTCCACTCGGTAAAACAGAAATGCTTCTCTAATCAGCATAATATAGGTACAGGGTGAAATTGATATCATTAACATACTTTTAAACTAAGAGTTTACCCATCAAGCTGAACAACTTTTATTGCGGGAGCAATCAGATCAGAGCAAAAAAAAAGAGCTGTTCCATACTAAACTGCAATGCCTACTCGACTCAAATGCAACAGCAAATTTTTTTCTTTGCTCTTATCGGTTTGCTCCCAAAAGATGGTCGGCGCGGCGGTTGTGGTCTGCTTTTTTGTAAAACTTGTTCAGTTCGATGGGTAGACTCTTAGTTTAAAAGGATGCTAATGATATCAATTTCACCCTGTAGAGGTATAAATGTTTATTGTTTCACAAAAAGTTTATAATTCTATTCAACATTGTGATTCTTCGGGAAAAAACAGAATTACAGTTTTTACAGACCCACTTCTCATCGATTCCCGCTAACCAATCCACTGTGTAGCCCTAGCAACACCCAATGCCGAGGTCCATACCCCTTATGGGTGCCCTTGGTTCTGGTTCGACTGACCTACCAGGGCGCTTCGTCGTGGTGTAGTCGCCTCATAATCCGCAGTTATAAGGCGCTTGCAGTCAGGGCCAATATGATAGTCCACAGATTCAGGCATTGCTCAGCGCAAGTAAAAATAACATTGTTTAGAGCGTACTGCACATCCATGTACACCTGTAATCTGTGGACTGCATATCGCCAGGCATCTCTGAGGGCCCTGCACACCCAATATAATAACGCCTTCAGGATGCTGCTGGGGCTGCCGCGCTTCTGCAGTGCGTCAGGCATGTTCGCGGACGCTCATGTCAATGGGTTTCCCACCACGCTTCGCAAACGCTGTGCCGCCGCACTGCAGAGGGTTCGCGCCAGCACCAACAGCATTCTGAAGATGGTCGCCAGTAGATACGACAGTAGCTTTATTAAGCACTGGGTCGGTCTACACTTAAGTGTTTGTACTAACATAGTTATTTAAGTGTGTTACTAAAAACAATATGGATGTAATATATCTGAATTAAAGAATTTTTATTTTTATTTATTTATAAGCAGTGACCGCTCCCTGAGTTAAGCTGTATACATATATGGTCAGTTTCGAAAAAGAAACCGTCTAAATTACCTCGCTTCGAATGATCAAAAATGTCTTCTATGAGAACGAATAACATATTTTGCAATTTTAAAAACGTAGATTAAAAAACATCGTAAACAAATGTTTAAAATACATGGACATGGGCTGACGTACTAAAAATCTAAAGTATTCTTACAAGGTTTTACTACAACTATAAAAAGAGACTACGTAGGCGTAGCAAAGTGCTACGGCGTAGCGCTGAAACTAAAGTAGTTCTAAACTTGTAGCGGCGCTACGAACTCATAGCTCAAGACTAATATCATAGCATAGTATACTTACAATTGTTATAAATAAGTATTATACTTAGGTACTTACATTTATACCTTCAACAATGCTTAACACTTAACTAGTATACAGTATGCTAAATCTTTTTAAGGGGACGATCAGACCATCGAACTGAACAACTTTCTCTATGGGACCAACATCGAAATCGCGAAAAAAAATCAGCTGTCCCATACATTTGGAGTAGATTTGGAGTTTTGTACGGAAGAGCTGATTTTTGTTCGCGATTTCGATGTTGGTGCCATAGTGAAAGTTGTACAGCGGTTTGACGGTCTAATCATCCCCTTAAAAAAGTGTCAGCATATTAAAAAGGACCCTATAGTTACAATTATTGTTATAAATAATACTTAATTACTTTATACAGGGTGTAACAAAACACCCTAGTAATACTTAAGGGGTTGCTTAGAACCATTAAACTGAACAACTTTCACTACGGAGCCAACTTTGAAAACGCGAAATAAAAACCAGCTGTTTCATACAAAACTGCTGTATCGGCTCGACTCAAATGTATGGGACAACAGATTTTTGTTAATTTTTTCTCTGTGTTGGCTCCATAGTGAAGGTTGTTCAGTTCGATGGTCTGAAGCACCCCCTTAAGTATTACTAGGGTGTTTTGTTACACCCTGTATACCTTCTACGATGCTTAAACATGATTCAGAAAAAAAAAATCTGTCGCGTTATTACTTGTAAAATACTAGAAACATTGATAATGTCGCTTTGTCAGAGGGTTTAAGGATAATCAATGCCAACAGTGATAATTTTTCGAGTTTGGACATCAGCAAGGAGATGATAGCAAAAAAACTACAATCACTTGATGTTTCTAAAGGCGGAGGATCCGATGGACTACCGCCAGTTTTCATAGTTGGCTGCGCTTCTAGTCTTGTCACTCCTCTTTTTCTCATTTATAATAAATCTTTACAAACAGGAATTTTCCCCATCCAATGGAAACGTGCTAAGGTTGTGCCTATTCATAAAACCGGGGATGAATCAATCGTTAGTAATTACAGACCAATCTCTATCTTACCGACATTGGCCAAAGTTTTGGAAGCTTTGATCTGTCCTTACATACAAAATTACTTCAAACGTTTTATGACTGACCACCAGCATGGTTTCGTAAGGAATCGTTCCACTTGCACCAATTTGGTAACATTTGTGGAGGAATTAGTTGAGACAGTAGATGCAAACAGCCAGAGTGACGTAATCTACACTGACTTTAGTAAAGCCTTTGATAGCGTTTCTCACAAAATACTTTTAAAAAAGCTTGCGTCGTATGGTTTTTCAGGTAACATGCTCGACTGGCTTGGGTCTTATTTGAGTGATCGATCGTTTTATGTTGTCGTTAATGGGTATCAGTCCAATTTATTCCAAATTAATTCAGGCGTTCCACAGGGTTCGCATTTAGGCCCCGTATTATTCAATATTTTTATCAATGATTTACCCGAATGTTTTAAATCGTCTACTCCCTATCTATTTGCAGATGACTTAAAAATTGTAAAGATTATTAGGACGGTTGATGATGTCGGATTGTTGCAAAGTGACTTAAATAGACTCGGTGATTGGTGCAGTTGGAATCTTATGGAATTAAATATCAAAAAATGTTTTCATATCAAATTTACAAGGAAATATAATGTAATTCATTCTACGTACAATATTTATAACACCACTCTTGATGAAGTCAAAGTAGTGAGAGACTTGGGTGTAATTTTGGATAGCCAGTTAACATTTCTGCCACATATGGAGAGTATAATTAACAGGGCATCAAAAATGATGGGATTTGTGTTGAGAACTGGGAAGGTATTTCGGGGTACTAAGGTAAAAATCTTGCTCTATAATTCTCTGGTTCGCAGTATTCTGGAATATTGCAGTCCTGTTTGGCGGCCTCACTATGCTGTTCACTGTCTAAGGTTGGAAAGGATTCAAAAAAGATTTTTGTGGCATCTTTCTTATTCAGTGGGTATAGCAAAAAGAGTAACCCAGTATAGCGACAGGTTGAGTAGGTTTAATATTTTATCACTCGAAAAGCGGAGAGATCAGTTGGATATGTGTTTTTTGCACAAAACATTAAGAGGAAATATTGATTGCGCTCGGCTACTGCAAAAATTTAGATTTCGAGTTCCAGCGAGATATCCTAGGAATCGAATAACACCCATGGCACCACCTCTGAGAAGGACGGTTCTCGGTTCTAACTCACCAGTGGCTCGGTTTTGCCGATTATACAATCATCACAGTACATCCTCAGATATATTTTTCGATTCACTCTACAAATTCCGGATAGTAGTTCATGAAACGTAGTATCTCAACCAATTTATTATTTCGCATCACACATAGTAAATAATTTTAATGTTAACAGTACCTACAGATCAAAATAAAAAATAAAACATGAATCCAGATAATGTTTGGCTGCAGTAAGCTGGTACTTAATTCTAAAACGCATTTTGTAACTAGTTTAAGTTTTCTTATCATGTTTTTTACTTCATGTCGTCACTTGATGCTACTTATTATGTGCATGTGGTATTTACCTGTAATTGGTTGTGCAATTAGACATTAAGCCCTTTAATCTATGATATATCATGTGTATGTATTATTGTAACAACTGTTGGTAAATCAATAAATAAATAAATAAATAAATAAATAGATAAATGATAAGGGAGGCGCTCTAAATAATCCAAATTATTTATTTAAATAAATAAAATAAAATAATAACAACGTCATTTATATCAGTATCCTGAGTACAATCACCCATTAAAGTAGTCTTAAATAATAAAACCGTATACCCTAACACCCTGTATATTAATACTTTTTATTACAAAACTATTTCATATATGCAATCCATGACGTCCACGACTAAGGGACATTTTAAACTTACCAGACAAAATGTTTAAGTCCCATGTTAAACAAGTCCTCTGTAAAAAAGGTTACTATAAGCTCGATGATTATTTGAATGACCAAAATGTCTGGTCTTGACAATTTTACACTATGTAATGCAATATTGTATTTTAATTGTACTTTGTACATTTTGTTTTGTTTAAAAGATGTGTGTTGTAGAGTTTCTGGCCGCATCTTCTCTCAACGGAACACCTTCCGACGCGGTGGTAGAGTCAAAAAATGACGTCAAAAAGCTATCTTTATGATATTACGAGCTTTTACCCGCGACTTCGTCCGCATAAATTATATACCAGATTTTAAGTCAGATGTTACGCTACCAAACAAAAAAGTTTCATCAAAATCGGTTCAGTAGTTTTTGCGTGATACTCGAACAAACAAACACCCAAACAAACAAAAAAACAAGCAAACAAACTTAATTCTTTTTTTTTTAATTTACAGTTTTATAATAGTCAAGATTTTGAAAAAAAAACTTTTGCATTTTTATTCTTTGAGTCCCATTTTTTACTAACTTTCTCATTCATGTTTACGATACACAAAAACTTGGCTACTAACCGTAAACCCCGGCCTACCCTTATATTTAGGGGTAAATAAACGAACCTTACTACCCCCTACTCCCCTATCTATGGTAGCGGATGCATGAAATCACTGTCGGCCTATTTATAGACACTTGTGGTCTGCTTTGCCCGGGTAATCTGTGTTACAGAGGATTAATAGGATTCAGTGAGATGCTTTATGGTCATTTTGTGGTATGATAAAAGAGCTACAGTGCATATTACAATAATGTCATGAGATCAGCCTTGCAGCTGATCGTGCATTTGATACAGACCTTTGAACGGCTGTTACTCCTAAACCGACTGGAGTTATGCAGGCAGACCTTGTCCATCCCCATCACAGAGATGCTCTACACCCTATGAATAACTGAATCAGCCTTGCAGCTGATGGTTACCAAAATTCCTCTTATCTCTTACACTATATTAATTACATTGTGAAAAGATGTTAGCTGTAATGCAATGTTTATACAGGGTGAAATTGATATCATTGGCATCATTTTAAACGAAGAGTCTACCCATCAAACTGAACAACTTTTACTATGGGAGCAAACCGATCGGAGCAAAAACAAAATCAGCTGTTGCATACATTTGAGTCGAGTAGGCATTGCAGTTTAGTAAAATTACGTGATAATGACCCCCCGCTTGATCATATGATTTTGAGGTCAATGTCCACCCGCGCCACGCATACTGTACGAACTGCGCGTACCTACGCACGATAATAATAATTTTGTTCTTCATCAATGCCAATTATAAACATTGATTATGCTATCTGTTATCATTAACAAGTGCCTTGGTTCAGTTTCGCCAACTAATTTTAAATAACCCTATAATATCTGTTAACTCATTTTTATGCCCTCATTATTATTATTGTTGGTATTGTTATCGATAAAGACTTAAACTAATTTCTTTAAAAAAAAAAAATGTTTTGTAGTCAAAAATTAAAATCAGACCTGTAACTGTACTTTTAATTTGTTAACGTCACGCAGCAACTGTGGATCTCCCGCTAAACTCTTTAAGGAGTTTTGGAGAGAAATTGTTTATTCTAGATTATATATTTTTTTTGTAAAAGTTAAATAAATAAAAAATAAAAAAATATATTTTTATTTATTTATTAAGAAATTACGAAGGCAGCTTAACCTAAATATCGTAATAATGCACAATTTTCTTACTATGCTACTATTGTAAATATAACTTATAGGTAGGTACATTTTTGTAGTGTAGTGATCTATTATGATCTAGATTATGATGTTCTTACAATATGTAGCATAAAAGACCGTTGGTTGATAAAACATTACCGTGTTTCGCACTTCAAACTCCATTCCATACAAGAACAGAAAGATGCTTCATTTTCTATTCAGCTTTTAAAATAAAATAATATTGTACCTATACCTCATCTTATTAACCAACAAAACGGTCAACGTCAGTGGTCGCATAAGCCCTAAACAGAAATATCTTCATCATGACAACAATAAAGTTTAACTGCCTCCGTAAATGCTCCCTCCGACGTAATTTGCATTTACGGAGAACGCTATCGGAGCGGGGAGGATGTGTTGCCAACATTTTACCTGTTTATTGTGCAAAATGAAGCCGAAATTTTTTGGTATTTGCAACATTTTTAAAGTATGTTAATATTCAGGTAGATTCCGTACTTTCTTCACACTTGTATGTATACAGGGTGAAATGGAATTCATTGGCATCCTTTTAAACTTGGGAGCAACCAGACCGTAGCAAAAAAAAATGTTCGATACTAAACTGCAATATCTATTCGACTCAAATGTATGAAACAGCAGATTTTTTAGTGTTCCGGACCAAACAGCAAAACGGAACACTTATGGAATCATCTCGGTGTCTGTCCGTTCGTCCGTCACAGACATTTTTCTCTGAGACTGTAAAGACAGGAGGCTGAAACTTGGTTTTTTAAAACAGTAAAGTTATAGCAATTAATGGTTCAATAACATAAAATAAAGTCAAAAAAGCTTAAAATGTTTATATTGAGGGGCAGTTTCGGGGCGTAGAAAGAGATAAAAAACTAAATTTATTTTTCTATTTTATTTTTTGCTGCGATCTGTTTGCTGCCATAGTAAAAGTTGTTCAGTTTGATGAGTAGACTCTTAGCTTAAAAGGATGCCAATGATATCAATTTCCCCCTGTAGATATATTTTTTTGGTATTGAATTAAAATATTGAATTTCGTACTGCGCTCCTTTTGAACTAATTTTGACACATTATATGCGCGCCATTCACTTAGAGATCGAATTACTCTACAAAATAGAGTAGGTATCTCATGACACGTCTTCGCTTAGTAAGTGTATTATCCTCAATTCCTTTATAATTGGGTTTCATAATACGGTTTACTCTGAGACGGTACGGAATTTAATTATGATGACGCAGTTATGTGTTATATTGATTTTATTACGTGTTATTTTAGATTAAATTACGTGTAATACTCATATTACGTGTTATATTTGATTCTAAATTGTTAAAATACTGTATTTATTTATATGACACTAGCGGCCCGTCCCGGCTTCGCACGGGTGGACGTCTAAAATCTTTTCTAGCAATAAATATAGCCTATGTTACTCAGGGTGAATGCAGCTTTCTAATGGTGAAAGAATTTTTTAAATCGGCCCAGTACTTTTTGAGCCTATTCATTACAAACATACAAACATACAAAAATAGGTACAAATCTTTCCTCTTTATAATATTAGTGTAGATTGAAATCATTTGACAAGTTTCTAGGGATCGACCTATATATCCGGTCCTTCTTAATATACTTTTTAAGGGGATGATCAGACCGTCAAACTGAACAACTTTCTCTATGGCACCAACATCGAAATCACGAAAAAAAAACAGTCCATACAAAAGTGCAAACCTACTCGAGCCAAACGTATGCGACAGCAAATTTTTTTTTTCGCTTTTACGATGTTGGTCCCATAGAGAAAGTTGTTCAATTTGATGGTCTGATCTTCCCCTTAAAAAAGTGTCAGCATGTTAAGAAGGACCCTGTATATAATATATAGCATGTTTAATGTTTAAGGTAATGTAAACTACATGACATTCAAAAATATGAAGATAATGATGACGATCTCTTTAACTTTATGATTCTTCATAAAAAATAATCCTGTATTCTTTTAGTCTTTCGTCTTTTTAATCTACACTATTATAAAACTGAGAAGTATGTAAGTTAGTACCTAATACCTATATACATAAGTTTAAGATATTTGGCCAACTGATTCCTCTCACAGTATTTTTTTTAATTTTGGTCTGTCTGTTTGCTTGTTCGATTTGTATGGAAAACGTTGAGCCACGATGTATGTAAACTATTTCCAACAGTGGACGTCCATTGGCTGAGATGATGATGATGATATGTAAACTATATGTTTTAACGGAAAGCATAGAGATTAGTTTTAGATCGATTATTGACTTTAATATTCCAAAATGTAATTAAAATTCCTTTGTATGGAGTGCGCCGTCGCCGACGGTAATATCCTCTTAATAAATTGGCCTTTCTAATACCAAACGCGTGCTAAATATAGCTTTCCTCAATTTAGCTCCAATTCCCCCAAATTAGAGCATCCTTCACTGAAGAGGGTAGACAGCGGTTGCAAGGGGTAGGCGAGGTCCACTTAAACGGTTTTCATAGCAATCATTCTGGCAAATTGATTTCTGTGTCTATTTTAGGTATGTTAGTAAATAGCGGTATGTTTGGTGAGAGGTACATTTTGGGCGGTGTATTTTCTTGTTATCGACCTTAGCGTAGCCATATAAACCACAGTGGCGTAGGTAGCGTATGTTTCTGTCGCCCGGGGCGCAGACCAATTTTGCCACCCCGTAGGATCTCTATATAAAAAGATTTATACAACGTGTTAATGAATTGGGCCATTATTTTATTCAGGGTACAATTTGGATAACATTTTATTTTCTTTTATTGTATTAAATTATATAAGTCTTTTTTTACCGTTTTATGCCGATTTTTGTTCATCATTGTTTATAGTAATCATTAAAGACATTTGTAGCGATATTTTCTTGCTATTTCTTACATTTATTAATGTTTTTTCAGCAAAATAACCACTGCGTTACCGTCCCTCAAAATTATATTGCATTTCAAACACAAACAACAGAGTTACCGTAATTTGCAAAAAAGTATAGTATTTTACGGTTTCTTATTCGGTAGCTACCGATAACAGTTTTATTTTGGAATTTACCTATTTTACTAACAAAATCGCCTTTGTTCCGTTGCCTTTGAAGAGGACCGGATTATGGTACCCTGAATAAAATAATGACCCAATTAACGCAAAACTAGAAAGTAGTTTGTTTAGAATCGAGAGCAGAATCGAATTATCATGGTTTCAACATAGGTAATTTTTCTCAAAATTAATTAATTATTTTGCAAAATTTAAAATTTTCTGAACCCGATGTCAACCCACCGCGCGGGCACACTCACCCTACTTACTACCAAAACAAGATTATAAAAATGTACCCATGAGTACGTTAGCGCTTTCTTTCAGTGCTGAAATGATAACAAATCATTTTTGCCTGAAAACTTAAAATGCGAATAACTTTAAATTTTAAGTATCAAAATAATGAAATTATTGTTTCAATCTAATTATTAGGTTATAAATCATTTGGGATGTATGAGGTTTTGCGCTAATTCATTAACACGTTGTATAAAAAATAACGGAGCAAACGAAGCGAGCTCGACATTTTTAGCTCTACTTTTCTTCTCATTACGAATTGGTTGGAGCCAGAGCTTTTTACGTATAAAACATGTGCAAAGTAAACTTAGTAAAGCTTGACCAGTAATATAAAAAACCTGGTTTGGGGGCGCTACAATCGATTATAACCTTTAATGTCAGTGTTCCAAGTACAAAAATGTGTTCCAATGATTTTCCGCAACATGGCAAGGTTTTTATTTTTATAGTGAATCGAACGAAGCAAGCTCGAAATTTTTAGCACCACGTCTTAGCTGTGATCTTTAGGATTATGCATAGGTAGGTACGTACAGTCATAAAAAACAGAAACTTAGAGCGAGCGAAGCGCGCTCGAATTTTCTCTGCTCGACTTATTGGTTATAGACAGAGCTCGATTAATCTATATTATTCCCGATATTGCCACCCCTAGTAAAGTGCTGCCGCACTCTCTCCCGATTTCGAACGCTTTTTTCAATCGCTGCTGTCAATACCGCACTACCCGTTTTCGCGCGCTTTTTTCGAAAAATTTAATTTTCCGCAGCTGTCAAATGTCAAATCCATTTCCATCACGGCATACGAGTTGGTTTTAGTGCCAAGGGGCGCCAAATAGATGTTTCACATCAATAAGTAACGTTTCAACTAAAACATACCTAAGTAATCTAAACTCTGTCAACATCCAACGGAAGGCATAGTCTGCACTCGCATTGCAATTAAGTATAACATCAACTCAAACGGCAGTTTCAAAGGTCCAACTTGACTGAACAAATATGCTGCAGACCTTTGAGCAGTCGGAGGAAAGTAGGGCTGTCAACTTAATCTGAAAAGCCGGACTTTGCTATAATGCCTGACATTTGTTTATTAAGTTCGAACATTCGAATTTAAAAAAAAATACTTGTTTCGTTATAAAAATATTAAGGTATTGAATTTTATTCTCCGCTCAGTTTTTACTGACAAACGTTTTTTTGCTTTCCGTGTTTTATGGAATGACGTAAAACGGTAAAATGCTAGCGTATTGCTGCATAGAACTATAACAACCTTTTTGTTGTAACTATTTGACATCGTATAGAAATTATACAACGTGAAAACAAATTAATGCAAACTGAGAGAAATAGTTTTCTCCGAACAAATTCTGCATACATTTATTTGGGCAGATGCACAACATCGGAGGGAAGTATAATTTCAAGCAAATCGGTCACATTCAGTATTAATTTCCAAAGTAACAGTTCCGGTTTTATGAGTAGTTTTTAGCGTGCCATATCATAAAAATATATTACCTTCTCTTTCTTCGTAGTCATATATTAACACATTCACGGACACTGAATGAGACACAATAGAACTTTTATTGTTATCACTGCTATAGCCGGTCACTGTCCGAACTGTGTCTTACATACGACTACAATGTCTTAAAAAAACACGGATGTTAAAAAAACGCATCTGATTTAATCCAGATGTCTGGCAACCCTAACTGGTTCGTGACGTCATACAGATGGAACGAAAGTCTGGCTAATGTACAAAGTTTCGGCGGTTTACTTAAGTGAATGTATGGTAAAAGCATATTTCCACATGAAAGATTTCATTTTCCGGCTAAGATAAAGTCAAAAGGAGAAGACGTGGAATGTTTTACTTATAAGTCAAAAGTATTAATATAAATTAAAAAATCGTCCATGGTGAAAATAAATATATCTAAGCATTACTAAAGAGCTAATAAGTGAAATATTTAGAAATTTTAATTACTTATTTTGATAGACTATTTTGTAAACTTCTGATTATGTCGTTTACGATCGGTAACTGCAATGGACAATTTCATTAATAATATTAACAGAATTGCTAAAAACTGCCAGAAAAAACTATCTCCATTCGATACCGTTTGAAATGGGTAGTTATAACACAATAATATACCCCTGGGGTCTTTTCTCTGCGCTTCTGCTTCTTAAGTTAATTAATTCCAGACAATGGATAAATAATAATAACAGAAACAAAATATTACTTGAAAATTGGCTGCATACATAAAATCGAAAACTTATACAATAGACCTTTCATAACTTTACTAAACTGGTCTCTTCTTTTATTTCTCAATTTATTTGAATACTTGCTTTTGATAGGTGAGTGTGTGAGCTTGAAAGCTCTTGAAGAAAGAACTTTATGTACGGAAATAATAAATAAAAAATAATAATTATCTTCGACAATGTTACACAAATTATCTAATCACATTTAAAGTACCAGAATCTAGCCTGGACTTGTATTATGATGACTAGACAACGATATAGAATACATATATAGATACAAACATCCATGACTCGGGTACAAATATTCATATTCATCATACAAATATTTGTCCCTTACGGGATTCGAACCCGCGACCCTCGGCACAGCAGGCAGGTTCACTACCGACTGTGCTACCGGGCCGTCAAATAGGAGCTGTTTCTTCTTCTTTTGATTGAATCTAAGTTTTCAAACCTTTATCGAATCCGGGAACGATTTTGATGGGGTGGTTATTGATTTTTATAAAGTATTTTTATGTAAGTTACATTTCTTTTGTGATCTTAGGTATGGTACGGAATGGCTGACTTTTCACGATTTAGTAGATGTTGGCTCTACCTATATAATAAAAGTTGTCCCATGTTGTGGTCTAAACTAAAGCACCGCTTTAAAAATATAACGACGTCTTTCCGTAACACCCTGTGTATTATTTAGAATATTTTCATCCTTAGGCTACCTGTCCAATGACGCGAGCTGGTTGTGCGAGCTGTGTAGCTGTGTAAATATTAACCAATCAGGAGCTCGGCCGACGGCCGAGCTCCTGATTGGTTAATATTTACACAGCTACACAGCTCGCACAGCCAGCACGCGTCAATGGACAGGCAGCCTTAAGAGGGCTATCACAGTCCAGTGGCGCCCTCATCACATTAAAAAAGATTTCTCAATAAAGAAAGCCTAAATTAAAAAAGTGCTCAACACCAAAACTACAAAAGCCTTCAAGCTATTTTCATAGAATACTTTTATAGGTTTTTTAACGGTCTAAACATAAAAATTTTGAAAAAAGAAAAAAAACGGCCGCTTTTGTTTTTATTCGAAATTGTCTAAAAGTGGAATGTTTAGAACCTATAAAAGTATTGTATAACAATGGCTTGAAGGCTTTTGTAGTTTTGATGTTGAGCACTTTTTTAATTTAGGCTTTCTTTATTGAGAAATCTTTTTTTAATGTGATGAGGGCGCCACTGGACTGTGATAGCCCTCTTAAAAACCTTCTAATCTAATTTTAAAATTGAGCCGCCTACTTGTGTCGATAATTTTGCCAATCTCCAGTATACAGGGTGTAAGGAAAAGTATCATTTTCAACTTTTATTATGGGACCAAACCTGTGAGAACAAAAAAAAATCTGCCATACGTTTGAATCGAGTAGGTATTGTAGTTTAGTATGGGACATGGTTATAAAAACTCATTGATGGGACAGCAGATTTTTTTGTTCTGACAGGTTTGCTCCTACAGTAAAAGTTAGTAAGTTTGATGGGTAGAGTATGTGTTTAAAAAGTTAATGATGCTTTTCCTTACACCCTGTATACCTAGTATAAATATCATATGTGTTTGACGTAATTCAGTTATAGATATATTCCACTTCAACAAATAGCTTGTTGAATTGAAAACTTCTTTAGCGGCGTTGTGCACTTTTTGGGATGGGTAAAAAATTTCAAACTCGCGTCAGGACCGTGACGTCACGTGACATTCGTAAGACGTAAGATCTCTTAGTTTTCACTTCTGCCGGCACTCCCGGAGTGCAACCCTATTTTTATGGAAAATTAGACAATGCTTATGCTTGATCTACCACAAAACGATGGAGTTTCGTGGCAAGCCAGAAAACAGGCAACTAACACGCGACCGCCCAGTAACAGACCTGCAACACGACCTAAATACCTAAGTCGTATGTTAAGCACATTAAAACCTAACTTATACAAAACAAGCCCTGTAAAGGTCCCCACACACGTCATCGCAGCCCTTCTGATTTGCATAATGTGTTTGCTGTGTGTCGGCCGGCTTAAATAATATGAGGATAGCTTAATCACGCCTACACATTGTCCTGAGAATGTTTTTTGGTCCTTTAACCTTTTTTAGGGTTCCGTACCCAAAGGGTGAAAACGGGACCCTATCATTAAGCGTATACGTTGTCCGTCCGTCCGTCCGTCCGTCTGTCCTACCTATTTAGGGCTGTAACTTTTGACCCGTAATACCTAAATAGTTGAAATTTTCTCAGATTATGCGTTATTACGGCATAAAAATGTCAAAAAGTCAAAAATTTGGGGGGGTTCTCAACAAGAAACTAGTTTTTATCAACGTTTTTTCTTCACGCTCTATCGTAAAAACGGTAATACATACAAGCGTCAAACTTAGTCTGATTATAGAGCAAACTCTACAGAATAACAACAAATACTAAAAACCGGCAAAGTGTGAGTCGGTCTTGCGCTAAAGGTCCCGGACAAAAAAAGTTTTTTTTTGAGTTAATAATGTTGTGTTCTGTGGTGGTGTGGCACGGAACCCTCGGTGCGCGAGTAGCCCGACTCGCACTTGACCCGTTTTATTTTTGGTTGAATAGATTTTAAAATCATTTTTGTAGATTTTTACGGAATCGCCATTTTAACCACTCGTAACCTGACTAAGATAATAATGGAACAGTCACGTTGCAAGTTTGACCACGATCGGTTGTGTCATGCGCGCGGTGTTCGCGTGGTTCGCGTTTGAGCTTGCCACGAGGCTCTGCCATCTCTATTCTCAAATGTTTTTGATCGAAAAACAAACCATGAGATTGGTATAGATACTTCCTCAAACTACTTGACATTGGCTCAAACCACTATAAATTGACACTTACTTAGTATGTGGTCACATAGTAACTGAAGATCATTACACTGGACTCACAGGTGTTAGTTTTTTGGGTATAGATTTTTTTTTTCCAAGTTAGAGCCACCCTGATAATTTCCCGCCATCTACACGTTATTTCTGATGTTCATGATTTTTTTCAGATCTTATAAGTACGGCTATATTTTTTTTTAAATAAAGGTGGGGACAGTAATATCATGGATTTAATAAAAAAATTTATCAAAGAAAGTTTTTATAAAAAAAATTAACATTATATTTTTAGACTCTTATTTTCATAAGCTTTCAATCGATACCCTACACCATAGGGTAGAATTTGTTTTTTTTATTTACCCTTTATTACTCCCCAAATTGCCACCAATATAAAAAAAATTGCTTTTTTTACGTCATTTATGATATTGGACCAGCAATTGCTATATCTGTACCGAGTTTCAACTTTCTATGTCTTACGGTCTCTGAGAAAAATGCCTGTGACAGACGGACGGACGGACAGACACTGAGCTGATTCTATAAGTCTTCCGTTTTGCCAATTTTGGTACGGAACACTAAAAAACAATGCGTGGTTCAATATTATCGTACCTGTGGTAGTACAAGGGTTAAGCATGAATTTGTAATAAAATTCACATCGATTTTTGGGTTTCATGATCGCAAAAGACATCAAAGAATCTTGTTTCATAAATCTTCTTGTAAATATAAGATGAAATGGATTAGTCTACCAATTTCTACCGCTTCAGACCCACCGTACCCCTGGCCATACCCCTGGTGGTACGGTGGTCTTTTAAAGTTAAACGGTACAACTGAGTGTAGGTATAGTGACGCTAGTGATGTGACCTACCTATCTTTATATAAAAAAAACCTACCAACCTACCTCCTACCTATCTTTTGTTTCTAATAAAAAGAAAAGAAAAGAAGAAAAAATTAATGAATAAAAAAAGGAAAAATAAAAAAATATATATATAAGAGAAATAAATAAAAATGAAATAAAAAAAGGAAAATAGGGTGAAATTGACATCAGTTAGTGATCCAGGTTGATTTCATTAGCATTCTCTTAAAGAGTCTAACCTAACCCATCAAACTGATCATCAAACCGGGGCGAGCAAAAACCCATCAAACTGAACAACTTTTAATATGGGAGCAAACCGAAAGGAGCAAAAAAAAAATCTGCTGTTGCATACATTTGAGTCGAGTAAGCATTACAGTTTCGATCGGTTATCGAAGATCGGTTTGATTCCATAATAAACGTTGTTCAGTTTTATGGGTAGATTCTTAAGTTTAAAAAGATGCTAATGATATCCATTTCACTCTGTATAACATAACATAACATAAATCGCGAACTCGCTCGTCTACATTGTAGTTTAGTATGGAACAGCTGATTTTTTATTTGCTCCGAATCTCTCTAGCTCCCATAGTTAAAGTTGTTCAGTTTGATGGGTAGACTCTTAGTTTAAAAGGATGCTAATGATATCAATTTCACCCTGTATAATATGTATACTATCGCCCTGTATTACCTATTCTGTGACTTAACACTAAACAAGTGTCAACATTTACATAACATAACGTTACATAATTAATCTAATCGCAGTGACCAAACATTCCCGGCAATCCGGGAATCCTAACAAATCCCGCACAACTCCGGGACTCGACTTAATCCGCAGCTGGTGACAGATATGGTTAAACAAAATCCCTATCAACTGTAAAGTTAATGGGATAAAGTGTTGAAATTACTATCACAATGTACCGCGGTTTGTTTCCCTGCTTAGGGCGACTCGTAACAAATTGTATAAGAACTTTATAATGATGTAACATTAGACTTTAGCTTTTTAGTGAAGGAAAAACATCGTAACGAAAACCCATGGAATTATTAGAGTCGGTTGGAGGTTATGTTAATTAAAAGTCAGTTAAACACTCATACAGTCAGTTGCAGAAACGCTCATTAAAGATAATCCTCCATTACTGTCACTTTTTGTCTTAATTGATAAAAGCTAGCAAGAGATTTAATAGACGGTTTTTATTATTTGTTGTTATACTGTAGTGTAGAGTTTGCTCTACAATCACACCAAGTTTGACGCTTTTATGTATTACAGTTTTTACGATAGAGCGAGAAGAAAAAACGTTGATAAAAACTAGTTTCTTGTATGAGGACCTCCCTTAATTTTTAACTTTTTGAAATTTTTATTATTTTTTAGCAAATCCGCCATAATAACGCATATTATGTTAATCAATTTCAACTGTCTAGCTATTACGGTTCAAAAGTTACAGCCCTTCTTTTCGTGTCAATAGTTCTACTACTGTCACAGCCCCAAATTGGTAGGATAGACGGACAGACGGACGGACAACGTAGGCTTAGTAATAATAGGGTCCCCTTTTCGCCCTTTGGGTGCGGAGCCCTAAAAAGAAAAGAATATCGCTCATTATTCAACAAAGCAGCTCGCTAATCCGAGACTATTTTTATCCCCTCGGTCTATTAATAGTAAGTCGAGTGACTATCTCGTATTATAAGTAGTTCAAGATGCATGGGGGCGTTTCTTCAATGAAGCGAAGACTTGGGTTTCTAGCTTCCTTTTTTTTATTCTTAACGATTTTATTCAACTTCGAAACTGTCTAACTATACAAGGTGTAACAAAACACCCTATTAATACGGGGATGCTTCAGCCCATCAAACTGAATAACTTTCACTATGGAGCCAACTCCGAAATGGCGAAAAATAAATCAGCTGTTCCATACAAAACTCAAATCTCCTTGATTTATTGTAGGAAAACATTTTTGCTTGGTCTCATTTAAATTTATCTCAATGGACACTTTCACTGCTATAGAAATTATAAAGATAAAATAAAAGAATTTAAAAAAATGTTTCAAGTTATCTACCGCTAAAACGATTTTATTCAAAAAAACGTGCATTAAAATTAAAAGGTATAAAATATCGTTCTTAAATTAATTGTTATACATATTATGGTTATAAAATCGTGGGCACTTGCATTCTAATAGCAAAATTCAAAGCCCGACTTACACAGCGTGTATCTAGTTTTAGTTCGCAACTCAGAAAAAACACACGACACTCATCCCGTAAAAACCTCCCCGCAGATTACACGGATCGTTACCGAGGGAGATTCACATTATTTGTTCACATTCTTAACATCGGATTAGACGACTAATGCGATTGTCACTATAAGCGGAATCATTAAAAGCGAGCATTTCCTATTGATCATAAGTAACACAGAGTTGCGACACTACCAATGAGCGAATCACGGAAGTGCGACAACTCGAAATTGTGAATCACGGAAGTGCGACGTCTCGAAAGTGCGAATTTAATGAACCAAAAGGAGCATGGCCAGACAAATCGTCGTGGTTACACCGGCACTATCTCAGGTGGCTTACCAAATATAAAAAATCTGGAAGCAATCGCTTTTAGCGATAAGAACCGCTTTATTTGTATTATAATTAGTTTTATCTCCAGTTGTGTAAACACAGTGGTGTAAATAGTATATATCATTAATTCACTCAATAAATGCTAGGCAAATATTGTTAAACTAAAATAGTTCACCCCAACTGTCCTCGATATGCTCCGTTAAGGGGGCACCGAGCCGCAGGTGCTGCCACAATTCGATTTTTTTTAAATTACTTGACATAAAACAAGAATTTCACGTCGTTGTAGTCTTTGCTGATCTTCTATTTATCGGGTCAATACCAATTTATTTTTTATATTGTGTTTAGTTACTATTTATTTTTGGTGGCCACTATAAGAATGAACTCTATGTCACTCTATAAGTCGTAATAAGCGATAATTAACAATTGCAGTTAGATAATATCACACTTTTTCAATGCTTTATCATTCCTGAAACGAAACAAATAACTACACAAGCGACGACGTTATAAGTTACATTAGAACCTCCTCCTTTTTTGAAGTCGGACTAAAACTACAGCAATACAAAATATTCGCAGTTCCGATTCTCAACACTAGATTGTAAACTAATAAGACATGTCAATATAAGCGGTGTCACAATAAATAAAACTCACTAGACAAATGTGAAATAAGAAAGCATGACTCGAGATGTATTTTTAACCCCGACTTGGTTATGGTAAGTGCTCCCCCCTCCCCGTTTACACGCGCCGCCGCCCGCCTCAGCTACGGGGCGGGGAGGCTTTATTCAGGATTCTCGGAAGATACGTGCATCTTGAAAATGTACGAGGTTTTATGAAGAAAATATTTCTATTAAATTGTTATTGCCGTAATATAAGGAATAAGTCTGTGGTATTATCACAAAAAATAGGTGTGTTTCCTGTTTCAGAGGTAATTCAATAGTTTAGACTTGGATAAGTTATATGTCAAGAAGTCGACGCTACGTAAGCTTAGTTCGAAATCGTGAATTACACTTTAAACACGACCGGTGAATTAGATAATAATAATAATTCAATGATAAAATGTGACATGGGAGATGAAACAGAGATTATTCATTTTTATTTGATTTTCAGTTTTCTCAACCATCTTATGAAAAAATTCAATTGTTGCTTTAGTTGTGGCTTATTGCTAATAATTTTTTTATTAATTGAAAGTGTACTAACCAAAGTAGTTTTTAAATGATTTGAACAAATTTTCCACGTGTAGTTTTTTTTTTAATGATCGGTAGAGTAAAAACATTTTTACAACAAAATTCATTTGTGACAAGTTTAAATCAAGATTTGTTTATGATTGCCTTTCCAATTATTGTTTAAACTTATTGTGATAAAAGACTGAACTTAGGATTAATTTAAAACCAAAATTAAACTGATTGCGGCACTAACTTGTATGTTATGGACCTCTATCCGCACCGATTCCCGCAATAAACAAAAAAACGAACTTTTGATCATAACTTAAAAACTATGAGACTTGTTATAATACTATATGTGGTTTAAAATGTTCATAAAGGTGCCCTCAATCAGCTCAAAAAATATCTACATCGTTCTACCAAACACCCTGTATACTTTTTCTAAGAGATTAGATTAGACTAAATAAAAAAATGTTGACACAGAAAAATTAACAAAAAAAGATAAATTTTTAGGTAAACACACAAGTTTTAGTTCTTGGTGTGCAAATAAAGAATATTTATGTTATGTTATATCATGTTTTTGGATGGTCAGAAACTTTGCTACAACAAGCTTTCTTAAGCTTGCAATTGAAGGAACGTGATACAGAGTGTTTTAAATGCGTTACATACAGGAGGTGTTTCAGACTATCAAACTGAACAACTTTGGCTATGGAGCCAACAAGGTATCGGAAAAAATAAATTTTTTATCATATTATAGGTACTAAGGTCGAGTAACCATTTCTGTTTTCTAAGGAACAACAAAAAAAAAATCGCAACTTTGATGTTGGCACCATATTGAAAGTTGTTCAGTTTGATGGTCCGCAGCACTTTGTTCAAACAGTTCAAAGTTTATGTATCGAATTTCCAAGGCTAATGAAAACTTATAACGGGATCATCCCTTTAAAAATGTGAATGTAAGTTTGTTTGTTACGCTTTCATGCGAAAACTACTTAACCGATCATCATGAAACTTTGTCACATATTTTAGAAGTAACATAGGATACATGGGGTTTCAAAACTCCACGCGGAAGAAGTCGCGGGCAAAAGCTAGTAGTCTATAAAGCACCTATTTATATAATCCCAACAAATATTAAAGAAATAATTTGTATTTTATTTGACAGAGAAGATATAAATAAGGATGAAAGTGAAGTGAATGCTTGAGAGTTTTAAATAAAAATTTATGAAAAATGTCTTTCAAAGAACTTAGCATATTTATTTACTTCGAAACTAGAAAGAAAAACAACTTCTAGAATGAGTTTTTATTTACCTTTTTGTAAAGAAAACTGTTTTAAAAATTACTTTATAGATAGTTTGTTTATAAAACTATCGACGTATTATTCAAATTAATGTCTGGTAAGTTAGTCTAGGGTCCCACTGTAGGGCAAAGACCTCGTCTTACTAGTGAGAGTGAGTGGGCCATACTCTAGCAAATAGGCCCAGTACGGATTGGACCTACTCTGTAAAGGGATATAATGAAACTACAACCAAACTTCGTTTGTATGCAGCGCGCATTAGCGCTTTAGGAATAAACTTCTCTTAACAAATACTTAGGCTCGGCGCAAACGAGCCACCGGCCACAGCCATCGGTGGCTGTCGCGGTCGCCGACATTGCTGTAGTGGCGGCTACCGGCCTCGCGTGTGCAATGAGTCCCTGGGAAATGTACGAAAAAACGTACGAACTACTAGTCGCTGGCCACCGGTGCCTGTGGCTGGTAGCTTGTTCGTGCCCAGCCTTAGATTCCAACTGCTTAACGTGGCTTCCGATGCACGGAAACGCTCGAGATGTAATGCCACCAAAACGGGAAAAAATAGCACTCGAAATGCGTTTCAGCAATCGATAATTGAATTGCATTTGATAGTTTTCATTATTCAAAAACCAGCTTGGCCAATTGAAATGGAATGTGAAAACACTGGAAAACGTTTATTAAATCAGAAAGTTACGAGAATCAGGATGTACCAATCGAATAAATGGGAGACAGTTATAGAAAAACGAATAAAAACAACAATGTGTGCCCAATATTGATTAGGGCTTATGAAAATCGGATATAAATGTATGGGACAGCTGAATTTTTTACGCGTTTCCTGAGGTAGGCTACATAGTGAAAGTTGTTCAGTTTTATGGTCTAAGTTCACCGCTTCAGTTTGCGGAACGCTGTTCTTTACACCCTGTATACATCTCACTTATATTATTCGTCTTCTTATCGATATCGTGTGGGCAGAGCCCTGGTGTCAGAGTTTTTTCAGACCGCCTTACGGCCTCTGACGTGGTTTTTATGTAACGACTACTACCACCAGAGATACAATCCGAAACACGAAATCATTTTTCTTTTCAGACAATCAGGTGATTCAGCCTGCAATGTCCTAACCAACTGGGGAAAAACGCACAAAGTGACATATCACTAGGTGTCCCCCGTGGGAATTGAACCAACGACCTCCGTATTTTGGATAGAAATAGAAATAGAAATAGAAGTGTAATAGTTGAATAAGTGTAAAATCTCATACACCCCAACTGATTTGTAACAAAATAATTAGATTGAAACATTAATTTCATTATTTTGATAGTTAAAAATTAAAGTTATTCACATTTTAAGTTTTAAGGCAAAAATGATTTGTTATCATTTCAGCACTGAAAGAAAGCGCTAATGTGCTCATGGATACATAATTTTATAATCTTGTTTTGGTAGTAAGTAGGGCGAGTGTGCCCGTGCGGTGGGTTGACATCGGGTTCAGTAAATTTTAAATTTTGCAAACAAATTAATTATTTAATATTTTGAAAAAAATTACCTATGTTGAAACCATGATAATTCGATTCTGCTCTCGATTCTACACAAACTACTTTCTAGTTTTGCGTTAATTCATTAACACGTTGTATTCTATGAACAGCGTTATTGAAAAGACAGATTCATAAATACATTTCCCAGACTCCACCAAAAATAATGTCTAAATCTGACTCTAAGGTAATATGGGTTAATGGGAGGAGAGGTCCGGTGTCCGGGGTCCGGGGTCCGGGATCCGGGATCCGGGATCCGGGATCCGGGCTTAAGTAGCGTTAAGCGCCTAACAACCACAACAAGTGGTGAAACGTTTTAATTAGTTTCATTTAGGTTTTATATTGAGAGCGATTTTGCCTTTATACAGGGTATTACAGAAGTAAAAATAACCATTTCAAACTTTTAAGGGGGGTTGTTGAGACCATCAAACTGAACAAATTTTACTATGGGACCAACATCGAAACAGCGAAAAAAAAAATCTGCTATCCCATACATTTAGCTCGAGTAGATTTGTAGTTTAGAATGGAATTCATCAGTTTTTTTTCGCGATTTCGATTTCGATATTGATCCCATAGTGAAAGTTCTTCAGTTTGATGGTCCCCAAAAATCCCCAGAAACCCCATAAAATGTTTATTTGTATTTTTGGAACACCTTGTATATTCCGTGATGTAGTATAAGTATACAGGCTGTGATAATGATGATTATAATAATAATAATGTATGTATCCAAATAACCATGATTCATTTTGTTAGTAACACACTTATGTAAACTATGTTAGTAGGTACTTAATATTCAAATTACAAATGTTCAATGTCACATAAATTTACACAATACAATTAAATAAATGAAGAAAAGTAGTTCCATACTTTTCTTCGCTTCTTTCGAAGGCACTCATTCAAAAAACTTACTAAACTAGTAACTTTACTATACCTAATTCTTCTGACCAAAAACAACGTAAAAATACATTTCACAGAGTTTAAATCGTTCACATAGCACTATTGGTATACCTAAGGCGAGTGGGCGTCGAATCTAGGTCTTACGTAACCACGGAATCACTAGATCTAGGTTATCTGGAAGGTCCTTTGATGGCTTAACCGTTAGATTATGTCGGTATTCATTAAGCCTTGCCATCCAAAGGCCTGTTGAAAATGTCCTGAAAGCAATTTGACCAGCACCTCTTGGACTTCTCACCGATCCCCACTGGCCACAGCACAAAATATCTACAGAATATCTATTAGATATTTTGTTGACACTTAGATATTTTGTAGAATATCTATTAGATATTTTGTAGATATTTGTGCTGTTGGAGGAATTTTCTCCGATCCCCACTAGCGTATCACCGATCCCCATTATCACCCATCCCCAATACATTCTCACCGATCACGACTACATTCTCACCGATCCTCACTACATGCTCACCAATCCCCAATAAATTATCACCTATCCAAACTATATTTTCACCGATCCCCACTACATTCTCATCTATCTTCATTACGTGCTCTCCGATGCCAACTACATTCTCACCGATCACCACTATATCCTAATCGATCCCGACTACATCTTCACTGTTGTCCACTACAGTGAAAAAAAAATTGTTTACTTCAACCAAAATCTTGTTTATGATAATCATACATCATGAATCCATATGAGCCTGTCAACATCATGACTTCTCTGACTAAGAGAACTTTGTTAAACGAATTCGGCTTGCTGTTACAACTACCATCTTTTGTTTTTAGTAAACAATAATAACGTCATTTCAATTATTTTGGTGCTAATTAAAAGAAAACACTTCTTAGTTGGCTCGCATTTTTTTAAGAGTAGATTCTTACCGATCCCTACTGACTTTTCACCAATCCCCACTACATTCTCATCTAACTCCACTGCATACTGACTGATCTCCACTACATTCTCACAGATTCCCTCTACATTCTCACCGATCCACAATACCCAATCCTCGGTTTAGTTCCAGCAACACTTTAGCCGAGGTCCGTAGTATCCTTTCTGGGCGCCCTTAGGCCGATTCCTTATGTTTGCTGACTGCACTGCCATGATGGGGCTTAAAAAGATCATTATATTGCCTTGAGTATAAAGCAAAAGGTTTCATTTTGCCTTTCGAAAGGCTATCCACCTCTTGACACGTCCCATCCTATAGCAGGCGGAAAGCTAACAAACCACCTATCACCATTGGATACATCATCTAAACTATTATAAAAACTGTAACAGAAGTGTGTCTGTACATTGAAGATATTTACAAAAAAAAAATTACGGCATGGTTTTTACCTGTCCCTGATTCCAAATCACCAATTTTTGGATTTTTTGTCTGTCTGTTTGTTTGTATGTTTGTTTGTTTGTTTGTTTGGGTGTTTGTTTGTTCGAGTATCACGCAACCGATTTTGATGAAACTTTTTTTGTTTGATAGCTTATCATCTGACTTAAAATCTGGTATTTAATTTATGCGGACGAAGTCGCGGGTAAAAGCTTTCCATTTAAAACCATAAATATTCTAAAAGTATACCTTGCTCTATCCAAGGAATATACTTATAAGAGTACCTATAGCTGCACAGTTGCACACTTTAAATACTACCTACTTAATTGAAAGCGGTTACGGTTTGTGTAAGTAAATAAAATCTAATAACAAGTATTCAATAACAAACTAGATATCAGTACAAACTCTCCAAAGAATAAATACCCAATAGAAAGCACTACTGAATAACTTCCATAATTGCATTATTTCCGAATAAAAAATGGTTCATTTCACACCCACGCCACGTGAAATGAAAATAATGAAATTGTAAGAATTCCAAGCGTGCTCTTCCCTTTCTGGAATCTATTTTGAGATAAACGATCCAAGAGTTAATATTGAAGACTTAAATTCCCAACTGGGAATAGTAATTAATTTTAATTTTTAATGCAAAAAGAGGGTTATTATTATTGCAGAGTCTGGCTATTATATTCTAACACATGATTAAATATCCCACAGAGAGAAAGCTTCGACACTATCGTGCTAGTGGACAATCTATGGGAGACATTGGGCGAGCGCATCAATGTGATCATAGGGCCTCAATTGCGCAATTTTATACGGTTTTGGTTTGGTTTTGGTTTTGGTTTAGTTTTGGTTTAGATTTAGTTTAGCTGAAGTAAAAAAGCTATCGCGATATTTTTTTCTGAACGGTTAAATCGTACAATACAGAAAATTCGATCGAACGGACATCAAACGTTACGCCAACGTATCATCCGAAATAAAGCTAAATCGTTACCGTTAATATAATTTGCGCGATACGAATTGTGCATAACGTAACGTTTTTGGTTGTGGTTTTGTTTTGGTAGTATCGTTCAAACTTAGGGCGATTGAGGCCCTGTACTGTACCTGAAGTGCTATTTTCGAATCGTGCAATTGAAATCGTGTTCGAATTATGCATAATCCCCAAAGTTTTGTCATTTTCTATACTGCTGCTGATTTGAACGTGTGTCTTTCACAAATCGCAATCCAATATAAATTATTCATGCAATAAA
Organism: Agonopterix subpropinquella; assembly: GCA_922987775.1. Taxonomy (NCBI): domain Eukaryota; kingdom Metazoa; phylum Arthropoda; class Insecta; order Lepidoptera; family Depressariidae; genus Agonopterix; species Agonopterix subpropinquella. The sequence continues at coordinate 5,153,060 of OV277716.1, read as the reverse complement.
TGATTTCTATTTCATTTTGTGCGCACACAATAAGGAACACACCCTAGATTCTATAGACAAACATGTGACCTTAAGGCTGCACCGAGCCTATTATGCTGCCCCCAAGAATGTATAATCTATAAATTATGAGAAACAAATCGACATGAGTTCCATACTATACAGGGTGTACAATAAAATGGGACAGCTACTCAAAGGGGTGCTTCAGACGATCAAACTGAACAACTTTCTCTATGGGACCAATAACGAAATCGCGAAAAAAAAATCCGCTCTCCCATACAAAACTGCAAACATAACTCGACTGAAATGTATGGGACAGCAGATTTTTTTTTCGCGATTTCGATATTGGTCCCATAGAGAAAGTTGTTCAGTTTGATGGTCTGAAGCACCCCTTTAAGTAGCTGTCCCAATTTATTGTACACCCTGTATTATACGCCAACTATACGCTAACATTTTTGGGGGCCTTTTCCCCATAGCTGGAGAAACTATCTTCGTTACGAAAATATTTCGCTATGAATTTTTTATCTTCTCTTTCCCGTGTCAAAAAAGAGTCCATTAGGCCAGTCATTTTACGGAGTTTTGTTAGACGGGGTAGGGAGTAATTATTAATTGGACATTTAAACTGTAACTGGCACCATTTAGTGACAAAAATACTATCCTAAACCATATTAAAAAAAAATTGCTACGCAACATAGAAATCAAAATTGTGTGTCCCAGAAGGCTTTTAAATTAATAATATTAATACCAATGCACTAATTTGAATTAGATTTAACAATATACATTATTTTTGATTAATAAATAGCCATTAAAATTTAAAAAATTAGATATTTATTAGAAAATACGAATGTATTTTTCAAAACCTTCTAAGTAGACAAAAATATTTACACCATGTTTGAAGTATGTATGATGGTAAAGCCTTAAATATGTGCTAAAAAAAATTATCATCAGGTTTTTTAGAACGAGATAATATCTTTATTTTAAAATTGGATCTGTTGCTGACGTTATTTTTTTAAATTTTGGTACATTCTTAAGCTCAAATTGGCTCTTCAATATTATAGCGAAAAAAAAAATGCAATTAGTAATTAGTCCCGGCTCAAACCGAAAAATGACTGGGCTACATGATTACAAAACAACCTAGTTTTTCGTATCTCATATATAATTAAGTTATAAGCACTGCTGTACGGCAGTTTTAAATCTTGTCTACCCAGGTCCCTCTTCCAGTAAATTCTTTATCAAAAATTCAGTCATACGGTTCACATCTAAAAATGGATTTGGAACTAAACTACCCACTCAGGCAGTGGGTAGGTAGGTAGTTCAAATTCTATTTTTGGAATGCGAGTTTTATTTTCAGACCTCTCTTTGCCTGGTTTCAATCATGCACTTTTACTATTATTGGTTTCAAATACGGGCTTTTAGTTCATACGAGCTTTTACCTGCGACTTTGTCCGCACAAATTTATATACTTACCAGATTTTAACGCAAATCATAAGCTTTCAAACAAAAAAGTTTCATCAAATTGGTTCAGTAGTTTTTGCGTGATGCCCGAACAAACAAACAAACAGACAGACAGGCAAAAAACTCAAAAATTTGTGATTTGGAGTCGGGGACACCTAAAGACCACATCGTATTCTTTTTCTTGTAAATAGCTTGAATGTCACACACTCTTCTGTTACAGTTTTATAATAGTTTACATACATAAGTAAACTCACGACCATAATCGCTTCTGGGTGATTAAACACTTTGCTACAACTAAGCTGTACTAACAATTTTTTAAGCGTGCCTTTGTAGCAAGATATAGGTCGACCAGAATCTCATGAAATGAAAAAAAGTAAAAAATATAGATTTTCACATGGCAATGTCAAACTGTCATCAAGTAGGTCCTTTCCAAACTGCAACTTTTTGCGGCGATAAAAACGCGCGTTTGTGGTGGATATTTAGGTGCATATTTAATATCATTTGAACGCCCAAATCATCTGGCCGAACATTTTCATCTTGTTTATAAGAAAAGGCATATCATTTTATACCTGAATTTTACTACGAACGTTTTTCTTCGTGGCTGTATGGCGTTTCAGAAGTGCTGCAAAAAGTCGCAGTGTTTAAAGGGCCCTAATCCAATTACCCCAGTGTTGCTTACTCAAAAATTTTACTTCCTAATTTTTCATGAGATTCTGGTCGACCTATAGTTGTTACATTTACATTTACAGTTACATTTACAAATGCATGCAATAAGTTCGAAAATCGAAATAGAGGGGACAGGTTTTTCGGAAGCCCACCGTACATTGCAGTGTGAGCGCGTTGTTTTAAATTAATTTCATACTGAACGGTCGATGTAGGTACGTGCTTAAGTGGGATCACACACGATGACGCATGGCGGAGCGGCAGACGAAACCGCACGTAGAAGCAGACACGGTGACGGTTGACGCACCGTGTTGTGCTTCTACGTGCGGTTTTATACAACTCCTTGCTTCACAAATGACGGACTGATGTCTGCCGCTCCGTCATGCGTCATCGTGTGTGATCCCACTAAGATTGCATGCAATTTGCCGCATAATGTAAAGCGGCTTTATGACACGATGACGAATAATCGGCGACCTACACTAATTGAATTAGCTTAGGATTATCTGAGGGCATTGCCTGCAAAATTATTGTAATCCCATTTACCTCGAAAAGCGTTCAATCGAACGTTATTTATAACTCTGACTACTTATTAACCTACTTACTCGTATTCATAGTCGTATATTTGATGCTGTATTGGCGACAAACAAATATAGATCACATAATGTTAATTTCCAAAATATACTTCTAACTTCACTCTTCTTTTTCTCTTCTTCTTCTTCATTATCTTCTCCTTTTCTTTTAACTTCTTTTGTGTGGAGTGTGCTAGAAGGCGTAACCAAAAGTTGTACAATTTAGCAACATTTTAATGATCATAACCATTAAAATATCGTAACGGAAGGAAGAAGAAGAAGCTAAACCGAACTCTACCGGTGTCTTCTTTTGCATGAGAATATTAAAAGAAGAATGGCAGATTTGGACCCAGCCATTTTTTACGAAAACTAAAGAGCAACCTGCCTTAGTGGCATACCTACTGTCCGCCATTTTGAAAAAATCACGATTTTGCGGCCAGTCATGAAACATATGCCAATCGACAGGGAAAATTATTACAAACAGAAAATATACGTTGGTAAAATGACCTAAGTGGTATACTTTCGGAGATATAGGGGTTTGAAAATAATAAAAAATTAAAACATTTTTTTCCGCCCAAATTGGCTTTTTTGATCAGGAATAGATCGGCAAAGCTCAGGATCGATCAGGATTTAATATAATTATATAATATTATTCTTATAAATAAGTTTTATTCATTTACTAAGATAAATAAAATACCTATCTACATGCAAGAGAGCTATGAGCAAGACGGTTGTAGTAGCAGTGTTGCTAACCATTCCGAGAGGGATTTATATGTATTTACCTATATATTAAATACTTGATCATCATCGTCATCATCATCATCATCACCATCTCAGCCGATGGACGTCCACTGCTGGACATAGGCCTCCCTAAGGATCGTCACAACGATCGGTCCGGCGCTGCCCTTATCCAACGTGTTCCCGCCGCCGTCACCAGGTCGTCGGTCCACTTTTTGCGGGGGGCTACCCACGCTGCGCTTTCCAGTACGCGATCGCCACTCAAGAGCTCTTCGGCCCCACCGGCCATATCGGTTCTTCGACCAATGTGCCCCGCCCATTTCCACTTTAGTTTAGCTATTCTTTGGGTTATGTCAGCTGCTCTGGTTCTTCAGCGGATTCTGCTGCGCTGATCTCTCTTCATTTCCGATTCGATCTCGCAGGGAATTTTTTTATTTTTTTATTATTATTATGGTTGTAAGGGCTTGGTCAATGACCAATAGCTACTGCGACCTGAATAGATCTATTGTAGCTGTCACCCTAGACCTAAAGGTCGTTTCCTAGGCCCACGGACTTCATGAACAGTGTTATGCTTTTGGAGGGGAGGTCCCTAATGTCAGTAGGTGTTATTACGTATCCACCTAGATGGCGACTCCTGCTGTGAATGAGCACTTCGCATTCGCAGACGAGGTGTATGGGATTTTCCTCTGCTTCACAGCAGAATCTGCAGGTGGGTGAATCTACAAGCCCCATTCTGTGTAGATGCTTGTTTAACTTGCAATGTCCTGTTAAGGCTCGCACTAAGAGCCTTAAGTCGTTGCGGTTTGAATTGATGGCATCTGAGGTAAGTCTGTTTGAGAAGCCGGTCACAAGTTCTTTTGCGTGCCTCAGTCCTGGTGTATCCGACCAGAGCTTACGGCTTTAGTTCACGGCCCATTCCTTCAGCACACGTCCCCAGCCTAGGGTGACAGAATTTGTCGAACCTAGCTGGTTTAGGGCTTGGACACAGTGTTAGTTTTGACTCTATTTCATCAGATCCTAGCGCTTTCAGAGCCACCTGGCTATCTGATAAAATAATAATATGTTTCCCCTTTGGGTATCTTTGTAGATTCTCATGTACGCAATCTATGATAGCGTACATTTCTGTCTGGAATACTGTGGCATGCTGGCCAAGATGAATCGCCTTTTTAATCTTGGGATTGCCACCACATACTCCAGCTCCAGCACGGTTGTCCTTCCTGGAGCCGTCTGTAAACCAGACAACGTCTCCAGCACCGAAGGATTGTGGGGTATTCCCGTTCCAGTCCTCTCTTTGGGGTAGGATTACCCTTCAAAATCAAATTCAAAAATTTTTTATTCAAAATAATATCATAAAGATAGCTTTTTGACGTCATTTTTTGACTCTACCACCGCGTCGGAAGGTGTTGAGTTGCCTCTTTTTGCACATGGATGTGTAGTGGAGGCAAGCCTAATATCGCCTCCATAGCAGCCGTGGGTGTAGATTTCATTGCCCCCGTTGCTATTCTGCAAACTAATCCTTGTAGGCTGTTTAGGGTGCTTACACACTTCGCTTTTTCGGTTTTCTTATGCCAAGCTACACTGCAATAGGATACCATAGGCCTCACTATCGCAGTGTAGATCCACATAACCGAACTTGGTTTCAGGCCCCATCTGGAGCCCGTTAAGCGACAGCATGTCCCTAGTCCTATTTTTGCCTTTCGCACAATGTGGTCCAGGTGTTGGTTCCAAGTGAGTTTTTGGTCCAGAATTACTCCTAGATATTTAACCTCTTTGGAAAACGGTATAGATTTGTTGAAGAGCTAATTTTCGCCTTCTTGTGAAGGGCACTATAACCGTTTTATCGGCATTGACTGAAAGACCGAAGTCTTTGCACCACCTTTCTATCTTGAGTACCGCACCGCACCCGAGTTGTCTCCGGTCTTAACACGCTTATATCGCCTGTCTCTGGAAACGGGTAAAGTCCCAGAATCATGGAAGCTTGCGAACGTACAACCTGTTCCTAAGAAAGGTAGTCGGGCAGACCCTGCCAATTATCGTCCCATTGCTATCACCTCCATATTTTTTAAGGTTATGGAGCGTATTCTGAACACCCACATTCTTACGTACCTAGAAGAGTACAATATCCTTAGCGACCGTCAATACGGCTTCCGGCAGCGGCGGTCCACTGGCGATCTTCTAGTGTACGCCACACATATATGGGGCGAAGCCATGGAGAAACATGGTGAGGCTTTGGCGGTATCACTCGATATCTCCAAGGCGTTTGACAGGGTCTGGCACGCTAGCCTCTTAAGCAAGCTTCCATCATTTGGTTTCCCTTCTGGCCTGTGTGACTGGATAGCTGATTTCCTGAGCGAACGGTCTATTCGAGTTGTAATAGACGGCTCGTCGTCTGACCTTATGGCGATCAATGCTGGTGTCCCTCAGGGATCAGTTCTCTCTGCGACCTTATTTCTGGTGCACATCAATGATCTGCTACAGCCCGGTATATTTGGGTACGCAGACGACAGCACGGTCACCGAGAGATATCTGCCTGTTAGACAGGCCGACGGCCACGAAGTCCGGTCCCAGAAAGAGGCCATGGTCGAGCGTACGAATTCGATCTTGACGGCAGTGTCCGAATGGGGTACTGCCAACTTGGTTGAATTCAATGCCACTAAAACACAGGCCTGTCTGTTTTCCGCAAAAAGGTCACGTCCTAATGTGTCTCCTACGTTCCAGGGTGTCTCCATTCCGATTTCCGAAAGTCTAGAGTTGTTGGGTCTCGAACTCACGTCGGACCTGAACTTCGGCCGCTCGATTGAGTCTAAAGCTAAAACCGCAGCCAAGAAACTTGGTATCCTGAACAAGGTTAAGCGGTACTTCACTCCTGCACAGCTTCTTACTCTCTACAAAGCCCAAGTGCGATCTTGCGTGGAGTACTGCAGTCACCTCTGGGACGGCTCTGCGAAATACCAACTTGACGCACTGGACTCAGTTGAGCGTCGAGCCAAGAGACTCATCGATGACGATGCACTCGTCGAGACTAAGTTACACAGTCTAAGTCTAAGGAGCACCGACGATTGGTCGCTTGTCTGTCGGTATTCTATCGGCTACACTTTGGCGAATGTGCCCAGGAGTTACATGACCTGATTCCACCATCCCCCTTCCATCATCTTACGACAAGACGTAGTGCGAGACTGCATCCATACGTTGTCGATATTCCAACAATCCGCACAAATAGGTTCGCATCCTCTTTTATAATGAGAACCGGTAAGGTTTGGAACTCTCTCCCTGCGTCTGTTTTCCCAAGCAAAATATACAATCAGGATATTTTTAAAAGAAGAGTAAATAGGCTTTTTCTGGGCGAGCGCGCTACATCCTCGGCTTCATCTACACTTTCCATTAGGTGAGCTGAAGCCAAGCGCAAACCCATTATGATTAAAAAAAAAAAAAAAAAGAGTAGTGCTGTTTGCATGAGACTGGATATATTGCTGGGACATGGGCCCACAATTATCACTACCAGGGTCCAGGTCATCAACATACCCTTGAGTATCTAGATAGGCGTTGTTGAGGTCCCACAGGAGGCAGTCCACCACCACCGACCAGGCCAGTAGTGAGAGCACTCCCCCCTGCGGACAGCCTTTGGATACCTTGACCTCTAGGGTTTTACCTAGAAGTGTGGTCCTGACTGTTCTTGAGGTTAACATTGCCTCGATCCACTTTTTCGTAGTGGAGTCGACATTTCGATCGTCCATACATTTTAGTATGATTTCAGTAGAGGTGTTGTCGAATGCACCCTCTATGTCCAGAAAGGCACAGAGTGCAATCTCCTGATCATCGAGAGCTTTTTCCACTCTATCAACCAGTTCTAGCAGTGCACTTTCTGTGGATTTCCCTTTCTGGTACGCATGTTGTCTGGGGTGCAGCGGCCTACCCTTGAGGTAGGTCTCCCTAATATGCAGGTTTATTACCTTTTCCATGGTTTTTAGTAGGAAAGAGGTTAGACTAATTGGTCTATAAGATTTGGGTTGCGATTTATCTTTATCCCCAGCTTTGGGGATAAAGGTAACCCTAACCTTAGTCCATTTCTCTGGTAGGTATCCCCAAGCAAAGCTCGTTCTAAAGATTTTAACTACCAGTGGTTGGATGATCTCTCTTCCCTGTTGTAGGAGAGCAGGGAAGATTTCATCCTCTCCCCCAGTTTTAAATGGTTTGAAGCTGTTTATAGCCCATTTGACTCGGTCGGGTTTAAATACCAGTGCCGACATGCGCCAGTCTTCAATCCTTGGCTTCAGCTCATCTCGCAGGGAAACTCCGAACATAGTTACATAGCCCTCTCCATTGCCTTTTGGGTAATTTTCAACCTTTTTATGAAGCTTTGAGTGAGCGACGACGGCTCATTTCCGTATTACATCTTGGGACACTGCGGTATTTGGGACGTGAAGACTGAAGAGACTACGTAGCTTTACAACGCTGCCTTGCCGAGTCGGATTCGACAGGTTAACCTTTTTCTCGAAATTGTACCTACCTAATTGAATAGTTTTGTACCAGGTAAACATTATCGTCAACAACTTCAAGCGCAGAGAGGGTACACCATAGACATTTTACATGATCGTCCATGTTCATTATCATTTTGTCCGTAGGCTAAGAATAGCATCATCCCATTTCTTCCTCTGAATATAGTATAAGGCGATTATGGTATCCACCAAAAGATGGGTAGCAGCATCCTCTGAGTACACACATATAATCCAACTGCGATCGCCAACCCGCCTGCAAAGCGTGGCCAGGGCCATCACAATCAAAACCAGGTTCCCATTCCCTGGCGGCCCTGCTATTCCTGGCTACAGTAGCGGCCAAGGTTACGGCGAGGCAGGGTGCGCGAAGAATCTCCGGCAGAGATCCGGCTACCACAAGATCACAACCGACAACAGCTGCACCTGGTAATAAACATATAACACTCGTTCACAGCGGACCGACGAGTCGCGCGCTGAACTCGAGGAAAAACTGAGCAGGATACGTTGGGATATCGTTGGATTATCTGAAGTCCGAAGAGAGGGAAAGGACTTGATAATCCTGAAATCCGGAAGCCTGCTTTATTTCCGAGAGGGCGACCTAAAGTCCTGGGCCCCGGCACGAAGCCGGGCATATGGTCCACAAAATCTCTTGTGAATAACTTGGAGGGGATCGTAAACGTGTCGAATAAGGTGGTGTAACCTTACACTCAAAATAACCGAACGGTCCGACTATTCGTTAAAGGCTATATAGGTATTCCTGGCCCCGACATTAGATCAGAAATTAATACGATTATGAAGTAGGGATTATGTATGAGGGAGGATATCTCTAGGGCCATGTATATTTCCAAAACACACTTCACAGTAAAGTTGTCATGTGAGATTTCAACGCAAAACTGGGCAAATGACGGTGAAGAGCTGCAAGTGGGACAATTATTTTGATGTTGGACGACGGAATTAACGGGGCCAACTAATGGACGGCTTCATGGAGGAGGAACTCGATATAATGAAAACTCCTTCTTTATGAAGCGGGAGCACAGCAAATGAACCTGGATGAGCCCAAACGGAACAAGAAATGAGATAGACTTCATCATGTCGACGAAGAGGTAAATATTCAAAAATGTTTCTGTGTTAAACGCTTTTAAAGTCGGAAGCTAGGCAGAACAATAGGCAGATTTCAAAATCCGTGACTTATGATCACCGAACCTATATTATTAGGGAGGCTATAGAGTGGAACAAAAGCTCCAAAATCTACGCAATCCGTCTATTGGCCAAAGCCAGCTAACAAAATTTAAGACCGAAGATGGCAGGATCAGTATCGTCCAAGCGTAAGCTTCTAAGAGAGGTTGAGAAATTCTATGGACAGTATACACTAGAACACGGAGACCCGCTAAAAATCTACATAACAAACATAGATCTAGAATTCTAGACTGACCCGGCACTATACCAAAGATATCCCGCACGTCGGCCTGTACGAGATTAATATGGCTCCCAAACAGCAAATGAGCAACAAGGCTGTAATACAATGTAATACATTTGTTAAATAAATAAATAAATAAATAAAGCGCTGGGTGGAGGCCCGCAAGGTGGGAGGAAAACCGATCCTTTAGAAGTATTTCGTTTAGGTACGTCATACTCAAGGGAGAAACGCCGCAGGCATGGAACAGAAGTCTAGAGGTGCCCTTCCTCAAAAAGAGCGATAAGTAATGTCCTGCTGAAGACCTAAAGGCTCATTTCGCTTCTTAATCTGCATGTCTACAAGTATAAGCTGTTTCGAGAGTCGTTACAAACCGTCTCGGACGCAAGTTCAATGACTTTCAGTGAATTGTGTTTGGAACTATACATGGCTCTAGAGACATCCTCCCCATACATAGTCCCTACCTCGTCATCGTATTTCTGATCTGATGTCGAGGCACAGGTATACCTGTAAAACTTTTAACGAATACTGTACGAGTTTTGTGCAACATAAACCCGGCACTCTGGGGCCCGAGAGTTTTCGTCGCCCTCTCGGAAATAAAGTAGGCTACCGGATTCGAGGATTAACGAGTCTCACTCTCTCCCTCTCTTCGGACTTCAGATAATCCAACGATATCACAACGTATCCAGGGGGTCTACTCCGGGATTCGAACTTCGCAATTGCGAGTACATTTTCGCTCCAATATCAACTCTATTCCAATGAAGTGCGGACCGAAAAAGTGGCGATATAGCGAACATCGAAAGTGCGGGTACAGGGCCTGCTCAGTTTTTCCTCGAGTTCAGCGCTCGACTCGTCGGTCCGCTGTGAAGTGAACGAGTGTTATATGTATATTACCAGGTGCAGCTGTAGTCGGTTGTGGTCTTGTATCCGGATCTCTGCCGGAGATGCCACCCTGCCTCGCCGTTACCTTGGCCGCTACCGTAGCCAGGAATAGCAGGGCCGCCAGGGAATGGGAACCTGGTTTTGGTTGTGTTGGCCCTGATTGAATGTATGTACTCAGAGGATGCTACTACCCATATTTTGGTGGATCCCATAGTCGCCTTATACGACACTCAGAGGATGAAATTGGATGATAGTATTCTTAGCCTACGGACAAAATGAAAATGAACATGGACATCATGTAAAATGTCTATGGTTTACCCTCTCTGCGCTTGAAGTTAATGACGATTATGTTTACCTGGGACGAAACTATCCAATTAGATAGGTACAATTTCGAGAAAGAGGTCAACCTGTCGAATCCGACTCGGCAAGGCAGCGTTGCAAAAGCTACGTAGTCTCTTCACGTCCCAAATACCGCAGTGTCTCAAGACGAAAGTCTTTGACCAGTAGTGTGTATCGCCAGTGATGAAATACGGAACTGAGCCGACGTCTCGCTCACTCAAGGCCTCATAAAAAGGATGAAAGTCACCCAAAAGACAATGGAGAGGGCTATGTTCGGAGTTTCCCTGCGAGATCGAATCAGAAATGAAGAGATCCGCAGAAGAACCAGAGCAGCCGACATAGCCCAAAGAATTGCGAAACTAAAGTGGCAATGAGCGGAGCACATTGCTAGCAGAACCATATGGTAGATGGAGCCAAAGAGTTTTTGAGTTGCGATCGCGTACCGTAAAGCGCAGTGTGGGTAGTCTCCCGCAAAAGGTGGACCGACGACCTGGTGAAGGCGGCGGGAACCCGTTGGATAAGGGCAGCGCAGGACCGATTCGTGTGACTATGGAGGTGCTACTGGGAATGTTCCTCCATTGAAAAGGGAAGTACTTCCGCCAGGCTAATGGAGGTGCTACTGGGAATGTTCCTCCATTGAAAAGGGAAGTACTTCCGCCAGGCTAGGTGTGATGCCTGGGGACCGGCCGTGGTCTAACAGTTCTTAGTTGGGCCTTGTAGGTATATATATCGAATCTCTGTAATTATTTCTCTTGCGCGATTTATGTCTCGCATTCGATTGTGAACCTTATGTGTAGTAGGTTACGAGTTACGTATTTACGATGAACGTTGTCTTTGTATGGACCATATTTCCGAGAGCGATGGTATCGCCATCTGTTGGCATCTTTGCTATAACTTGTGGATGCTGACATCTGTAGCAAGTCCCTACATGACGATTCTTGGGGAGGCCTATGTCCAGCAGTGGACGTCCATCGGCTGAGATGATGATGATGATGATCAAGTATTTAATTCATAGGTAAATACATATAAATCCCTCTCGGAATGGTTAGCAACACTGCTACAACAACCATCTTGCTCGTAGCTGTCTTGTATATGTAGGTAGGTATTTTATTTATCTTAGTAAATGAATAAAACTTATTTATAATAATAATATTATATAATTATATTAAGTCCTGATCGATCCTGAGCTTCGCCGATCTATTCCTGGTCAAAAAAGGCAATTTAAGCGGAAAAAAATGTTTTTATTTTTTTTTATTTTCAAACCCCTATATCTCCGAAAGTATACCACTAAGGTCATTTTACCCAAGTATATTTTCTGTTTGTAATAATTTTCCCTGTCGATTGGCATATGTTTCATGACTGGCCGCAAAATCGTGATTTTTTCAAAATGGCGGAAAGTAGGTATGCCACCTTCCATACTGAAATGTTCGAAGCTCTTTATATACACCCTTTTCAGTATAAATAAAATTACATAGTAAATGAGACAACAGAAAAAATTAAGGCATTTTTTAAAATAGATTCCCAATCTCCAAAAGTCCGGATTCAAAAGTAGAAATTACTAGTAAAATAGACAAATCATCCAAAAAGCAGTAGCAAAACGCAACCATGACAGCTATTTTCATCTAATATTATCACTGAGGTATTTTTTGGTCGTTACGGAACGTATTTGGCTTGGTTGAACAGATAGTGTGTGTGATTTCGTTTTCTTCCACTATCATAATATGGTACGGTTATCGTGAATTTTCATTCAAATAAACACAATGAATGCGTTGAAGATTGAGTGGACTATCTAATAAGAAAGATTATGAGTTTCACACACTTGATACAAAAGGTATCATAAGGAGAAATGCCTTTCCCCAACTTCTACAGGTTACAATCAATTTACTTTTATGCATGTGTTAAAAAAACAAGGTCTTCTATTCCCAGAGTGACACAAGCCTACGTCATAAAAAAATGGCCGCTAAACATGGTAAAAGGGTATGATGACGTAGGCTTGTGTCAGTCACGTGGTCAGTCACGTGGTCGGAAGAGAATACCAGGCGCATTATATTATTGTACCATGCTTTTATGTTAGTTTTTTCACTCTACACATATTACTAAGTTTCATTCATGTATGGGACCTCTAAGGCTGCCTGTCCATTGACGCGAGCTGGCTGTGCGAGCTGTGTAGCGGTGTAAATATTAACCAATCAGAGATACGACCGAGATCGGCCGAGCTCCTGATTGTTTAATATTTACACAGCTACACAGCTCGCACAGCCAGTTCGCGTCAATGGACAGGCAGCCTAAGTCTGGGTCTCAAGATACATGTTGTCACAACCCTAAATGGGATGGGATACAAATTAATCTTTGTAATTTGTAAGGATTGGGAAATTGTGGGTTGATGACACTGTCAAAGGGTGACCGGATAAGTAGGCTTATAGTCTCGCATTGATTCATTTTGTAGCAGAGTTCAGTGACTCTGCGACACGTGTAAACTTACATAGGCATAATTAGTGGAGATATTTATTTCGGATTTCCCTTTAAAACTACTTCGATTTCGTTTTTTTTTTTAATTTAGTTATTTAATTAAAAATGCCTTTACAGTTTGAAAATTTACGCTTTTTTAAATTACAGTTTTTACGTGCAAAATAGACAATTATTGATGTAGAATATTTAAAAAACATGGTCAGAGCACAGTTGGAATCAAACCGTTGATTTGCGTCAAAATATCTGCGTAATTAAAACATTCTAAAAAATTGTTTTGATCGTGGGCTAGATTAACTTTCGCAAGTCGTAGATTGTTGATTTTAATGTTTTTGGAAAGCTTATGAGATGTTCTTTCTTGTGATATACTTTTCTTAACATTTTTCTTAAAATTATTTTTTTTTGGTTACAACTTATTTTTAAACTATAAAGTGATAGTATTTTAGATTACGGATGTTTTAAAAGCATGAAAATCGGAGTAGTGTTGACCGGTTCCGAAACAATAGACTTCTTAAAGCTACCGGTACACCACTATTAATTATTGTAATGGTAGGTATTAAACGACATCATCCAGGTTGAAAAAGCCGTGGTGGTCCAGTGGCGAGTAACCTTGCCTGCCGTGTAGTAGGCGATGGTTCGATCCCCGTCCAGGCCGACTCGTACCAATGAGTTTTTCGGAATTTATGTACGATTTGTAACACGACTGGCTTTTCGGTGAAGGAAAACATCGTGAGGAAACCTGCATGCTTCATTTTCGAGGCATGTATTGTACCTACTGTCCATTATAAGTGGCGACGGGCTCACTCCCCGTCACACTGGACAGAGTTTCGGTACTACTAGTGAAACGTGGATATTCTGAAGTTTCAGAAAAATCTCTGACTACCCCCTCGGGGAATATAGTCGTGAGCATATGCTATGCTATGCTATGCTATCCAGGTTGAAGTCGAAGTTGAAAGTTGAAGTGGAGATGGGCAGGACACTTGGCTAGACGGAAAGATGGCTGGTTGACCAAAGATATATCAGAGTGGTGGCCAAGACCCTCTCTTGGCGACCACTCTAATATTGCCTTGGTCCACGGAGGTCAGTAAGCAGACCACCAGCACGTTGGTCTGATGACATTTTGTGACAGGTTCACATTGGATCAGATTGTTGGTGTTGGGTGTTACAAATCTAAACTATTATAAAACTGTAACAGAAGTGTGTCTGTACATTGAAGATATTCACAAAAAGAAAATTACGACATGGTTTTTAGGCTTCCCTGATTCCAAATCACCAATTTTTTGATTTTTTGTCTGTCTGTTTGTTTGTTTGTTTGGGTGTTTGTTTGTTCGAGTATAACGCAAAAACTACTGAACCGATTTTGATGAAACTTTTTTTGCTTGATAGCTTATCATCTGACTTAAAATCTGGTATATACTTTATGCGGACGAAGTCGCGGGTAAAAGCTCGTAGTACATAAATTGCGAAAAACTCATTGGTACGAGTCGCCCTGGACGGGGATCGAACCATCGCGTCCTACACAGCAGGCAAGGGTACTCGCTACTAGACCACCACGACCAAACAAGATCGAAAAGAAAAAAAAATTCATCGGTCAAGTTGGTTCTGGAGTGCGATTTTTGAATCTCATTCTCGCTGAGTTCAGCAGTTGAAAATGTCAAAATTACTATGGAGATACGCATCTTTCTACTGCTGATTTGTCTTTCAAAAATCGCACTCCTTAAGTATGATTTTTGAAAGGCAAATCAGCAGTAGAAAGATGCATATGTCCACAGTAATTTTGAAATTTTCAACTGCTGAACTCAGCGAATGAGATTCGAAAATCGCACTCCTGAACTTTATTTTTATTTGTTTACAATTTACGAGCTGTTGCGTGGCATGCGTTGTAATGCCCCTTTTTTCCAGACACACGCTTGGCCGTATCTTTTTCATAGCTTATGTTCATCACAGATAATGTAGCATTCTAATGGTGAAATAATTATACAGATCGGTCCAGTAGTTTCGGAATCTATTCAATACAAACAAACAAAAAATCAAATCTTTCCTCTTTATAATATTAGTGTAGAATGAGCTCTGGATACAATATACCTACAAACTAAATGTATTTAAATTATGCAGTGATATTGGAGTTTACTATATTAATTCAAAATGTCATCAGCAACTGCAATCGAAATAAAACAATTAATATTATAAGCTCATTTCAGCTATTTGTTTAATACATCAATCGCCTCGATTTCGGCATGAGCTGAAAAAGTCGAGTTATAATGAAGCAAAATCTCGAGCTCGCTTCGCTCGCTCCTGGCTAGACACATTGCACTAAAATCTTGAGCTCACTTTGCTTGCTCCAGAATTCAGTGAAGTCTCGAGCTCGCTTCGCTCGCTCTTGGTTTTGGATGGTACCTATGTCTTTCCATAGTATACAGTTGCAGTTGCACTGTTGGTGTGCAGTTAAATCTTGAGCTTACTTTGTTCGTTCCAGATTTTAAGTCGTAAAAAAACTCGAGCTCGCTTCGCTCGCTCAATGATTTAAATCTTATTCCACTGATCTCATTATATTGCAGTAAAATTTCACTTAGCTTTGCCCGCTCCAGAATTCAGTGAAACGCTCGCTTCGCTCGCTCTAGGTTTTACATTGTACGAATGTCAGGCTCGCTTCGCTCGCTCCGTGTTGTAGGACCAGGACCTGGATCTCCCTGGGACAAAATACTTGCTACCTATGCCTATGGAAGGAAGGGGCTCCGATGTTAAGTTTTTGCCACGGCTCGAAAGAATTGTAGATATCAATTTCTGGAAAGACCGGGGGCCTCATTTAGTTTTGCCGCCCCGGGCCTCCGGCGGGCTTAGTCCGCCGCTGGTACTAATGATACTGAACAACTTTCCCAAAAGGACAAAATCGCAAGAAAAATATCAACTATTCATACAAACGTTCGATCTGCTGATTGGATTTGGTATGGAAAGCCCAACATTTTTGTATTAGTTTCCTACAAGTTTCTTAGGGAAAGTTTTTCACTGGTATCATGGGTACAATCAGCCCTTAAAGTAGATAATGCAACTGTTTACCTACCCTAACACTCTGAATATATTTTTGATGTGCAATAAAGTATTATTGTATTTTTAAACTACCCATTATTGGTACTGTAAGTACTTACTTACATCGAAATTCGATTTCAAACAAGATCCTCAATCTTAGTATGGGAAATAGGCTAACATAAAAATTAACATAGAACTTATGTCAATTTGTTTCTCGTAATCTCTAGATTATAGTGGTAATATTAGCTATAATTTTTATTTTCTTATTAACATCTAAGATGTTCCTACGTACTACATGCATTTCTTTACATGTGCCGTTTTAATAGGAAAAATTTTACCTACCTAATATGTCGTCCGATTAATAAAGAAAATTAAATTATTTTTAGAGTGTAATACCATCAAAAAACTTAACCGTTTGAAGGCCGTTTGAATAAATTGACTCCTTTCACACTTAAATATCCTTTCACAGTAGGTCACTTTGTAAACATTAAATCATAACATAAAACCTTCAAAAGACCTACAAATATCGATTAGCAAACAAATCACTTAACCCAAAATAAATTTAACTAAAATTAGTTATCAATAACCGATACACAAATTAACGACAAGCTTATTACGACCGCGATATCAGCTTAGATCTTAGACTACTTACCCTATAGATTTCTCAAGCAAGTCGACTCAATCCAAATCCAAATAACAAAACATTGATTAATATTAATATGCTTGAATGCCACAATGCCTGGCATTGTTTCAGCAAGCTGCTACTTTGTCCCACATTTTAATTTGATGTTTTCCTTGTGCATAGCACTGTTTTAGTGTTCCTGACTAACATTGGTAAAACGGAACACTTATTAATTAATAACTTCGGTGTCTGTCCGTCCGTCTGGTGTACGCGTTTTTCTCAGAGACATAGGAAGCTGAAACTTGGCATAAGTATATTTGTTTGAAGACACTTCGATAGTACCAAAATACGTAATTTCATGACCTTTTTTCTTTTCACCTTTGCTACAAATACCAACTGCCCCTTTTTTAGTGTTGTTTAAAGTTTTAAACAAGTTAACCGTAGCATCTCTAACGTTTTACGATGGAATGACGGATCATGGATGGATTGATAAAATAGGAACACTGTATGAGAAATATCCTGCCTGCCTCCGTAGTCTAATGGTTAAGATGGCGATAGAGAGCCAATGGCTCTCGACATCGGTCGTGGGTTCGATTCCCACAGGGGACACCTAGTGATATGTCACTTTGTGCGTTTTTCCCCAGTTGGTTAGGACATTGCAGGCTGAATCACCTGATTGTCTGAAAAGAAAAATGATTCCGCGCTTGGGATGGCACGTTTAGTCGTTGGTCTCGGCTACTGTCTCTGGTGGTAGTAGTCGTTACATAAAAACCACGTCAGAGGCCGTAAGGTGGTCTGGAAAAACTCTGACACCAGGGCTCTGCCCACACGATAAGAAGAAGATGAGGAATATCAACTTCAAAGTTTTTGTATCTATGACGTCCCTCTATCAGACCTCTATCCCAGTGGGGTACACTTGGCTCCTATTTTACACACTTCTAATGCCTCATTAATCTTTTCGTAAATAAAAAGCGCTATGCCGGCATTAGTAGTCCATAGGGCAGGAATGTCTGTGCCTCGGATCGCAGACAATGTGTTCAATGGAACTCGGATCTATTTCTGGAACAAAGCCACAATATTGGATTTGTGTGATCATCTATCGCCTCGCGAACGTTGTTATTAACGATGACGTATTACCGTTCCGTTCTAGTAATGGATCGCTGGTTCGCTTTTGTTTTTGACATAAATACGCCTCTATTCTATACAACGTGTCTACCGTCTACAGGGTGAAATTGATATCATTAGCATCCTTTTAAACTAAGAGTCTACCCATCAAACTGAACTACTTTTACTATGGAAGCAAACCGATCGGAGCAAAAAAAAGACTGCTGTTGCATACATTTGAGTCATAATATTCATAATATATTCATAATATTCATAATATTCATAATATTCATAATTCATAATATGTTTATTTGTGAAACATAGGTCAAGTGCATATGGAAACACAGATGTAACATAGTATAAAAACGTGAATATGATTTACTTAAATGTCATATGGATTAAATTAAAATTATTGGCACGAAAAGAAGAAGAATCAATATAAGTGGATGAATGATTATAACGGGTCAGAAATTATCGTTAAGATATTCTTCTACTGTGGAGAGTCGAGTAGTATTGCAGTTTAGTATGGAACAGCTGATTATTTTTTTGCTCCGATCGGTTTGTTCTTATAGTGAAAGTTGTTCAGTTTGATAGGTAGACTCGTAGTTTATAAGGATGCCAATGATATCAATTTCATCCTGTAGATATATATAGTATAGATATAGATTGAGGAAAAGTCTGTTAAAATACGTATTTACCAGTATCCAGAGAGTTTCAGTCTAATATCAGGTATTATTATTAATTCAAAAAAGCCCGAAGTCATTTTCTAGCCGGAAAATGTCGTAAGAATTTTCACCTTTTTTTTCTAAAACCTTTCAGCCACACAAAGAAATGTCTGGTAACCACTGGACTGTGACCGGATAGTTCCGGAAAGAGCCGCTCTGGACCGGTTATTGCATTTGGAATCCGGACGCGTCCGGTTGCATTCAGTCATATGCTGGTTCCAAGTTGGAAAGCTTTTGTTTCAGAAGAATAATTTTTCATTCCATTTCAATGGTTCACTTACTGTGATTTCATTTTCACTTATTTCAAAAATTCAATAATAGTTTACGTAATGGTAATGTAGTATACCTACCTAAAGTAAAATAAAATCTACCTTTATCATAAGCATAACTTATTGTGTTACTGTTTAGAATGTTTACAGGGTGTAACAAAACACCCAAGTAATACTTAAGGGGGTGCTTCAGACCATCAAACTGAACAACTTTCACTATGGAGCCAACAAAAAACCGCGAAAAAAAATATCAGCTCTTTCATACAAAACTACAGTAGCGTCTCGACTCAAATTTAAGGGATGGCAGATATTTTAGGGTTCCGTACCCAAAGGGTGAAAACGGGACCCTATTACTAAGCCTACGTTGTCCGTCCGTCCGTCCGTCCATCTGTCTGTCCGTCCGTCCGTCTGTCCTACCTATTTAGGGCTGTAACTTTTGAACCGTAATAGCTAGATAGTTCAAATTTTCTCAGATTATGCGTTCTTACGGCAGATTTGTTAACAAATAATAAAAATGTCAAAAAGTTAAAAATTAAGGGGGGTCCTCAACAAGAAACTAGTTTTTATCATCGTTTTTTTTCATCACGCTCTTTCGTAAAAACGGTAATACATGCAAGCGTCAAACTTAGTTTGATTATAGGGCAAACTCTACAGAATAACAACAAATACTAAAAACCGGCCATGTGTGAGTCGGTCTTGCGCTAAAGGTCCCGGACCAAAAAAGGTTTTTTTTTAAAGTTAATAATGTTGTGTTCTGTGGTGGTGTGGAACGGAACCATCGGTGCGCGAGTAGCCCGACTCGCACTTGACCGGTTTTATTTATTTTTTCTCGACGTTGGCTCCATAGTGAAAGTTGTTCAGATTGATGGTCTGAAGCACCCCCTTAAGTATTACTAGGGTGTTTTGTTACTCCCTCCCTGTAGATTCAAGTTTAGGGTAAGTTTAGTTTAGTTTGTTCTAGTGTGTTACATTCATTTAAAAACCATTCAATAAATTATATATTAAATGTACAAATACAAATTAAAGACGGTTAGCGCATCAATCACTTAAAGAACGGCGGGATTTAGGTTTTTAGATAATGAAAAAAAAACTGGCCAAGTGCATGTCGGACCGCGCGCTGAGTAGGTTTCCGTAGTTGCCCGTCACAATATAATATGGACTTAGAAGAAGACTTTTTGTTTTATACAGTTATACTGCGGTTTAACGGCTAATAAAGTCTAAAAAGTACATTTTATAAGTTAGTCGACTATTACTCGGAAACTTGTAAAGTCTACTTAGCGGTGATAGTTTTCCTTTTAAATTCGTTATACATGCTATTGCCGTGAATTTTTTCACATCTCCAACTATAACCGTTTAATTGGGTTTGGTAAAACGTGTAAAGTAAAGTGTGACACTTGACTCTACCGAACATTTTTGCTTTAAGCTTAATATTTCGCTAACGAATCCCTGAATCGAAAAATGGTTTTACCAAACCCACAATATTTTTAAAAGACCTATCCAACGATACAGCACAACATGGGATAGATGAGAAAAAAAAATGTCATTCCCCGTTCAAGGGTAGGGGAGAAAAATATTTTCAAGATTTTATTTTAGAACTTTGTCGCTGTAATGAAAATGTATACATATATTATGCCAAATTACAGCTTTCTATAGTATTAAGCGTCTCTGAGCTAAGCCGCGGACGGACGGACAGACGGACGGATGGACATGGCGAAACTATAAGGGTTCCTTGTTGACTTCGGAACCCTAAAAATTGGAAAGTTTTCCCGGAAAATAGAAAAATTCTGAAAAAACTGAAAATGTTTTTTAAAATTTCATTTTTGATTGAACTCAAGACCATAACTCACGATTCAATTGAGAACAGCACCTTTACCTAATTACTATAAAACCACTTAAAAGGGTTTAGCATTACTTATAGACAATGGATCCATTTTTCTGGAATGCATGGACTAAGCTAATAACTAAGGCAGACAAAAAAAATATGATTCCACGAGCGTGATGGGCACTTTTCAACCGGGTTCGACCCGAGGCGGGCTCTTTGACTGACCACAATTAATTAGATAAAGCTCAGCTTTCAAAGTACCGCTTAGTAGCTTAGTTCGCTTGTAAATTGTGTTTATATTAGGTTAGGTTTTGATTTATTTAATAGTTATATGTACCATTCTTATGTAAATAATAAATTAACACAAAAAGCAAATAAAGGTAAATTGTGATTCCACTTACAACATAAATTCACGACCATAATCCCTTTCCATGTGGCCAGAAACATTGCTACGACTACCAACCATACCTAGTTGTAACATGGTTGTAACAAGGATCACATTTAACGTATTCAGAGCTGATATTTCGGGTTATTACGTTACCAAAGATTTTCCCTCGTCCATCTCTCGTATTCGTATTATATATTCAGATTACCTGTCTCAGTCATAAGTAAGGGATGTAACAGAGCCCGCAGTGTGGGCGGATATCGATGATTCAGTTCAGAAACTACGTTGCGTGGGTAGTCGCAAATCGCACACGTGCGTTTGTTTTTTATAAGGGGCTTTAGGGTTAGATTTGGAATATAGGGACTTTTGTTTGCCTCTGACTTTAGTTTGACTTATTTAACAAATAAGCATAAGCATATCCTGACGACTATATTCCCCGAGGGGGTAGTCAGAGATATTCTGAAACCTCAGAACATCGACGTTTCACTAGTAGTACCGATACTTAGGGGTGTAGTGGGGTTTAGCAGTAATGCTTTTACAGAACCATCGGTTGACTCAATTGGTGTGAGTGATGGTTGCTGCCTGGTCTGCAAACTTCCACAATCTCTTTGCTGGTGGCTCCAAGTAGCTGTGTTGTGCACGGCGGCCACACCTCGGTAAACCACGTCAACCCGTGGGCCAAACCCAGCAAAGGGTACTGCATCTACCTTGGTAGATACAGGCCCAGTCATATTATCCCTTGACTTAGCACATAAAAACCCTTGACGGTATGTGAGGCGAGCAATGTCGATAGGCAAACGTTTTCGGCTTCCATGGCGGTGAGGTAAGGCACTTGTGATGTGCCTCAAAGGGCGTATGTTGGGATACTTAAGAAGCATACGGCCACTCACTGCACTCTCTGTCACCTGCCAGTTGTACCGGCCACCCGGTCCACTGGCGCCCGGAGGCAGAGAGCGAGAGAGTGGATCTGTACCAGCGCAAGTGCTGGTCCACTTTAATATTTTCACGCGCAGATGACTTCGGCAACGTCTTTTGGACAATCGATCATAAAAGCCCTGCGGCGATGGAGTTCTGATGGTGAGGTAAGGGTATGGTGTACCCGAGCTTTAGTTGGTACTCTGCACGTAGGCGATCAGGCGAGAGTGGTCGCTCCGGGACTCGACTGAGACAGGAGGACTGGTTCGGCAGCACGTTTGGTGACAAAGCAGCCCTATTTAGGATCGCTCTGCTTTCCCCAATCCGGGGAGGGGTCTAGAAAAGGTGGCCTAAACATAGTCTGTCTCACTTTAACGCGGGTGGCAAACCGCGGTCATCCGTTCACCATTTAAACGCGGTCGAAAGAAGCAAAAAGAAATTAAAAAAGACCTCATAATAGGAACATGGAACGTCCGCACTTTGCTGGACAGTGATAATAATTTGTGCCCAGAAAGAAAAACAGGGCTCATTGCTAGAGAGTTGCAGAAATACAACATCGACATTGCTGCAATCAGTGAGACTCATCTCAGTGACACCGGTCAGCTGTGCGAACAGCTTGGCGGATACACCTACTACTGGAGCGGGAAACCATCAGGAGAGAGGGCAGCCAGCGGAGTAGGCTTCGCAGTGCGTAACGAACTGGCTAGTACCTTATCAGAACTTCCCAAAGGAATTTATGATAGAATAATTACATTACGTCTTCAAATTTCATCTAAGAAGTACATCCATCTGATCAGCGTCTACGCACCTACATTGCCATCTCCTGATGAAGAGAAAGTCAAGTTCTACGAAGAACTCCGTAAGGTCCTGGAAAGAATTCCTTCGACAGACAAAATTCTGCTCTTGGGAGACTTTAACGCTCGCGTTGGTACAGAGCATAGTGCTTGGGGTGGAGTCCTGGGGCGTCATGGTGTCGGGAAATGTAACGCTAATGGCGTAGATCTTCTCACTCTATGTGCCGAGTATGATCTCTGCATTACCAACACATGTTTTCGGTTACCAAATAAATTCAAAACGACGTGGATGCATCCCAGGTCTAAGCACTGGCATCTCTTAGATTATGTGATCGTACGTAAGAGAGACCTCGGTGAGGTACTAATCACACGTGTTATGAGAGGTGCTCAGGGCTGGACCGACCATCAATTTGTCAGGTCTAAATTGCGTCTAAAACTGAAAGCTCCACGTCGAGCGTCACATAGGACGCCAGCGAGACTATGTTTTGCAAAATTATCCCACATTACCGATCTGAAAAAGGAGCTTGATGACGTCTTTGGTGCTAAATCATCAGAATCACAAGAATTAGAGTCTGTTGATGTAAAATGGCGATCGTACGCAGAGAAACTTCACGAAAGTGCCCTACAAGTAATTGGCAAACCAGAACGGAAAAACCAAGATTGGTTCGATGACTCCGACCCGGAGGTCAAAAAGCTTGTTGAGGATCACAGACGCTTACTACAGTCTTCGGATGTAAACGCACGTAAAAGGGCTCATCATGATCTGAAACTCAAAGTACGAGAACTGAATGACAAATGGTGGACGGATAAAGCAACTGAAATGCAGTTATATGCAGATACTAACCAATTAGGTAAGTTTTTCGAGTGCCTACAAACCATTTTTGGTCCAAGGATGAAAAAAGTAGCTCCAATCTATAGCAAGGATAGGAGTAGTAGATTAACAGAGCAGTGCGATATCTTAGCTCGTTGGGCGGAACATTTTAACGACGTCCTTAATCCTCAAACTCAGACCACTGACTTGCTCTACGTGGAAGCACTTGAAAATGCGCCATTAATGGAGGCACTCGCTGAACCCCCATCTTTTGTTGAATACATCTCTGCATTAAAGAAACTAAAAAACGCTAAAACTCCTGGGATAGATAGTTTACCATCGGAAGTCTACAAGTATGGTGGGCCAAACATTAACAATCAAATGTTTGAGCTTATCCTGATGATCTGGGAGTGTGAAGTCATCCCGCAAGACTGGAAAGATGCCTCCATCTGCAAACTATATAAGGGCAAGGGTGAAATATCTGACTGTGGTTCCTACAGGGGCATCTCCCTCCTTTCATCTGCCGGGAAGATTCTAGCACACATCATTAACACTCGACTGTCTGACCTCGCTGAAACGCTTCTACCAGAAACCCAGTGTGGCTTTCGGCCATGTAGAGGAACGGTGGATGCCATCTTTGTTGTTAAACAAATCCAAGAGAAATGTCTGGAACAACATCGTCCCCTCTACATGTGTTTTGTAGACCTAGAAAAGGCTTTCGATCGGGTACCAAGGGAAGCCCTCTGGATAGTATTAAGAAAGGCTGGTTGTCCTGAAAAGTTTGTTAACTTGATTCGCCAGTTTCACGAAAACATGATGGCTAGAGTCCGACATGAGAATGTCTTTTCGGACCAATTTCCGGTAACATGTGGTGTTAAGCAGGGCTGTGTTTTGGCTCCCACTCTATTTGCTCTGTACTTTGCTGCTGTAATGCGGGACGCAGAAAAATCCTGTAGTGGACTTATTGAGGTGAGAACTAGATTCGATAAAAACATATACGACAACTCCCGATTCAGAGCGAAGCGAGGGGTTTCAATGTTGTCCGTACTAGAAATATTGTACGCTGACGACGTTTGTCTGATGGCGGACTCAGTAGAGCATCTCCAGGTTTATTTGGATAATCTTCACGCCTCGTGCTGTAAATTTGGCTTAGTTATAAGTGTCACTAAAACACAAATCCTCAAACAGCCTCCCAGAGGCTGTCATGCGGATGACTCCAGCGTAAAACTGGACAATAAAGCCCTGGAAGAAGTGTCGCACTTCAAGTATCTAGGCAGTCAAATTAGAAGTGACAACAGCTTGGATTCAGAAATCTCCAGCCGTATAGCCAATGCGGCTGCGGCCTTCGGCAAGTTAATTAACCGCGTGTGGAGATCACACGATCTTAAACTTGCTACCAAGATTATGGTTTACAAAGCCATAATCATACCAACTCTCCTTTATGCTGCAGAGACGTGGTGTTGCTACAAAGCAGATATAAAAAAGATTGACACCTTCCACCTGCGTTGTCTGAGGTACATCCTGCGCATTAAGTGGCAAGATCGTGTACCGAATACTGAAGTTCTACGTCGCGTTGAGATGTCAGGTATAGAGGCGCTCATTATGAAGTACCAAATGAGATGGAGTGGACACGTTGTACGCATGGATGATAGCAGACTGCCGAAGGCAGTTTTCTACTCTGAACTTTCGTGTGGAAAGCGTAAGCAAGGCAGACCATACCTGCGATACAAAGATGTGCTGAAACGCCACTTCGCTGCTTGCAACATACCAAGCGAACGTTGGGAGGAGCTTGCATCACAGAGACCGGAATGGCGCTTTAACATTAATAGAAGCGTTAAAGACTTTGAACGAATGCGTCTAGAAGAACTTGATGCAAAGCGTCTGATCCGGAAAACTCGGCCCAAGCCCTCCTACGTCTACACTTACAATGACTCCGGGCAACTCTACTGCTCTTCATGTGACCGAATATTTAAATCCAAGTTTGGTTTTGCGAGTCATATTAGGGCCTATCACAACCCGAATTTAGTAGTGTAGTAATTTATATTTTATTTTATTATTTAACCTTATTTATAATATCTTGATATAATTTTGTTGTCGAAGTCGCCATAGCCGAACACGGTTAGGAGGACTATATGACCAGTGTGACGCGTAATGAGCCCGTCGCCACTTGTAATGATACAATACATGCCTCGAAATTGAAGCATGCAGGTTACCTCACGATGTTCTCCAAATAAACCTAGTTATTACTTCACTTCTACAAAGTGTAACAGAACACTCTAGTAATATTTAAAGGGCTAGTTTAGATTAGACCATAAAGCTTTTTACTTATCATTGATTAAACTGAAAAACTTTCACTATGGAGCCAACAAGAAAAAATAATAGGTTGTTTCATAGTTCATAAAAAACTACAGTACCTTTATTTTATTTGGCTTTATTTACAACAAATGGGGTAAAATAGTGACAGTAAAACAATAATTATAAATAAAGTGACTTAAAACTAAACTAACCTAGGATGTGGTGCAGGTTCGGTCCTTGTGGGAGGGTACCCAGAACGCTGGCCGCATTTCCTCGCTGAATGGCTATGCTGATCCGTTGAGCGAGGAAAGTGCCAGCCCAGTACCTCGACATAGTTCATAAAAAACTACAGGACTTAGGTCCTCGACTCAAATGTATGGGATAATATATTTCCAAAATCTAATATTTTTCAAGCACTCCTTATAAGTGACTACCTAGTGAGTTACTTTGTGGCATGTATTGTACCTACTGTCCATTACAAGTGGCGACGGGCTCACTCCCCGTCACACTGGACAGAGTTTCGGTACTACTAGTGAAACGTGGATGTTCTGAGTTTTCAGAATATCTCTGACTC
Organism: Agonopterix subpropinquella; assembly: GCA_922987775.1. NCBI lineage: Eukaryota > Metazoa > Arthropoda > Insecta > Lepidoptera > Depressariidae > Agonopterix > Agonopterix subpropinquella. The sequence continues at coordinate 5,126,701 of OV277716.1, read as the reverse complement.
CCCCTCGGGGAATATAGTCGTGAGCATATGCTTATGCTTATGCCCTTATACTACCCGTTTGTTTGGAGTTGGCCGTCGATGACCGTTACAAAATTTCGTCAAAGGCACATTAACTGGTCCCGTCGACAAAAAATAATACAACAAGCAAATAAACATTTAAAATTAAAAGCGATATTAGTGATCGGGACGGACGTGCCGTACGTGGTTGCGTTGCTAAAGGTTATAAAATTGCGTTTCATAGGGTCTCTTAGGGGTGCGGTACGGTGAAGCGGGAAGGGAGGGAGCGGCCAACTCGAAGCAAATGACTAGTAAGTCCCTAATTAATTTTTAAACAAAAATGTTTCAAAATGACTTAGTTTGTAAAATAAATACAGTTTTTTTAGCAGATTTTATTAAAATAGCAGAGATTTAATTCTGGTACACCTAAAATCGACATTCTGAGAACAAATTTTCTAGTAAAAACTGCTAACTAAAGAAGGATGTCCACTTTTTACCTGTCAAACATTTAACAACTATTAACGTGTATATCTTTTATTCCTCATTATAAAATCTTAAATAAATTATTGTCGATGTAAATGGAATCAACCAATAGTTTTCCTATATCAATATTAACTGTATACTTACTTCTACTTTTGGTTATTTTATACGACTTCAAATAAATAAAAAGTATTTTGACAGGTAAATGAATGTATGGGAAGTGGTCGTTCTTCTTTAAGTACCAGGAGTGTGATTTTTGAAACTCAATCGCTGAGTTTAGCTGTTGAAAATGTCAAAATTACTATACAGGGTGTAATATAAAATGGGACAGTCACTTAAAGGGGTGTCCCATACATTTCAGTCGAGTTATGTTTGCAGTTTTGTATGGGAGAGCCGATTTTTTTTTCGCGATTTCAATATTGGTCCCATAGAGAAAGTTGATCAGTTTGATGGTCTGAAGCACCCCTTTAAGTAACTGCCCCATTTTATATTACACCCTGTAGAGATACGCATCTTTCTACTGCTAATTTGACTTTAAAAAATCATACTTCAGGAGTGCGATTTTTGAAAGTCAAATCAACAGTAGAAAGATGCGTATCTCCATAGTAATTTTGACATTTTCAACTGCTGAACTCAGCGAATGAGATTCAAAAATCGCACTCCTGTTGTACATAAGTACTAGATATTTTTCCCCATGCAACCCACGACCGCCACGTTTCGACACGAATAAAATCCTTTTTCCGTCATTTTTTCCGCACCCAATAGTGCGCAATACTGCACAGTGTGCCTCCATTCCGCGTGAACGGTCCACCGCCGGCACTCTGTAACTCAAACAGAGCGGGGCGGAGCGCCCGGATGACTGGCCGGTTAGGTAAACACTGTGTTTGTACAAGAACACGGCGTGGGCGCGCGGAGGTGAGCGAATGCTGCATTTTTTTTTTTTGTGGAAGATTTTTAAATTTTAATTTTAATGGTAGTAGAGTGGCGAATGTGCATGCTATTTCGGTCTCAGTCTTAAATGGGAATATGTCTACAGGGTACTTCTTAATATGCTGACACTTTTTGAACAACTTTCTCTATGGGACCAACATGGAAATCGCGAAAAAATCAGCTGTCGCATACATTTGGCTCGAGTAGGTTTGCCAGTTTTGTATGGAACCGCAGATTTTTTTCGCGATTTCTATGTTGGTGCCATAGAGAATGTTGTTAAGTTTGATGATTTTCAGTTTTATCCTTAAAAAATGTTCAGTATATTAAGAAGGACCCTATACAACGTGTTAATGAATTAACGCAAAACCTCGTACACCCCAACTGATTTATAACAAAATAATTAGATTGAAACAACAATTTTATTATTTTTGTAGTTAAAATTTAAAGTTATTCGCATTTTAAGTTTTGAGGCAAAAATGATTTGTTATCATTTCAGCAATGATGAATGAAAGCGCTAACGTACTCATGGATACATTTTAATAATCTTGTTTTGGTAGTTAGTAGGGTGGATGTGCCTGTAGGGTGGGTTGACAACGGGTTCAGTAAATTTTAAATTTTGCAAAAAAATATATTTAATATTTTGAGAAAAATTACCCATGTTGAAACCATGATAATTCGATTCTGCTCTCGATTCTAAACAAACTATTTTCTAGTTTTGCGTTAATTCATTAACACGTTGTATAATAAAAAGGACGTTTTTTTGTGTGTGTGTATAACTATTGTATAATAAAAATAGCTTTTAGGCTTACATATATTAACGATAAAAAGGGACACTTCATAAAATTTCCCCCTCGGGGAATATAGTCGTGAGGGTTATATGATGCTCTGCTTAAAAAAAAATCCATTTATCTGAAAGCCTGGCAATTAATTGAAAAATATTTTTTTCATTTTTAGATCTAGCAGATTGGAGCAGCGTCTTAAAATAATATACTTAGTAGAAGAATGTGGAAAATTTATGAAAGAAGATGGGCAGATTTGGACCTTTCCATTTTAACGAAAACTAAAAGCCATTCAGGACAGCGGTCATAATTATTATAAACAGAAAAAATTAAGACATTTTTTTAAAAAACTTTCCAAGTTTCCAAGTTTTTTTAAAAAGGTTTCAAAAGTAAAAATTACAAGTAAAGCTTCGCTAAGTTCAGCAGTTGAAAATGTCAAAATTACTGTGGAGATATGCATCTTTCTACTGCTAATTTGACTTTCAAAAATCATAATTCAGGAGTGCGATTTTTGAAAGTCAAATCAGAAGTAGAAAGATGCGTATCTCCATACGGCACGGTTATCGTGAATTTTCATTAAAATAAACACAATGAATGCGTAGAAGATTGAGTGGACTATCTAATAAGAAAGATTATGAGTTTCACACACTTGATACAAAACGTATCACAAGGAGAAATACCTTTCCCCCAACTTCTACCGATTACAACCAATTTACATTTTTGTTAGTTTACTCTACACGTATTAATAAGTTTCATTCATGTATGGGAATTGGGACCTCTATGTCTGGGTCTCAAATTATATGGCCTTCCGCCAAACTTCTTTAATTTCATTTTATATTGTGTAAGGAAAAGTGTCGTAACCTTTAAAAAATTTCTATCCATCAAACTGAACAACTTTTTAGTATGGGAGCAAACCGATCAGGAGTGCTATTTTTGAATCTCATTCGCTGAGTTCAGTAGTTGAAAATGTCAAAATTACTGTGGAGATATGCATCTTTCTACTGCTAATTTGACTTTCAAAAATCATAATTCAGGAGTGCGATTTTTGAAAGTCAAATCAGAAGTAGAAAGATGCGTATCTCCTTAGTAATTTTGTCATTTTCAACTGCTGAACTCAGCGAATGAGATTCAAAAATCGCACTCCTGAGCAGAAAAAAGTCAGCTGTTGCATACAGTTGAGTCGAGTGGGCATTGCAGTTTAGTATGGAACACCTGATTTTTTTTCTGGTCTGATCGGTTTGCTCCCATAGTAAAATTCAGTTTGGTGGGTATATGTGGTTTAAAGTTTATTGATACTTTTCCTTACACCCTGTCACCCTGTATAGTGGAGTTAAGGTCTAGTTTTAGTGTCTTATTTCACTTTTATCCATGCTTCAAACTTCTCTCCAACCATAAAGCTCGAACAAAAGGGCACCGACTAACAATTAACTGAACAATACAGCCAACTTTCAGTAGAACCTATGGGTAGAACTTAACGAGAACGAAATATATCCCCTCTAACAACGTCAACCACTTCACAATGGCGGACAAAGTTTTACAATAGATATTATATTTGAGAGACGTATGTTCCAGATAATCCGATACGTCGACTTGTTGAACGTTCTTGTTCAGACGTGTGTTAGAAGTTGGGACTTTATCCTGCTTATTAATTTATTAGACGCTTTCTATTTATACATGTTACAAGACATGTTGAATGTGATGAATGATTCGTTGAAGAAGAAAGATATGAAAGTCAATGTATGCAAGACGAAGGTAATGGTTTTGGAACGTAAAGACGATATTACAGAATGTAACATTGTTATGGAAGGAGACAGAGTGGAACAGGTGAATGAATTTGTATATCTGGGAAGTTTGTTTAAGAGAGATGGAAAGTGTGACGGGGATGTGGAGCGAAGAGTGACTGCGGGAAATAAGGTAAATGGGGCCCTGCACGCCGTGGTGAGTAGCCGGTCTGTATCAAAAAGGGCACGTCTGGCTATTCACAACGGTGTGTTGGTGCCTACGCTAATGTATGGGAGTGAATGTTGGGTATGGAATAAAAGGAATGAAAGTCGAGTGAATGCAGTTGAAATGCGCTCCTTACGAAGTATGTGTGGTATTACTTTGGTTGATCGAATCAAGAACAGTGTGATAAGGGATTGGTGTAAGTTGAAGGATGATATAGTAACAAGGATTGAGAGGGGTATGCTTAGATGGTTTGGTCACGTAGAGAGAATGAATGAAAGAAGACTTACGAATGAAATTTATCGAGCACAGGTGAGTGGAAGTGTTGGGAGAGGCCGTCCGAGGAAAACATACCACGATCAAATCAATGATCTTTTCCGAAAAGGACAAGTGCGTAGCACCCTCAATCGACGGAAGTGCATGAAAAGATGTATGAATGTCAATGAGGCTAGAGAAGTGTGTCAGAGTCGTAGCGTGTGGCGATCTGTGGTCTCTGCCTACCCCCTTGGGACAATGGCGTGAGCTTATGTATGTATGTCTATTTATACACTTTTAAAACTCTCTACAGTATAATCTGAAAGTTTCCGTATAAAAGCCGCATTGGAGGCAATGTTACGCTATGTAATTCAATATTCTATTATATTTTGTTTTGTTTAAAAATATGTGTGTTGTAGAGTTTCTGGCAGTATCTTCTCTACAACGGAACACCTTCCGAAGCGGTGTTAGAGTCCTATAGTAGAGTCAAAAAATGACGTCAGAAAGCTACCTATGTGATATTATTTCGAATAAAAATTTCGAGTTTTTGCCGCCCGGGGCACAATCCCGATTTTGCCGCCCCCTTATCTTACCTACACAAAAAATAACGGAGCGAGCGAAGCAAGCTCGAAATTCTTTTGTACATCGATTCAGGTTGTGGTCAGACATCTTTAGGTTTATCTATGCAAACATAGACACTTAGAGCGAGCGAAGCGAGCTCGACTTTTCTCTGCTCTACGAATTGGCTACAGATAGAGCTAAATCAATCTATATTTTTCCCGAATTTGCCGCCACTAGTAAAGTGCCCCCCAGGGGGGGGGTTACCTCACTACGTGACTGCAACTGAACAACTTTCACTATTTCCTGCATGCATTTGAATCGACTAGGTACAGCTGTTTTGTATGGAGCAGCTGATTTTTTCACGTTTCTTGAGGGTGGTTCCATAATGTAAGCTGATGATGATGTAGAATTTCAGAGATATCTTTAACTTACTTCTTCTTATGTTATGATGACTAATCTCCCCTTTCCATTGTCAACAGGATGTGGTCTTTTTGGCGAGCGTGGAGTCTGGTGGCGTGCGCGTGCGCAGTAGCGGCGCAGCGCATAGACCAGGAGCCGCTGCTGTCCCCGAGACCGGCCCGCGTGAGAGACCGAGAGCTCGGCAAGACTGATGAGCCCACTTGTGACCAGCTTAAAGCCATGTGGAGGTGCGTAAACGTGATCCTTATCCTTTAGTTGCTTAATGAGACCAGAATGGTGCTGTAAAAAAGCGAACTGAGAAGTTCGATGAAATGCGTCTAGCAGATCTTGACGCTAAGCACGAACTTTAGTTATTTTAAGTGCGATCGGACCTTTTTAGGTCGTTTGAGTTTACTAGTCACATCGGATGTGAATGATGATGATGTGCCCACTCTTGTAAACCATTTATCTGGCGGGCATGGGCGCGGGGGCTTTACAGGCGTTTCGGGGGCGAAGGCGCGCGCGCGCGGCAGGGAGTACAAGTGACGTTTCTCGGAACAAGGAATTACGTGTGTATCGATACCCGCGCCCACCCCCCTCTTGCCCCGCGGGCGTACCGCGAGTTATATGGTTTACCTATAGGTGAAGCCCAGAGCTCGCCGTTGACGGATACGTCAAGGAGGACATCATAATAACCAAGGGGAGGATAAGAGCACTGATAGCCCATGAGGAAGAGAGCTAGCGTCTCAATCATGAGGCGTGGTTCGATTTCAGGCCTGTTCCAGTAAGTTCTTCGGAATGTATGTACGGCTGTATTTATCATTTACTAGCTCGGTGGTGAAGGAAAACATCATGAGGAAACCTGCATTCCCGAGCATGGAAAGAAAATACCATATGTACGGTATGCGTAAAATATAGGTGAGTTTGGGGCGAACACAAAGGACCAGCGATGGTCGCAGTGTTACAATAACGACCCTTGCTAGCAATAGCCCAACCACAAATAATAAAAAAGATATAAAGATGAGGTATAAAGTATTCTGCCTACCCCAAATGTGAGTCATTTTTATCGGGTAACCTGATGGCTGAAAGGGTGGATCAGAATTTCATGTTAGGGTGAACTAGGACAAAAGATGGGCCGAGAGTGGTCTAGGTAACCGATATTTTCCGAAAGTTAAGTTAATGTGTTTTACACATTTTGCAGAAGAATAATTATTATTTCACAAAATAATAACCAGTTGTGACAGAAATTCGTCAGGTCACCTGAATAAACTTCTGGAGTGAGCGAAGCGAACTCTAAATTTCAGAACACTGCCTCTCGAGTGTGGTCTATTTTAGTTAAATTGAAAATTTGGAGCAAGCGAAGCAAACACAAAAATTTCAAGCACTGTGAATCGATTATAATAACTAGATATTTCAAATATTATTGATTTTGAACATGTTACAGCCATGTTGTGCTATTTCGAAGGTGCGGGTTCAAGTCCCGCCCGAGACTGAATTTTTCAATCTTTAATTTAACTAGATATTTGTCAATCTAAAGCTCGAAATTTCTCAAAAATTTCAATTTGTGATACGAGCGTCCTATCTTTTTTGCTCCCTACTACATTTAATTTGTAATTAGACATCAACCGAAGACGTTCATGAGTTGATACTACAATAACCTCAGTCTCTCAGCTGAAAAGCTTTACAATACCCTCGTGCCGTCCTCCTTTCATGCGTAATATAAATCATATTTGTGCATCATACCTACAATCTCTATTATGCTCTGTGTGTAAACTAATTATGTGATAACATTAATTAATTATACAGCCAACAGTTGCAAGGCACATCGTTAGTACGGCATTAGTCCACTTTGTCTTATTTAGGTGGACATTGGTACCGATTCGGACTGTGCCACGACTTAACAGAAAACCAACAACAGACTTTAGTGCTGTCAAAGTGACGTTACACGCCCAAAAATGCCTTAAATAAGATGGCGTACATTATGATGGCATTTTATTTTGGGCGTGTAACGTCACTTTGACAGCACTAAAGTCAGCTGTTGGTTTTCTGTCTCTTTTCTTAATCTTATTTTAGAAAGCGACAGGAATAAATTTAGTTAAGTTAAGTCGTGGCACAGTTCGAATCGACACCATTGTTATACTCTAATGTCACATAGTAGGTTTTACTTAAATATTTTTATATTTTATGAAGGGGCTATTACAAAACTTAGCATGTAAGTTACTATACCTACTTAAACTTAAATGCGTTAGGTATGTACATACTTTCTGGGATGATTCAGACAATCAAACTTTCAGAAAAACAACTTTTACTATGGGATCAATATTGAAAAAGTGAAAAGAAACTGCTCTTTCATACATATTTTTTTCTGTATTTTACTGTTTACTATGTTTTAATATAAAATAATTGTCATATTAAATTTCGTCTGCTTAAAGGTACAACGACATTTTTATCAAAAATAAGATAATTATATAGCTGAGTTCAGAAAATCATGTTGTATGTACAGGTAAAAAATCTCAAGTTCTGCATTTATGTGGTTGTACCTTTAAGCAGACGATTTGATCGATTTGATTGATTGATATTTCAATGATTACAATTTTACTATGAAAGCAATTTTTACTTCGCAATTTAGTATTACCTCCCATAGTAAAAAGTTATTTTCTGTTTAATGGTCATTTAACGTATTTAAGCTAACACCTTTATGATAAAAATTAGTTTTTTCGTTTTCTAATTGACGAATACAGAATTACTCAGGTCAGAGAACATCGACTATTAGGTTGAGAACAATAATAATAGATCGGTATTTGTTTACCCAATGAAATTATATGAACAGATTTAAAAAAAAACTGCCTACAAAAAAGGGCAACATAATTCCTTTAATTCTAATAATAATAAGAAAAGCATCATAAGCCAAAAAACAAGTAGGAAACGTAATAAATATGTATATCTGGGCAGGCTACATGTGACGAGGATTTTGTTCGTGATGCTTTCTTCAATTAAAACAGTTGAATTTAATGACTTGAGATGTTTAATTATCCCTTTTTGATATTGATTCACAAAAATGTGTACGCCATTACGGAAGCACGAAAAAAGAATGATACCGGTCGAACGAATGAATGATTCAGCCCGGTCGCGAACACGGTCTTGCTCATTCGCTGCGTTCTTAGAGGTAACATGGATCAAAGCATAGGTAGGTAAGGTAGGCTCTGTTACCTACGTCAATTACTTATCTACTAGATAATTGTCTTCTTTAAGAATTTGCAGATCAACTGCTCAGTGGAAACTCCGTCTATTTGTATTGTTGAACAAGCTTTCAGATAGGAAGTGAAATGCAGACAGTGCCATCTAGTGATGCTAGCTTTGTCAGATATTTGCATAATTAGTTTACGCCGACAGAATGCTAAATACGATGCTCTTTTATCTACTTTGTTTCTTTTAACACTTTTCATAAAGTATATAATTAATTGGCGTCAAAACAAATCACATTTGCACTTAAGATACGACTTTTATGGAATGGTGCACATTTTACGCACTGTGCGTAAAAATTATGTTTTTTTTTTAATTCTTTGTTTTCTTATGGGGCTTTTAAAAATACGGCTATGTCAGCCAGAAATGGCCCGAATTAGGTAGTTGACTGCAAAAACTTTTCTTTTTCATCTTGTCAGTTTTCAGTAAAAGGTCGTTTGATAATAACGCTAAACTACAGGTGAAATTGATATCATTAGCATCCTTTTAAAATAAGAGTCTACCCATCAAACTAAACAACTTTTACTATGGGAGCAAACCGATCGGAGCAACTAAAAAATCAGCTGTTCCATACTAAACTGCAGTGCCTACTCGACCCAAATGTATGCAATAGCTGATTTTTTAGTTGCTCCGATCGGTTTGCTCCCATAGTAAAAGTTGTTCAGTTTGATGGGTAGATTCTTAGTTCAAAAGGATGCTAATGATATCAATTTCACCCTGTATAGGTAATATTTTCAGTAATTCGACGACCCGGTTGGTCCACGCCGGACTGCCAAACCAGGGTTTGAATCCTTCGGTCGTGGATGTTACATGTTTGTGCTGTTGTTGTATGGTTCCCATAACAAAAAGCCTAAGGCTTACTTGGGATCATTACACTGTATGTCTGTGTGCGTTATTTATTTTGTTATTTCTTTTTTAGGGTTCCGTACCCAAAGGGTGAAAACGGGACCCTATTACTAAGCCTACGTTGTCCGTCCGTCCGTCCAGCCGTCTGTCCGTCCGTCTGTCCGTCCGTCCGTCTGTCCTACCTATTTAGGGCTGTAACTTTTGAACCGTTATAGCTAGATAGTTGAAATTTTCTCAGATTATGCGTTATTACGGCGGATTTGTTAACAAATAATAAAAATGTCAGAAAGTTAAAAATTAAAGGGGGTTTTCAACAAGAAACTAGTTTTTGTCAACGTTTTTTCTTCACGCTCTATAGTAAAAACGGTAATACATACAAGCGTCAAACTTTGTGTGATTATAGAGCAAACTCTACAGAATAACAACAAATACTAAAAACTGGTCAAGTGTGAGTCGGTCTTGCGCTAAAGGTCCCGGACAAAAAAAGTTTTTTTTCTAAGTTAATAATGTTGTGTTCTGTGGTTGTGTGGTACGGAACCCTCGGTGCGCGAGTAGCCCGACTCTTATTCTTTCTTTCTTTTTCTTAGTTTGTGTATAAAGCATAAACTCTCTCTAATTTATTCATGGTACTGTAGCCCTAATAGATGCTGTACTGTAGCGATAATAATTAAGCACAAATACACATAAAAAATACAATTGAATAAAAATAAAAAGCACACTAAACTAAAACACCAACTAAATTACCTTCAAATAAAAGATGTCCTCCAAAGCGCCCACCCGAGGCAGAGTTCCTAGGAGGCTGGCCGCATTGCCTCTCTGAATGGCCAAACTAACCCTTTGGGCAAAATAGCTGCCAGCCCTCCTGTCCCCCGTGGCCTCAAACAGGCGCTTCGAGAGGCACTTTAAAAAAAGCTTCGCAGCGGGGCCCCAACAGCCCAAAGTCTCCACTGCGAATGGCAGAAAATCATAGCCCTCTCCCAAACCATGATAAAGCCTTCTCTTTTCCGACTCCGCTAGCACTGCCGCCGCCCCCGCACGACTACAAGACCCCCGGACGTGAGACGGCGCCAAAGTGTCAACACACGTTGCGTCCCAAACCAGACACTTGCCACGACTCCACGGTATGAGGGACAGGCCATCCGGTCTTTTCCCGTCCGAGCGAAACAAACCCTGAGGCTCCAGAATAGATGGGACATTCACTGACGCCAGGGCCCGCTTTATTAGGTCGTTCAGAGCAGCATGTCTAGGAATACGACTTGCGCTCTTCTGGCAAAACAAACCGTGTTGGCCAAGCTCGTTAACACCGGATAATAAGGCTCGATTATTTTATATGAAAATGTCCAAGGAAGTCCAAATCCTTATTCACATTAAAGAAGACAATTTCTTTACAGACTGAAGAAGAATTTACAGATCAACGGCTCAGTGGAAACTCCGTCTTATTTGTATTGTTGAACGAGCTTGAAGATGGGAAGTAAAATGCAGAATGCGAGCGTCGTCTGATATTTGCATAATTAGTTTACGCAGACTGAATGTTAAATACGATGTTGTTTTAATCTAAGTACTTTGTTTCTTTTTTATAACACTTAATTCGTCAAAACAAATTCCATTTGTATGATATTAGGAATTAGGAGTTTTTTTTGTATTCTTTATTTTTTTTTTATTGATCTTTTAACCATACTGACATGTTTTTTTTTTTTTTTTTTTTTTATTAACTATGGGTTTGCTCTTGACCTCAATCCAGTCCTCAGGACGAAGATGGGGTCGTAGATGTAGCGAGCTTACCCAGAAGATGCCTATTCACTCGTACTTTAAAGGAATTCGGGTTGTAAGTACTCGGAAATACTGACGCAGGTAAGGCATTCCACTCCTTGGCTGTGCGCATTATAAAAGATTCAGAAAGGCGCTTGGTGCGGATATGTGGGATGTCAACCAAGAAGGGGTGATATCCCGCGGTGCGTCTGGAAGTCCGATAGTAGAAAGGGGAAGGTGGGATGAGCTCATGCAGCTCTAGGGCACACTCACCGAAGTACAATCTGTAGAAGACCGACAAGCAGGCCACTCTGCGGCGGTGGGCTAGGCTATGAAGCTTGGCCTCCACCAGCTTACTATCGCCAATGAGCCTCCTGGCTCTGCGTTCAACCGAGTCGAGTGCGGCAAGTTGATACTTGGCTGAGCCATCCCACAGGTGGCAGCAGTACTCCATACATGATCGGACCTGAGCTTTATACAATACTAAGAGCTGTCCAGGAGTGAAGTACCGCTTCACCTTGTTTAAGATGCCCAGCTTTTTGGCCGCAGTTTGAGCCTTAGACTCGATGTCAGCGCCGATGTTATGTTAGACTGAATTGGGTAAAAACAATATTTTAAATCTTTTCAGTAAAAAAGGCGTTTGAAAATAACGCTCAACTAACATTTTCATGAGTACCTACTGTTTTTAATTACAGCATAAAAACCAGATAAAAACTATAAAGGCCAGGCCAAAAAAAATAAATAAATAAAAAATAAAATATATAATTAAATATAAAAAAAAAAATTATAAAGCAGGCCGGAAGCGGACCAGCGGGAAGCGAAAATCTCCGGACTCGCGCGTATTTCTGTGTGGTAGGGTACATAAAAACTCGAACATTACCACCACACCACACCATACACAGTAAAACACACAGAAAACCGAGCGGGTCCGGAGATATTCGCTTCCCGCAGGTCCGCCTCCAGCCCGCTTTCCCGCAAAACCGCCTCTATGTGGCCTAGCCTTAAAAAGTAATTAAATATCGATGACGTCGCTATGTGGTATTGACCAAGAAGTTTCGCGTTCGCTAGTAGACAGAATAACCGCGTATGGGATAGCAATATGAAGTTGGAGATATACAATTTATATACAAATCGCCGCCGCAATGTACAAAAGTAGTACAAAAAGAATATAATATCCTACTAATATGATGTTTTGAGAATATCATATACTGCGGCAGGTCGATATGGTTCGCTCGGTCGCAGTATATTTACGTCGATAAGAACTCAAAAGCAATAAAGTAGCGTCACCTTTTGTAATTGGAAATGTATTTTCGTTCGCTCCAGTATAGGCTCTGATTTCACGAAAAAGTGCGATCTCCTTATATCTCGGAGAGTTGTGAAGATATGATATTCAAAAAGGCAAAAAGACGCGTATTCACGCGAGCTGTAAGGTGCCAAAAGAATTATTCGAGAAAGTCAAAAACGAAAAAAGTTATGGCGAAAATAGTGAAAAAAAAAAACAATATTTCCGAATTTTTATAATATACAACGTGTTAATGAATTAACGCAAAACTAGAAAGTAGTTTGTTTAGAATCGAGAGCAGAATCGAATTATTATGGTTTAAACATAGGTAATTTTTTTTAAAATATTAATTAATTTGTGTCTAAAATTTAAAATTTTCTGAATCCGATATCAACCCACCCCACGGGCACACCCACCCTACTTACTACAAAAACAAGATTATCAAAATATATCCATGAGTACATTAGCGCCTTCATTCATCGCTGAAATTATGATAAAATCATTTTTGCCTCAAAACTTAAAATGCGAATAACTTAAAATTTTAACTATAAAAATAATGAAATTATTGTTTCAATCTAATTATTTTGTTATGAATCAGTTGGGGTGTATGAGGTTTTGCGTTAATTCATTAACGCGTTGTATAATTTAGAATATCAGTTCTATTCTCTTATTTTTCTATGATTGGGATAGATGGTGAAGATTTACTTAGTATCTTTCATGTATCAGTAACATGACGACCTAGGACGACCTGAATTAGCGGTATTTCTAAAATATATCTGACCCATCCCTACTATACAGGGTGAAATTGATATCATTAGCATTCTCTTAAACTAAGAATTTACCCAATAAACTGAACAACTTTTACTATAAGAGCAAACCGATCGGAGCAAAAAATGATCAGGAGTGCGATTTTTGAATCTCATACGTTGAACTCAGCAGTTTAAAATGTATGGAGATACGCATCTTTTACTGCTGATTTGACTTTCGAAAATCACACTCTTGGAGTATAATTTTTTAATGTAAAGTCAGTACCTAGTAGAAAGATGCACGTCTCCATAATAATTTTGACATTTACAACTGCTGAGTTCAACGATTGAGTTTCAAAAATCGCACTCCAGCTCTTTCATACTGAACTGCAATGCCTACTCGACTCAAATGTATGCAACAGCTGATTTTGTTTTTGCTCCGATCGGCTTGCTCCCATAGTAAAAGTAGTTCAGTTTGGTATTTGTATTTATTGTATTTATTTATTTACCAGATACATGAATTGACACGACTTAAATAATACATCACATAAACCAAAAGAGATTTTTAGGTGACATAAATAATTCTGCACAGTTTTTACAAATCAAACAGTAAACAGTACATTAACTAGATACAAAGCTCAGTTATAATAAATATAAATAGAAACATGGTAAAAGTTTCCTTCCATTTAACTTAGTTGGGATATGAAATAGGTTTTTAGTTTATGGTTAATGTTCTTTTGAGATAATGCGTCCCTAACGTCGGTAGGTAAAGAATTAATCAGTCGCGGGATCAGGTACGCGCTAGTCCGCTCGCCGTAGCAGTTGGTCGCTCGGGTGATGACGAGTTTTTTTTGTACAGTGTGTCTCGTTTGTATAGGGTGTTTTACTAAATTTTTTTAGTTGAAGTTGAAAAATTGTTCTTTTAGTAGGTTGTGTTTTACTTTAGTATGGACTGGTAGTGTATTGCAATGTTTGAATAAAAGTTTATCATTTTCGGTGTATTTCAACTTGGTTTGAAATGGGGTTATTAATTTTAAGATTTTCGTTTGTAGTTTTAGGATGGAATCGGTGGGTAGACTCTTAGTTTAAAAGGATGCTAATGATATCAATTTCCCTGTATAGTCGTGAGTATATCCTAGGAAACACCCGAGCTAAGTGTTTCCTGCGTCACTTCAGGGAATTGGTGTCAATTTGTCATCGATCCGCTTAAGTGGCTTGAGGGTAAGAACTGGAAAGTCTGCCAAGAATAATTAATCATTAAGTTTGCTAGCTTGCTTCATCGATAATATCGCCTGTGAACGTGATAATTATTATTTCTATAAAATTACCATCATAAGTATTATTAAGTATTGTTGTTTTGTTGTGGGGAATAACACCAACGTAAAAATAGTATGTAGGGGAAAGTGGTACAAAATGATCCTTCGAGGTAAAACGATCACCCTGTGTTTTACCGACTTTAGAAGTGCAATGCCGTAATTTTAGTGAAAATCGTGTTTCCTGCCACTGATAAATGAAAATTGTCTTGCTTGATCTAAAGTTAGCAATGATAAATATTGTGGGAGTTTTACTGTATGAATATTTAACGTAATAGGAGTGTTTGTATTAGTTTCTAATATAATTCAACGATCGGCAATATTCTATTGTTGCAACTTATACCACAAGGGTTTGTCTTGACGTTTTTTAAAGATAGGCATTTGGGGCAAAACGATCCTCTCGTAGGAGGGCAAAATGATCCCAGGGATTTACTTCTGATATAATGCAGCAGAAAAATTTGGTCCCTTTTGAACGAAATCTCCATGATTAACGCATTAGATGCTGAGAAATGTGGCATGCTGTATAAAACATCTGGTAAACAATCTACATACTGATTATTACTTAAAAAACGAGCTAAGGAAAAACCGTAGACACGCCATTGGAGGTGCCAAGTTCCTGAGAAGCAGACGGCAAGTATACAGTCAAGAACTGGAGTTGCAACTCTGGGAACTTATTAAAGATATGGAGGCCAGTATTTACAAGATAATATTCCCACCCCCGGTATCATTTGACCGGCCGGCTGGTTTTTTTTTTTTCGTTTTTTTTTTTTTTGTTTTTTTTTTTGACCTTGACAAAAATGTAAATAGAAAAAAGCTCTTAATAAATAATTATATTCTACGCTTATTAAATTATAGGCCGATAGACTAGGCTACTAGAGAAATTACCGATTTCACAAAATTCTTAGTGTAGGTATTTTTTTATCTAATCTCCCTTAGGGGGATCATTTTGTACCACCTTCCCCTAGGTTTACATTTAAGCTTCAAACCTTAGCTAGACCTTAGCTTCGAAACCATTCGAGTTGTTGTTATTCGTCATGGAAGTTGACGAATTACAACAAAACCCGATTCGAGTTGTTGTTATTCGTCATGGAAGTTGTCGAATTACAACAAAACCCGAAACGTGAAGCTTACAATAGAGACGTGCTCAACGATTTTCATAACTTATTAGGTATTCGGAAATCTTCTAAGATATTTATTTTCTAAAAGGGAAGGGAAGGATTTTGCCTGTTTTTTTTTTAATCTGAAATATTTCATAAAAATTCATACAAAGGCGTATATCTTAGAAATTATCTACTAAGGTAAGTCGAACAATTTTATTATGTAAACACTTTATTCAAAATTAGAAAATTTTATTCAATATAGGGACTGAGGTACAAATAAGGCGGTCTTGTAAATAGTTAAAAAAACAAGGGCCAACCTAAAACCCCAGGGTGAGGACCCTGGGTTTAGGTGAGGACCTAAAACCCCTTTTTTAGCCTGTGTCAGTCATATTATTGGTTAAACATACATGACAATTTTTAAGTTGTCCGAAGTTGGCTCCATTGTGAAAGTTGTTCAGTTTGACGTGAATAAGATTCCGCACTGACTAAAAATTTATCCATACAGAATTATACAACACGTTATAATGTAGGTATCTCTTTGAGACAACATATTTGAGAGCGTGACAAATACGGGCGTGACATTCAGGACGAGGTAGAATTTGACACGGCTACTGAAAGGAATTCCGTGTAACCACATGCTTCACATACCACGGGTACGGCTTTGTGCCGGGGATGTTCACTGTTGCGGAAGAGCACGAGTTGGCGAGAGTAGTTATGCAAACATTATCACATGCCGCAATTTGTGTCACTGCTGTCTTTGGAGAAGCTTTGTGAGAAAATCTGTATACAACGTGTTAATGATACCCGACTCTATCTCTTACAACCCGAATTCCTTTAAAGTACGAGTAAATAGGCTTCTTCTGGGTTAGCTCGCTACATCTTCGACCCCATCTTCGTCCTGAGGACGGGATTGAGGTCAAGAGCAAACCCACCCTTAATAAAAAAAAAAAAAAAGATACAAAATATTATGTGGATGAGCTTGCGCTAAGAATCCCAGAAAAAACACATTTTTTAGTAAACCTAGTTTTTTAGTTACCCTTATTTTGTAGTTTTTTGTGTTTTTTTAGTAGTTTTTTAGTCTACAGGGTGTTAGAGTAAACAGTTGCATTACTTTAAGGGGTGATATTGTACCCATGAATGATATACTGAACAACTTTCCCTTTGGTTTGATTTTGGTTTTCCTTTGGTTTCATAAAACCTATAGGTAGCAAATTCGCAAGAAAAAAAAGACTTTTCATACAAACGTTCGATCAGCTGATTGCGTTTAGTATGGAAACTCGATATTTTTGTTTGCGAATTTCTTATAGGTTTCTTTCGGAAAGTTGTTCAGTATCATGGGTACAATTAGTAAAGTAGTGCAACTGTTTACCCTAACACCCTGTATATGGTGCTCGGATCCGACTCGAACTTGACCGGTTTTTTTAGTTAGATCGAGGTTTCAATACTCCATATGTGGCATTATTGTGGAATGGTTCCACTAATTTTCAAAGAAAATTTCTTATTTACTGCCTTTTTATTCTTGGTATCGTTAAAATTCATCCGACTTGCAAAACAGATAACATAAAAAAGTTCAAGACTTGTAGGCGATGATAGGTATTTTTGATTCTTGTTTGAACCGTTGTCAAACGTAATTTAGGGGACGTCAATGTATTTCTTCGAGAGCTTTCCTTCACGAATCATTGGATAACACGAATAATTGAAATAGACAGTATCAATTTCAATTCGACACCTGAAAAATCTCTCTCACGAATCACGATCAAAAGATGCGTCAAAACATTTTTCCCTTTTTGATATAATACAAATCTACGTAGACCATAAAGGTATCATACAGGTATACTAACTTTATGACGTAGACGTAGCAGAATTTTCCATCGTAAATTTTTTTGATTTTTTTTCATGAAAATTTTTATGTACCTTAGAACCTATTTATTTAAGTTTACAACAGAAATACATCAAGACGCACAACGAAATATTGTATATATACAACTAAATTACGTCACAGAATAGGTAATAGTATGATTACGTGCAAGACAATTACAAATACAATTACGTGATAAACCAGTATAAATAAGGACCTAATTAATTATGTAAAATTGGGTCCCATCCCGACCCGAGCCACCGAAAATGACTGATTGACCCTTGCTTCTCTCTCTTGAATAATTTTTTTTTATGTCCAATAAAAAGTAATAATTAATTTAATTTGTCGGCAGGTTCTCGAAGCGGCAGGCGCGTGCGCCGGAGATAATGAATGAAGTGAGCTCCTACCGCGACCCGCTGATGTACAACGAGTGGCCCGTCTACACCGCTATGCCCCGCGCCGCGCCCAGGTCAGTCCACAAAGGGTCTTCTTACCCTATGCATCCATACATTAACACGTACACGGTATAACGGAAAGCGCAGCGTAGCATAGGCAATAAGGAAGACCGACGACCTGGTGAAGGTGGCGGGAAGCCGTTGGATGGGGGCAGCGCAGGACCGGTCATTGTGGCGATCCTTGGCGAGCCTATGTCCAACAGTGAATGTCTATCGACTGAAACTGAGAAGAAAATGATAATGGCCCCGATTCGGACTGTGCCACGACTTAACTTAACTAAATTTATTCCTGTCGTTTTCTAAAATAAGATTAAGAAAAGAGACAGAAAACCAACAGCTGACTTTAGTGCTGTCAAAGTGACGTTACACGCCCAAAATAAGATGCCATTATAATGTACGCCATCTTATTTAAGGCGTTTTTGGGCGTGTAACGTCACTTTGACAGCACTAAAATCAGCTGTTGGTTTTCTGTCTCTGTTCTTAATCTTATTTTAGAAAGTGATAGGAATAAATTTAGTTAAGTTAAGTCTTGGCACAGTCCGAATCGGGGCCAATGATTAACATTTTTAAACTTCACAATTTTTAAACAATACCATGGACCACATTTTCCAAAAACCACCTTACAGGGTGTAAGACACAGCCCTCCGCAGACTGAAACGCTTAGAACCTCAGGAAATGCGAAAAAAAATCAGCTGTTTTACAAAACTGGTGTAGGTAGGTACCTTCCCGACTCAAATGTGTGGGACAGCTGATTTTTTTCGCGTTTCCTCAGGTAGGCTCCATAGTAAAAGTTGTTCAGTTTGATGGTCTAAGTCCAACGTTTCAGTCTGCGGACGGCTGTCCCTTACACTCTGTATTGTTTATTTATACAACCTGAAATCTTATAGGAAACCTTTGTTGAGAGCTTTAACCAACATATCGAGTTAATATTAGAACATATATTTATCGACTTATGCTGAGGTGAAACCGCTGCGTTAAAAACCCACGTGTAATTCTTCCGAAGCTACTCAAAATCAATCCATACCTTATTAAATTCACCTCACACAATCCGAATCAAGCTCAACCTTGCCGCAAAAGCATCTAATCAAAAAGGTTACACGCAAACAATACACGCAATCAATTCTAAAATGCCTGCATTGTCGGTTTGCATTGCATAGCTGTATGACATTTGTGACGTTAGGGTCGCATGAAATTCACAGGATACTCAATAAGTTTCTAGGTCGAAATGTTTAGAAATTACAGGGGGGACACATTGTTATTAACTTTTAGCATACCAAATCTACAGGGTGAAATTGATATCATTAGCATCCTTTTAAACTAAGAGTCTACTCATCAAACTGAATAACTTTTACTATGGGAGCAAACCAATCGGAGCAAAAAAAATCTGCTATTGCATACATTTGAGTCGAGTAGGCATTGCAGTTTAGTATGGAACAGCTGATTTTTTTTTTGCTCCGGTCGTTTTGCTCCCATATTAAAGTTGTTTAGTTTGATGGGTAGACTCTTAGTTTATAAAAAAAAATTACAAGTAAAATAAAAACAGACTTCAAAAGTAAAAACAGTAAGAAATAATATTTCAGTCTATGACTTTTACGTTCGAATTGTGACCGGCGGCTTGACAGCGACTTCGATAAAACAAATAAATTTTCTTATAGATTCGAAGGTAAAAGTCATAGGCTGAAATATTATTTCTTACTTTTTTTACTTTTGAAGTAGGTTTTTATTTTTTTGTAATTTTTTTTTATTTCATAACTTTCAGTGATTAAATATGTTAGTTCGACTCAGATATCAGTTATATACGCAAAGGGTACATTGAATCGAAGCAAATGGTTCAATCGCAGACGATTTGCTGTCAACTTTTGAGGAGTTCTATTGTATAGCTCCGAGGCGCGTCATCAGATCTTCACATAATTAAAATGGGACCTATCGGAAATATCGGTGAACATACATTAAAAAAAATACAGCTGAACATAGAACCTCCTCCTTTTTTTGAAGTCAGTTAAAAAGGATGCTAATGATATCAATTTCACCCTGTATACATAAGATAAGTATAAATCTTTTTACGGATTTAATGATTAAGCTTTCAATTAACCAATTAAAAACTCAATTAAATCTTAACCCTTTATTGAATTATTCTTCTTTCAATTAAACGTCAACCGTCTCTCAAACCATACTATACCTACAACTCAAATGAAAGCTCATAAATTCAAATAACCCCACGCAAAATTAAATTTTCTCTCTAATTGAAAGCAGTTATTTCAAAACGGCAGCAGTAGGCTGAAATCTGATAAATTAGGCCTAATTATAAATGAGTATGCTTAGTCAATCGATTATAGGATTTCAGTGAAAGGGCCCGTTTGGATAATATCTGATATTGAGTTATTATCGTATTCCATTACAGCCCGGCCTGCCATTCGTTCTAATTGGTTTACAAATGAACGAGATTCGCGATCGCGATGAGTATTTGGGAGACTAATTTACTACCTAATCAGAGTTTGAGCGTAGTATAAGAAAGAGGCAGAGAAAGAGATATGGAAACAGAATCTTGAGGATCAGGAGTGCGATTTTTGAATCTCATACGTTGAACTCAGCAGTTGAAAATGTATGGAGATACGCATCTTTCTACTGCTGATTTGACTTTCAAAAATCGCACTCCTGAAGTATGATTTTTGAAAGTCAAATCAGCAGTAGAATAACTGGCCAAGTGCGTGTCGGACCACGCGCAGGGTAGGGTTCCGTAATAAAGTAAAAAAAGTCTAAAAAGTACATTTTATTATTTGGTCGACTATTACTCGTAAACTTGTAAAGCCTACTTAGCGGTGATAGTTTTCCTTTTAAATTCGTTTTATATGCTGTTGCCATGAATTTTTTCACATCTCCAACTACAACCGTTGAGCTGGGAGAGGGGGGGGACACTTGACTCTAACCAAAATTTTCGCTTTAAAGCTTAATATTTCTCTAACGGATCTCTAAATCGAAAAATGATTTTCCCAAACCCAAAATATTTTTAAAAGACCTATCCGACGATACCCCACAACATGGGATAAAAAAGAAAAAAAATATTCATTCCCACTTTACGTGTAGGGGAGGTACCCTAAAAAAATTTTTTTTCAAGATTTTATTTTACCACTTAACGGCATGATGAACATGTATACATATACCAAATTACAGCTTTCTAGTATTAAGCGTCTCTGAGCTAAGCCGCGGACAGACGGACAGTCAGACAGACAGACGGACATGGCGAAACTATAAGGGGTCCTTTTTGACTTCGGAACCCTAAAAATGCATATCTCCATAGTAATATTGACATTTTCAACTGCTGAGTTCAAAGTATCAGTTTCAAAAATCGCACTCCTGGTTCGAATCCGGACGGACGACATGACATTGTGTCAATGAATTTTTCTAACTTATGTACGTAATTCCGACTGCTCTCAAAAGGTGAAGGAAAACATCGTAAGGAAACCTGCATACACTGAAGAAGAAACGATGCTTATGTGAAGTCTACCAATCCGCATTGGGCACGTGTGGTGGACTAACGCCCATACACCCATACACCCTCTCTGGGGGTAGGCCTGCAGTGGAACGTTCGCGTATAGGCTTTTCCACAGAAAATTGTAAACGGTCACTAGACCCAAATTCATGAAACATCTTTCATTGCTGGTTCCATAGCGAAAGTTATTCAGTTTGTTGGTCTGAAGGGGGCTTCAGACTTTTTTTAAAACTTAAATATCCGTTAAATACTTAACTTACCCCTTAAGTATTTAACGCATTTAAGTTTACACCCTGTATAACACAAATAAAAATATTCTTTAGGTATTGTGAAGCAGATAATTAATGTTGTAATTTATTTTCGTCATCATTTACTTTTGGTGTGGACTGTACCACCCTTACAGCACATAAAGGATTAATTAATTGTTTCAGGTTCAGATACCAGTACCCGCCAGTGCCGAGGGAGGCTTACGGCAGGGTTGTCACTAAGGCGCCGCCCAACGTCGTGCGCACTCCGGACTACGACGAGGTAGATATCTATAACATTCTATCCACCCATAAATCCTTGCAAAATTGCAGGGCAAACTCTCAATAAAATCATGATTTAGAGGGCCACCGCGCAGGCCCAGGTCAAGTTAGTGGTCAATTTCCATTCAGATAATTTTCAAGCCGCCTTGGTAGGTACCATAGGTTCAGGCGAATATTTTCTATGAGAAACGCGATTGCCCAGCCCTCCGAAAAGTGCGTGAGTATGCCGTATTCTCGATTAAAAGTACTTTTTATCGATTTTTTTATGATTTCACTAGATAAACTAATGGTGAATATAATTATTATGTTAGTAAAATTCCAAGAATTATGAACGATTGCAAGTTATTCTAGTTTGAGAAAATAATGTTAAAAATTTGTTATTTTCTTAACTTTTCGAAAAGAAATTCTATCGTGTGAAGTAATTTTTATCGTGTATTCAATTTATGATTACACTGGATAAACTATCCAAGAGAGCTGTGTATTTTTTTCGTTTCGGTAACTTGTATAAATCTTGTAGAAAAATTAAATCAAAATGTATGTAATATTAAAAAAAGGCTTACGGTAAAGGTTACGATAGATCGCTGATTGACAGCCCTATTTTTTAGGATCCATAAAAGTATGACATTTCCACTGGTACACGTATCATTGCCTAAACAAGTATTGTAGAAAACTTACAGTGGGATCTTAGTCAATATCAACCCTTTGAAATACTTTAGATTTTGTACGATTTACAATTTTAGTAGATGCCATACTAGACGTAGGTAGGTAGGTACAGTCGGCCGCAATACGTTATATACACTTTAGTACTACGGCGGCCGACTGTACCCTTGCAACGTGAACTTCCGAAGTAAACTGTAAACATTTAAGCAAACACTTTAAGGTTTTTGATAGTAAAGAAAAGTTACCAAAAAACCTCGTGATATTTCGGAAATATCGCGAAACTTTTCTTTATTATAGTTGTTTATTTCTGGATAAATTTTTCAACTTCGTAAAACAATACTTAGTGCTTACATTTTCGTCTAAAGCACGTTTTAAACGTGCCTTTAACTAACGTAACTTAAGAAATTCGTTGAAATACCAGTTTTGGCTTTATACAACTTTTTGTTGTTCTGTGTCGGTGCTATTACAAACTGACGTTTTCAATTCTTTTATCAAATTAGGGTAGAAAAGGCAATAATGGGTAAAAGTGATTTAATTACTTTCGTTTCTAAATTACCTATTGTTTGAAATAGCTACTAGATTGGACATTATTTTAGATAGGTAGGTAAGAAATAAATAGGTCAGCCTTAGAAAAAGTAAGTATATGAGGAGTAACGTTGCAGGAACTGACCCGAGCACTTGTCTCGCGTGGTTTCGCGCGTCGCGTTTTTGCCTGCCACGAGGCTCCGTAATCCTCAATCTCTTCTTGTTCTTGACCAAAAACAATCCCTGAGATTGGGATAAATTCTCCCATAAAATACTTGACACTGGCGGAAATGCAGTGCTAACGCACAAGCAAGAGTCCATTAATTTATTAAAATAAAAGTAAGTATAAAGCAACTTTCTTAGGTTGGTGTGCGTGAGGCGTCATACAAATTATGTCTGTGTGCGTGTATATGGATATGGATATTTAGAGGCCAGATCGGCCAGAACTGGTTGCAATTTTTTGTATAGCTTCGACTGTCTATCTTGATATAACTTATCCAAAAGTTCGGCATAATAATAGTTTTTTTTTAGGTAGGGTTCTGTAGCAAACAACCCTTAAACTTTCGTCCATTTTGTCTGCCTATTTGTTTGTTTGTATGTCGCCCGTATGCTCCTCCGCTATTACGCCTTCATTTGCATCATCCTAAATATTTTAACGTAAATCTGACTGATCATTGTTTCTGAAAAATTTCATTGACTTTAATTGGTTAGTATTGAAAATATTACCAGACTTTGTTTGTGTGTAGCGCGCTCCGAATTATATTCCCTTAATTGATAAGAATGAAATAAAAGCGGTCAAGTGCGAGTCGGGCTGCTCGCGCACCGAGGGTTCCGTACCACACCACCATAGAACACAACATTATTAACTTAGAAAAAAATTTTTTTTGTCCGGGACCTTTAGCGCGAGACCGACTTACACTTGGCCAGTTTTTAGTATTTGTTGTTATTCTGTAGAGCTTACTCTATAATCACACTAAGTTTGACGCTTGTATGTATTACCGATTTTACTGTAGAGCGTGAAGAAAAAACGTTAAAAACTAGTTTCTTGTTGAGAACCCCCCTTAATTTTT
This sequence comes from Agonopterix subpropinquella, assembly GCA_922987775.1. Taxonomy (NCBI): domain Eukaryota; kingdom Metazoa; phylum Arthropoda; class Insecta; order Lepidoptera; family Depressariidae; genus Agonopterix; species Agonopterix subpropinquella. The sequence continues at coordinate 5,102,492 of OV277716.1, read as the reverse complement.
AACTTTTTGAAATTTTTATTATTTGTTAACAAATCCGCCGTAATAAATAACGCATAATCTGAGAAATTTCAACTAAATAGCTATTACGGTTCAAAAGTTATAGCCCTAAATAGGTAGGGCAGACGGACGGACAGACGGACGGACAACGTAGGCTTAGTAATAGGGTCCCGTTTTTACCCTTTGGGTACGGTACCCTAATAACTTCGTTTGTATGCAGCGCGCTCGAGCGCTTTTGCAGGGAATTCTCAAACTTCTAGTTTAACTTAAAAATATTTTAAAATAAAAACATCTAAGTAACAAGAGCATTAATTTTCTTTGGAAAACAATGGAGTTAAAGAAATGCGCGGCAAATCTGTTCCCCTTTCATAAAGTTGTAAATGTCACAGTATCACAACGTTTAAACAAAAGTCTACACAGAGCTTTACTCCGGTAGCCGTACAAAGCGAGAAAGTATTTTTTATTTCTATTATTTCATTTGTGTCGACGCAATTTATTCCGTCAAAGACGCCTTTGAAGTAAGTGTATAAATTAATTCGTCCCCTTTTGAGAAAAAACGCGTAGGCAATGTCAATCGAATTGCTTTGCAAACGAGTTTTTGTTTTTAAAATACATTTTAATTCGGTTTTCTTCGTTACAAATTATAGTTAAAGTTTCTTATTCAAGGCGATAAATCAAGGCTGTATGGCTCATTACTTACTTGCCCCGAACAAAGGTGCGAAAAAAACAAAAAAATATTCACCACCCAGTTTTAATTAAAAATAGAACACACTTCGAAACTAAATACACTGGTCTATATTCAGTGATGTCATCGCTAGATATCTCGTTCCGCACTAGAACGTATTTTTTACCAATGTCGTCAACTGGCCCTGTGGCGCAACGGATAACGCGTCTGACTACGGATCAGAAGATTCCAGGTTCGAATCCTGGCAGGGTCGCGAAATTCTTTTTTCTTTTTTTTTCTTTTTTTGTTTGGCCCTTGATGCACACTGTAAACTTTTTTATGACATACAGGGTGTTACAAAAGTAAAAATAAACTTTTTAAACTTTTAGAGGGGTTGTTTAGACCAACAAACTGGACAACTTTCACTACGGGACCAACATAGAAATCGCAAAAAAAAACATCTGCTACGTACCCATACCCAGCCCATACATTTAACTCGAGTCGATTTGTTGTAGTTTAGTATGGAAGTATGGAACATCCGATTTTTTTTCGCGATTTCTATATTGGTCCCATAGTGAAAGTTGTTCAGTTTGATGGTCTAAACCACCCCCTTAAATGTTTATTTGTATTTTTGTAACACCCTGTATAATAGTGATACTAATACACATTGACCCGACCTGCTTAAGCGAACTTAACTTAAATCTTAGAATTAATACAATTAAAATAAACGTTTTATGTACAGTAATATTTACATAAGAATGGTATATATAACTATTATATAAATCAAAACCTAATCTAATATAAACACAATTTACAATGCTACTCGGTACTTTGAAAGCCGAGCTTTATCTAATTAATTGTGGTCAGTCAAGGAGCCCGCCTCGGGTCGAACCCGGTTGAAAAGTGCCCATCACGCTCGTGGCGTTAGAATTAAAATAGTTTAATAAATTATTGTTTAAAAATCTTTCTCAATCAATCGCATTGCAAATACTTACGTTGTGCTAAATACAAATAAGTAGGTTATTTTGTAAACAACTTTAATAATATAACTTCAACTTGAAGTATACAACGTGTTAATGAATTAACGCAAAACTAGAAAGTAATTTGTTTAGAATCGAGAGCAGAATCGAATTATCATTGTTTCAACATAGGTAATTTTTTTCAAAATATGAAATGATTTTTTTGCAAAATTTAAAATTTACTAACCCGATGACAAGCCACCGCACGGGCACACTCACCCTAATTACTACCAAAACAAGATTATAAAAATATATCCATGAGTAAGTTAGTGCTTTCTTTCAGTGCTGAAATGATAACAAATCATTTTTGCCTCAAAACTTAAAATGCGAATAACTTAAAATTTTAACTATCCAAATAATGAAATTATTGTTGCAATCTAATTATTTTGTTATACATCAGTTGGGGTGTATGAGGTTTTGCGCTAATTTAGTAACACGTCACGTTGTATAAGTAGGTATACAGGGTGTTAGGATAAACAGTTGCATCACTTTAAGGGGTGATTGCACCCATGATACTGAACAACTTTTCCAAAGAAACCTATAAGAAATTAGCAATATTTTTTTTTCGACTTCTCATACAATTCGATCAGCTTTTAGTATAGAAAGTCGTTTTTTTTTTGGCGAATTTCCTATGTATACATAGCAACAATGTAGTAGCTATAACTATATAATACGAAAGCTAAATAGTTCAGTTGACCTTTATAAAATGCCTGATCGTTAGGCCCACTGTCACCTCAGGGACGTATTAAGAAGGGACCCAATTTTTCTGGGCTACTTACAAAACTGTGGAAAAAAATATGTTATTTACTTTCATTCATTTACATTTCAATCAATCGTTACATCTGTCTATTAGATTGATCTGAAAATGTTATCAATCCAAATTGTTAAGACTTTTCTTAAATTCAATAGTCGTAAATTCGATTTATTCTTTTGCAATACCCTGAAATGTGGCTAACTTGTCAGTTTATCATTGTAATAATATATTTTAAGAACATTATTGTACCGATAAATAATTATTTGATTTGAGTTCAGTATTATCAAAGGTAGATTAAATTCTGATTATGTAAAGTGTTTATTCTGTATAGTGCTTCACAACTACAAAAAAAAATTGTTGATGACACCTCTTCCTGGGTCGACCTGGATGCCGCCGACCTTTTTCGGGGATCCGGGGCATGATGGTTTTTGCCCATCTCTCAGGTTGCATCGGACAGACATGACCGGCCCACTCCCATTTAAGTTTGGCGCTTTTCTCTCCGACGCAACGCGACGTCGGCTATTTGAGTTCTGGAGTGCAACGTGGTGTTTCTGACCCGGTCGGTTCATTTAACACCTAGAATGCTGCGCTCCATCGCTCTCTGGCAGACCTTAAGCTTGAACTTTTGGGCCTCAGTAAGTGACCACGTTTGAGATCCGTAAGTTAGGATGGGCAGGATACACATCGATGAGTCTACGCTTAAGCGATAGCGGGAGTTCTCCATTCATCTAAACTTATTAAATCAAATGTCTGTCTTTTTCACATATTTAGTGTTTAGACTTAGAGTAAACAAATATTATTTAGGTATGTATGTATTTAAAACTAGCCCATAATATTTTACGGGAGGCGTAAAACTCTCAACAGTAACAGAGTGCGTCCCTGTCACGCCTACGCAATGACGGAGGCGGTGAGCGAGGTAGTTTCGAAGGTACTTAGGCACTTACTCAAGTGCGCTTATGTCTGGCAGTTAGGAGGTTCTTCTGGTGTATGTAATACATAATCAATGATGTTATAAGGAATTAGAGAAAATCCGTGGAACGTCGTGGGAGGGACGTTACCATACTTAAATGGGACACTTTACTTAAAAGGTTGCTATGACGTTTTACAAATAGACGCGTCATACGCTAACATCACTGCACTTTAAAATGGCGCGACATAGTGACGTGTAGGTAGCCCGTACACTAGACGGCGCGTGACTATGAGAAAGCCGAACAATTACCTTACTTTTTTGTAGCCATTTTGAAGCGCGGACAACGCATCTACATATAAAAACATCTTAGCTTCAGACCATTAAACTGAACAACTTTTACTATGGGATCAACACTGAAATCGCTAAAAAAAATTCCTCTATCCCATACAAAACTGCAAACATAACTCGACTGAAATGTATGGGACAGCTGATTATTTTTTGCAATTTCGATATTGGGTGAAATTGATATATCATTGGCATCTAAACTACGAGTCTACCCATCAAACTGAACAACTTTTACTATGGGAGCAAACCGATCGGAGCAACTTAAAAATCAGCTGTCCCATACTAAACTGCAATGCCTACTCGACTCAAATGTATGCATCACCTGATTTTTTTTGGCTCCGATCGGTTTTGCTCCCATAGTAAAAGTTGTTCAGTTTGATGGGTAGACTCTTAGTTTAAAAGGATGCCAATGATATCAATTTCACCCTGCAGAGAAAGTTGTTCAGTTTGATGGTCTGAAGCACCACTTTGAGTGTCCCATATTATTTTACACCCTGCATAAACTCACGACTGTCACGACTATCTTTCGAGATGGTCAGAAGATTATTACAACTACTATCTTTTTAAACATGCAGATAAAGATTACAGAGAGAAGAAATTACAGGGTGTTCTGGTAAACAGTTGTATTACCTTCGGGGTGCCCTTAGGCAGGTTGCTTATATGGCCCCCAGGGTGTATGGGCTTTAGCCCACCACGCGTGCCCAATGCTGATTGGTGGACTACACACATAAGCATCAAAATATCTTCTTTAGCGTATGCAGGGCCTCTACCCGGATATTCGAACTTCGCAATTGCGTGAACGTTTTCGTTCCAATTTGAACTCTATTACATTGAGGTTTGGACCGAAACTGTCGCGATATATCGAAAATCGAAAGTACGGGTAGGGTACGTGGCCAGGTTTCCTTACGATGTTTTCACCGGTTGAGAGCAGACGGTACTTATACAACGTGTTAATGAATTAGCAGTACTTATTCTAACAAACGGCATCCTAGACGCCTACCACAAAAGCTGCCCTCTGAAAGAACCCAAGCAACGAAGGAATACTCCCTGGTGGAATCGTAAGTTAGAAAAACTTAGAATCGAATCTCGTCGGCTCTTTAATAAAGCCAAATCCTATAGGTGTAGTTGGGACACCTACAGGTCTGTTCTAACAACTTACAAACGAGAAATCAAAATAGCCAAGAGGAAAAACTGGCGGAAGTTCTGTGAGGAGATCAATCAAACTCCTCAAGGAGCTAGACTGCACAGGATCCTCGCAAAAGCTCCAAAAAACCAATTAGGTCTTCTCAGAAAGCCTGATGGTAATTTCACTTGCTCCGAGAAGGAGACCCTGGAACTGCTCACAGCAGTCCATTTTCCTGGCTCCGTCAGTGAAACCAACCCAAGCACTGTCACAAGTACAAAGGGTAACGAAGACGCTCATGCACCACATAGGCCTCACTCAGAGGACTGGCGAAGAGCGTCAAAAATCTTCAGACCTAATCAGGTCAAATGGGCGCTAAAAACCTTCAAGCCCTTTAAATCAGCTGGAGATGATGGAATATTCCCAGGCCTATTACAACAAGGCGCGGAAATCCTAACTCCAATTCTAATAAAAATATTTAGAACTAGCTTTGCATGTAACGTTATACCTGAGCCATGGACTAAAGTCACAATAAAGTTCATACCAAAGACAGGCAAAAAGGACTATGCCCAACCAAAGTCCTATAGACCTATTAGTCTCACCTCTTTCATGCTGAAAGCCATGGAAAAGGTACTAGATCTAAACATACGGGAAAGTGCTTTATTGACACACCCGTTGCATAAAGATCAGCACGCCTACCAAAAGGGCAAATCAACAGAAACCGCCTTGATAGATCTAGTCGACAAGATCGAAAAATCTATCGAGGATAGGCAAATTGCCCTTTGTGCATTCCTGGACATTGAAGGAGCGTTCGATAATACCCCGACAAGAACCATAATTAGTGGACTAACTGCCAAAGAGGTAGATCGGACCACTATAGGTTGGATAGAATCGATGCTCCGCAACAGGTCTGCAAAACTAACACTGAACGGTCACATCCATACAGTCAGAACAACTAGAGGCTGTCCACAGGGAGGAGTACTTTCCCCCCTCCTGTGGTCAGTCGCGGTTGACCAACTCTTGCATCTACTGGCCGAGGAAAGACTACCCACACAAGGGTATGCCGACGACCTTGTAGTAATCATCAGAGGGCCGTGTCTAGACACAGTGTCCTCTCTTGTGCAAAGAGCTCTTCACATCATACAAAGATGGTGTGACGAAAACAGTTTGTCTGTAAACGCAGACAAAACAGTCATAGTACCATTTACGAACAAACGGGACCTCAAAAAGTTAAAAGTTCCCCGTCTCAATGGCAAAACTATACCCTACTCCAAAACAGTTAAGTACTTAGGCGTAACTTTTGACCAACGCCTCAACTGGAACACGCATATTGAAACCGTCATTCAGAGGGCCAAGACCTCGCTCGGCATCAGCTATCGTGTGGCAGGGACTAGGTGGGGAATAACCCCTAAAATAGCCCTCTGGCTTTTTACCGCCATAGTTAGGCCAATCGTATGCTACGCTGCAGCTATCTGGTACAAAAAGACCCTCCAAAAAACCACAATAGACAAACTCAATAGCCTTCAAAGGACTGCGTGCCTAATCATAACAGGCGCTATGTCCACCAGCCCCGGGCTAGCTCTGAATGCATTACTCAACCTCCAACCGCTGCACATTTTTGCGCAAAGGGAAGCGAAGGCTTGCATACTCAGAGTTAACCCAAACAAGAACCGTAACTGGCAGTCGAGGTGTTTGATTAGCCTGCAGGAGGATGCCACGTGCCTCCCAGTGCTAAAGATGACCACAGACACCATGACGCCAGTATACAACTTCACCAAGAACTATACTGTTACATTTCCTTCGAGGGATGACTGGCTTGAGGGCCAAACATCCATCAAAGACAACTGCCTAACCTGGTTCACAGACGGATCCAAGAAAGGCAATGACGTTGGCAGCGGAATATACGGCGAAAACCCAAGACTACAACAGACCCAAAATCTTGGAAATTACGCCTCCATATTCCAGGCGGAGGTCTACGCCATCACAGCCTGCGCTGAAATTAACTTAAGCAAGCGCTACGTCAACCAATATATCACAATCAACTCTGATAGCCAAGCAGCCTTGCTAGCCATAGACTCTCCGATCATAAGGTCTAAGCTAGTACAGGACTGCGTATCACAACTGAATGCCTTAGGCAATAACAATCAACTTGTGCTACAATGGGTGCCAGGACACTCAGACATCGAAGGGAACGAGAGGGCGGACGAGTTGGCTAGAAGAGGCACTGAAAACCACTTCATAGGCCCCGAACCCTTTCTCGGAATCCCCAATAGTCTAACGCGAGATTCTTTGAATAAGGCCAGCTTTGGTGAGGCAATAAAGCTTTGGTGTAACACCCCAGGCATGGGCCACTCAAAAGCACTTATCAAAGGCTACAATCGCAAACTTGCGAACGGTCTCCTTGCCCTCAGCAAGGACCAAATTTGTACAATAGCAAGGTCACTCACAGGCCACTGCAAATTAAATAAGCACATGCACACACTGAATTTAAGTGACACGACCGGCTGCAGATTTTGCAAGGAGGAGATGGAAACTCCTCTGCACCTCCTATGTGATTGTGGTCCCCTGATGTACAAACGCAGCACTCATCTGGGTAGGCAGGTGCTGACACCAGATGAGATACAAACTATCCCGATCAAGAATCTACTGCGATTTCTGGCCGCAGTGGGGATTGGTAAGGAACTATAAAAAGGGCGATCACAAAGGACCAGCGATGGTCTACGTGGCACAGGCTTAGCAAGCCTGTCAAGGCCCAAAACCACAGATAATAATAATAAATAATGAATTAGCGCAAAACCTCATACACCCCAACTGATTTACAACAAAATAATTAGATTGAAACAATAATTTCATTATTTTGATACTTAAAATTTAAAGTTATTCGCATTTTAAGTTTTAAAGCAAAAATGATTTGTTAGCATTTAAACACTGAAAGAAAGCGCTAACGTACTCATGGATACATTTTTATAATCTTGTTTTGGTAGTAAGTAGGGTGAGTGTGCCCGTGCGGTGGGTTGACATCGGGTTCAGAAATTTTTAAATTTCGCAATCGAATTATTTAATATTTTGAAAAAAATTACCTATGTTAAAACCATGATAATTTGATTCTGCTCTCGATTCTAAACAAACTACTTTCTAGTTTTGTGTTAATTCATTAACACGTTGTATACTCTGTGGTATTACGTTTGAACGTAACTTATGAAAGTTAGAAAAACTCAGGTACCTACATGCATGTCGTCCGTTCGGATTCGAACCCGAACCACGAGATTGAGTGTCCATACCTCTCCGCAACGCGCCACCGACGCTCTTAGTACAATAGTAATGATGATGATGATGATATCCTCCTTGACGTATCAGTCAACAGCCCTGGGCTTCCTAGTAGAGTGGGCTCGGATGTGACTAGCGAACCCAAATTTTCGCACGTAAAACAAACGAACTGAGAAGTTCGAAGAATTGCGTCTAGCAGATCTTGAGTCTTGACGCTAAGCGCCAAATTAGGAAGACCCGGTCGAAGCCAAGCTATAACTACACGTATAATGACAGCGGAGAACTTTACTGTTTTGCTATAGTAATAAGCAGTAAAGCAGTAACTGGTCCCCGAAGTAATCACCCATACTTTTGAATGTTTTCACAACAATAATATAAACTGTAAATGTAAGCTAATTGAAAGGACACCAGTAGTAACATATCTAGGAATGCAAATAGATGAAAATTTTGGTTGGACAAAACATATCGATTATTTAATTAATAAATTAAGAACATTGTTAAGTAAATTTTATCAGCTACAATACAAAGTACCAAAAGATTTATTAAAATGCTTATATGTATCATTAGTTGAATCAATAATTGGGTATGCTCTTGATTGCTATGGCCTCACATTCAAAACACACATTGACAAAATAGAATCAATCCAAATTAGATTTTTAAAACTTATTGTTGATAAAAAGACTAAAAATAAATGTAAAGAAAATTACCGGATATTATTCAAAATATGCAAAGTACTTCCTGTGGGCCTTAAGCATAAATATTTACTAGCATATAACAACCACAGCAACCATGAGCATAGATCGTATATTGATCATAGCATTGGCACCAGAGCACAAGTACAAGGTAAATATCAAACCGAAAGAGTCAACAATTACTTTGGAGGAAGGTTACTAAAACGTAAGTTACCATCATTGTATAATGAAATGCCACCCTCTTTAAGAACTGAGGAAAATAAGCGTAGGTTCGGTAGATTATTTAAAATTCATCTGCTCAACTCCATTCAATAAATAGATATTTAGTATTATGTACCTAAGTCACCCTAAGTTTTGTTTTATGTTATAAAATTTATAAAAAAATTATAAAATATTGTATTGAGAATTTGAGACTCTTGATCCCACAGACAAACCGTGGAAACGGTTTTGTGGGTCTTTCCTATGTATGTGTATTCAAGAAATAAAGTTTTTGAAATTTGAAAATTTGAATTTTTTTTTTTGAACGATGCCCATTCAGAAAACTAGACAACGAAGTCCAGCGATTCATTCATGGATTATTTAGCTGTTTTGGATCCCAAACAGAATTTAATCAAAGATATAGGATATTCGGGAAAGTTTGTTGGCATCTCAGAGACTATGTTCCAACTACGGGTCTTTAGCAATTTCGGAACAGTTCGGTCCGGGATTCTATTCCATTAGATAGACTAACAATGTGCGGTCTAGTTCGCCATTCTGTTTGAATTTCATCGAACGAGAAAATTTGGATGCTATGAACTATCAACTTTCAGATCTGATTAATATTTCAAGCTTAGCAAACTAAGCTGCACTGGAAAATGCTATGTCGAAATCGTTTCTATACAGTTTAATTTTTATAATTAATATTTAAAAAGGGGTGGTTTCGTTTCGTACAGGGTGTAACAAAAAAATCCTAGTAAACATCAAACTGAAAAATTTTTACTATGGATCCAATATCGAAAAAAATAAAGAGGCCAACTCAAATGTTAAATCTTTTCTCGATGTTGGTTCCATAGTGAAAGTTGGACAGTTTGATCGTCTAATCTAAACCACCCTTTTAAATATTACTAAAGTGTTTGGTTACACCCTGTGTATGTCTAAGTAAGTAAGTTATAGCCTTTAGGATCCCACTTCACATCCTTATCAAAATTTCTTCTTCAGCGTGTGAAGGTTTCCTCACCATGTTTCCTTCGCCATTTGAGAGCAATCGGTATATAAATTAGATAACCTTATTGGTACCTGGCATGCCGCCTGTGCGGATTTGAACCTGGAATATCTCATGATTTTTTCGAACGCGCCACCGAAAGCCAAAATGTTGATACTTATAATATTTTGTTGCAGATGTTTGGTATGCTAAACATTCCGCACACATCGGGCAAGATCCTCCGGTACCCTGGACCCTCGCGGCCTCGAGGTGCACCTACCTTCATGGTACCTCCGCAGCGGGACAGGTAAGAATACCTAATGGTGTAAAAGTAAAATGTATGCGACACGCCTCAGCTGGTCAACTTCTAACCAATCTCAATGTGAAAAAGTCAAATTTGACGACCTGATAGCTCAACTAGCTGGTAGTGAACTTGCCTGCTAATCCGAGGGTTGTCGGTTTGAATCCCGTAAGGAGAAATTATTTATGTACCTACGATAAATAATATGTACGATCAATACGTAAGTCCAGCTAGATTCTGGTACTTTAAAATGGGGCCAGGGAATCTGTGACAGCATAGCATAGCATTATGCTCACTCACGACCATATTCCCCGAGGGAGTCATCATCATCATCATCTGCCCTCATCCAACAGGTTCCCGCCTCCTTCGCCAGGTCGGTCCACCGTGTGCGGGGCCTACCCACGCTACGCTTTCCGGTATGCGGTTGCCACTTGAGGCTTGCCCATCGGCCATCGGTTCTGCGAGCAATGTGCCGCCCCACCCACTGCCACTTAAGTTTAGCAATTCTTTGGGCTATGTCAGATACTCTGGTTCTTCTGCGGATCTCTTCATTTCTGATTTGATCTCGTAAGGAAACTCCGAGCATAGCCCTTTGGGTGACTTTCAGCCTTTTTATGAGGCCTTGAGTGAATATTCTCCGAGGGAGTAGTCAGAGATATTCTGAAACCTCAGAACATCCACGTTTCAACGGCGTTGGAGAGCAGATTATAAAGCTAGGCTACGGCTACGGCACTTGGCTAGAAGGGAACATGGACTGACTCATCATCAAGCCAAATATATGTCAATTTATGACTAACCAGCGAATGTTCTGCAGGTTCGATGCTCTCAAGAAGTTGATCAGACAGGAGCACGTGCGCGAGCTGCAGAGGAAGTACGAGACTGAGCAGAAACAGGAGCTCAAGGAACTGGCTTCCGGGCGAGGGTAAGGACTTATACATTTGTTAATAACTCGACTCACCAGAGTACGACCAGGAAAATGATTCCGCTCGTCAATCTTCGTTTGCGCAGAGCAGACCAGAGTCCCGACAAAACACGAAGTCATTTAGTAATCAAAGGTAGGGTTTATACGAAAGAGACGCGTGGTGGTAGCGGGTAGTCAAAGTAGCACCAATATAAACCTTATATTACGTAGCGTAGCGTCGTTTTTTGACGTAAAGAAAAATCGCTTCCCCGCCACCAGGCGACGTCTAGTGGAAGCGCGGGTGTAATTCTCCAAACGACTCTATGCTACGTACTATAAGGTTTATATTGCCGCACCCCGCCCGCGAAATGTCCGTGCCACGTCACTTCTGTTTAAACGCTCCCAAAGGGTGCAAAGTCGGATAGCAGCGAAAGGGCGTGAAAACAATCAGCTTATACCGGCAAAGGGTTCAAGGTGGCACATTCTGATTGGTCAATATAATTTCGCGCTATTAAAATTTTTCAACTACGCAGGTACATCGATAAGACTTATAAACCTGGTAGTACTACCATACACCCTAAAACTTTGAAAACTTATGGTAGCAAGGCGAATCTTGCTACCATTAATTAAGTTATTAACATGTAGGATCCCAATGCAAGGCAATGGCCTGTCACCAATAATGGAGAGGGAGTGGGCCATACTCCACCACGCAGACTCAGTGTGGATTGGTCGAGTCGAGACAAGTAAAAGGTCAACTTCACCATCAGCAGCCCGGTAAACCCCACTGCTGGGTTGCCCCCTTCATTTTCACGCCAACCAGAAGGGTCCCACGTTAGTCTCATCCACTGTTTGCCGGCTACCCTACAAATGTCATCCGACCACCTGGCTGCTGGTCTGCCCCCTGACCGTTCCCCGTCCCACGGCCGCCACTGTCACTGCCCTCGTCCATCTGCCATCATTCCGCCTGGCCAAGTATCCCGCCCACCTCCACTTCAGAGGCCAAGTCCGCTTGCTGACATCAACCACCTTTGTTCGGCGTCTGATCTCGAAATTCGGTATTCGGTCCAGGTTCGACTTTGACTTTGTGCACAAGCACTGCGTAGTCAGAGTCCATGTTTCGGAACCATACGTGAGAGTGAGAAAAACAAAAAATACTTCATCATTCAACTTGCTGTTAGACAATTTTCAAGTCTCCATTATCGTGACTAGGGTTTGCAATTGCTGAATCTAGCATCCAGTAATCCGGCTAGATCCAGCGCATTTCTCGGCCCGCTGGATTCCAACAGAATCAGAAATCAAAATTGGCGGGTAGAACCGTAAATTATTCGTGCATCGTGATTGGTTCGGGCGATTATAATAACTGCGCAGCAGGTCTAGATTAGACTTAAATCTGTTACGTCTGTTAAACAAATTTCACAAGCAAATTTAAGCAAAATTAGTTCTTAACGTAAGGAAATAGCGGAGTCTTCCTGCTGGATGTCTGTTAACAAAATGGTTCAAGACGGTATCTGTTTACTATTGACATTTCGTTTATTCTAATGGACGACTGTCATAAGTGTGAATGGATGTCAAGTAGCGTTTTTATGTCTGCTTTATATTCTTTATCTACCCTATATACTTTATCTTTGCGGCGAAGGTACATATTATAAACTTGGTACCTCTTAGTTGTCTTGACTACACAGCCAAGCAAGATCCAAGAGTAGGTGGTCCGACATAAGCCCACGCCCACACGTGTGCAGCAGTTACAACAAAGTACCTAACTCAAAGCGTAAAGTACCTAGTTAACGAGTACATAACTCAGTTAATGTTTGTTCCGGGTTCAAACAATTTAGCTTAGTTTCTTGTTTATTATCTAACTTTATTGCTATTAAAGTTTTGTCTAACGACAGTCTTAAAGGATCTACTGATAGTTACTTTATACGATAATGTCGGTATGCTTTATATAGGATCCTTCTTAATCATTGAGCTATTATGTAGATACTACGTATTGATGATTCTTCCACTTACGAAATCTCCACTCTTCTGGGAAGGTTTTAATATATAAATATAATTCAATATCATAACAGGAACCAGATTCTTATTGTATTCGGCTGCCAAGGGATTGTGACGTCCCTAATTTGGCTTGGTGGCAATCCTATTTTATAAGGATCCATAAACTATGACATTTCCACTAGAATGCCTCATCACAAGTTTTCAAAACCTTTATGAACGGGATCCTGTAATAAAAGTGGATTTATTATCTCTCAATGATAACTACAACGATATTATCGAAGTTTGTAACTTCGAGTTGCCCCTCAAACAACCATTAAAAGTCGTAAAGCCTCAAATAAATTTAAACTTATTTAGTTCTAATAGGATGTTGGACTCTATTCTGTATTTATGACAATCGATATATTTTCCGTTTCAGAGTTAAAATGGATTTTCTTTTTTTGTCCGCTGTAGGGTTATAAGGTCAACGAGGCAAAAGGAACTTGCATGTCACTAATTTTAGGACGGTTTTCGTTAAACAAAATCTTGATAAAAATAACCCAAAACCGTTCTTAAGAGTAGGTCTATGGAGGTGCTACTGGGGAATGTTCCTCCATTGAAAAGGGAAGTACTTCCGCCAGGCAAGGTGTGATGCCTGGGGACCGGCCGTGGTCCAACAGTTCTTAGTTGGTCCTTCTATATATATAGAATCTCTGTGATTATTTCTCTTGCGCGATTTATGTCTCGCATTCGATTGTGAACCTTATGTGTAGTAGGTTACGAGTTGCGTATTTACAATGAACGTTGTCTTTGTATGGAGCATATTTCCGTGAGCGACGGTATCGCCATCTGTTGCCATCTTTGCTATAACTTGTGGGTGCTGGACATCTGTAGTAGTTCCCCACAGGTCTTTATAATGTCAAGCTTTTCCATAGGCCAATTACTTTCTATGTGTCGTTATTGCGGTATTGAATTTATTTTTGAATGGTGATGAAAGTAAGATGTAGAGGTCAACGCAAAAGATCCCATTGGGTAGTAGTGCTGCTGGTTTGTCAGCCCCCATAATAAGATAATATAAGATGATAAACTTATATTACTATTTATTATATTAGTTTTATGTCAGCCGAATTGACTTTTATTTATTTAGTAAAACAGTTATAAAGTATACAGGGAGTAAGGAAAAGTATAATTAACCTTTAAACCATATACTCTCCCCATCAAACTGAACGACTTTTACTATGGGAGTAAACCGATCGGAGCAAAAAAATTATCAGCTGTCCCATACCTACTAAACTCCAACCTACTCGACTCAAATGTATGCTACAGCAGATTTATTTTTGCTGCGATCGGTTTGCTCCCTTAGTAAAAGTTGTTCAGTTTGATGGGTAGAGTATGTGGTTTAAAGGTTAGTGATACTTTTCCTTACACCCTGTATGGAAGCAATACAAGGTGTATCAAAACACCCTAGTAATACTTAAGGGGCTGCTACAGACCATCAAACTGAACAACTTTCACTTTGGAACCAACATCGAAATCGCAAAAAAAAATCCGCTCTTTCATACAAAACTGCAGTACCGTCTCGACTCAAATGTATGGGACATTTGGGATTTTTTTTTGCGATTTCGATGTTGGCTCCATAGTGAAAGTTGTTCAGTTTGATGGTCTGTAGCAGCCCCTTAAGTATTACTAGGGTGTTTTGTTACACCCTGTACATACTTATTAACTACTTTTAAAACGGCTTTGGTATAATTTCCTCTCTTCAATATACCAAACTTTGTTTCGAAAAAACTTTTGGAAAAAAAAACGGAAAAAGGAAAGGGAACAAAACGAATTTCTGTAACAATTTCCTTTTCATTTGTAAAACTTTTAACGATAATTAACTTCGTTAATTTTTATTAAGGTCACAGGGTTTCCTACTTTGTTTATTGTACGTGAAACAATCTCTGGGGAAATATCGTGAGGGAATCTGAACTTAAGAACAGTTAAATAAATGCTAAATGCTAATGAGAACGGAAAGTTCCAAAACTACTTAACCAAGAATGTTAATTATGTGTGTTTAAAACGATAATATAGTCTAGTAAGACACAAGCACGTACCAGGTACGATAGGTGGTTAATTATATATGCAGATTCTGTTCTATGTTGTAATATGCTGCTCTTGCAGAGGAACGTACATGAGGAAAGTTAAAACCGCCTTCAAAAAAACTAAAAACCTAAAAAATAATATTGCAGCCGATGACTTTTTCGTTCGCATCATAAGAACATTAAATTGTTTCATCGAAGTCGTTGTCAAGCCGGTACGATTCGCAACAGGGCTTGCATTCGTTTTTTGGCTTGGCTTGACACCGACTTCTATAAAACAAATTAATGTTCTTCTGATGCGAACGAAAAAGTCATCGGCTGCAATATTATTTTTTTAGTTTTTAGTTTTTTTAAAGGCGGTTATAATTTTTTGTTAAAATTTTTTTTATTTCACAATGTTCAGTGGTGAATTCATTAGTTCGATTGAATAGTAGTGTTTTAAATTAACAAACGCACTAGTCGGCACAACGATTTTCGAAGGTTCCCCTCGATTTCTCTGGGATGCCATCATCAGATCCTGGTTTCCTTATCATGGTACCACTCCTGGAATATCTCCTTTCGAACAAATAAGAATTATTACAATCGATTCATAAACGACGAAGTTATCCGCAAACAAACATTAAAAAAATATATACAACGTGTTAATAAATTAGCGCAAAACCTCATACACCCCAACTGATTTATAATAAAATAATTAGATTGCAACAATAATTTCATTATTTTGATAATTAAAATTTAAAGTTATTCGCATTTTAAGTTTTGAGGCAAAAATGATTTGTTATCATTTCAGCACTGAAAGAAAGCGCTAACGTACTCATGGATACATTTTTATAATCTTGTTTTGGTAGTAAGTAGGGTGAGTGTGTCCGTGCGGTGGGTTATCGTCAGGTTCAGTAAATTTAATTTTTTGCAAGAAAATTATTTAATATTTTGAAAAAAATTACCTATGTTGAAACCATGATAATTCGATTCTGCTCTCGATTCTAAACAAACTACTTTCTAGTTTTGCGTTAATTCATTAACACGTTGTATATACGGTCAAACTGAGAAACCTCCTCCTTTCTTGAAGTCGGTTAAAAAGTGCTTCTCTAAAGATCATCATCTTATCAAGCCTATACACGTGCCACTGCAAAGCACAGGCCTACCCTCAGGGAGAGTGTATCGGTATCAGTCCACCACGACTGCCTCCGTGGTCTAATGGTTAAGAGCATTGGGCTCTCGACACGGAGGTCGTGGGTTCGATTCCCACGGGGGGCAATTAGTGATATGTCACTTTGTGCGTTTTTCCCCAGTTGGTTAGGACATTGCAGGCTGAATCACCTGATTGTCTGAAAAGAAAAATGATTCCGTGCTTCGGATGGCACGTTAAGCCGTTGGTTCCGGCTACTATCTCTGGTGGTAGTAGTCGTTACATAGAAACCACGTCAGAGGCCGGCCGTAAGGCGGTCTGAAAAAACTCTGACACCAGGGCTTTGCCCACACGATAAGAAGAAGGCCACCACGCATACCCCAGTGGGGATTGGTGGAATACACAATTAAGGATCAGAATTTCTTCTGCAGCATATGCAGGTTTCTTCGCGATATGTTCCTTTACCGTTCACCTGGGTATGTCGCACATACATTATAGCTAAACTGAACAACTTTCTCTAAGGGACCCACATCGAAATCGCGATAAAAAATAAGCTGTTCCACACAAAACTGCAAACCTACTCGAGCAAAATGTATGGGACAGCGGATTTTTATTTCGAATTTGATCCCATAGAGAAAGTTGTTCAGTTAAATGGTCTGATCATCCCCTTAAAAAGTGTCAGCATATTAAGTAGGACCCTGTATATGTATAAACCACTACCACATAATAAAAGGTTAGACATTTATTTCACCCCTATTTGAACATCCCTTACGTAAACAGCCGTTAAACAAACATTTGAAGCGAAATCTTGGAGCTCTCTTCATCTCGACAAAATCTCTTACGAAGAGACAGCTTGCTTATATTCTTCACCTTAATCCTAGGATTTTATGGAGGATGGTAAGGTTAAAGAGGACTACGCTTTTTCGCTTTTTTAAGTTGAAAAATGTCGAGAAGAGTACCCCCGATATGTCTGGCGAACCTAGGACCTTCAGCAAGCCAATGCTGATTGGCAATCTCTTACGATTAAAAGTGACAACTGCAGCTCAGACTGATTTTACCGACATTAAATTGACGTAATCATGATTTCGTATTCTCCTATCCTCCAAAACTAGATCGATATTAATAATCATTTCAGTCTGTATGTTTTCCTTTATTGTTTAATACTTACCGGATGTCTGAACACAGCGGTAAAATTGATAAATTTTTCGTCATTTTCGAAGGCTCCTTGTAAGTAATTTATGATAAAACAGGTACATGGCAGAGGTAAAATAGATTGTACAGGAAACAAAATTTGCTTTTGCTTTTTTATTTTTATTCAAAGTTATCGTGGAAAGTTTTCCTGTATGGAAAACTTTAAGCCACGATAACTTCTACAATTAATCCTTGGCCTAGCATTGAAACTCTATATTTTAACAGAAATCTGATAAATGTAAAGCACAGATATTTGGTTTCTAGATCGTGTCTAAAAATTTTCATTTACTTCTTTGTATTTAAAATATAACCAGACTTCGTTTTTATGGAGCGCGCTCCGAATTATATTATCTTGGTTCACTCCTGTAGAACCGTCCCCAGCTTCCCGCACAGAGGATTTGGGATGTTTCCTCGCTCTCTGGGATAAAATTAAAAGGCGTTATTTCAGCAGAATGTAATCCGCAACTTTTTAAATTGTTATATCACGGAATATCGCCGGATTTTCCTTGTTAAGATTTATAAGAGTTCAGCTTTTTTGGTATCGTCTCACTTAGCTCCAAACGGCGACTTTTAGTGACAAATGGTAAGAAGAAATCTCTACAGGGTGTTAGGGTAAACAGTTGCATTACTTTAAGGGGTGATTGTACCCATGATACTGAACAACTTTCCCTAGGAAACCATAAAAAATTCGCAAAATAAAATGTCGATTTTTCGTACAAACGTTCGATCAGCTTGCATTTAGTATGGAGAGTCGAAAATAATTTTTACGAATTTCCGATAGGTTTCTTTGTGAAATTTGTTCAGTTTCATGGGTCCAATCACCCCTTAAAGTGTGCAACTGTTTACCCTAACACCCTGTATTAATAGGGTAGATGCTTGATCCTGGAAGATCATAATCTTAGGTGAAGTCTGTATGTCTATTTGTCCCTTATGCATTTCTATGCTATTCGTCGGATTGCGATGAAGCTTTGGTGGGTGTTTGTGCGCATGACAGCACATGCCTACAAACATGTCTGACAAAAAAAATGCCGCATTGCAATGCAAGGCGGGCACAGCTAGTTACATGTAAAAGTTACGTTAATTAGTAAAGGTAATAGATACCTAAAACATAACACAAAAAAACTTTACAACAAGCTTATTCAGGAGTGCGATTTTTCAATCTCATTCGCTGAGTTCAGCAGTTGAAAATGTCAAAATTACTGTGGAGATTATGCATCTTTCTACTGCTGATTTGACTTTCAAAAATCATACTTCAGGAGTGCGATTTTGAAAGTCAAATCAGCCGTAGAAAGATGTGCATCTCCATATTAATTTTGACATTTTCAACAGCTGAACTCACCGAATGAGATTCAAAAATCGCACTCCAGAACTGAATTTCAAACATTCTTTGTTAAAAAGCCTCTGGTAATTCAATATTCTAGCCATATTTTCTTTTGTGTTGGAAATTCGAAAAATATCGTTTTCCAATATTCGTTGGATGTTCTAAAAATGCGACCTATTTCCAAAGTAATAAATATTACCTATTTAAAGGTATTTCAATTTTACGATGACCCAAAAGGGTTTTCTTTAGATAAACTAGGGTTGGCAACCTGTAGGAAAATGGTTTGTACAGAACCTCTAACAGTTAGAGTTTAGATCCGTTTATCAAATGCGATTAGAGGATAACTGGATAGCATTTGATAAACGTATCTTTAGAAACTTTTTAGTTGTTTTTTTCCCCTTAATACCTTATTCGTATGTGTCCTACTAATACAATGATCCACCTTCCGTGATATGATAACTATATCCATATATCAAAAATTGGTCGAACAAGGCAAGATAATTTTAAAATAACAGCTTTTTTGTAACTGAAATTTACTGAAAATACAGGTTTAAAATTAAAATAAAAACCGCCTTCAAAAAAACTAAAAAGTTTAAAAATAATATTGCAGCCGATGACTTTTTCGTTCGCATCAAAAGAACATTAATTTGTTTTATCGAAGTCGCTGTCAAGCCGATTCGCGACAGGGCTTGCATTAGTGACCGAATTTATTCTTGAGACCTCTCAAGAATAAATTCGGTCACAAAAAGTTGACAACCCTAACGCCGACCCGTGTATAATAATGGTCTATAGGGGACGGAACGGGCCATTCAAATATACATACTGACATAACGAGATAAGATAGCCTTTTGAATGTCAATCGGTTATTTTTAGTATCTAATAATTAGAAGTATTGGCTAGGTATTTTGTTTTAAGGTGGTTGCAGAGGGGTCAATTTTATACAAAACTTTGAAGCACAATACGCGTAGACGGCAGCATTAATACAGGGTGTAACAAAACACCCTAGTAATACTTAAGGGGGTGCTTCAGACCATCAAACTGAACAACTTTCACTATGGAGCCAACATCGGAATCGCGAAAAAAAAATCCTCTCTTTCATACAAAACTGCAGTACTGTCTCGACTCAATGTATGGGACGGCAGATTTTTTTTTTTTTTCTTGACGTTTGGCTCCATAGTGAAAGTTATTCAGATTGATGGTCTAAAACACCCCCTTAAGTATTACTAGGGTGTTTTGTTACACCCTGTATAAGTAAGTTTGTGTATTAGAAAATCTAGATATCGCGTCACAAATAACATTTGCAATTTATAATATACCTAATTACGAAATTATTGAAATTTTTCATACAAAATTTTAAAAGCTTTATATTTTCGTAATTATATTATTCATTCACTATCTAATTTGCAAGGCAGCAGAAAAACGATCCCGAACTCGTACAGCTATTAAGAAAAGAAAACCTAAAGTGGAAAAAAGTAGACCTAAATAAGGAACATATCCTTCACACTGAAACCTCAACGGGAAACGCAAGACCATATGTACCGATTGGACTTCGTAAACAAGTTTTCGACACTATGCACAGCGTGACTCATCCCGGCATTAGAACCACGAGGAAAATGATAAGTAAACACTTTTTCTGGTCGAATATGAACAAAGATGTCGGCGAATGGGCTAAATCTTGTATTCCCTGCCAAAAATCGAAAATAGTGCGTCATAACTCAGCTCCTATTGGAAGTTTTCCCGAGTCCTCAAGGTTTCAGAACGTCCACATGGACCTGGTGGGCCCCCTCAGGATCTCCGAAAACAACAGATACATCATCACCATAATCGATCGCGCGTCAAGATGGCCAGAAGCTATACCAGTACCAGAAATAACCGCAGAGATTGTAGCCAAAGAATTCGTCAAACATTGGATATCACGTTTCGGTTGTCCTTTAACAATAACAACCGATCAGGGAAGACAATTCGAGTCACAGTTATTTACTTCCCTCGCTAAGATACTCGGAGTCAAGAAAACTCGCTGCACAAGTTATCATCCCCAATCCAACGGGATGATAGAGCGCTGGCACAGAACTTTGAAGGCCGCACTTATGTCACGTGGTAACACGATAAACTGGTCATCAGAATTACCTATAACACTACTCGGGCTGAGATCAGCATTACGAGATGAAAGTGGCATTAGTCCCGCTCAGATGATATATGGAACGAATATAAGACTTCCCGGAGAGTTTTTCGAGCCTACAAAGCAAGATCATTCCCCGGAAAAATTCACAAGAGACCTGCAGCGCGCCATGCTAGAATTAAAACCCCAACAAACTCATCATCATACCAACCACAAGCCATTCGTACATCCGGATATGAAAAGTTGCAAGTACGTTTTCGTCAGAGTGGATGCTGTGAAGAAACCACTCACACAACCATACGAAGGCCCATACGAAGTTTTAGAGAAATCAGAAAAATTCTACAAAGTTAAACTCCAACATAGAACATCGATAATATCAATAGATAGATTGAAACCTGCATTTACATTACTAGAAGACAAGTTGAATGAACCTTTAGAAATTATAAAAACGAACGAAGAACACAAAACTATCGTCAATCCAGATCAAATAACTAACAACTCAGCAAGAACACATACGAATTCGACGCCAATAAGAACGCTATCGGGCCGACTCATACGTCCGGTGGTACGATTCGCTTTTCCGTAGATTCAGCAACTGCGACATGTATTATATATTTTTTTTTAAGGAATTGAATTATTATCTTTCTAATGTTTTTATTAACTATAACGGTTGTTATTTTTTATTATTGCACTTTACATAATACTAACTAATTACGCACTTTATTTTTCAAAAAAGGGGGAAATAATATAGGTATTGTGCTGCATAGACATAAGCATTATATTGTAGGCCAACTGTGTCGCAATACGGCACGTGCATACGAACTGATGTAAGAAAGAAGGTTTTACAATAATATTCATTCACTATCTAACGCTGTTTCAATAACCATCCCTTATCACCGTGCTTCCCCTAGTCGCCACAATATTATAAATTGCAAATGTTATTTGTGACGCGGCATCTAGATTTTCTAAACTATTTTTCCATATATAAAATATTACTTTTATTAATTCCGTCTACGCGTATTGTGCGTCAAACTTTTGTATGGACTGAAACCAAGCTTCGTGGAAGGTAACAAAGGGGTTTTGGAAAAACAACTTATTTTATATTTTAGCGTTATAATAGGACTGACCTTTTGCTGGTTTTGAGACCAAATAAATTGTAAAAGGAGAGCTTTTTTGACATAAGGTCATATACAGGGTCAGACAGCGAAAATGAACAACTAATATTATAAATAAACGAGTAAATATTTTACCCGCGACTTCGTCCGCATAAATTATATACCAGATTTTAAGTCAGATGATAAGCTATCAAACAAAAAAGTTTCATCAAAATCGGTTCAGTAGTTTTTGCGTGATACTCGAACAAACAAACACCCGAACAAACAAACAAACAAACAAACAAACAAACAAACAAACAAACAGACAGACAAAAAATCCAAAAATTGGTGATTTGGAATCAGGGACATCTAAAAATCATATCGTAATCTTTTTTTTGTAAATATCTTCAATGTACAGACACACTTCTGTTACAGTTTTATAATAGTTAAGATAACCCTCATGAACAACAACAACTAACGCGTCCTTGTAGGAAGCAACTAACTATGGGACCAACATTAAATTACGAAAAAAAACTGCAATTCCACACATTTTTTTTCTTCAGTCCATCCAACTGAACTATACTGAACAACTTTTACTAGAGGACCAATATCGAAAGAAAAATAGGTTGTTCCATAGGTTTAAATACCATGTAATTATAGTAAAAAAATTACTAAGTACTCGACCCAAATGAATGAAACAGCTGAATTATTTTCGCGATTTCGTCTTTGGTCCCATAGAGAAAGTTGTTCAGTATGGTCTGATCATCCTATTAAAAACCGTCAACATATTATTAAGTTGGACCCAAGTTCGACCCTGTAAAATACCTGACTCTGGCTGAGTTTGGTTTGACTAGGGTTATGCTAACTTTTTTTAGACCAAATATAGTATTTCGAGCCTTAGTGCCCGAAAAAATATAGTAGATCGGGGAAAAATAAGAAGAAATATAGTATTTTTCGAATTTGTTACTTAAAATTTTTTCAAAAATATTTATATTTTTTTTACTTTTTTGTTTTGAATACCAAGTTCTTATTTTTAAGGAACAATCATTTCTCTATTTCGTATTCGTTATAGAAAATATCCTGTAAACGCCGAAGTCGCTGGATTCGATACAGACATAATATAATTTCTAAAAAAATAGATAAATCTGACTTTTGGAAAACTTATTGTCACTTTCCAGTAGTATATTTAGTAGAAAATTGTTTATGGAACAAATGTGATAAAGAGAAAGAAAATTGTTAAAATAATGTTAAGTTATTGGTAATTTTTATTGGACCTAAGTACCAATATATTTAAAAATTCTCTAGGAATTATTTGTTCATCAAAATATAGTAGTTTTGCCTACTATATATTTTTCTCAGTATTATAGTAGTAGGGCCCCTAATATAGTAGGATACTATATTAAAACGAGCTTCGTCCGCATAAATTATATACCAGATTTTAAGTCAGATGAGGTTATAAGCTCATAATGGATGGCAGCTATCAAACAAAAAAAGTTTCATCAAAATCGGTTCAGTAGTTTTTGCGTGATACTCGAACAAACAAACACCCAAACAAACAAACAAACAAACAAATAAACAAACAAACAAACAAACAGACAGACAAAAAATCCAAAAATTGGTGATTTGGAATCAGGGACAGGTAAAAACCATGTCGTAATTTTTTTTTGTAAATATCTTCAATGTACAGACACACTTCGGTTACAGTTTTATAATAGTTTAGATATAGTAGGGTTGGCAACCCTAGGTTTGACCCAATGCGGCAACGTGTACTACAAAAAGCGAAACATAATAAGAAATCGTTTCGTGCAGTCTGCGAGGCAGAAATCTGTAATCTGCTGCTGATCTACTCACTCTGTATAAATGCATTTTGGAAATAAATGTTTATGTTTATGTTTTGTTGCAGTGAGGACTATGCCTACGGGAGCTACGGAGAGCAGGAGCCCCGTGGTCTGCAGAACCTCCAGGTGGAGTATCCGTCTGATGAGCCCAGCGCTAGGCACAATAAGTAAGATTCTACCCTAAGATTCTACCTTTATCCACTTATTACTACTTCGCACAAATTAAGTATATAACCTGTTAATGAATAAGCGCAAAACCTCATACACCCCAACTGATTTAAACCAAAATAATTAGATTGAAACAATAATGTCATTATTTTGATAGTTAAAATTTAAAGTTATTCGCATTTAAGTTTTGAGGCAAAAATGATTAGTTATCATTTAGGGAATTAAAAAAAGCGCTAACGTACTCATGGATACATTTTTATAATCTTGTTTTGGTAGTAAGTAGGGTGAGTGTGCCCGTGCGGTGGGTTGAAATCGGGTTCAGAAAATTTTGAATTTTGCAAAAAAATTATTTAATATTATGAAAAAAATTACCTATGTTGAAACCATGATAATTCGATTCTGCTCTCGATTCTAAACAAACTACTTTCTAGTTTTGCGTTAATTCATTAACACGTTGTATACTAGCTTTTAGTTGTATATTTTAAGTAAGCTTCCAAAATAATTTTTCATCAATATCGGTTCAGTAGTTTTTGCGTGTTGCTTAAACAAACAAACAAGTAAACAAACAGACAGACGGGAATTCTAAAAAAAAGGTTGACTTGGATGACTTCCTAAATATCTTAAATGTACAGACACACTTCTGTTACAGTTTTATAATAGCTTAGATTAGATTAGAGCCACATTGGAGAACAGAACATGTCTACGTTCAGTGTTTATCATGCAGACCATAAAGCGCGCCTAATCGAATATGAACCGTGTATGAGCAGGTGTATGAACGACAAAACGTGTCAATTTCTCGTTCAATTAGCGTTGTTCATCATCATCAGCGCAAATATTCACCATTTATACAGGGTGTACAATAAAATGGGACAGCTACTTAAAGGGGTGCTTCAGACCATCAAACTGAACAACTTTCTCTATGGGACCAATATCGAAATCGCGAAAAAAAAATCCGCTCTCCCATACAAAACTGCAAACATAACTCGACTGAAATGTATGGGACAGCAGATTTTTTTTTCGCGATTTCGATATTGGTCCCATAGAAAAAGTTGTTCAGTTTGATGGTCTGAAGCACCTCTTTAAGTAGCTGTCCTATTTTAATTTACACCCTGTATTTTCGAATAAACCTGTGTATACCAGGGAAATATTAAAGAAAACTCTAGACTAGCGTTATTAGAATAGAATAGAATAGAAAAACTTTATTTCGATCAACTGAGATCATAATTTTGTTAGTAACACACTTAGCCTACTGTTAGTTTATACACACAACACATTACTACATTATAACTGTTTGTTTGTTAGTGCGTGAACCATACAGCAATGGTTCACGTACTGACAATCAAACCTACTCGCAAACATGTTCAAGATGCTGTTGGCGCTGCCGCTTATCCTACGCATGAGGGATGTACACCGTTTGCGCATAGTAGTGTAAAAACAATCTACTCGCGCATCGGCGAACATCCCTGACGCATCGCGGCAGCCCCACCAGCCGCAAGGCGTTGTACTGTTTCTTCGTGTAGTTCAGCCACAGGCTGCTCGTGTAAAAAGAAGTACAGTATGCTCTAAAGAGTGTTATCTTGACTGGAGTGGAGCAACGAGCAAACCTGCGGGCTATCATATTGGCTCGTACAGACAACGCCCTGCGCTCCTGTCTTTTGTCTTCGTCGTCCTTATTGAAACGCGAAAATGTTTTCCGAAATGTGCTCATGCTCGATGTCAAAGGCCGTGGGTGCGCCCGTATAGCTTGTTTATTACATAAGTAGTTTAAGATTCCTTCCTTTAATCCATCTATTTAAATTGCATTTATTTATAAACCCAAACGTCCATCCATCTATCGTATTGCTTGATCAGTCCACCTTCGGACATAGGTACGTCTCCTCCATGGAAGAAACGATCGACGACGAGACGAAAGAAGAACGATCATTACCAACCACCAAGGAATATTATCATGTTTTAACACTTGTTAGGCAGTCTGTACTCCAAGGTATAGACAATACTTATGCATGCCTTAGACAATTTATATAGGGACGAGTTACGCGTGTCATTCTACTAAGAAACATTTCTGCCACTTTTTCGGGAAGCGAGGTAACATGAAATCCGCAACTTTAGATTTTATTCCCCATAAGTTTAGATTCGAATTTTGAATGTTAAAAATCATGAAAAGTAGTCTCGTGTGAACTCCAAACGTTCTAAGTTCAAAATTATTGTTTCGTTATTATAGGCTGTCTCGTTTAGTGATAAGGTATAAAATTGGGCGTAAATGCACAAGATCAATTGTTCTTATACCGTGGCAGAGGGGAAATGCTACCGCAAGGCGAGTCCCTATATAAATTGTCTAAGATGCATGCTAGCTTCCTGTGTGCAAATAAAGAATTAATTTGTGTCTACTTTAAGTTATACTGATATAGCAACAAGTATTTAGTTTAGACGATGCTTTAAGGACCTAGTGCTAGAATGATACAATGAAATACATCTCTTCCAGGAAGCCACCGTCTCCAGGCAGTCGCCAGGTCTCCCAGTTCTCCCGCTACTCCGACGTGATGCTTCCCCCCGCCCGCCGCACCTTCTACCACCCCTACTTCGACTACGCCGCCCCTGACTATATCCCCTACGCGTACTGAACCCAAGGGGATGTCACAGACACCTTCCCACCCAGGGGGCGAACTTCTAGCTCGTTCTAGAACATTCTCTATGGAGATCTCTCTCCCTTGTACAAAAAACTTCGCTGGCTTTAAATCCCGAATATCAATCAATCGTCATATCGAAAGCATATCTTTTTATAAACGCTTTCGCTTCGAAAATACTCTCTTTATCTCTTAAAACGCGAGCTTCCTTCTTATCTATTCTACTTGCAATATTTTTATATTTATAAAACCGAGGGTTATTCCATTTAGACATGCGGAGCCCAGAATTTTTTAATATACCCATTTTGAATAGGTATTCGCATTGTATTTTTCGATAGGTTTAAGGTTTGAAGGGAAATACCCTGGAGTTTAATATTCTATTCCGTCGGCGATAGGCTGGGTGGACTTATATGTAACTAATTATACGGTACTTCCAAAGAAGACAATAAAAATGCACATGTCGTATACAAACCGATCAATTATTATCTTCACCGCCGTCAATTCTCGTTAAGTTAAAGAATTTGACAGTAAAATATAACTTTGACAATAAAATATAACTTTGACAATAAAATTTGTGGCAAAATGAAACTGAAAATTAAAAATGGGTGTTTTACAATTGATGTTTAATAGGATTTAAGCGTGTCAAAAAGAAAATCTTTGTCTGTAAAATAGAATTATCTTGAATTTATTGTTTCAAATAATGGAGGGTGAACGGCCGAACGGAAATCGTCTACTTTTCGCTTCGATTCAATTACTTTGTGATGAATATTTTAAATTACAACCTGAATCCATTTGACGTGTATTTCGATTTTCGTTTTAGAAAAAATATCTGCGTTTTTTTTTACTTTCGAGGTATGGTCTGAGCCCGACGACCTCTGCGAATCGAAGCGAAAATATTAGCTACATTTCTTTACACTTTAAAAGAGTTGAGAAAATAATACTTGCTCATTCAACTTTGTACTTAAAAGTTAAAGTAAAACATGTATTAAACAGTATTATATTTATTAATTAAGTTAAATGTTTACGCTTTTATATGTCAGTTCAGTTAGATGTTTACATTAAGTTAAAACTATAAATACCTATCTGTAATTTTAATCATTAACACTAACTTATTTGGATTAATTTTAATGTTTTTCTTATTTATTTATAAGTTGGATACCTACTACACTTAAAAAAAAAACTAAACTTAAACGTAGCCAAGATCTGTTTAGATAAAAAAGTTAAAATATGACAATAAAATCTGCGATCCCCGTATATTCAATATAGTATTTTACGAAATATATAAACATAATTATTATCGTTGTGATTAGTCGCTAAGTAATCATTATTGTGTAAAAGCCTTCATGACGGCTACGTTGGTTTCGGCGAATGACAAATACTCGGGCTTTGTCTAAGAAATGTTGTTAATAGGTACTATAGCTATCTTCCTTAGAAAACTATAAATTCACCTACTGATAACGGTACACGCAAAAATGTACCTAGTGAAGCTTGCCGTTGGTTATTAATTCGTGCAGCGCGCGACGTATGACGCTGCCGTCTGGGGTAATGGCAGAAATCAAGCATGCACATAGCTTTCGGCCGTAGGTGCTTATCTCAGTACCTACGGCCGAGTAACGAAGGCCTAAACGTGTGCCCAACCACCTATAGGGATGACCTACAACAAGCAAAAACGGCCCAAGAGACACATCTCGCAATCACAAACTCACTCAACATGACCGGTAACTCGATAACAATGCGTCGTCACCGTCATCGATGTCCACGCCTGGACACCCGCGACCTCTGCCCACTCCTTTTTCTTCTGGCGTCTACAGACGTTGCATCCCAGGCCGTTTCTCACCGATCCCCGCTACCCAATCCACCGCGTAGATCCAGCAACGCGTTACGTCCTAAGCCGAGGTCCGTAACCTTCCGGGTGCCCCTTCGTGATCCCTTCAGCTGTAATGCTCAATTTGGAAAAAGAAACTTCTTGAGATGTGGCTGACGTGGCTGCTTTCTGATCTATTATGAATCACGACCAAATAGATTCACCCTGCCTCCTTTTTCCACAAGAAGTCAAGGGGAAAAGTTTGCTAGATCAGAGGGTTAAAAAAAGTTCTGTTAATAGGTCGGTAGTATAATACTTGACCAACACTCAGTTGCAGAAACGCTAATTAAAGATAAATCCATTAAATCTCTTGCTAGCTTCTATTATGTCAGTGACAGGCATGAGATTTAATGGAGGATTATCTTAAATTTACGTTCCTGCAACTGAGTGTAAGTATAATTGTTACTACCTACTTCAATGGTCACAGTTTGTAATATTAATACGTTATAGTTGCAACTATAACTACACCCCACTTCGTGTGAAGGCATCGCCTATCGGAAGTTTGCCATCTAATGATAGCCCTGCCCTAATGGGCTTTTCGGACCCTGGAAACTGGAGCCTTGAATTAGTGAGGTGGTATTCATATCGAACTATTCACACAGGTTCTTAAGCCAGGCATTCTATGACAGAGGTTCTGTAGTATCCAAGTTTTTATGACACTCCGAATCAATTGACAGCTCAAGCTCTGAGCCAAAGCTCTCTAAAGCATCTACAGTCGTTAAACAACATTTTTTTTTTACCTGTAGATAAAAAAGGAGAACGAAGTATCCATCTAGGTAGACAGGTATTAGCACTAGACGAGAAACAAACCCTCCCTGTTAGAGACCTACTGAGGTTTCTGACTGCAGTGGGGATCTGTGGCAAAGAAAATATAGATACGCTGTGGGGAACTATAAAAGAGGCGTTCACAAAAGACCAGCGATGGTCACAGTGGCACAGGCGCAAATCTGTTAAGGCTCCAAATAATAAAGGTGAAAATGTTACAATGTCCTCATTTTTCTTTCGTGTGTGTCAACATTTCTTAGACAAGCCCCGCCATCTTTCCGAGATTCGGGTATGTATGGCGACCGATCCCGGCAGATAAATGCTTTAACTACATTTAAATGTTTCATGTTTATCGTAATAGTTAATTGTAAATTAGCAATTGATGCGCCGCCCGCGGCTTATTCAGTATTTATTGTAACTATTGGATTCTAGGCATAGGTGTGGAGGCAGCCTAATGAAGGAATGGCTCTTTGACATGATGGAAATTTAGAACTAAGTAAAGGAAGGAAACGTTACTGACTGACATATTCATGACTTTTTGACCACTGGTTATTTTGAGTAAATTCTTTCTTGCAGTCCATTAAAACTACATTGTCCTAAAATTACCAAAAATTATTTTCGTGTAATTTTATTATTTAATCAGTCGTACCTATCATTAGTTTTATGGACGTTAGCGAAATCCCAGTTCGAAATTTCGAACGTGTGGCGACCCTAGGACTGTCACGTCATTGGCGACCAATGAGAGCGCACGACCGCACAAGAGCGTCTATTTCATTGGTAAATAATCACGCTATTCTCCATTTTAGGGTTGCCAATTATGTAAAGGTCATTAATTCTGCAGCAAATTGATGCAAATCATTGAGCAAATTGATCGTCAGGTACTGAAAGTTGAAGGCTGTAATACTAAGGAAGTTGTTACCTATTTGTGTACTATATTTATTATTGTATCTAATTGTCTATCGACTTAAGTATCGACGCGGTACGTCGGCATAACCTCACAGACTATGAAATTTGGCTTTAAAATATATTACACATGTATTATGGCTTTAAGCAAGTCAATGAATTCATTCTTCTATTTATTGTAACTGACAGTCTTACGACAAGTCACATCCTACATGTTACGATTTAGCGAGAATATCTATACATATTTTATTTATATATTTAATAATTTTCTAACAATATTCTGTAGAGTTTTACAAAATTATTTTATTGTCTTTTAAAAGTCATTAATAGTTAGATAGTTAGTTGATAATACATTGAGTAGTGTTTATCTGAAACTTATTGCAATTAAATATACATAAATAGGTGTTTTAATTAATATCTGATTGATATCAGTTTTAACAGTAGACATTTCGCAGATACATATCTTTGCGACTAAAAAGTAACATTAAATATGAAAATAATCATATCAGTATTACGTAACCGAATCAGTTAAGCTATCGAATGAGAATTGACAAAAAAACTCAATTAAAACAGCTAGGTACAGAATAAATACAAATGTCCCTTAATTAAAATGAGAATTCTCATTCACAAGAGCCACAGAATTTTCAAATGTAAGTATCAGAATTCACCATTCAACTCAAGTCCGATGACAATAATAAAATATTTTAGTAATACAATAAGAAGGTAGTTTGAACATTCGATGGCTTTTAAATATACAATAAGTAGCATAAAAGATACAAAATAAATACTAGCTCCTGTAAAAATCGGTGTTATTCAAAAATATTGTATTTTACAGCGCGGTTTTAAATGACATGTGACAATAATTATTTAGAAATGGTTGGAGTCAGCACTTGGTAATGAAAAAAAAAACACTGTCACAAGATTAAGTGTTTTTTTTTTTATTTATAAATTAATGTACTCTTGCTTGTGCGTTAGCACTGCATTTCCGCCAGTGTCAAGTAGTTTATTGGGAGAATCTATCCCAATCTTAGGGATTGTTTTTGGTCAAGAACAAGAAGAGATTTAGGATTCAAGATTAAGTTACTTAGATACTTAGAGTACAAACTGGGGAATGAAATTTTCAAAGTGCTGATTTCATCATAATTTATTTCTATGACAATAAAACACATTTTACCTTAGCATTGTGAGAGACCGCGTCTGTTTTTGAATTAGGTATACAATTAACCTATCCGTAATGATTAATGTTTTAAAAATGTATAATGAATTGGTGGTTTTTTTGAGAAATAAAGATAGTTACCTACTCCTGAGCAGAATTATTTTTTATTGGTTGGTGGAGACATCAACTTTTTCCCCAAAAAAAAGCATGCATATGCTCACGACTATATTCCCCGAGGGTCAGCGTCAAAGATATTCTGAAACCTGAGAACAACCATGTTTCACTAGTTTACAGTACTAATGGAGCGTGGATATTCTGAGGTTTCAGAATCTCTGTCGAATGTGACGGGGAGTGAGCCCGTCGCCACTTGTAATGGACAGTGAGCACAATACATGCCTAAAAATTGAAGATGCAATGTTACTCGCAATGTTTTTGTTCCTTCACCGAAAAGCAAGTGCCAAAAAAAAAATTACAACCTACTGAGTCAAGAGTTCTAGAATGGAGACCACGAGCTGGTAGGCGTAGTGTGGCTGCCCTGCTGCCGGCTGGACTGACGACCTGTGAAAGATGGTGGGGAGCGACTGGAATGCCGAGGATAGGCGCCGTACCGTGGCGCGCCTTAGGAGAGGTCTATGTTCAGCAGTGGACTATGATTGACTGATGATGACGCAAATAACGAAAACGATACCAAATTAAACTATCGTTTCATAAGGTGGTGGCAGGTTAACTCAAAATGTAGGAAGCCATTTAGGTACCTCCATCCATCCATCCATCACAGCCCTTGATCAGTCCGTCTTCTGACATAGGCCTCCTCCATATTTCTCCAAGACGTTCTGCTCGCCCTCTGCATTAAGTTCGGACCCGCGTGTCTCCTAATGTCATTGACCCATCTTTCTGGTGGGCGGCCACTACCTCGCGTGGTTTCTCCCCTATTTATCCAGAATCGATAGCTGAACATTACATGTACATAAACTCACGACCATAACCCCTATCGGTGCTCAGTTACTTTGCTAATACTCGCAGACAAAGAAAAAAGACAATACGGGTTTTGTATGTTAGGTTGGCGCCTTATTTTTCGCCGTTGTTTTTGGCGCGGCCAGCAACCAAACTTTAATATTTTATTTCAGAATAAAGTAACAAACAAAACTTATTAACATTTGTATATCCCTAAACTCAGTCCGGACGGAGATATAAAGGCTTGAAGTTGAAAATATTACTATTACGTGCACTTCAAGCTTTTATATCTCAGTCCGGACTGAGTTCCAAGATATTTATGTAATAGCAAGTTTTGTTTGTTACTTTATTCTGAACTATAATATTCAAGTTTGATTGATGGCCGCGCTTAAAAAAGAAAACAGGCGCCATTTTTAGGCATAGCCTTTTATGCAAGCCAGCCTTCAAGCCTGTCAAAACTAACGCGCTAAGAAACCTTAGCGAACCGCTCTTCTAAGGAGTGGCAGCTGCCCCTCCCTGCTCGCTACGCCCATGTCGGTTTTTGTTTAATTTCAGAACCAACTCATGTAAACTACTATAATGATGATGATGATATCCTCCACGACCTTAGTCCACGGTGACCCTCACTAGTTCAACGTGAGCTCTGAACTCTGAACTCATTTACCAAGAAAATATGTTCTCTATGTCGGAACTTCAATAATCATCCAATACCTATGCCAGCTTCCTGACAATAATACTATTATAGCAATAATAGATGATTATAGGAAGCCATGAAAAAACAAATTATTAACGTCAATCGGACCGTGTTGTTATAGTCTCATTGGAAATGACGTCAAACATGATTATGTTGATTAGGTACTCCATACAAACAATTTATTTGATAAAACAATGTAATTGCCGAGGTGATCCCATAATCAGTCAAAAGGTTGTAAATATACTTCAATTTGTATTATCTCATCTCATCTCACTAATATTATAAATGTGAAAGTTTGTGACGATGTTTGGATGTTTGGATGTTTGTGTGTTTGTGGCTCAATCACGCCTAAACGGCTGAACGGATTTAGATGAAATTTGGCATGCAGATAGAATGTGTTCTGGATTAACACATAGGATACTTTTTATCCCAGCAATGGGTTACTGTGGGAGTCTGTGGGATAATTTCCAATGTTTTATCATGCTCACTAGCGCCGACTTGACGCTGACAGATGTATTTGGGTAGATTCCAGTAGTAAATAGTGGTTGCTTTTTTCAACACTTCTCCCAAGAGCTGTGTAGCGTAGTTGGGAAATGGTTAGATTTTCGTGCAAGAGGTTGGAGGTTCGATTCTTGGGTGGGATTTTTTTTTTAAACTTTTATCCTTTTTAGACAGAAGCAATTTGCTGACCTTAATAATATCCTGAGATTAGATCAGATCCAATTTTAGGACAGTACGTTTTCTTTGGCTTTTTTCTTATTTTAATACATACGTTGTAGTGATCCCAAGCAAGCACGGCTTTTTATTATGGAAACATTACAACAACGGCACAAACATAATAATGTCCATGACCGAACCGGGATTCGAGCCCAGGACCCTGGTTTGGCAGTCCGGCGTGGTAACTATTGCACAAAACTGGTCGTCAAATATAAAAAAATACTCTTTCTTTTAACCTTTTTTAAAGTTATTGTAGTACGTTTTCATCTTAATAGATGGCGTGAGGCGTTTTTTAAAAGCAAGTATGCAACAATAAAATTATTTATTCCAAAACCTAGCTAGCACGAGCTTAATTTAGTTGATTAAATCCCTGATCTCAAAGTTCATATATTTCGACCATACTTGCACTTACTCGTAGCTCACGCTCAAGGCGTCTCAGAAATTAGGTCTTACAGATTTGATTGTAAAGTAACTTACCGGGTGAATTGAAAAATAATTAAATAAATAACGCTCACAGTCACATACATTGTAATGATCCGAAGCAAGCATTATAGGCTTTTTATTATAGAAACCATACAAAAACGGCACAAACATATTACATCCATGACCGAACCGGGATTCGAACCCAGGACCCTGGTTTGGCAGTCCGGCGTGGTAACCATTACACCAAACGGGTCGTCAAATATTTTTTTTTCTTTTAAGCTTTTCTAAAGTTATTTTAGTATCGTTTTCATCTTCATAGATATCGTTAGGCATATTTTTAACGCTAGCAGGAGCTTACAAATTGATTGAATACATCTTTGTATGTAAGTATAATGGTAGTTTGAGCCCAATCTGAGCCAATTCTACGGTATAATAATTTTGTTGCAGAAAATTTTGCCAAATGTTCGTTTTGTTTGATTTTCGGTTCTATTATGATTTCTTGAGGATTTGTGTAGCTTAACTATAGAACATCAATCTACCACAATCTATGAAAAGATAGGTACCTACTTATCTAAAAAGTCCTTATAACACCACAGTTTGGTAATGTGCCGAAGTACTTTCATAATAGCTAAGTAAGGTTAGAGATTTACAAATGTGGCTTGAAAATAATTCTTTTAACAAGTTGACCATTTGCTTGCTAGAATATTATCGTTCTAGCTCTTGCCTCCACCATTGTGCACTAGCCCGCGTGGTAGAGTATCCTCTATCATCATCATCATCTCAGCCGATGGACGTCCACTGCTGACATAGGCCTCCCCCAAGGATCGCCATAACGACCGGTCCTGCGCTGCCCTCATCCAACGTTTTCCCACCGCCTTCACCAGGTCGTTGGTCCACCGTGTGAGGGGCCTACCCACGCTGCGCTTTCCGCTTATCCTCTATCCTCTAACGTTTATTTGTGAGTGGAGGTCTGTGATCCGCAGTGGGTCGTAAGATGATTATTATGCTGCTCGACATAAATAAAACACTAATAACCGACGAACAGTAGAAAAATTCAAGTGATGGATCTGTGAATGACTTTTTTTTATACCTACATACTTACTTAATGTAGGTACTTTCTGATTTTGATTCAGCTCAAGTTCATGACTATTATCCTATTCTTATCCTATTATGGGTGCTGGCAAGCCAGCAACACATCAACCCAATGGTACATATCTTTTGGGTTGACTCCTACTTAATATTTATTTTCTTCACCATTGAAAAACGTGGAAAATGAGAGAGGCAATAGTGTTCAGGGGAAGACACCTGTAATCTCCCAGTTTTGAATAACCATCTCTCAGTCTCAGGACACATACGTTTAGCCACCAAGACATCGCAGTCACACAGTTTAAATGTTCCATGGTTTCCTCCTCCTCTCCGCACGCTCGGCAAATGGGATCTAGGGTGAGATTTATCATGCGTGTGAGGCGTAGTACCCGGTGAGAGCTCCGACGATAGCACGAGCTTTGCTCCTGCTGTTGTTCAGTATGAACTGTGGGATTCGTGGTGTTACATTGCTGATGAATTTCCTGCAATGTTGCAGACCCGAGAAGCCAGAGCATTCTAGCATGTGTATTTTATCAGCCCATTCCTTAATAGCCATTTTAATGTTACATGCCTAGGTTTCTAGACTTGGTTCCGACCATGACCTTCATGACCCTTAGACGAGACATGAGACAAAATCACATGTCCACGCAGACGAAGTCGCGGGCAACAGCTAGTACCAAATAAAGAGGATATACATGTGAGCACGCCCTAGAACGCTACATACATTGAACGAAGTTTGGTTGGCCCTTTAATTTAAACTTTAATCTTTAAACTTTAATCTTTAGATCGTGTTTTAATAAATATGACAGTTTCAAGTGGTTTTTAAACCACTTGAAACTGTCATATTTATTTCCGATAAAATATACCTACAGTTTCAATGCTAGTAATAATTTAAGATTTATATGAAAATCCACACTGTAACTAAGTACATAGGGTCCTTCTAACACATTAGACCGTCAAACTGAACTACTTTCTCTATAGCCCCAACCTCAGAAAGAAATAAGATACTTAACCCAGTGGAATTTAATACCTATGTTGATTCCTCGGCCGTAGATTATTTATTTCAAAGTATTTTGTGTGAAATTATGTACCTAATAAGTGTCCACCCTAGAATTTTGGACCCAACATCCTGGGGTGGGTACCAGACATTTCTGGAGTGGGCAAGGAGGGGTCATACTAGAGAGGCAGTTCGTGATCTCCATTCTAGAAC
The DNA here is from genome assembly GCA_922987775.1 of Agonopterix subpropinquella. Taxonomy (NCBI): domain Eukaryota; kingdom Metazoa; phylum Arthropoda; class Insecta; order Lepidoptera; family Depressariidae; genus Agonopterix; species Agonopterix subpropinquella. The sequence goes on along the minus strand of OV277716.1, from coordinate 5,066,034 downwards.
TCGGGCTTCCAATCGGTTTTCAGTTCTTCGGTAGATAGAACAGCCCATTGCCACTTCAGCTTACAAAATATTTAAAAAAATAACTTACGTAACATTCGATGTAGACTTTCCAAACTGCGAGTTAAGATAAAACTAGTTTGAACAGCTTGCGCGACCTTCGACTTGTTTATAAGGGACCCTGAAAATGTGCCCTAAAAAATTTCATGTCCCTCAAAATGTGGAAAGGGCCGTCATCCTTCCGAGTTGTAAAAGATATCACGTAGATATAACAGGGATGTAATTAGTGGTTAAATACTTTGTTTCAGGGCCCTGAAAAATAAGAGTGATTAGATTTCAAATATTATGAATTATTAACATGTTACAACCATGTGCCATATTACCTATAAGATTGAAAAATTAAGCCTTTGACGGGACTTAGCATAGCCCGGTTTGGCAGCCTACCAAACTGGGCTATGCTTTTGTGCATTTAAGCACCACAGAGTACTATAATTCCTACCGTAAGAGCACAGCCGCGGTTTGGGTGGTTGCGGGTTCAAGTCCCGTCCAAGACTAAATATTTTTTAAGAATTCATTTTTCAAAAAATCATAACAATTAAATGTCAAATCCCAGCTTTAAGATCACAAACAAACAAAACATCACATCCACATTTATTTTTCAAGCCGATTTAAATGTCTAGTTCACCGATCGATATTATCTACAATCGACCTGCGAGATAGAGCCTCGATCTTTTAGTCATTTTGGCTTTTATTTTATACTTCTGTTAAGTTTCTATTTTCTTATCTTTATAAGTTGGTACTTCAATTTAGGAATTTTTTGTATTTATAACTCTCGCTCTCTAAAATAAATTAGTTTTTATTAAGTTTTTCGTCATCGTTCACTACCTACCTGTATAATATTATCGAGGATACAGCCACGGGCCACAGTACCCCTGAATCCGGCCCTGCCTTCGTCGTTCCCGCCGGGTCTCGCTGTACCGAAATGTATTTTTAGTAACATATAACTTTAGTGGTTGAGACGAATCTTTTCATGCGACACATATTGAAAATCGAATTTTATGTTGCGTAGAAGGGTTGTAGACCCTTTTGGTTTATTGAGATGTATCGGATAGACATGTAAAATAGGATTTAGGAGCGTTTATTGCTAATTCAAAACGGAGGCTTCGTGTAACCTACTCGTAAAAAAATATATATTACTAGCTGTTGCCCGCGACTTCGTCTGCGTGGACATGTGATTTTGTCTCATGTCTCGTCTAAGGGTCATGAAGGTCATGGTCGGAACCAAGTCTAGAAACCTAGGCATGTAACATTAAAATGGCTATTAAGGAATGGGCTGATAAAATACACATGCTAGAATGCTCTGGCTTCTCGGGTCTGCAACATTGCAGGAAATTCATCAGCAATGTAACACCACGAATCCCACAGTTCATACTGAACAACAGCAGGAGCAAAGCTCGTGCTATCGTCGGAGCTCTCACCGGGTACTACGCCTCACACGCATGATAAATCTCACCCTAGATCCCATTTGCCGAGCGTGCGGAGAGGAGGAGGAAACCATGGAACATTTAAACTGTGTGACTGCGATGTCTTGGTGGCTAAACGTATGTGTCCTGAGACTGAGAGATGGTTATTCAAAACTGGGAGATTACAGGTGTCTTCCCCTGAACACTATTGCCTCTCTCATTTTCCACGTTTTTCAATGGTGAAGAAAATAAATATTAAGTAGGAGTCAACCCAAAAGATATGTACCATTGGGTTGATGTGTTGCTGGCTTGCCAGCACCCATAATAGGATAAGAATAGGATAATAGTCATGAACTTGAGCTGAATCAAAATCAGAAAGTACCTACATTAAGTAAGTATGTAGGTATAAAAAAAAGTCATTCACAGATCCATCACTTGAATTTTTCTACTGTTCGTCGGTTATTAGTGTTTTATTTATGTCGAGCAGCATAATAATCATCTTACGACCCACTGCGGATCACAGACCTCCACTCACAAATAAACGTTAGAGGATAGAGGATAAGCGGAAAGCGCAGCGTGGGTAGGCCCCTCACACGGTGGACCAACGACCTGGTGAAGGCGGTGGGAAAACGTTGGATGAGGGCAGCGCAGGACCGGTCGTTATGGCGATCCTTGGGGGAGGCCTATGTCAGCAGTGGACGTCCATCGGCTGAGATGATGATGATGATAGAGGATACTCTACCACGCGGGCTAGTGCACAATGGTGGAGGCAAGAGCTAGAACGATAATATTCTAGCAAGCAAATGGTCAACTTGTTAAAAGAATTATTTTCAAGCCACATTTGTAAATCTCTAACCTTACTTAGCTATTATGAAAGTACTTCGGCACATTACCAAACTGTGGTGTTATAAGGACTTTTTAGATAAGTAGGTACCTATCTTTTCATAGATTGTGGTAGATTGATGTTCTATAGTTAAGCTACACAAATCCTCAAGAAATCATAATAGAACCGAAAATCAAACAAAACGAACATTTGGCAAAATTTTCTGCAACAAAATTATTATACCGTAGAATTGGCTCAGATTGGGCTCAAACTACCATTATACTTACATACAAAGATGTATTCAATCAATTTGTAAGCTCCTGCTAGCGTTAAAAATACGCCTAACGATATCTATGAAGATGAAAACGATACTAAAATAACTTTAGAAAAGCTTAAAAGAAAAAAAAATATTTGACGACCCGTTTGGTGTAATGGTTACCACGCCGGACTGCCAAACCAGGGTCCTGGGTTCGAATCCCGGTTCGGTCATGGATGTAATATGTTTGTGCCGTTTTTGTATGGTTTCTATAATAAAAAGCCTATAATGCTTGCTTCGGATCATTACAATGTATGTGACTGTGAGCGTTATTTATTTAATTATTTTTCAATTCACCCGGTAAGTTACTTTACAATCAAATCTGTAAGACCTAATTTCTGAGACGCCTTGAGCGTGAGCTACGAGTAAGTGCAAGTATGGTCGAAATATATGAACTTTGAGATCAGGGATTTAATCAACTAAATTAAGCTCGTGCTAGCTAGGTTTTGGAATAAATAATTTTATTGTTGCATACTTGCTTTTAAAAAACGCCTCACGCCATCTATTAAGATGAAAACGTACTACAATAACTTTAAAAAAGGTTAAAAGAAAGAGTATTTTTTTATATTTGACGACCAGTTTTGTGCAATAGTTACCACGCCGGACTGCCAAACCAGGGTCCTGGGCTCGAATCCCGGTTCGGTCATGGACATTATTATGTTTGTGCCGTTGTTGTAATGTTTCCATAATAAAAAGCCGTGCTTGCTTGGGATCACTACAACGTATGTATTAAAATAAGAAAAAAGCCAAAGAAAACGTACTGTCCTAAAATTGGATCTGATCTAATCTCAGGATATTATTAAGGTCAGCAAATTGCTTCTGTCTAAAAAGGATAAAAGTTTAAAAAAAAAATCCCACCCAAGAATCGAACCTCCAACCTCTTGCACGAAAATCTAACCATTTCCCAACTACGCTACACAGCTCTTGGGAGAAGTGTTGAAAAAAGCAACCACTATTTACTACTGGAATCTACCCAAATACATCTGTCAGCGTCAAGTCGGCGCTAGTGAGCATGATAAAACATTGGAAATTATCCCACAGACTCCCACAGTAACCCATTGCTGGGATAAAAAGTATCCTATGTGTTAATCCAGAACACATTCTATCTGCATGCCAAATTTCATCTAAATCCGTTCAGCCGTTTAGGCGTGATTGAGCCACAAACACACAAACATCCAAACATCCAAACATCGTCACAAACTTTCACATTTATAATATTAGTGAGATGATTTGTTTTTCGTAACGTAACAGAACCATCTTGAAAAAAAACTTATACAGAGTGTTAGGGTAAACAGTTGCATTACTTTAAGGGATGATTGTACCCCTGATACTGAACGAGTTTCCCTAAGAAAACTAGAAAATTCGCAAAAAAAAACGACTTTTCATACAAACATTCGATCGGCTGCTTGCTTTTAGTAAAGTGTTTTTTTTTTACCCTATCACTCTGTAGTATAAATTAATGAAAAACCAACCTGATTAGGATGAAAGTAATCTTAAATTTTGTAATGAGGGCGCCACCGAGCTGTAAAATGCCTCGTAAGGGTAGAGCGATGATAGCCCATACGGAAGAGAGCTAGCACCTCAATCCTGAGGCCGCGGTACGATTCCTGGCCTGTACCACTAAGTTCTTCGGAATTTATGTACGGTTGTATTTATCATTTACTAGCTCGGCGGTGAAGGAAAACATCGTGAGGAAACCTGCATTCCCGAGAATGAAAAGAAAATACCATAAGTTCGGAGGTATGCGTTAATATGGGTGAGCTTGGGGCGAACACAAAAGGACCAGTGCTGGTCTCCGTATTACAACGACCCTTGCTTGCAATAGCCCAACCACAAATAATCAAGGGTATATTACCGTTGGCCCGCTCCATACAAACGAAGTTTGATGTCATTTTGGATATTAATCAATTAAAGTCAATGATTTTTTTAGACACTATCTATAAACCAATATCTGTGGTAGACATTTTTTCAGATTTCCGTTAAAATATATAGGGTCCTTCTTAATATGCTGACACTTTTTTAAGGGGATGATCAGACCATCAAACTGAACAACTTTCTCTATGGCACCAACATCGAAATCGCGAAAAAAAACTCTGCTCTTCCATACAAAACTGCAAACTTACTCGAGCCAAATGTATGGGGCAGTAATTTTTTTTTTCGCGGTTTCGATTTTGGTCCCATAGAGAAATAAGTTCAGTTTGATGGTCTGATCATCCCCTTAAAAAAGTGTCAGCATATTAAGAAGGACCCTGTATAGTTTCAAAGTTATCGTGGCTCAAAGTTTTCCATACAAATCTTAAATGAATCGTAGCATTGAAACTAGGTGTGTTTTAACGCAAATCTGACAAATGTAAAGCACAGATATTGTTTTCTAGATAATAGGTTAATTTTGAAACTAGGCCGGAACTTCGTTTGTATGCAGCGCGCATTAGCGCTTTCAGAATAAATCTCGCTTCGCTGCGAAATCGCTAATATGCAAATGCTCCTATTAATAATGTGTTTATTATGTAAGGTCTATAATTGACTGAAGAGGGCTATCACATTCCAGTGGCGCCCTCATCACATTAAAAAAGATTTCTCAATAAAGAAAGCCTAAATTAAAAAAGTGCTCAACATCTAAACTACAAAAGCCTTCAAGCCATTGTTATACAATACTTTTATAGGTTCTAAACATTCCACTTTTAGACAATTTCGAATAAAAACAAAAGCAGCCGATTTTTTTTTCAAAATTTTTATGTTTAGACCTTTAAAAAACCTATAAAAGTATTCTATGAAAATAGCTTGAAAGGCTTTTGTAGTTTAGATGTTGAGCACTTTTTTAATTTAGGCTTTCTTTATTGAGAAATCTTTTTTAATGTGATGAGGGCGCCACTGGACTGTGATAGCCCTCTGAAGCTATTATAAGGGGATGGGAAGGGTGAAAAATACTTATATCTGCTATATCCGATACAAATGGGACAGCAGATATTTTTTTCTCGATTTCGATGTTGTTCCCATAGATAAAGTTGTTCAGTTTTATGGTCTGACCATTCCCGTAAAATAGTTTCAGCTAATTTTGTTAGACGGTATTGACCATTGCAGGGAGTGTATACGTAGTACCTACTCTTTCTTATACTGTGACGTAACTGTGTATGAGATAGAAGGAAAGAAACAAACAAGAGATTTTAGATAAATTTCTTATATATTTTTACATTTGAAATAATACAGGCGGTTACATAAAAAATAAATAAGTCTTACAATTTACGAATGTGATGTTTACAATACAATGTCATAGACGATCTGTACAAAATTATATAAAAAAACAATCACTAGAGGAATAACTGACACTGAAAAACAAAAATAGTCATCCGTTAAAAAAAGAAAAGTTATGTGACATTCACAAAGAAGTCAATAATATTCGTGTAAAAAGGTAAAAAAATGAATTTTGTGTCATTATAGCTCTAACAACGTGATTGTGACACTCTTCTTTTACACAAAAAGTGTCATTTACTTACAAACTAAACGTTAGTAGATTTCGATTACAAGAGTTCCGTTCATTTTTCTACATTACAAGTATTTTACTGTGCTTATGTTATGTGTCAACTTATAAAAACATTATTAAAAGCAGTACAAAAGAGTATTAACAGAAATAAGTAAATTGTAAAAAAAAATGCTTTGAAGGTGTCAAATATTGACTACGTACGTTACGTGACTACACACGGGGCGCCGCAGCAGCCGGCACCACTTCCCGCGGTATGGCGATTCGCTGCTGCCGAGGTGGGGTGCCAGTATGAACATGAAAGCACTTAAGAGCCTACCGAGCCTATTGTGCTGCCCTCAATCGTATTTTCTTTATTTCTAAACAATTAAACAACATTTGCAAAAAAACAAGAATGTCACATTGTAGTCCTGATTTGCTTTCAATTTATCGAAACATTACAGATTATGTTTTATGCTTGTAGCTATTATCGTGAAAACCGCCAAAAGTGGCCACTTTTAAGGTTTAAGATCTTTATTTCTCACTAAGAATATACATTCACTTTTGGAGGTTTTAAATATTTATAGCTACAAACATTATAAAAACAAATCTGCAGTGACCCGAAAAATTGAAAATCAGCAATGACTACAATGTGACATTCTTGTTTTTTGGAAATATTGATTAATTGTTAAGAAATAAAGAAAATACGATTGGAGGCAGCACAATAGGCTCGGTCCAGCCTTAAACATGTAAGGGCGACTACTAACAGCGGCGCCGCAGCGCAACGACAGCGGTGCCGCGGTGTGTAAAGACCCTTACTTTAACCCGGCGCCAGCCGTGTGTTCAAATTCAAAGTGTAGCTGCCTGTTATAGCCGCAAATGTGTGTTCAAACTCCTCTATAAAGGTAGAATCAGCGGCTAAGTCTGGCGCCCGTTTTACCTACCTCATTCCTGTCAGCACTAACACGAAATATATGGATAGTAATCTTTTCGATCAGACACATTTTTAATTATGACGATGTTACACTCGAAGTCTATTTTGACTACAGCGGTACAGCGACTACTTGATAAGGGAACTAATCACGTACGCAGAATACCATGTAAGTGGATAAGTGTGCTTTTTATTACCTATTTTCTCACATAAGTCACTATTCTGACAGGAATGAAGTTTTAGCAATTATTAAACATTAATTATGGAGTATTGTAGCAGTTAGTAATAAAAAAACAAATCCTCACACCAGTCATAATGGAAAAAAACGGTAGCAGAATTCATATTTTCTTACATATGCAAAATCAGCAGCTTTTTAGAACAAAATATGGAATGCCTCAATCCGGTAGGTAAGTATTAAAAAATTGGCACAATACAGTACGAAGGCGGTATTATAGTTGTTTTTTTAATTATTATTAAAAACCTGGCAACATTTTTACATCTTAATCGCTACGGCAACACTCTCAGGCTTACATTATACAACATGGAACATTTATAACCTTACTTAAAGGGTTACAATTTAGACATCAGTTTGGATATTTTGTCACAGGTCAGGTCACACTTAAACTTAAGGCTATGAGGAACGACCATTACAAAATCAGCTGTTGGTCTTACAAAGAAAATAAAATAATTAAAGCGGTATTAGATTAAAATTCGGAAATAATTAAAGTATTTTGATAAGTTCCTTTAGAAAATAACTTTATTGACGCTCATAAACACTTGCACTAAAGATGCTATGCGATATCAAAATATAAACATAATTCATTCATTCCACGTGCAAGATCAAGATTATGGACTTTTTAAACCACCAACTTTAAAATCCATAATAAGTATTAAAAATGAAATTATACAAAAAACTTGATAAAATATTATGGTGTAATTAAGTTATTTTATTTAAATTACTTAAATTTTCTATTTCAAGTATTTGCATGCCTCATCGCCTTAAGCAATAACTGCGAAAGTACTAATTAATGCCAAAATATGAAAAACTATGTTTAAAAGAAACAAGTCTTCAAGTAAGGTATTTTATATCAAGCATACTTCACTAAAGTCCTATCTACTAATGAGGGACAAAAACGTAAATTTATTAGTTACAGTTACATTAAGAACCGTGGTTTTAAACTTCAGTACACATTGACATGATTTTTATGCCCGTTTTAATAAACCAAACTCCAGCGCTAACAAGTTCTTAAGTCACCTCTAAGGGCCGGCACATACTTGGCGAAGCGCAGCGCAGAGCATTTTTCACGGCCACACCAGTATCGACTTTGTTTGCGTTGAAATAACTGAACTAAAAATGAACAGTCCCAGAGAGCATCGAGCGACTTTAAGCGAAAGGTAGTTAATTGATGGAATTTAATACATATTCGATGTAATTTCAACGCTAGAAAAGTCTTTACTGGTTTGGCAGTGAAAAATTCTCTGCACGCTTCGCCAGGTATGCACTGGCTTTAACGCATACTAAAACGTAGGCTTAAGATCCCGTTAACACGTGGAGCTAGTTTTAAATACGGGCCCAATGAAAAGGAAATAAATATACCATAATTATTTGCTCATTAGAAATAAAATATTTTTCACACCACCCGCTCGAAAATGGAACATTATATGTCATGTAACTCGAACCTAAAGCAAGTCATTATAGCCCTGGGACTAGCCGGGCAATAATATTGTACTGAATTTCATTATAACCCGCTGGTCAATAATGAGATTTGAATTTGGAACCGCATCCACAGATTATTTACGACCCTTACTTAAAATTCGTATAAAAACTTATCATGGAGACAGGCACCAAAAAGAACTTAATTCGAAATTTGAACTGGCCACCACGAGTATTGAACACAAAAAAAGAAAAAAAGGCGCGAATGCTGCAAATCTCTGTACCTATTGCTACGAACAAAGTAATGAAAAAATATTACATTGTACAACTGGAGTGCGATTTTTGAATCTCATTCGCTGATATCAGCAGTTGAAAATGTAGTATGTATGTGTTGCTATAGAGATACGCATCTTTCTACTGCTGATTTGACTTTCAAAAATCGCTCTCCTGGAGTATGATTTTTTAATGTCAAATCAGCAGTAGAAAGATTAATAGCAATATTGACATTTTCAACTGCTGAGTTCAAAGAATGAGTTTCAAAAATCGCACTCCTGGTCTAATGTTTCAAATACTTAAGTATACTATTGAACTCTAATACTTTGTTATAAACTCTAATAAAATAATTGGTTTCTAACCATAGAGAATTTACACGCTCCCCTGGGTTTCTAACAGTATTGCTTTTTATTTTCTCGCGGAGGGTGTGAAAAGTAGAGTATGGTCCTCGGGGATAAACGTGTTTTCATCTTGGGCGAGCTTGAACCCCTCGCTTCACTCAGGATTCTAGTCTTAACCTCGCTACGCTCGGGAGTTAACCCTAGAATCCCTCGTTACGCTCGGGATTCAATATCGCGCCCGTGATGAAAGACACTGCTTTATCCCCTTGGTACATAATCTACTATTAAGGTGATGATCAAACCATTTCATAAACATTGTTTTTTAGTTTGATAGTCCACATGAACCACAGAATAGGTATATAGTTCTACTATGAGCTTAAACTGTGTAGTATAGGTACTACAATAGATTTTACCTATTTTATGCATTAAATTTAGTACAGCTATTACTGCTAATTTCTGGTCATCCCCTTAAAATATTATTCCTGGGACCTTAATATTGACTGCGGTTTCAAAAGTGTAATCAAATCATAATTTTGAATTAATATAAGATTTATTCGTGTTTTCCATCGTATGTACTTTAGTATGCCGATATTAAAACCACATAAAAGGAATAGCTTAGGCACAATATAAAAAACACTAATTAATGATAATATTCCATGATTGCATGAATATACCCTGATTATTAACAATGATTTTTTTTCCTAGTTGTAACCGTAATATGATAATTTCGATTAGGTAAATATTTAAGTAATCCAGAACGACAGAAATATGTCAAATTGTAAAGCAAAACAATTTTTTTCTCCATGCCATAGTTTTTATAAGGTTGAAATTTCAGTAACGATATTAATTTCAAAAGGATGAGAAATCGTAATTTTTCAAAAGTATAAAATTGAGCCAGATTAGTTTCTAAATACATACAATATTATATAGATGCCAGAACATTGAACTGTAGGATTTTATTTGATGATTAGAATACACTAAAATAACGTCATTTTGTTTCAACTTCTTATATTGCTTGTGTCTTGTACAGTCCAATTCACTACTAACATATTTAAACCACAAAAGAGAAAGGTATAAAAAGCTTCATACAAACGAGCGAAACAGGCGCGCGCACTTTCGGCGATCTCAGATCAAGTCGGTCGAACGCCAGTACTATCTATCTATTAATTTTATGTCCGTACGTCTATATGTCGCCCTTCTGTACCTGTCTCTTTTTTGCTTGTATTCATAACGTAAAAACTGACGAGAAAAAAGTGCCTAAATCTCACTCACGCATCTTGCGTATATTGCTCTCGTAGGAAATATTCTTTTAGTGTATTCAGGTCACCAAGACTCGCAGTTGATATCGATTAGAGTTTGACATTTGTTTGAAAAAACAACATTTTTAAGTTTTTTTGTTAGAGATTCGTTTGAAGAAGACACGCGAATGTCTTAGTTTCATGAAATGTTAGCTATGAAACACATGCTATAGCTCCATTTCTATGTTATATTCTTTTAAAGTGAACGCTCACCTATCCGCGCCGCGGAATTTGTGTGAACGGACAGCGCGTCCGCACCGTAATTTTCATCCAAATCAGTGCTCGTCTCTTGTAGATTATGTGTGCGTTCACCTTTATACACGTCTTTTCTTTTATAAACAAACGTCAAACAGTGTTATATCACAATTATGATTGAGCTTCTATCCTTTATTCTGAATTCAATCCTATTCTAGAGAAAGGGCCTTCATACGATCAACTGTGGTATAAAATCACTGACAGTATTACAATACGGAAAAAAATTTGAATGAAGGATAGAGTTTCAACGAATATTTGTGATGTAGGTACCCTCCGATACAACCGCTGAAGTGTTAATAATGTTAATTACATGATTATCTTACTCTAAGCGTATCCTAAATAGCTGCAACATCCAATTTGCCTACATTCCTACCGTACTCGATCTAAGCAAGAAGTGACGATATTCGATCTCTTTTTTGTCATAAAGATTTAAAGCGAGATGACAAATGCGTCTGTTACAATATGATTCATAACATTTTTAAATAAATCATATTTTATGCTGAAGAATTCAATACCTATTGCAGTCTAGAAAGAAAAGTTATTGTTTGGCGCTGCCGGTAATTCTTGGCAAATAAATATTTCATTTCAACAATGACATTTTGTCATAAAGAAGTCGTTTTTCCACTAGAAAACGTTATTGCAAATTGCAATTGAGATAAAATGAAATAGGTACGCCACCATCAGATATGAATGTTTCTTATATAAAAAGCGACAACGCAAATGCTTCTCTTTATAAAAACGATTTAGAGCTCAATTTCGAACATCGTCATTTCTCCTTAGTCGACTTTTACCGTTAAACGATATACGCATCTTTGGTTAACCATTTAAAGGCGGTGTTTGCGCGTAAAGAATTCTTTCATAGCAAAATAAATATAAATATTTAAATAAATCGAATGCCCGCGTTCAAATTTCGGAATCATTCGAGTTTTGTTGTTTTTTCCAATTTCTGCAAAATTCTGTGATTTTCGACATCAAATTATGTCAACGATTGCCACATAGCTATATATCTAAAATACATGCATTTATTTTTAGCGGAAATGATCGAAAAACAACAAAACCTGAACGTTTCCGAAGCTTGTATTGAAATGATAATAACTGTATAATAATTATTATAATATACTTTTTACGATAAAGATAATTAGCATAAACAATAAACTATAATGTTCGCTAAAGTATTGTCCTTATGAAAACAGAAGATCTATAATGAGATAATCACCTATAATTATATTGAGATAACTACGTAATATTTCTGAAACTATGAAAAGCTAAATTTTTATTTAAAAACATCTGTTTAGTGTCTCTATTTTGATTCATTCAAAAATTACGGAACTGACGCGGTTTGAAGTTATGTTTTGTCGAAATCGGTCGACTGAAAATCTAAAGACAGAAAAATCATCTTTATAGCTTTTATCCGTGTCTTCCTTCATCCACCACTTTTTTTACCCGACTACGGCGAAGCAAAAAGGGTTAAAAGTTATATTATATTACCCCGCGATGGTTCGTACTCCGTAGTTGTATCTAAACTATTATAAAACTGTAACAGAAATGTGTCTGTACATTGAAGATATTTACAAAAAAAAATTACGACATGGTTTTTACCTGTCCCTGATTCCAAATCACCAATTTTCGGATTTTTTGTCTGTCTGTTTGTTTGTTTGTTTGTTTGTTTATTTGTTTGTTTGTTTGTTTGTTTGGGTGTTTGTTTGTTCGAGTATCATTCGAGTTTTGTTGTTTTTTCCAATTTCTGCAAAATTCTGTGATTTTCGACATCAAATTATGTCAACGATTGCCACATAGCTATATATCTAAAATACATGCATTTATTTTTAGCGGAAATGATCGAAAAACAACAAAACCTGAACGTTTCCGAAGCTTGTATTGAAATGATAATAACTGTATAATAATTATTATAATATACTTTTTACGATAAAGATAATTAGCATAAACAATAAACTATAATGTTCGCTAAAGTATTGTCCTTATGAAAACAGAAGATCTATAATGAGATAATCACCTATAATTATATTGAGATAACTACGTAATATTTCTGAAACTATGAAAAGCTAAATTATTATTTAAAAACATCTGTTTAGTGTCTCTATTTTGATTCATTCAAAAATTACGGAACTGACGCGGTTTGAAGTTATGTTTTGTCGAAATCGGTCGACTGAAAATCTAAAGACAGAAAAATCATCTTTATAGCTTTTATCCGTGTCTTCCTTCATCCACCACTTTTTTTACCCGACTACGGCGAAGCAAAAAGGGTTAAAAGTTATATTATATTACCCCGCGATGGTTCGTACTCCGTAGTTGTATCTAAACTATTATAAAACTGTAACAGAAATGTGTCTGTACATTGAAGATATTTACAAAAAAAAATTACGACATGGTTTTTACCTGTCCCTGATTCCAAATCACCAATAATCGGATTTTTTGTCTGTCTGTTTGTTTGTTCGAGTATCACGCAAAAACTACTGAACCGATTTTGATGAAACTTTTTTTGTTTGATAGCTTATGATATGACTTAAAATCGGGTATATAATTTATGCGGACGAAGTCGCGGGTAAAAGCTCGTACGTCATAAATCTTTAATTGGTCTAATTTTGACTCTCGTTCGCTCTTACATTCTGTTCACAGTCGACTGTTTTAGACAATACACAAGTTGAAACCGTCTACCAAAGTACAGTTATGTTCATTGAATCTGTGGCTTTTTTCACAGTTTTAATTGAATTTTCGTAATTGGAATATGAAGTCTTTCAACAAAAGCCTATAATTTACGTAACAGGGACCTGTTACGTAAATTACAGGACAAGTTAAATCGGCCCCTGTATTACGATAACTGAGTTTAGTTATATTTATCGCGAATTTCCATATATTTTGAACATTGGTTATCATAAAGCAGACACTACACTCTCGCGAGAACTTCTCGGCAAGAACCTTTTTTTTATTTGATTAAGGATTGGTTTGCTCATTGCTCTCCAAGGAAAATATAACTACGGCTCACGACACCCCAAGCAAAAATGAAGGGCATACACTCTCGTTCTCGGCCTTTCTCGTCCTTTCTCGACCGAGATCCGACCGTAAAATTAGGCTTTTGTTTGGCGAACGAAATATGGTTCAAGTGAATGTTTATACAGGGGTTCATACAACGCCGCCAGGTTGCCTAGAAAAATCTCATTTCGTTCACCAAACAAATAGGTGCCTAATTTTACGGTCGGATCTCGGTCCATCGGCGAGAATGTAGGGCGGGCATAATACTCGCTGTCAATGCTTCGTCTCCCGACGTTGACCATAGCTCAGATTTTGCGTAAACTAAGTTAAACATTTTACAGTCTTCTTCTATCGAGTTGATGACATATACACTACAAGTGTAATTAAACATATCAATGAACTTTACTGTACAGTGGTAATAATTAATGGGGCTACGGAATTAAGCTAACTACACAATATATTTAGCTAAGCCTAAAATGGCACTATATTGGACGCACAAACACCCGCCTCGTCTTTCAATCGCTAAATATTCACTATTTATACCCTCGGTTTTGTGTTAATGATCCAGATTTTAATAAGTTATGCAACTTCAATATACAGAGTGAAATTGATATAATTAGCATCCTTTTAAACTAAGAGTCTACCCATCAAACTGAACAACTTTCACTATGGGAGCAAACCGATCGGACCAACTAAAAAATCTGCTGTTCCATACTAAACTGCAATGCCTACGCGACACAAATGTATGCAACAGCCAATTTTTTAGTTGCTCCGATCGGTGTGCCATAATAAAAGTTGTTCAGTTTGATGGGTAGACTCTTAGTTTAAAAGGATGCCAATGATATCAATTTCACCCTGTATGTTACAAGGTGTAATCTTAAACGCGTTTTTTACAAAGGGAAGAATCTGCTGCTCCATACCTTTGAGTCGAGTCGTTTCTATGGCGTTAACTGCTGATTATTTTTTGCGATTTCAATGTTCGTCCCATAGTCAAAGTGTTCAGATTGGTTGTCTAAAGCACCCCGTAGAGTATACAACGTGTTAATGAATTAGCGCAAAACCTCATACACCCCAACTGATTTATAACAAAATAATTAGATTGAAACAATAATTTCATTATTTTGATAGTTAAAATTTTAAGTTATTCGCATTATAAGTTTTGAGGTAAAAATGATTTGTTATCATTTCAGCAATGAATGAAAGCGCTAACGTACTCATGGATACATTTTAATAATCTTGTTTAGGTAGTAAGTAGGGTGAGTGTACCCGTGCGGTGGGTTGACATCGGGTTCAGAAAATTTTTAATTTTGCAAAAAAAATATTCAATATTTTGAAAAAATTACCCTTGTTGAAACCATGATAATTCGATTCAGCTCTCGTTTCTAAACAAACTACTTTCTAGTTTTGCGTTATTTCATTAACACGTTGTATAGGTAACTCATTTAAGTTTACACCCTGTATATTGAAGATACATAATTAATAAATTAATTTATGAAAAAAGCTATACTTACTAAGTAAAAAACTAAAAGGTGTCATGACCCCAATTTGAGATCCTTGGGATAAAATTGCCCACCAAAAACTACCTAATTTTAAAGTCATATTATATATTTTCATAGTATACTCCGTTTAAGAGAAAAATTGGATTCTTAAGTGATGTTTGTTACCACGATATTACATAATCAGTCCTCAAATATCATCCTACTAATTAGAGTAGAAAAAAAAAAACAAATTTTCTATACTTTTGAAATCTCGATCATTTCACAAAACGAATCAAAAACCCCAACTCCAACAAAAGCAATCCAAACGTATTTTCAATTTGAAAGAATTGGGCGATTGATTTCCTAACAAAACCCAAACAAAATCTTATTCGCTAACTGAAAATGTTTCGGAAAAAAATAATGTTTTAGTCGAAACATTTTCAATCAACAAAACCTTAACACTTCGCCTTAATTGACAAACCACTAAAAAGCAGTCTTTACATGTACATAATTATAATTACGACTATGATTATTAATTATTATTATAATAAAAAATACTGGACCATAAACTTGATTTAATAGGAATTACACATACATTATACACATCTCCTATTTATCTAGAAAAAATTGTCTCTTAGATACTCAGCTACGAAAAAAGAAAATATGAAAAATATATTTCTTGTGATTGAAATGCGTAAAAATAAACTATTGCACTGCCTCTATTCTAGTGGTTCTTTTATTTTACTGCGATAGACAAACATCCTGACAATTGATTTCCTAGCAACAATAATTATGACAAAGTTCTTGAACGTCGAAAGTCGTTGAACACTTTAAACCAAAGATAAAATACAGCGTGTAACAAAACACCCTAGTAATACTTAATAGGGCGCTTCAGATCATCAAACTGAACAACTTTCAGTACGGAGCCATCATAGAAATCGAGAAAAACATCAGCTGTTTCATACAAAACTGCAGTACCGCCTCGACTCATATGAAAGGGCAGATTTTATTTATTTTTTCTCAACGTTGTCTCCATAGTGAAAGTTGTTCAGATTGATGGTCTGAAGCACCCCCTTAAGTATTACTAGGGTGTTTTTTTACACCCTGTATAGACAAACATCCTGACAATTGATTTCCTAGCAGCAATAATTATGACAATGTTCTTGTATACGTCCGGAAACGAAAGTAGTTGAACACTCTAAACCTTATAGAAATCATCATCATTGTCTATAACTCTCACTCTAAGAGCAAGGATCTCCTTTATTCTAAAGCATAGAGTCCGCATCAATTTACGATTGTATCTCTATCTATCTATCTATCTATAACGTCACGCCTCTTTCCCAGTGGGGTAGGCAGAGACCAGGGCGCGCCAATTACTACGATCCTTACATACCTCTTTTGCCTCTTCATCATGTATGCCGTCGGTTTCGAGTACTCCGCACCTCCCCTTTTTGTAGGACGCAACTGATTTGTGCTACGGTTCGAATTATGCCAATAGTGCAAACGCTATGCACACGCTTTACCGGTCGGTCCAAATTAGTAAGTACGAATACACTGCTAAACAATTTGTGCAATTTGAACTAGATGTCAATTTGACGTGCATATGCTGCACTACCTATTTTTTGTGTGCGGCGTAAGCGCAAGTTAATTACGTCAGACAGCAAACGTATCCGCACATTCGCGCATTATGAACCGATTGTTTGCATGCTATCTCTACCGATAGCGCATATTTGCGCATTTTGAACCGTAGCATTGATCAGCATACGTCCTACGAGGGCGCCCTCTGCCGACACTTCCACTCACATTAGCAACATATATCTCTTTCGTACATCTGCTGTCACTCATCCTCTCCACATGACCAAACCGTACCATCAACGAAGCATACCTTTCTCTATTCTTGTCACAACATCTTCTTTCAATTGACATCGATCTCTTATTACACAATTTCTCACTCTATCTCTCATCGTTTTAAGATTGTAGTAGTCTCTTTTGTCTTATGACGTACCTTCAATAGTAGAAGGAGACGGAACTATAGATCTTTGTTTATGCGACTGTCCACTTTTCACTTGTCACTTTTGTGCCTGTGAAATTTGACCGTAAACATTAGGGCAAATGTCACTTTGGTCTTCTTTGGTCTCTTTTGTCCATACTACTTGACACCACACACTCAAACACAGACGTCAAAAAACAAACATTTAAAAAGTAAGAAATAATTCGGTCACCTATTGTTTTTGATGTAAGCAAATGTATGTTTTGCTTTTTAACTATCTTTACGATATTTTAGGTCAATTAATGCGTAGGGGACCGCAATGAAATGATCATAGTTTTTTTATTCGACAATCACTTGCGGTCCCCGACACATTAATTGACCTAAAATATCGTAAAGAGAGTTAAAAAGTAAAACATACATTTGCTTACATCAAAAACAATAGGTGACCGAATTATTTCTTACTTTTTAAATGTTTGTTTTTAGCGTAGGGGTTTTTAAATTTTTAATTTAATGTTATTTCTTAATTTTTGAAGTTACTAAAAAACTACTGAACCGATTTTCATGAAACAAAACTAAGAACACTCCCGCAAAAATTAACTTTCTATTAAAAAAACGCATCGAAATCGGTCCACCAGTTTGGGCGCTACGATGCCACAGACAGACAGATCCACAGACAGACCGACATAGGCGTCAAACTTATAACACCCTCTTTTTGCGTCGGGGGTTAAAAATGATGACATTCTTTCAATGGTATGGCTCCCTCTACGCTTTAGAATACAGGAGAGCCTTGCTCTTAGATCCCACTGCAGGGCACAGGTCTACCCTCAAGGACACCAGTCCACCACGCGTGCCCAATGCGGATTGGTAGACTTCACATACGCATCACAATTTCTTCTTCAGCTTATGCTGGTTTTCTCACGATTATTTCCTTCAGCGTTCGAGAAAAGTCGGTATTACGTACATAAGTTAGAGAGACTCATAGAAATAATGATAAATGCTAATCAACTTTCGTTGTCAACTGTACAACAAAACATTAAACATTTTCACAAAATAGTTTCACGTTTGCTGTCTCTGTCGCACTTACAGTTGTGCCATAAAATACTATTTTCTCTCTTGCACAATGTTTGTCTATTACGCTTGTAAAGTCTATGATTGTAACTCTAATATGGCTATTGTGAATTACCCAGTGGTACTACGGTACGAACTCATCTAATTGTCGCTTCAATGTTTTAAACGTTTTCGGTAACAAATGTTAAATAATAGAAGAATATTACATAAAGCTGGTATTATTGCGACTATGTACACAGGGCGACACATCAAGCTATACATAAATAAATAAATAATGCTCATAAGCATACATTGTAATGATCCTACGAGGCTTTTTATTACGGAAACCATACACCGACATAACCAACATAAGCTGGCCCACGTATGTTGAATCACGTATAACGACGCGTGGCCAGCTTATATTGGTTATATTTAGCTTGAAATGTCGCTGTGTACACACAGATATACCTAAGCAATACTAAGACAATATTAGAACAAATCATATATAAGAATTATAAATAGATTTATTAAATTATAGCTGCTCCGAGTTTCTTCTTAACTTATCGAATACGTTTGTTCTCGAATGTTTAAGGAAAGCGAGAATTCAATGAGTTCACATAGTAACGAGCATAAACAAAATTATCTACAATAAAGATCATAGATAATTTTCTAACTATACTGAACACTGGTCTACCTTCAAAAAAATGCTAGAAAAATCCATATTACTGCCATAAATATTAATACACACAACCATCTCTTATTTCATAAGAAAAGAAGCCTTCGAATTGAGGCCTAGCCTACGATAATGACCTCTATGCCTTAGAATTTAAGAGCTAGTCAACATCTTCACTAAGCCTCATAGAAAAATTTTCACTAAATTATTGTTGTATTACATTTTGAGCATTCCAGTTTCTTGCGGTCGTGAAAAAAAAATACTACGATAATAAATGCTAATGTGTTCTGGATAATAAACGTTATCAACTAGAAAATAGAGTCGAGTTTCTTAAAATAAGAGTGCTATGTTTTAAAGCAAAAGTAACAGTGTATAAAGGTTAACAACGCTGCTAAATAGGGGAGTAGGGACAAATGCGCGGCGGCTCTGCGTGGAGCGCGCTCGTGCATTTGTTTGCGTTATACTTGTTAGAACGCACTGAGTATTCACTATACACTACGTTCATTACCTTGATGCCTGCGACGAGTCCGAAAACCTGGAAAAGAAAGAAAAATCTTCAAATATGTATTGCATTAAAATATGATTACTATGCAACCAACATCGAAATCACGAAAACAGCTGCTTTATTCAGAACAGCAAGCCTTCTCGACCGATTAGATTATTTTATCGTAATTTTTGTGTTGGTTTTTATCTTCTATACCTACAGGGTGTCCCAAAACTCAACGTCAAGCCGCAAATAAGAGATGGGTGAGTTTATAACTGTTCAGGAAAAAAAAAAACAAAAAAAAAAGTTTGATAGTTTGAGATTTTGTCATTTTTTAGTGTTCCGTACCAAAATTGGCAAAACGGAACTCTTATGGAATCAGCTCGGTGTCTGTTTTAACATTGAAAAAATCGCCACCCTGCGCTCAACTTTTAGATTTAGCTACTACAAATTTGTAAATTTTTTCATGAAATTACTTGTTACGCAAATCAGAATAATCTTTTCAGCGGACCCAATTCAAAGATAAACTAATTTCATACTTTTAGAAATACTTTTCCAAACTTGGATTTTTTTTGTATTTTTCCCTGAACAGTTATAAACTCACGCATCTCCTATTTGCGGCTTGACGTTGAGTTTTGAGACCTGTATAAATAAATAAAAGAGTTCCGTGACTGACTGACTGACTGACATACAACGCACAGCCTAAATCGCTGAAGATAGAAACATGAAATTTGGAATATATATTCTACAGAGGATGGAGGGGTGCACTAATAATAATTCGCCCCATTGAACCGTGAATGCGCGTATGTCTGCGCGCGGTGACGCGCGAACCCGAGCGACCCTTGCAGGCGAAGACTACGCGCGTCGCTGAGCGTTTTCAAATTTTCGCAACACAAATTCGTACCATATTAATAGAAAAATAGAGATGAATTTAGAACGGTTGAAAAACGTGACGCTTCACGCCGCGTCGCGACGCTTCGACTCTGCGCCAGTGGGAATTGAGCCGTAAGGTGTAATCCACGAGGACGAAGTCGCGGGTAAAAAGCTTGTTCTGTGATATTACATCACCTGCTTCACCTGTCGTGCGGCGCGGGGTTGTGGTTGTGGTTGTGGCTGTGGCTGGTGTTGGGGCAGGGTCTGGCCGCGAGCGCGCAGTACGCGGCGAGCAGCGCCCGCAGCG
This sequence comes from Agonopterix subpropinquella, assembly GCA_922987775.1. Lineage (NCBI taxonomy): Eukaryota > Metazoa > Arthropoda > Insecta > Lepidoptera > Depressariidae > Agonopterix > Agonopterix subpropinquella. Next base: position 5,045,383 of record OV277716.1, on the reverse strand, counting down.
AGTGCGGCGAGTGGTGCGTGGGGCAGCGCGCGTGCGCGGCCAGTGCCGCCCAGCAGTAGGGGGACGCGCAGTCGTCGCTGCGCGGCCGGAAGGGGAGGTCGCGCGATCTGGCGCCGCCGCATGCTGCGCTTAGCGTGCAGAACGTCATCGCCTTCCAACCACCGTATCTGGTAAGATAATACTTTGTTATCAGGAGCCCGATTGTGCTAAGTTAAAACATCGATGTTCTATTCTTATCCAATTTCAATTCTAATCACATTGCAATCCAATTACTATTTAACTGTACTGAATTCCGCATCGCGCTAAACTCTATGTAAGTGACAGCCAATAACGTCTGAGCGATTTGTCAAAACGGCTCTAACGGCTGTCAAGAGCAGCACCGCGATTAGCACAATACCAAATGTGTCAAAAGTTATGGTTCGTACGTAGTCAAATAACAGTTCAATCAACGAATATTTAAAGCGATTGCAGCCCAGGACATTAGACAGAAATAAGTGCAACTATCGCATGATTGATGTATTAGGCAAATTTTATGGACAAAAATATATTTGAACTGATAAAAAATTGTGGAGACCAGAGGGCCTAATATGATGCATGCGACATTATTCCGCATCTTTCCTCTCGCTCTTACGCGTCTAGTGAAAGCTAACTTTTACCAAGAGATGAAATCTAATCCGTTACAATATTCAGGGGGTTGAAACTGATTCCATGGCCAAAAATACTCATTTTACTGACTAAAACCCGGTCTAAATGGTCAGTATTTTAATACTGACCATTTACTGACCAAATCTCTAGAATACTGAACTGACCCATAGTTGCCATTAGTTCATCACTGGGGCACGTGGCCCACATGCTTGTTCGAAAGAAGTGATAGTGTTTGTATATAAAGAAGAGGATTAATAGAACAAATTCTTAAATTAAAGGCAAGTTTAGGGACCTACCGAAAAGAAAAGATATGTTATACAAAACGGTTTTTTTTTTTGCACCTCAGTCTACTGAAACAAGACCACTTTTGTGAAAACGTAGCCCCTGATCCTCAAAACACTGACTTTTACTGACCTTAGCCAAAAAAACTGACTCTTACTGACTTTACTGACCATTTTCCACCCCTGCATATTAAGAGGGCTATCACAGTCCAGTGGCGCCCTCATCACATTTAAAAAGATTTCTCAATAAAGAAAGCCTAAATTAAAAAAGTGCTCAACACAAACACTACAAAAGCCTTCAAGCTATTTTCGTAGAATACTTTTATAGGTTTTTTAAAGGTCTAAACATACAAATTTTGAAAAAAGAAAAAAAACGGCCGCTTTTGTTTTTATTCGAAATTGTCTAAAAGTGGAATGTTTAGAACCTATAAAAGTATTGTATAACAATGGCTTGAAGGCTTTAGTAGTGTTCACTTGTTTGTTTGAGCACTTTTTTGATTTAGGCTTTCTTTATTGATAAATCTTTTTAATGTGATGAGGGCGCCACTGGACTGTGATAGCCCTCTTAAGCCCAAAAACAGCACTCCTACAACATTTAGCACTCTAAAAACACAATAAAACAATACTCACTTATCGACCACAACAACTGGCCCATTCTTATACTCCATCTGACACCCAGCGACATACTCTATCAACCCAAACGAGTCCCTATACGGCTCTATCAGTCTATCCATAGCCTCTTCTCTCTGCTCCTCGCTGACCGCCTCTCTCACAGCCTTTATAAACTCATTCTCATCCGGTTTACCAGCCACATAGTCCGTGGTATCACCCTCTAGCCAACCGCTGCATTTGATGAATTTTACACTTAGTTGATAGTCGTCTTGCAAAGAATGCACACTGACGTTTGTTACTTCGATTATTCTGTCTGACGGTATGCTTTCTGGTATTACGTTTACTTTCTCGAATGTGTAACAGGGTCGGCGTAATTCGGCTTCCTCTTCGACGGAAAGGGATGGAGCTACTGGTGGTGGAGGGGGCGCGGTATCGGGCGGTGATCCGGCTGTCTTCGAATTGCCCCATTCGGGGAATTTGAATTTGGTAGGCGAGCTCAGTTTGAAGTTTTTCAGTGACATTTTAGATGGGCTCCTAGGGGATTTTGGACCGTTTTTCTTTTCTGATAGAGAAGAGAATAGGTCGCCGTTGGCTATTGATTTCCTTGCTGACAAATCTCGGTTGCCTGCGCTCAGTCTTTCTAATCGTAGTTCTGTTCTGTCGAATCTAGTTTCCGAGTCGTGAACAGGTGAGTTTTCCGGTATGAGTCTTTCGTCGTCTGCGCAATCGCTTTCTTGCCGTCGAAATCCGTTGGTTTCCGGTTCGGTGGGGGTAGAAACCGGTGATTTCCGGTCTGTTTTTCGGTAAGCTACGTACGTATCTTTCGATACGAAGCTCGCTTTGAAATTGGCGATTAATAGTTCTTTTTCTTCTTCTGTCGGCCAGAATGGTTCGCATTCCTGTAAGAGAAAAAGTGTTGAAAATTTTGTAAAGTCTACAATTAAATATTTCAATAGTTGCGCACGTTTCATTGTGTCAAAGGCTCTAATTCAGGGTAAGCCACGTCATTATGGTGACAGGTAGCCTAGCCAATCTCTTACAAAGACTACATAAGAAATAATATCTAAACTATTATAAAACTGTACATTGAAGATATTTACAAAAAAAAATTACGATATCGTTTTTAGGTGTCCCTGATTCCAAATCACAAATTTTTGGATTTTTTGTTTGTCTGTTTGTTTGTGTGTTTGTTTGTTTGTTTGAACGAGCATCACGCAAAAACTACTGAACCGATTTTGATGAAACTTTTTTTGTTTGATAGCTTATCATCTGACTTAAAATCTGGTATAAAATTTATGCGGACGAAGTCGCAGGTAAAAGCTCGTAGTTTATAAAGTTATTGTAGCTTAACAAACCTACGTGCTAGCCTAAGGAAGTCAATACGCGACCGTCTTCCGTCAGACTTGCAGCGCGACTCCGGGTTAGTGAAATTTCGTATACGTGATTGTAGTTAATTAAGTCAAAAATTATTCATTAATTATCATTTTTTGTGTTTTGCTTGACAGTTGAAAATAGTATGTCTAATTATTAGATAATGAAGTATCTATAGGGTGAAATTGATATCATTGGCATCCTTTTAAACTAAGAGTCTACCCAACAAACTGAACAACTTTTACTATGGGAGCAAACCGATCGGAGCAAAAAAAAATCTGCTGTAGCATACATTTGAGATGCTTACTGCATTGCAGTTTAGTATGGGACAGCTGATTTTGTATTTAATCCGATCGGTTTGCTCCCATAGTAAAAGCTGCTCAGTTTGATGGGTAGACTCTTAGTTTAAAAGGATGCTAATGATATCAGTTTCACTCTGTATGTATTACTCCTGACCGATTTCGGCCACGGCGATTGCTTCAATTCCTTTGTTGTCGTTGATAGGGTCTCATGTGTGGCTAACATAGCCAATCTTCCTGGAGAAGATTCTCGTTCATAGCGAAGCCCGATTTACACTTCGGTAAGTACAGTTGCGAGTTAACTTGCGTCATCGGCGAGTTAAGTTGTTATTGTCGTTTGAACGGCAAAAGAGAGTTAAGTAGTAAGTTGTCGATTAAGTTTAGTTGAATAGAACGCGATCCTATTTTTCGACAAGTCCAGTGCGAAGTAGCCCCCCTCTCCCGCGTCTCCCGCACCCCGCCAACTTAACTGGCCGGCATGTATACGGGCGAGTTTAGTCCAGTCCATAAGTTTGCACAGCAGCGGCCGCACTGATGCCAGGTCTCCCGATTTTCCGGGATATCTCCCGATTTTGATGATTTTTAACAATGCTATGCAATGTTAAATAAAACAGTTTTTGCTTTGGTTTTTTAAGTTAATGAAAAATTTTTAAAATAACACAATAAAAACATTTATTAAAAGACCTTGTTTGATTAACTTTAAGGAAAAATTTATCTCCCTATTTTTTCATAATATCGCCCATACATCTCCTGCTGACATGATGAAAAAAGTTAATGTTAAACTGTTTCGAACCTCACCGTGCGTCTATTCTTCTTCTCGGAACGGCAACTTATCACTACTGTACTTCGCCTTGTTTGGACGCTACTTACTACTTACTACTTGATACTTAACTGTCCGATTACTAAGCTCGCTGCTGTACTTATTGAAGTGTAAATCGGGCCATAGAGAGATAATAAAGTGATGTGTGTATTACGGGGTCGGTCATGTCGGTCAGCAGAAGAACGAGCTGCGCGGTGTGGTCCCACAGCAGGCGCCACAGGTCGGCGGCGGCGGCGCCGGTGGGGGAGGGGGAGGCGGGCGGCGCGGCGGGGGGCGCGGGGGGGTGCTGCGCCACCGCGTACTCGCGCAGCCGCCGCCGACCGCACACCCACGACGCGTTCACGTACTCGCTGCCTGCAATGTTATGAGGTGTATGAGTAAATACTACATGCGAGACAAAGCTTCATACAATCACGCTACGATATAGGTATCAAGTGCCCGTGCTCGTTTCACCTACAACAAGTACCACGCCAAGCTAGAGCAAGCATTGTCTACGATTTACAGCAGAGGTTGTACAAAGTTCGCAAACATCATCATCAGCTATACAGGCTGAAATTGATATCATTAGCAACCTTTTAAACCAAGAGTCTGCCCATCAAACTGAACAACTATTACTATGGGAAAAAACCAATCGGAGGAAAAAAAAAATCTGCTGTTGCATACATTTGTATCGCGTAGGCATTGCAGTTTAGTATGGAACAGCTGATTTTTTTGTTGCTCCGATCGGTTTGCTCCCATAGTGAAAGTTGTTCAGTTTGATGGGCAGACTCTTAGTTTAAAAGGATGCTAATGATATCAATTTCACCCTGTATATACAGGCGACGTACGTATATACGTATATACGTCTCACTGTAGCCGGGCTAGCATTAGCATGCCACGCACAACAAAGCGCCAAACGAAAAAACAGTTATGCATGCTCATTTTGGATAAGAAAAGCAACAAATACTATTGAGAATCTATTGAGATGTGCCTGTGCCTTTGAGAAAAAACTTTTCTCGATTTGTTGAGGATGGCATGCTTAGCCCACAGCGAACAACCAACAATAAATGAGACAAATCAAATTTGTACAACGCCAGCACATCGGTGCTAACATTGGTCCAATAAAATCCGAATAAAATCCACAATAATCGGTCTGCAGACTTTGCACGAAACATATAAGACAGACAACACCTAGATAAGTCTAAACGCATGCTCGGTTCCAATTAAAAGGTGTTATATTATTGTTCTTTTTTTGTGATAAATAAATAAATAAATAAATAAATATGCTACGGTCCAAAATGCGCAAATATGCGCTATCGGTAGAGATAGCATGCACACAATCGGTTCATAATGCGCGAATGTGCGGATACGTTTGCTGTCTGACGTCATCAGTGAAGTCATTAATTTGCGCTTACGCCGCACACGAAAAATAGGTAGTGCAGCATATGCATGTCAAATTGACAGCTGTTTCAAATTGTACAAATTGTTTAGCAGTGTATTCGTACTTACTAATTTGGACCGACCGGTAAAGCGTGTGCATAGCGTTTGCACTATTGGCATAATTCAAACCGTAGCAATAATATCAATGTGACTGTGACAGTAACTGTACAACAAAAATTATACAGGGTGGAAACTTAAGATAACAACGTTTATTATAGGAGTTAACATGAAATAGCAAAAAAAATATCTACTCTTCATAATAAACTGGCCTACAAGGCCTACCTAAGAGTCGAGACTCAAATTTATCAAACAGCCGAATTTTCTTTTGCTATTTCAGGCTTGCTCCCATAGTAAAAGTTGTTCAGTTTGATGGTCTGAACCGCCCCTAAAAATTTGGAAAGTGTTTACAAAATCACTACTAGGGTGATTTTGATATTTCCCTACTAAATGTATGGTAATTTAATTTTGCGTTTTCTGAGAGTTCTAGTACCTCGACCTCGGTTGACCCCATAGAGACTTATGTTCCTTATCAGTAAGAGAATCGAATGGGATGAAAAAAAAGATTTGTGAAAATTTCAGTTTTTCTCGATGACTGTACATTTTTTTCAAAATCTGTGAATGCAGAAGTAAAATGCAACTGCAAATAGTCTCCTAAGAACGTTTTCTTGTAGCTGTAATGCTTCTGATAGCAGCCCTTTGTGCCCCATCTTAAGTTTCCACCCTGTATAATGATGACACTGTACTGGGATATGTACTGGGATAGGATAGACAACTGAAAGTATACTTACACATAAATCTTTTACAATGTTCACATAGAACCTCCGCTGACATTCTTCTACAATATCCAACTGAATAGCATACCTTCAACGCCAGGTTTGGGCACGAGCATCACCCGCGCCGAGTCTGACGGCAGCACGCCTCCGGGACGATTCTTCTCCACGTTGTGAGCTGCGCGCGCGCAAACACTTGGCTCTACACACGATCGCGTTATCAGCTAAAATGAAATTATTAAAACATTTTAAAATCGGAGTTTTACCATGCGGTTACTATTAAAACTTTCATAATAATATATTATTTAATAAAAATTAGGGATGCAACGATTACGAAGCGGTGCATCGTTTTGCATCTGTAATCGTAATAATCACGATTATTAACGATGCAATGCACCGTAGTAAGAATCGTACGATTATTAAATCGAATTGAAAACTTCAATGGGATTGCACTTTTTGACAAATACCAGACCTGAATACTAGATTCTAGAGCCGAAAAAAATCGGATCTCTCGCTGCCATTTTAGCTCATTTTGAGCTAAATCTGACCTTTTTTTGTCAGATTTGACTCTCATTTTAAATCCTACTGAGGTCTATGATTTGATTTTCGGTTTGAAGTATTAATACATTTTCGCTTTCGCGATATCTCATCCACATTTTAAAAGATTAATCTCCCACGTAAATTGGATGAGATATCGCTTGATTAACGAGATTATACAGAATCATGTTCCATAATGTGTTTTTCAAAACAAATTGGCCTCTACGCATCCAAAAATCAGAATCCTGACCAAGTGAACCTTTGACTTCGATCTCAAATTAGTAGAAAATGTTACAAAATCTTTGACTTTCTTAAAGTTTTTTTTTTAATGATTTAACTCTCATCGGAATGCAAAGAAACACTATGAGAACTCATTCTGAGGATAATCTCAACTAAATTTGTTTAAATAATCGTAATGCATCGGTTATCGTAATACATAACGATTAATATCGTAATCGTAATCGTAATCGTAATGGCCGAATCGTTGCATCCCTAATAAAAATATCAAATAATTCATTGAATTATGCTTGATGGGTGGGAAGATCCAGCCGAAAGCGTCACACACTGCTACCACAGGTACACAATAAACTACAGTTTATGAATTTATATCTTTGGGTCTTGCTGACGGTTTTCTAATGAGATGATCAGATCATAAAAGTGAACAACTTTCTCTATAGGGCCAACATCGAAATCGCGAGAATCTGCTGTCCCATACATTTGGGTCAAGTAGGATTGCAGTTTTGTATTATTCAAACGATGGTCAGAAAAGTCACTTAAAAATCCGTCAGCATATTATGAAGGAAGCAACTCACCAGGAACTGTTTCTCCAGCAGGTTGACGGGGGCGGGTCCTTGGTACGAGTGATGCCTGTTCGCAAGGGAGCGCATGCGCTCTAGAAGCGCGTAATTCTCCGCTCGATTCGTCCTGTCAAATTCATTTTACAATTTAGCATTTCATCATTCATTCATAGGATCATTCAAAAAGCACAGGCTTAACTTCGTTATGGAAGACATGAGTGCTGTACGAAGCACGTACATCAATTATCGGGGTCAATCGGTAGATGTTATTTCACAGCACAGCATTGAACATTGAACGCGGACATCATGCGACCTCGATAAAAGTGCATCGTACATAGGGCGCAAACTTTACCTTTTAAGAGCATTTATAATATCAAAGCAGTGTTCGAATATACGTGGATACGACAGCAACTCTCAGCCGTTTCATTTCCCTCGGCCGTATCCGACTTCGGCACTCAAAGCATTTAGCAAATCATAAGGATATCGTTATCGTGTGAGAGACGTACTAAGCTCTCACAAGTGCCAATGACCTAATATAGATCGGGACGAACGCGCCTTGGCCTTTTCCCGGGAAAGGTCAGGCCAAAAAGCAGGAAAGCTGATCCCTATGTCCCATGTGAAAACGTGAGGCGGATCCGGAAATATCGCTAGGATGATAAGTTCGAAACTCATATTCATTGCATTCATATATACGATAAGGTGTATGGATGTGATTGAAGCAAAAGAGATATGTAGAGACAGAAAAAAGGTATGATCGTAGTAAAAGGCGCGTCTCGCCTAGTCTCTGCCTCCCCCATCGGAAATGAGGCGTGACGTTATAAATAGATAGATCACTACATTCTCGCTGTCTGTCTGTCTGTCCCTATGTATGCTTAGATCTTTAAAACTAAGCAACGGATTTTGATGCGTTTTTTTTAAATAGATAGAATGATTCAAGAGGAAGGTTTATATGTATATAATACATGCACAGTATCAGCATTGCACCCGTGCGAAGCCGGGGCGGGTCGCTAGTCATACATAAAAATTAGTGGGGGGGGCAGAAAATGACCGTAATGTACGAAGTACTAGATACTCTTTCTATACAGTATTTTGGGTTAGGAACTCCAAAAATCATCGTGTTAACCCATCATTGTCCACTGCTGAACATAGGCCTCTCCCAAGGCGCGCCACAAACCTCCATCTTCGGCCTTCCTCATCCAGCTACCTGTCTCAAGACAAAACAAAAAGATATAAGTAAAATAAACTCACTTCCTAATCTCTTCTTTCTCCTGCTCACTCAAGTTATTATACGCCTGCATCTTCTTACTATAGGTGTCAGTAGACCTCGGTGCTAAGTCGTACACCCCCTCAGCTTCCTCCCCATTCGCCAACCCCTCTTTCTCCTCCTCCTTCGAGGACTTACTCTGCTCACTGTTCAACTCATCAGTCTTTATAGACATCTGACTACCATTCTCAACAACTTCTTTTTCACTTTGACTAGATTTCACACTCGCCGTCTCATCTTTTTCGATGCCATTCGACAAGTCGTTGCAGCTTTTGGGGGCTAAGTCGAGTAACGCTAGCTCATCTTCGGATATAGGTTGTAGTAGCTTATAGAGGTATTGTCTAGCTTTCGGGAATTCTACTTCTGTGTCGCCTGATCTGACGTGTTCTAGTAGGGCGTCGTGTACGAATACGTATTGTTCTTCGGTTTGTACGAGGTGGTTTCTTTGGGTGCGCGCTCGGCAGAGGAAGCCGAGTGGGGAGAGGGTTCCAGTTAGTTTTAGCTGGTTTAGTTGCGCGTCGAGGACTATGTACGTGCCTGTACGACCTACGCCGGCGCTGGAAGAGAAATTATGTTGTTTAGTTTAAAAGCAGAGGTTAAAACAATAAATGATGTTTTAATGGCATATTAAATGGTTACAATAACAATAGATATTCCGTAGTTTGAAACTGTATTTAGCCTTCAAAAACTATAATAAATGTATGCCTATGTAATACGCATACTTTACTTTTGCATACTTTTTGTAACATAAACTTATCATTGTCATGTATAACGTGTAAACAATCACATAATAAGTGCGGTTTCGTTAATGATCTAATGCGATACCGTTACCGTTTTCAGTGATTTGATGTATTTCAAGGGTTTAATTTGGGTAAAAACTAAAGTTTTATCATCGTTCATTCGTTACTTGTCGAACATTTCTATTTTCATTTTAAGGTCATCTGAAATTTGTAATGTGGTACTTGCCAGAAATCTTCAAATAAAAACGTAAAATGTAGTTAAATGTCGTTGAGTACCTATATCTTTTCTAATTCTTACGCTCAAGCGCATTTGCCAGCAGCGCGTCTGTAAGCGCTAAGAAATGAAAAATAAAATTTATAACAAAATCCCTAAAAACATAAGAGAATGTAATGATATTTCAGTATTTAAGCGGAATTTAAAAGACTTCTTAATTAATATGACATTTTACTCAATTAGTGATTTCTTAAACCACAATGACATAATTTAGATTGTAGCAAATATACAACGTGTTAATGAATTAACGCAAAACTAGAAAGTAGTTTGTTTAGAATCGAGAGCAGAGTCAAATTATCATGGTTTGAACGAAGGTAATTTTTTTCAAAATATTAAATAATTTGTTTGCGAAATTTAAAATTTTCTGAACCCGATGTCAACCCACCGCACGGGTACATTCACCCTACTTACTACCAAAACAAGATTATAAAAATGTATCCATGAGTATGTTAGCGCTTTCTTTCAGTGCTAAAATGATAACAAATCATTTTTGCCTCAAAACTTAAAATGCGAATAACTTTAAATTTTAACTATCCAAATAATGAAATTATTGTTTCAATCTAATTATTTTGTTATAAATCAATTGGGGTGTATAAGGTTTTGCGCTAATTCATTAACACGTTGTAGTTGATAGTATAATTGATTGATTTGTTGTTTGTAAGATTATTATTATTGTTGACATTTGGTATTATTATTGAATTTGTTATTTATATGACTATTGTTTGTAAAATTATTATTATTGTTGAGATTTGGTATCATTATTGAATTTGTTATTAATATGATTATTGTTTGATATAGCTCATTATTTTGTGTAACTTACTACATTATTTGTATGCCATCAGGCGGATCACAGTGAGACCTATATATTTGTAAATGTGTAATTACTATAACCTGTGTATCACAAATAAATAAATAAATTATGAAATTATTAAGAACGCGCGAGCACATGAATTTCTTTTGTGGGTATAAAAAGTGACATTCTGTGATTCTACCGGGGTGTGCCTTTATGTCCCACTTTGATCATATCTTTAGGCACACTGTAGTTACCTGCAGTGCACTAGCACGGTGCCGCTGTCGACGGCAGTAGCGTAGTGTAGTGTAGTGTAGTGTAGTGTAGTGTAGTGTAGTGTAGTGTAGTGTAGTGTAGTGTAGTGTTGTGTAGGTACCTGCAGTGCACTAGCACGGTGCCGCTGTCGGCGGCGGCGGCGCGCACGAAAGGAAGCACTGCGAGGGGATGCCTGGGAGTGCCGTGGTCGGGCCACACCGTGTAGTGGTACTGCACCACGCTGCGGTACGATTCCTCTGAGCTGGGTGTACTGTCCGGGGATGAGTCCTGTTGACAATATACAGATATAAGAGATTCTGATTACTGCAGCATTTGATTGTTTGTTACATCGAAGTAACATAAAACTCTTTTATCGTCAGTATTATAAATCATGGTTGCCTGTGCATTATGGCAACTTAAACAGATAAAAAAATATATATATACAATACGAGCTTTTACCCGCGACTTCGTCCGCATAAATTATATACCAGATTTTAAGTCAGATGATAAGCTATCAAACAAAAAAAGATTCATCAAAATCGGTTCAGTAGTTTTTGCGTGATACTCGAACAAACAAACACCCAAACCAACAAACAAATAAACAAACAAACAAACGAACAAACAAACAAACAGACAGACAAAAAATCCAAAAATTTGTGATTTGGAATCAGGGACAGGTAAAAACCATGTCGTAATATTTTTTTTGTAAATATCTTCAATGTACAGACACACTTCTGTTACAGTTTTATAATAGTTTAGATATAATTTATTTGCATAGAAGAAAATCTGTACAGAAAAAAATAGACAAGAAGAGCACATAGTGGATAGCAGTTTAGTACATAGATTGAGACCTTCTATGTATGTAATAAAAGCTGGAGCGAGTGAAACGACCTCATGATTTTGCTACATAATAACTCGATTGTAAAGCTTATGCCGAAATAGAGTTGATTTATGATTTGTGTATGAAACTAACGATTTTATCCATAATTATATATTTAATTATTGTGTCCGGGTTTCCCCCAGACACTTTTGTGAAAACCCCGCCCGGACGCCCCCGGACGCCTTTCAAACTAGGACAAATCCAGGGAAACCCGGACGGGTGGCAGCCCTACACATGATCAATTTGTCTTATACAGTGGCAGAGGAAAAATGCTACCGCAAGGCCAGTTCTTATAATAAGTAGTCAAAGGCGGCAGTACACGTGAGACTCACCTCGCGCGTCGCCCTGGTGGCAGTGGAGCGAGAGCTGCGCACGCGCATGTGCCGCACGGTGTAGGCGGCGCGCACGTCCTCGTGCACGAGCGTCACGTGCACGTCGCCGAACTGCGACGAGCTGCCGCGGCCCCCGTCCGGCCAGTACATGTCACACTTTCGCTGCGAACGGACATTATGTTGTTATACCATAGAGTAAATAAATTATACACGACAGAAGGTCAATGCCCATACTAAGAAAGTTGCCACCTTCTTATATGAAAACTCGCGCAAGTACAGCAACGGTGGTGAGTAGCCGGTACTACAGCAATGTTTAATTACGTTAAAATAAGTGTTAAACACATTTGTTATTAAAATTTTTAAGAAAATCAATCTATTTAATGTATTTCCATGGAACAAAACTCAAATAATAGTGATCTACTAACGTTTAATTAAGATTTATCTCTCTGTCAGTAGCGACATCTGTTTGCGCCAAGACTATACTAAATCTAAAATGTATGGAACTGACCAGACATGGTTATACTAACAAAACACCCACTACAACTACTGCTAACATTAGATTAAACAGAAAACCTCGAAGGCCAAAAAAAATATTTAAAAAGTGAAAAATAATTCGGTCACCTATTATTTTTAATGTAAGCAAATGTATATTTTACTTTCTAACTCTCTTTAAGATTTTTTTGGTCAATTAATGCGTCGGTGACCGATATGAAATGACCATTGATTTTATTCGACAATCACTTGCGGTCCCCGACACATTAAATGACCTAACTTAAAACCTTCAGCATAATAAGGAAGGTCCTATACAGGGTGTTAGGGTAAACAGTTGCATTACTTTAAGGAGTGATTGTGTCCATGGTACTGATCAACTTTCCCTAAGAAACCTATAGGAAATTCGCAAAAAAAATTTTGCACTTTCCATACTACATGTAATCAGCTGATCGAAAGTTTGAATGAAAAACTGAAATTTTTTTTTCTAGGTTTCTTAGGGAAAGTTGATCAATATCATGGGTAAATTCACCCCTTAAAGTGATGCAACTGTTTACCCTAACACCCTGTATACAGGGTGTAACAAAATACCCTAGTAATACTTAAGGGGGTGCTTCTGACCATCAAACTGAACAACTTTCACTATGGAGCCAACATCGAAATCGCGAAAATTCTTTCATACAAAACTGCAGTACCGTCTCGACTCAAATGTATAAGACGGCAGATTTTTTTTATTTTTTCTCGACGTTGGCTCCATAGTGAAAGTTGTTCAGATTGATGGTCTGAAGCACCCCCTTAAGTATTACTAGGGTGTTTTGTTACACCCTGTACAATAGGCTGATGATAATCAATACATACCCTGCCCCGCTCGACCAAGTTGGTGATCATCACGAGGGTGTGAACTCTGTGTTGCCAGATCATCCTCCAGAAGGCGTCCAGTGTTGCCGGCGTGGGACCCTGCGTCGCTATGTAGCGCCGCCGCCATACCAACCATTCTAGTTTCACTCGCGTTCTCTCACCGTCTGAGAAAATATATTCACTTGGTTAGGCCCGGTATCCACCAAAGCGGAGAAGAGCGGCGATATAGGTCGACCAGAATCTCATGAAAAATTAGGAAATCAAATTTTATTAGGACCCTTCAAACACTGCCACTTTTTCCAGCACTTCTGAAACGCCATACAGCCACGAAGTAAAACGTTCGTAATAAAATTCAGCTATAAAATTATATGCCTTTTCTTATAAACAACATGAAAATGTTCGGCCAGATGATTTGGGCGTTCAAACGCTCTTAAATATACAAATATGAGAAACCTCTTCTCTACTTCGCTTAAAAAAATGTGCTTTACTGTCAGATGTTACGGTCCTTAAAATCCCGCGATCAGGTTCCAGAAGTTTGATCCTACACAGACGAAGTTTGATTTATATCCAGATTTTATACAGTCGTAGACCAGACGAGATAAACCCAAAGTCAATACTAATTTCAACCGTTCAAAGCTTTGACTACTTATTATAAGGACTGGCCTTGTGGTAGCATTTCCCCGCTGCCACGGTATAAGAGCAATTGATCTTGTGCATTTACACCCAATTTTATACCTTATCACTAAACGAGACAGCCTATAATTGCGAAACAATAATTTCGAACTTAGAACGTTTGGGGTTCACACGAGACTACTTTTCATTATTTTTAACATTCAAAATTAGAATCTGAAATTATGGGGAATAAAATCCAAAGTTGCGGATTTCATGTTACCTCGCCCCCCGCAAAAAGTGGCAGAAATGTTTGTTAGTAGAATGACAGGCGTAAATAGTCCCTATACAACGTGTTAATGAATTAACGCAAAACTAGAAAGTAGTTTGTTTAGAATCGAGAGCAGAATCGAATTATCATGGTTTGAACATAGGTAATTTTTTTCAAAATATTAAATAATTTTTTATAAAAATTTTAAATTTTCTGAACCCGATGACTACCTATCGCACGGGCACACTCACCCTACTAACTACCAAAACAAGATTATAAAAATGTATTCATGCGTACGTTAGCGCTTTCTTTTAGTGCTGAAATGAGAACAAATCATTTTTGTCTCAAAACTTAAAATGCTAATAACTTTAAATTTTAATTATAAAAATAATGAAATTATTGTTGCAATCTGATTATTTTATTATAAATCAGTTGGGGTGTATGAGGTTTTGCGTTAATTTATTAACACGTTGTATAAGTAGTCAAAGGTTCAAAGTAATCTGAACCTTACCGATGTCGACATAAACGTCATCCAGCTCGCCGTCGTCGTCACTCCTCTCGCTGTCGGAGTCCTCGTTCTGTTCGTCCGACTCCACGATGCCTGAGAACTCTATGTTGAGGAACGCAGACTCTATGCCCTCGGCGAGGTTGTCTGTCAAAGTAAACTGAACCTTACCGATGTCGACATAAACGTCATCGAGCTCGCCGTCATCGTCGCTCCTCTCGCTGTCGGAGTCCTCGTTCTGTTCGTTCGACTCCACGATGCCTGAGAACTCTATGTTGAGGAACGCAGACTCTATGCCCTCGGCGAGGTTGTCTGTTAAAATAAACTAAACCTTACCGATGTCGACATAAACGTCATCGAGCTCGCCGTCATCGTCGCTCCTCTCGCTGTCGGAGTCCTCGTTCTGTTCGTCCGACTCCACGATGCCTGAGAACTCTATGTTGAGGAACGCCGACTCTATGCCCTCGGCGAGGTTGGGCGGCGGTTTGGCTGGCTTTATTGATGGTTGTCTGAGGAAGGAAAAATTCTTTAGAATGTGCATAAATTTATATTCATATGTCCTGTATAGTGTCTTTTTCTTTG
Organism: Agonopterix subpropinquella; assembly: GCA_922987775.1. NCBI lineage: Eukaryota > Metazoa > Arthropoda > Insecta > Lepidoptera > Depressariidae > Agonopterix > Agonopterix subpropinquella. Next base: position 5,029,983 of record OV277716.1, on the reverse strand, counting down.
TTAATATGGTGATGGTTTTTAAGGGGATGATCAGAACATCAAACTGAAAATCTTTCACTATGGAGCCAACATGGAAATCGTGAAAAAAATCAATTGTTCCATAAAACTGCAAACCTCCTGAAATCCCTATTGGGTTTACAGATTTTTAGTTTCCGATTTCGATGTTTGTCCCATAAAGTTGTTCAGTTTTTATAGTCTGATCATCTCATCTTAAAAAGCCGATAGCATGTTAGGAAGGATACTGTATCTACAAGAGCTGTTGGACTTCAGATGATTTATAACATGTCGTTAGAAGGTGTTTGGAAGGTTATAAGATGGTGGGTTCATTTAAAATAGAAACCACTGTTACAACGTTCAACCAGTTGATAAATAAATTAAAAAAAAACGAAATAGCGGTGAAAAAACCAGCTGTTTAATCAGCCGTCAGTTCGTTTAGCATGGCTATACCCTGTGAAACCACGGATCGCCACGTGAAGTTACTTTATAGCCTCATGAAGCCACTTTGTGGTCACGTGAAGCCATGCTGTAGGCTTGTGAAGCCTCGTCTAGCCAGACCTCTTTAATTTACTTGGTAAACAAATAGTACAAACTACATGGGTATATAATCATAGAGTAAATAAATTATACACAACAGAGGGTCAATGTGCATACTAAGAAAGTTGCCACCTTCTTAGTTGCCAACTCGCGCAAGTAGAGCGACGGTGGTGAGTAACGGTACTACAAATAAATGATGTCTAATTATGTTAAAATAAGTGTTAAATACATTTGTTATTAAAATTTTTAAGAAAATTAATCTAATTAGTAATACTTAAGGGAATGCTTCAGCCCATGAAACTGAACAACTTTCACTATGGAGCCAACTTCGAAATGGCTGGCAATACTGCCAAAAAAATAAAAATTTGTAAGAAAATTAATCTATACAGAGTGTAACAAAACACCCTAGTAGTATTACTAGGGTGTTTTGTTAGCATAAGCATAAGCATATGCTCACGACTATATTCCCCGAGGGGGTAGTCAGAGATATTCTGAAACCTCAGAACATCCACGTTTCACTAGTAGTGCCGAAACTCCGTAGTGTTTTGTTACACCCTGTATAATTGATTTCCGTGGAACAAAACTCAAATAATAGTGATCTAATAACGTTTAATTAAGATTTATCTCTCGTTCGGGCCAGTAGCGACATATGTTTGCGCCAAGACTATACTAAATCTAAAATGTATGGAACTGTCCAGACATGGTACAACGAACCTGTTAGGCCTGTTCCTCTTGTCGAGCTTGCGTCTGATGCGTCGCACGTGGGTGGGGGAGAGAGAGGGCAGCATGCCGTCGATGAAGTTGGCGTTGACGTAGTCGCAGGGCGCGCCGCGCCCGCGCCCCGCGCCCGCGCACCCCGCCGCGCCGCACCGCGCCCCGTCCGACACGCACACGCGCGAGTGGTCGTCTGTACCGAACAACCAAACATACACATTAGTCTACCATCATACAATGTGAAATTGATATCATTAGCATCACAGAACATTATAAGAGGGGTTGGAAATGCAAAGTAGGCATGGAACGTGTCGCCACAGGTTATGCAATGATTCGCATAGCACCATAAGGCGCGCGGCGTAGTACTTAGAAATAAATTTTATTAATATAAAATATACTGATTAATAATGCAATATTTTAATTTTTTATCAATACAATCATCACTATTTTTTTTCTTTTTAAAGTTTTAAGACATGCATGCTTATGTTCTATAAACGATGTTTGTATATTGAACGATACTAATTGTAATTTTGTTAATAATATTAAGGACTCCGACGACGACGGACGACGGACGACTTATTGTAATTTTTTTCATAAGTATGTTTTTGTGTACAATAAAGAATCTAAGACTCCTCCCACACCCTGGCTCCTCTCTTCTACTTTTTTGCAGTCTTAGTTTGCAGTGCCCTACAATATAGGGTCTATAATAATCTCTTAGCTTTTAAGTTTACCATCTCATATAATGAATGCTTTAATTATGGAAAGCAATCAATCCATGTGGTGAAATACAAGGCTGGAAAATTTTTAAATGACTTGCCATCGACTCGATAGAAGAACATGGAAAGCAATGAAATATTGAGTATTGAGTAGGTACAGCATACATGAGTATGAAATAATTTGGTAGTTTAGGTGAACTGAATCAGACATGAGACTATGGTCTCGCCATAGTACCGAAACATGTCGGAACGTGAAACTATGATCTCGTCACAGTATTAAAAACACGTATCATACTGTATGTTAAGTATTTCTTCTGATCAATTTTCGTTGTCGAAGGGAACTGAATCCAACATGGCCGGGCTCAAAAAAATTTTTCTGCGAAGCTTTCTCTCGAGCCGTCTGATCTTCTTCTTTATATCGTGGGTATCCTTATTTTCATGTTTTCCGATCGCGATGTTATAATCTTGGTTTACCGCTAAAAAAACTAAAAATTTCTGGAAGGAAAGAAAAATAACGTGACGATGCCGTGCACAAAGAAAAGTCAATGTCAGTTCAGGCGCGGGGTACGCAGGGGTTTGTGGTAGGATGCGTTCCGTTTTTGCTTTTTTAGCTCTGAAATTTGTGAGATGCCTAGTACGATGAAGAGTGAACTACCTTTGTTAAGTATAAATCTCGAGGATGTAACGATGAAGTATAATCAATTATACTTACATGCAGTGATGTTCAAGTATCGGTTCTTCAGTCTATTCTCAGGGCGATGACTGTGGTGGCTCGTGTGGCCCAACGCGGCCGACTTAGCTACCACGATCTCGTACTCCTTGCTGTAAATAACGAGAGATATAATTGTTTTACACAAGATGTGGTAATATTTAAAGAGGGGCTTCTATCCACCAAACTGAACAACATCATTCATACCTGACTGATTTTCTAATAAGGTAGTCGCTGTATTCAAAATCGGTTCATCATAATCAACACCATTCTTCTACCCTGATCCCATTATTGGGGTCGGCACAGTATGTCTTTTTCCGTTCCTTTCTCTTAGCCGTCATGTTAGAACTCACTCCTTTCTTACACATATCATTCTTTACGCAATCCATCCATCTTTTGTTCAGCATTCCTCTTCTTCATAAGTAGCACTCGTCTCATGATCTCGCAGGGAAACTCCGAGCATAGGCATTTCCCATTGCGTTACTTTCAGCCTTTTTATGAGGCCTTGAGTGAACGACCACGTCTCTGTTCCATATGTCATCACTGGTAACACACACTGGTCGAAGACTTTCGTTATAAGACACTGCGGTATTTGGGACGTGAAGATACTACCTCTAATATACTTATTTCTAATCCTGTCCATTCTAGTTACACAAAAAAACCATCTCAACATTCGAATCTCAGCTATACGCAATCGTTTCGTATCCATCCTTTATGAACTCCTAGTCGAAATAGACTGTGAATGACTTTGTTTAATTATATGTCAAGATAGAGCCTCACGCTTCTTTGTACTAAAACAAATGGGCCAACTTTCTTAGAATGGTGTGCATGAGGCATCATACAACTTATCTCTGCGTGCATTGCATTTATGGTGCGCGTTTATGACGTGTGCGTGGGTTTATCAGCTACCATTGCTGCAATTTGACGTGTTCGTAGCTTTGACTGTCTATCTTGAAATATAACTAATCATGGCATATGCTCACGACTATATTCCCCGAGATGGTAGTCAGAGATATTCTGAAATCTGAGAACATCGTTTCAAAGGTTTCTAATCAAAGGTGAATGAATTTATGGAGATGCTACTTGGGAATGTTCCTCCATTGAAAAGGGAAGATCTCCCGCCAAATGATTCGTGTTCATGTTCCCTTTTAGGTCCTACTTCAGAGGTGGTCCAATTTTAATTTGGTGAAGATCTGGTAAAGGGCTTCGGAGATAGACAATAGAACTCCTCAAAGATCTAGAGCATATCATCGACTATTGAAAGAAATGATTCGTGTTCATGTTCCCTTTTAGGTCCTACTTCAGAGGTGGTCCCATTTTAATTTGGTGAAGATCTGGTAAAGGGCTTCGGAGATAGACAATAGAACTCCTCAAAGATCTAGAGCATATCATCGACTATTGAAAGAAATGATTCGTGTTCATGTTCCATTTTAGGTCATACTTCAGATGTGGTCCCATTCTAATTTGGTGAAGATCTGGTAAAGGGAGATATACAATAGAACTCCTCAAAAATCTATAGCATATCATCGGCGATTGAAATAAATGATTCGTGTTCATGCTCCCTTTACATTTACAATGAATATGTTAACCCAATATAACACCAACACTGAAAATTTTGAAATAAAAAATTTACTTCAAAACTAAAAAGTACCTATTAAATAATAATATAACCAGCGTATTTTAAATTCGCATCTATCAGAACATTAATTTGTTTTTTGGATTCTAAAACAATAAATTACTGTAATTTTTAAAGAAAAAACATATTTTTTACGAAATTTTATTGTTTTATTTGGTAGGTAGGCTACCAAATTTTACACGTAAATTACAGAATTTTTATAATTTGCTAATAAAGTTACATTAATACATTTTGTTCTTACAAGTTAACAAAACAACTTCCTTATATAGTTACATAATTTGCCATAAGGCCAGAGGGTACGCAGAGATTTGTTGCATATGAGTGCACAGTGCACGCTAAAGCGCGCTCGTGTGTTGGTGTGTTTGTTTATAATTTGCTAATAAAGTTACATTAATACATTTTGTTCTTACAAGTTAACAAAACAATTTTTGGTTTTGTATTTTAATTTTACTCAATCTTACTCAGCTGCTGATGCTTAAAAAGTAAAACTGTGATTAAAGCATCAGCTTCCTTATATAGTTACATACTTTGCCATAAGGCCAGAGGGTACGCAGAGATCTGCTGCATATGAGTGCACAGTGCACGCTAAAGCGCGCTCATGTGTTGGTGTGTTTGGATGTGTTTGTGTTTGTGTGTGTGGGGGTGTGTGTGAGTGTGTGTGTGTGTTTGTGGGTGTGTGTAGGCAGGGGTTGGATGAATACGTGTGACAAAATAATTATAATAAAATGTTTATGTGCACCCACTTATCCAGCCCTACGACTTACGTCTTGGGATCACTTTATAAGCACATGGATAAGTGGATCACAAGTGGAGGATAGGAGGAAAAAATATTCAACTAAACTTCTTACTCGCATGCGTGAACCGTCCCTCAATCGTATATATCTTATTCTTATAGGCTCATCATCAGGTTCTCTCAGTTCGATATCACCATCTTCCTCACTCCACATACTATTTGGAATCGTTTCGTATCGCACAGCAAATTCTGCCAGACTTATAATTTCTAGCTCATCAGGCCTCAACACAGGGTGTAACAAAACTCGCCGGCGGGGGATAGGACGTAAAGGCTCTGCTGGTCTCCCAGTCCCCTGCCATCCGGGCGAAGATGGAGTGCCGCTGGGTTATTTTAGTGGGTATACCGGTGACACGCACCGGGGAGTCCCACATACCCCTCCCATCCCCCAACGGGAGGGGATACATAATGCATTTTTTCCCAGCGTCAAAAAAAAAAAGGTTGTAACAAAACACAGGTAATTGCCGAGGTAACCAGAGGCGGTGAGGTAAAAAGTTGGTGGGAGGCAGGGAGGCTATGGACAATACTGTATGTAGTAATATATACTCTTTCTTATACTGTGGTTAAAAGGTAGGTAGCTATTTTAAAAGTAATCGAAAATTATGCATGTAGTAATTAGAAGATTATAGCCACAAAAAATTATAAAATAAAAGCTTTTTAACAAAAAAATTCAACCGCCGAAAAAACTGAAAAGCAAAAAATAATAATTAATTTTACCTTAATAACTAAATTCTTAAACTAATGTAAGTAAGTATATCAAAGTATATAATATTATTTTGCAATTATTTTGAGTTTTTAATTAACCTTAATAACTAAGTTCTTAAACGAATGCAAGTATACCTAAGTAATTTTGAGTCGGCGCAAACAATCCATGAACAAAGATCACTAAATAACCTTAAATTTAAAGAAATAACCAAAATGAAATTAACAATGCAAGCTCTCCGCACGACCACTAGCAACGAGACGGGACGTATGCACCTGGGCCTCTACTCGGACATTCGAACTTCACGATTACGTGAACGTTTTCGTTCCAATGTCAACTCTATTACAATGAAGTCCGGATCGAAACAGTCGCGATATATCGAAAATCGAAAGTCCGGGTACAGGGCCTGTGTGGATAGTGATGTTATATTGGTTACGTTACGTGGTGTGTGCCCGTTCGGGTTGCTGGCGCGCATCACGCAATTAATTAATTTTCTTGTTTGGCGCCGACTCAAAATTACTTAGGTATACTTGCATTCGTTTAAGAACTTAGTTATTAAGGTTAATTAAAAACTCAAAATAATTGCAAAATAATATTATATACTTTGATATACTTACTTACATTAGTTTAAGAATTTAGTTATTAAGGTAAAATTAATTATTATTTTTTGCTTTTCAGTTTTTTCGGCGGTTGAATTTTTTTGTTAAAAAGCTTTTTAGGATGAACCTTGTCTTTGTATGGAGCGTATTTCCGAGAGCGACGGTATCGCCATCTGTTGGCATCTTTGCTATAACTTGTGGGTGTTGACATCTGTGGCGAGTCCCCACAAATTAATTATGTTAAAACGGTGATCTAACCTGAAGCCGATATCGCCGTCAGCATGTAACGCAGCCACGTGCCTCGGGAACAGCTTGGCCTGCACGGCGGGGTGCAGCGGGCCGGCCATGCGCGGGGGCCTCGCGGCGGGCTCGCAGCCCTCCGCCGCCTCCGCCGAGCCCGCCGAGCACGACACCAGCGGCGAGCACGCTACTACTGCGACAACGGACACCTTTGTTACAATACTACAACGTGTTAATGAATTAACGCAAAACTAGAAAGTAATTTGATTAGAATCGAGAGCTAGTCTAATTATCATGGTTTCAACATAAGTAATTTTTTTCAAAATATTAAATAATTCGTTTGCAAAATTTAAAATTTCCTGAACCCAATGTCGACCCACCGCACGGGCACACTCACCTTACTTACTACAAAAACAAGATTATTAAAATGTATCCATGAGTACGTTAACGCTTTCTTTCAGTGCTGAAATGATAACAAATCATTTTTGCCTCAAAACTTAAAATGCTAATTGTTAACACACTGCGCATGCTCGGCGTTTAAATAAGGAAGAGAGAAAAAAGAGAAGGTTTTGTTTGTCATTGAAGATGTCAAGAAAACTATGTAAATAAATGTAAAGACCATGTAAAACGCAAATTGTAACAAAATTAAATAATCTACAAAGCTTACACAGGGGTCAGGGGCTCATACAACGCTGTCGGGTTACCCGGCAAAATCTTGCCGCAAGTACCTTTACCATGATGATTTTTGGTAGCATTTTTTCCACCTATCTTTTTGGGAAGTTACAGATAGGGTCAATTGTTGGAAAAAAATGAAAAAAACTACACTTAATGGTCGTTCAAGACTCCAAAAAAGGGCGTAATACTGGGGCATATGTCCTCATGGGCCATGTCCCTTTGCGTTTCTTCTTCGGGTTCCTATCCATTACTGGAGGCTGCGATCAGCAGATTTGCGTTTAAGTTGTTATTGGCCTCGATTCAGTGTGTACCACGACTAAACTAAACTAAATGTATTCCTGTCACTTTCTAAAATAAGATTAAGAAAAGAGACAGAAAACCAACAGCTGACTTTAGTGCTGTCGAAAAACGACTTAAATAAGATGGCGTACATTATGATGGCATCTTATTTTGCGCATTTAACGTCACTTTGTCAGCACTAAAGTCAGCTGTTGGTTTTCTGTCTCTTTTCTTAATCTTATTTTAGAAAGTGACAGGAATACATTTAGTTTAGTTTAGTCGTGGTACACTCCGAATCGAGGCCATTATAATAATGTAACTCTCACCAGGTTTCTTGCAGGCGTTGAGGGGCGCCCGCGCGGCCCTCTCCCCTCCCTCCTCCAGGTAGTTGTATGCCGCGCTGATGCACTTGCTCAGTCGCGATCTGCATCTGTTGGGACAAGTGTTGATGTTACTAATTTTTTCTAGTTCTCAAATTCAGAAAAAAAGTCGTATTTGTTCCCCGTATGTCTGAGACTGGCGAAAGTCTCCGGGGGACATCGCTGCCGAGTGAGCTATGCAGAGCTCGCGTGATACCTAGCATGCTCGTCGCTTCCTACCTCCAGTAGACGAGCGCCACGCCGACGGCGGCTAGCAGCGCTAGCGGCAGCACGGCTAGCAGCGCCGCAGTACTGACGCCGCGCGCCGCCTGCCTGATGTCTCCGGGGGACATCGCTGCCGAGTGAGCTATGCAGAGCTCGCTTGATACCTCCTGCATGACAGATGTTTATGGATTAGTCTCTTTTTATCAATGACTATATTCTCTACACAAGAACTTCGCATGTGCGCGCTGTAAACGGAACCGCAAAAGTGTGCTTAATTGTTTTGTTTTGTTTTGTTTTATATTGCTGCTTAGTGACCGATGACATTTGAAAGGATTGTAATGTCAGCGGCAATGTATGGCAGCGAAGCATAACTGAAGCATATTAATTACTCATTTTCGCAAATAAATGATGTTTATGTCTATACTAGGGTGACATTAGAGACATGAGTAATTTTTGAGTTTTGTTATTGTATGACGCAGTGAGTCCATGTGTATAGAATGTCATTGCTTTTATGCTAGTTTTTGTTACATGCCGATCAACGATTGATATTGCTACTGTGTCGTGTACACACGGCGACACATCAGGTTACGCACCCTATATACCCATAACTACACTACGTACAAAACACACAAAATAGTGCGGTAGAGAGCCTGCATAGACGCGGCTGCCGGCGCGGGCGCAGCGTGCTGTGAGACGAAACAACAACAACATACCGCACCCTTTCGCACGATTCGCAGCGTTCAACTTCTAATAGTTCAAAGTCCAAACAGGGTAACCTGACCTGTCGCCGTGTGTATTACATGACATAAAGGTCAATTATAAAATAAAGTGTATTGCATAATTTTGCACCGCCAATTACCATTATCATTTTATTTTATTTACCTCAGTAAAGAATATTTCCATCCCATATTTTTATGTAAGAAAATCACTATTATGAAGATGTACCGGTTTCGATCATGTTTCTACTTTTAGAAAGTTTTTGATTTCATACATGCAACAGTCAGTGTGCGTTAAAATCTAGTATACAATATACCCTATATCTTTTTAATATGCTAACGGTTTTTGAAGGGGATGATCAGACCATAAACCTGAATAGTTTTTCTCTATGGGGCCAACGACGAATAAAAACGAGAAAAAAAAACAGTTTTTCAGTACAAAAATGCAATCCTTCTGTTCAGCTTCAGTATATTAAAATTACAGTCAGGAATTGCGCAATAAAAAGGAAGCCTATGCCCAGTGGGTTGATGTGGGCTGATTTGAGAGCAATAATTTTGTTATAAATGTTTACCATCTATTGTAAGTATAATTAGTATAAGATAAAGCTCACCTCAGGCGGTGATTCAGAGCCGTTAATGAGAACATTGTTGCGCGCCATCGAGAGAGTAACGGCGTACAGCTTCACCTCGTACTGAGTCACGTTCGACAGATCCACGTTCTGCAACAAATAATTATACACTATTACAGTACGACCAAGATCCAAGATACAACCACGATCCACGATCCACGATCCAAGAGATCCGCAGAAGAACCAGGGTAACTGACATAGCCCAAAGAGTTGCTAAACTTAAGTGGCGGTGGGCGGGGCACATTGCTCGCAGAACCGATGGCCGGTGGGGCCGAAAAGTTCTCGAGTGGCGACCGCGTACCGGAAAGCGCAGCGTGGGTAGGCCCCTCACACGGTGGACCGACGACCTGGTGAAGGCGGCGGGAAAACGTTGGATGAGGGCAGCGCAGGACCGGTCGTTATGGCGATCCTTGGGGGAGGCCTATGTCCAGCAGTGGACGTCCATCGGCTGAGATGATGATGATGACAGTACGACCAGGTGAATAATTCCACTCGTCAATCTTCGTTTGCGCAGAACGGACCCGAGTCCCCCAAAAAACCCGAAGTCGTTTAGTAATCAATGGGTGCAAAGTCGGATAGCAGCGAAAAGGGCGTGAAACCAAGGTAGCCAATCGCGGCAAAGGATTGAAGGTGGCACATCTTGTTTCAACACTATGTGCCACCATTGTACACGCGGTAATATACATCAAAACAGCATAATAGATGACTAAAAAAGCGCGAGCTTATCTCTAAAGAGATTTCTTTCATCAAAGCCGTTGGTCCTGCGCCGCCCTCATCCAGCAGATTCCCGCCGCCTTCACCAGGTGTACTCAAGCTTTGTTTTCCGGTACGCGGTCGCCACTCGGGAACTCTTCGGCCACATCGGTCATCTATTTTACGAGCAATGTGCCCCAAACTGATTGCCAATCTCCGGGCTATGTCGGCCTCAACAATTAATAAATATCGTTTATGTTATTTTAGCTCACTATTGCACCCTTCTCTATACCGTGCCATCATTTGCCATCCTGCTTCGTGGGTATCCAGATCCCATCGGGCTTCCATTGGGTCACGATCGTTGCCCACCGCTCTGTAGTCATACGACAAACATGTCCGGTCTGCGGCTTTTTCACCTACTTCAGCTATGCTGGTCTTAGAGCGAATGGTTGGTATTTGTAACACGGTCGATCCTTTTGAAATCTGATATGTAGCACATAATTGCTGCAGGGGACCCCAAACAAATAAATAAAAGCACGTATTGCGGGAATCTATAAATATTTCAAACAATAAACTGTCCTTACCACAATATCCGAGGCAGAAATACACAAGCTATTTGCACAAATCACTTTTATGGAAGAACCATAATAAAAACAGGATATTTAAATTATTTTCCTCGACATGATGCTAATAGGTACGTACAACTAAACGAGTACTATATGCGGTGCCGAGAACGGAACTAATCAATACAGGATAATTTGAACAAATCAGTTCATAAATTACCCTAATACCCCACAGATTCTTCATCTTCTGTACACTATAACCTACAGGAGGTTGCTGCTGGGTACTCCTCCTATTTTCTTTTGATTAAATTAGTTGCGGGTTCTAAGACCAATTTTGTAGAGAATTGTATGCTCTATAATTTATGTAATAACTTAAAAAGTCATTTAGAGCATAGGAAAATTTTTTTTTCCTTGAATATCTTTGTTTTTACAATAGAGCGAGAAATAAAAACGTTGTAAAAACTAGTTTTTTGTGTAGGGACCCATTTTTACTATTTTTTTATTATTTGCCTTAAAATCCAATATGATACAAATACTCTGTGAAAATCTCAATCGGTTACATATTACGGTTCAGAAGATACAGCCCTCTGACCCTAGGACAGACAACGTAGGCTAACAGGGTCCCGTTTTCACCCTTTGGGTACAATAAAAGCAATCTAAACTATTATAAAACTGTAACAGAAGTGTGTCTGTACATTGAAGATATTAACAAAAAAAAGATTACGATATGGTTTTTAGGTGTCCCTGATTCCAAATCACATATTTTTGGACTTTTTGTCTGTCTGTTTGTTTGTTTGTTTGATCGAGCATCATGCAAAAACTACTGAACCGATTTTGATGAAACTTTTTTTGTTTGATAGCTTATGATCTGACTTAAAATCTGGTATATAATTTATGCGGACGAAGTCGCGGGTAAATGCTCATAAAATATACAGGGTGAAATTGATATCATTGGCATCCTTTTAAACTAAGAGTCTACCCATCAAAATGAACAACTTTTACTATGGGAGCAAACCGATCGGAGCAACAAAAAATCTGCTGTTGCATACATTTGACTCGAGTAGGCATTGCAGTTTAGTATGGGACAGGAGATTTTTTAGTTGCTCCGATCGGTTTGCTCCCATAGTAAAAGTTGTTCAGTATGATGGGTAGACTCTTAGTTTAAAAGGATGCCAATGATATCAATTTCACCCTGTATAAATAAAAACTCACCACCATGATAGTAGTTTCGATGTCGTTCTTATTGGTCGGCAGCGTGAGTCTGGTGCGCGGGGTCTGCTCCGGAATCTTTCTTATGGTGACGACGTACTGGTCCAGAGAATTGTTGTACTCTAGCGGCTGGCGCCATTGCAGGTAGAGGATGCCTGCAAATAACGAAATAATTGATTGTCATTATCATTATCATCTCAGCCGATGGACGTCCACTGCTGGACATAGGCCTCCCCCAAGGATCGCCATAACGACCGGTCCTGCGCTGCCCTCATCCAACGTTTTCCCGCCGCCTTCACCAGGTCGTCGGTCCACCGTGTGGGTGTCCACCCACGCTGCGCTTTCCGGTACGCGGTCGCCACTCGAGAACTTTTCGGCCCCACCGGCCATCGGTTCTGCGAGCAATGTGCCCCGCCCACTGCCACTTAAGTTTAGCAATTCTTTGGGCTATTGATTGTCAATTAGGTCAATATCACACTGGTGTTTGTAAGGATTTCATAGAAAGTAAGTTCGGAACAAATCTGCAATGTGAACGGCGTGTGTCAGTCTCTAACTGACAATGTGACAATAAAACGTAAGCTATTGCGCAGCGGCCAGCGCAGCGGTATCGCCAACTTTGGACAGATTTCAGAAACGCGGTACTTAGCTGCGCGGACGTAATGTATGGGTATTAGAATCGTATCATTTATAGTACTCTGTGGGATACCAGATTCCGTTACAACGGAATATTCAGAAATTAAGGAAATAACACAATTTTACAATTTCAAATATTATAACATGTTACAGCCATGTTGTGCTATTTTAAATCAAATTAAAGATTGAAATATTTGTCTCGGGGTCGCGCTGCAAATCTGAGTGTGGGCGGTCACGTATCTTCTTCTCGTAGGCTTGCACGTGGCTCCGACATTTTGTAACGCTCTTATTTGTTATTGACCATACAATAATACTTGAGATTAAAAGAGTTTACAGTTCTGCGAATGATGTCACTCATCGGACCGAAAAACGTCGTTATTTTAATAAAAATATTTGTAATCCTTTCCAAACGAAGGCCGAGTCTATCATTCAGACGAGATATCTGTACACACAGCGACGCATAAAGCTATACAAAACCAAAATAAGCTGGCCGCGCGTAGGACGAGTATATATAACGTATATGTATAACGTCACGCGACCAGCTTAAACTGGTTTTGTATAGCTTGATATGTCGCAGTGTGTACATTTCCGTTGTTTCTAAACAGTCTAACTTATTTTCTACCTTATCCCATAAAACAAAAGCTTACCTCTAGGTTGATCGCAGGTCAGATTCAATATGATAGGTGCAGATGGAGGCCGCACATCTGTGAGGACGTATAGAGGAGTCGACTGAGGCCCCAGCCTGTCTATCAGGTCAGACGACTTCACGTTGTCCAAGGAGAAGTTGTAGAAGGCACGCACCCAGATCTTGTATGGGGTGAATGGTTCTGAAAAATTAAAAAGACTCTTATTAAACAGTCACAAAGTGGATATTTGTTTATTCCTAAAATGGTAAGATTTTGACGAGGGCAATTTATAAGGCAAGCGTAAGTGGAAATGTTGGAAGGGGACGGCCTAGACGTACATATACGGACCAAATTGGCGACGTGCTTAAGAAGGGCCAGGTCAGATCTACCCGAAACCGACGAGCATGCATGAAAGGTCTTATGAATGTGGAGGAAGCTAGAGAGGTATGTCAGGATCGTAGCAGGTGGCGTTCCGTTGTCTCTGCCTACCCCAGTGGGAGACAGGCGTGAGAATATGTATGTATGTATGTATGTATGTATGGTAAGATTCCAATCACAGACCAATAAGCTAAAGATATCGCTTTCATCGACTGTTGTACGAAAGTGAAATCGCCAAGAGGTGGTGGAGTGAACTATAATTGGTCCGTTTCAGGACATGTCCTTAGGGCTTAGATAAACCATATGCAGTTGTACAGCTTATTCGGTGATCAAGTCCATACGGAGTCTTGTACATTATTGGTTCTTGGCTGCAACTAAAAAAAAAAAAATGTGAACCGACGAGCTTGTATGAAGAGACTTATGGATGTTGAAGAGGCGAGAGGTGTGTCAGAATCGTAGCATGTGGCGATCTATTGTCTCTGCCTACCCCAGTGGGACATAGGCGTGAGCCAAACCCAATTCAGGGCAGTTCATCAGTATGGTACAATCAGCATCAGAGAAACCTAACCCCTGTATCTTAATCTTTTGAAGCGCAAGTGGGGTTCGATTTCTCTCGATGCTAACCGTAAATTCAGAGGTTGATCTGTTTGAACGGGTCCCAGCCCCAATATTTTGCTTTTCGTTGGACCACTTGCTTTTATACAAAGTATGTACCCACTTACTCATTATTGCTTACTCCAATCTCTGTTACAATGGGGAACTTGCACCAAAATTATAATGAGAAATTAACATAATAATTCAATAATAATAGTTGTTAATATAATTACTAAAAGATTTATTCTGACGTTATAATTTTTTATGAAATATTTCAATTATAAGTTACGTGGATAGGAACGTAATTTAAAACATCAGTCAGCGCAAAGTGACGTCACTCCTTAAGCCAGGTTGTCCATTACTAGTTAGTTGGAAGAGTACAGCAACATAATTTGTAGCTGTACTCTTCTCATTTGTAATGAGCTTCATGCGTTATGAATAAGGAGTGACGTCACGTCATGGCTGTGATCGTTTTGGCGAGGAATTTGAAAAGTCAACTTTTGATTTGCAATAAATAAATGGTTTGTGCATATTTTACCATTTTTGTTTTTGGTATATTTATGTAAGCCTTAAATCTTTATGATAACCTAAAAATATGCATCCTGTGCATTGCAAGAACCCCATTAAGTTAAGTAAGTTAAGTTTAGTTATTTAATGAATCACCGACGAAAGTTTACTACAACTTAGGAATCAATGCCCCTGATGTTACGTAGACTATGGAGGAGGAATTATCAATAGATTGAGTAATTTCCGAGATTGCTTCGATCAAAGCAATAATACTTTCTCTATTTATAAATTAGACATGCTTCAAAGATGCGGTGAGGAAACTAGACTAACACTTATCGGTTGCTTACTTAGTTATGGAAATCAAATAGTGGCACAATCGTTTAGCACATTACAATCAACATAGACATAAAAGAATTGAGATCCGTATCTCAGGACCCAACAATGTGGAGATCGAAGGGAGATCCATAACATCTGCGTAAAACTTGGACAATTTATATAGGGACTCGCCTTGCGGTAGCCTTTCCCCTCTGCCACGGTATAAGAACAATTGATCTTGTGCATTTACACCCAATTTTATACCTTATCACTAAACGAGACAGCCTATAATAGCAAAACAATAATTTTGAACGTTTGGGGTTCACACGAGACTACTTTTCATGATTTTTAACATTCAAAATTAGAATCTAAAGTTATGGGGAATAAAATCCAAAGTTGCGGATTTCATGTAACCTCGCCCCCCGCAAAAAGTGGCAGAAATGTTTCTTAGTAGAATGACATGCGTAACTCGTCCCTATAAATTGTCTAAGGCGTAAAATAATGCGAATTAAACCTAAAGTATGCATGTCATACAGAACAGATTATTCAATCAATCAATCAAATGAACCCACTGCTCGGCATAGGCCTCCTTTTCGTTGCGCCACTCCTCACGATCTTCTGCTAATCTGACCTATTTCTTACACAATGTCGTCTGACCAACGTGTTGATGGTGTGCTAACTGACATTATTTCTTCCCTTGGTCACCATTCCGATACTGCTTTGGTCCACCGGCCGTCTTCCCTTCTAGCCAAGTGCACAGTATAAGGGAGCGTTTAAACAGAAGTGACGTGGCGCGGACATTTCGCGGGCGGGGTGCGGTAATATAAACCTTATAGTACGTAGCATAGAGTCGTTTGGAGAATTATGCCCGGGTCTCCGGTGGAGGGGGCGCGATTTTTCTTTACGTTAAAAAACGACGCTATGCTACGCAATATAAGGTTTATCTCTTCTATACAGGGTCCTTCTTAATATGCTGACACTTTTTTTAAGGGGATGATTAGACAATCAAACTGAACAACATTCTCTATGGGACCAAAATCGAAATCGCGAAAAAAAAAATCTGCTGTCCCATACATTTGGCTCGAGTGCGTTTGCAGTTTTATATGGACAAGCGGATTTTTTTTTCGCGATTTCGATGTTGGTGCCATAGAGAAAGTTGTTCAGTTTGATGGTCTGATCATCCCCTTAAAAAAGTGTCAGCATATTATCTTATCTTGTTGTGGGGGCTGGCAAGCCAGCAACACTTCGACCCAGTGGGATCTTTTGTGTCAGCATATTAAGAAGGACCCTATATACACCCTATCTTAGACAGTAGTCTATATTCGTACAATGGTACCAAACGCGGCGAACGCCTCGTAGCACGCACACACTGACAATATCTCCGCGTAGCCCCGTCTGACACTGCCTTGGCTGCCTGAGATATCGTCGTACGTACTGGGTGGTACTGGCGAGCACACATACAAGCCGTGTTTGACAGCCCCGGATCTAGGGGGGTCAAACCGGGGCCCACGCCCCGGGCGACAGGTTAGAGGGGCGCAAAAATCACGAGTTTGAGAAATAATTTAAAGCGACGACTTGAAAACACTGCAAAAAAAAAACGGCTCCTGGCTTTTTATTGTATTAAAGCTTCCTACTCATGATGTCTTGTATCAATGCTTCCCATTGCAAAATTCTATCCATATTTTAGATCATAATTGTTGCGACGAGCTAATCATATTGCAGTAAAATCTCGAGTTCACTTCGCTCCCTCTAAGTTTAAGGTATGTTTATTGCAAAGACCTAACTACCGTGAACCTGTCATCTCTGTGAAAAAAACATTAGTACTCCCTTGGAGGGGAGGGGCGCCAAAATCAAGTTTTTGCCCCTGCTCGGAAAAATCCTAGATCCGGTGCTGGTGTTTGATACCATTGTATGAACATGGATTACTGTCTTATACTGTGCCAAGTGTCCCGCCCATATCTACTTTAACTTAGTTCTTCGTCGGATTTATACGTCGGGTACGCGGTTACAGGGCATATACCCAGCATGAAAATCGGTCTTCTACAGATTGTACTTCGGTGAGTGTGCCCTAGAGCTGCATGAGCTCATCCCACCTTCCCCTTTCTACTATCGGACTTCCAGACGCACCGCGGGATATCACCCCTTCTTGGTTGACATCCCACATATCCGCACCAAGCGCCTTTCTGAATCTTTTATAATGCGCACAGCCAAGGAGTGGAATGCCTTACCTGCGTCAGTATTTCCGAGTACTTACAACCCGAATTCCTTTAAAGTACGAGTGAATAGGCATCTTCTGGGTAAGCTCGCTACATCTACGACCGGGACCCCATCTTCGTCCTGAGGACTGGATTGAGGTCAAGAGCAAACCCAAAAAAAAACACTCCATGGCTCTTTGTACAACTTTTGTTAGGAACATGTTTTGCCTAGTGAGCGCCCATGTAGTTTAGTCAGAATCTGAAGTATCAATTTTCCGGTACATAGGGTCATACCCCCTAAATATTTTGCAAACAAAAACTAAGTCAATATGAAGTTAATGCAAATTGCTGCGAATTTAAGATCAGAAACGGTAGCTATCATACCAACTTAATAATATAGTAAATGTCTCGCTCCGTTTAGTATACAGGCAATATAGCATTACTTTTAATCTACCAGGTCAACATGGCGTAGCCATGCCAAAACTCTGTTGGTTTGATGCTATTCAAAAGTACATTAGTATAGGAAGCGCGACGAGCTAAAGGCCCGGCCACCTGTGGCCTATCATTATAATTATGTGGATGGAGTGCTGACGTGTGCCCTCTGCAGCCGAGTGTTTAAGGCGAAAATTGGCTACGCCAGCCACTTGAGAGCGCATGTGCGGCGTGATAGAGTGCAGCAGTCGCCATAACCGAAATCGGTTGGACTACTATATAATATAGCATTACTTTTAATCTACCAGGTCAACATGGCGTAGCCATGCCAAAACTCTGTTGGTTTGATGCCATTCAAAAGTACATTAAAGATAGTTCTCTTTCCTCCAGTGTAGGAAACTAGAGGTAAGAGACAAGGAATGCGGACCCCGGTACAAAGCTGATAATGATAACAGCCAGGAAGATTATAATTTTCGCTCTCTTTGCGAATTTTTGTGATTTTTTGAACTGTGTTCAAATTATGATCTATCCCATTCTGTCTTCTTAGAGGAGTAAAGAGACAAATATACACTTTGAACACATCTTTGCGGGTATATCTGGAGTCTGGGTAAAAAAATAATGAAATTTAATATCAGCAACACAACTTACTCAAAGTCTTCAGTCTAAACCCGACGACCTTCGTCAAAACTCCCGATGTATTCAACAGCGTCAGATTCTTAGTCGCCCTCGAATATTGCTCCATTCCCAAATCACTAGGAAAAACATTCTTCTTCTTCACATCTGCTGAGCTTGGCACGTCAATGACAGTTGTAGAGTCATATCTAGGCACACCCTGTTCGTAATACAGCACGTACGCAATTTGGGTCGGATCTTTCAACGGTACTACTGGTAAGGACTTCTTCACAGGCATGTCTATGGCTACATGAGTTTCTATATCATCAACCTTTTCTAAATGAGAGCTTTTCGTTTCAGTAGCGTTTTCCTGCCTTCTCTTTCTGTGCCTATGTGACCGCACCTCTCTTTTACTCCTATCTCCATCTATGATAATGTCATCGTACTTTTGCTTGTCATTTTTATACCAGTTGAAGTCAAAGTTTTGGTTGGATGTGTCGGATATAATGTCAGGGTTTTCGATGACGTAGTTCATGGGGGAGTCAGCTTGGGGTTCGTTCTTGGCGATCACAGAGAGGTCCCGTTCGGTGGTTGTCGGTGGTTTGGGGTCTGAAGGTTTGAGGGGGACCTGGTAGGTAGTCAGTGGCGGGGCCCATGATAGGTGGATCTCCTCGGAAGTCACTCGGTTGGCTGTGAGGTTCTGTGGCGCGGACGGAACTGAAACAAAGGAGAATACTCTCATTAATTTTTGCACGCAAATAAGCTCAGCGAAAAGGCAAAAGGAATGTGGGAAGACAGAAGAAAAAATGGGCGGATGACATAATGAACATAGCTGGAAAAAGTTGGATACATATGGCCAAAGACAGAGAAAGGCGGAAAGGAATGGAGGAGGCTTTCACCCATAGGGGGACACATAACAATGAAACAGAAATGAAATAATTACAATTGCATGTATATATTTGAAAAGTGTTAAGTGGAAAATAAAGCTTTAATAATAAAGCTCAGAGAAAACGTTGTAGCTTATAACAATTAATGTGCCAGAGAGAGAAGAGAGACAGATAAATTAGTTTCGTTTGTCTAGATTTCGAATGGATTCATCAAATTCCTTGAAGAATCTTTCAATTAAGCTTTCCAATGGAAACCCACAAGAAGACTAAGGGCTACACATTTTTTGGTGTTATTTTGTATTCGAAAAGCGGTCCGCAAGAGATGGTAACGTCTTCAAAATCTTTATTAACCATCCGTTTGGTTTTGTCATGGATTCGTGCAAACAAAATCTCTGGAATTAAAATTAAATTAAAAATTAAAAATTATTTATTTGTCTCTTATTTATACACAGGTACATAAAAAATATAGCATGGTTTTAAAAATATCAATGGAGACAAAAAGGTAAAGGACTCAGTTTAACAGTCGGGGTTGCCGTCTGCCACTGCTATTCTGTCCCTCCCTTAAACATGAATAAATAAATAAATAATGTATTCTTAATAACTATAAACAAACATTCAATATTGACAATTTACAACACACAGTAAACAAAATAAAAATTTAAATTAGAAATAAAAGATGATAAAATATATACAATTACTTATTAAACAAAAACAGGTAACTAGGTAGGTCCTAAGGAGGGATACCAGCCGCTATTATTTGCTGCTTCATTAGCCATTCTTTACATTTTGTACGGAATGTTGAGAGCGTAAATCTCAGCGCGTCTCGAACAGGTGGAGGCAGATCATTCCAGATTTTAGAAGCGGCATATTTGAAGCAACCCATTGTACCGACAAGAGAGTAAACAGGAAGCACGAAAAGATACCCTCTATCCCTCAGGTTTCGTCGCCGAATTCTGCGAGTCAGCTTTTGGAAGAGATAGAGAGGAGATTGTGTGTTACACAGTGAGTGCAAGAAGCATGCATATTTTAGACTTCTCGTGTGGTTCATATTAAGTACTCTCCTGTCGATTAAGTACGGGGTGATGTGGTCCCTCTTAGGTATGTTGTAGCAGAAGCGCATACATGCATTTTGCACCCGCTGTATGCACTTCTCAGTCTTTTTAAAAATACATGGACCGTACACTATATCGCAGTATTGAAGATGAGAGAGCACAAGACTACTACATAGTTGAAAACGTATTTCCGGTTTTACAAATGGGCGAAGCCTGTACAGCGTTTTTAAACTTCCGAAACACTTTCCTACTTTTTGTTGGACGTGCCGCTCAAATTTGAGGTTCTCGTCCATCACGAGGCCAAGGTTTCGTACACAATCCTCGCGAGGTATGACTGCACCGCCAATACTCACAGTGAAATCCAACTCCTGTATCAATCTCACTTGGTGTTGGGTTCCAAAAGTGATGTACACACTTTTTTTTGGGTTCAGTAACAGCCCATGCATTTTTGACCACTCTGCGACAGCACTGAGGTCGTCATTTAGATGACACACGGCAGAATGTACCTCCTCGGGCGTGGGAAGCGTGTGTATGTAAATCTGTGTGTCGTCGGCATAGAGGTGGTACTGCGAGTTGGATATCACACCGACAATACTCGCAGTGTATAAGGCAAAAAGGGTTGGTCCCAAAATTGAGCCCTGAATTACGCCTCTCGAAACCGGTAGTGGTTTAGAAGTCAGAGAAACTCCTTTGCCGTCAACATATTGCACCAGTTGACTTCGATCCTCGAAATACGACCTAAACCAATCACAAGCAGTTTCTGAAAATCCGTAATACTCTAATTTGTTAATAAGCAAAGGTATATTCACACAATCAAAAGCACGGCTGAAATCAAGCATAACAAGAAGAGTTGCCTTTCCAACGTCAGCAGCAGTAAGAATATCGTCCGTTATATGTAGTAAAGCAGTTGTAGTACTGTGCCTCCGCCGAAAACCCGACTGCAATGATGGCAAGATATTCTTTTCTTCCAAATAAGTTGTTATTTGCAATTGTGCAGCCTTTTCAACGATCTTTGATAAAGCAGGCAATATGTTTATTGGTCTAAGGTCTCCGACATCCTCTACTTTATTTTTTTTCGGAATAGGAGTTACTTTGGCACATTTCCAAATATTTGCAAATACTCCGCCTACTAGAGATTTATTAACAATCGCTGATAATGCAGGCATAGAGTAGGGTAATGTTAATTTTATCATGTACATAGATATATCATCGACACCTATTGAATTTGAGGCAGAAGTTGTAACAATGCGATTAATTATGGACTCTGTAACTTGAGTAAAATTAAAAACGGAATTAGAGTGTTTGGTTGATCGCAACCGATTCCGTTCATTTTGATCAACCGGTATGAAGGGGACACTGTTTAAAAAATGGTCGTTAAGCGCGTCAGGATCCCTTAAACTATCAGGTATCGAACGACCTGCATCGGGTTTTACTATTTTGTTAATGTGACGCCACATAATACTTGGATTGTTTGTATTAGTATTAACAAATTTTGTGAAGTATGCTTGCATTTCGCGGAATAAAGCCCGATTATAATAATTACGTAAATCTCGATAGTGTTGAAGTGCAGAGTCGGACTTTAGAATCTTCGCTTTACGACAAGCCTTATCCCGAACCGCTCTTATGTCTTTTAGAGTATCAGTCATCCAAGGGGAAGGGGGGTGTCTGAAAATGCGGGTACGAACTGGAGCAAATGTGTCTACTAGGTCCAAAATGAGAAGATTGAACATATTTACCATATCATTGATATCAGTATACATCAGCACGAATTCCCATGGCGTAAATTGGGCGGCCTTTTTGATGGCATTTGCATAGTCGGCTATTGGTCTGTACGTGACTGAACGCGGCTTCGGTTTCGGTATGGTTAATGGGTACTTCGAGACCACGAGACCATGATCATTCAAATCATCATTATGTAAAACTTTTAGTAATGTTGCTTTAAGGTTGGCTCTTGTGAAGATAACATCAAGAAGGGTTTGCGATGTGGGTGTTACTCGAGTTGGTATGTTAACAGTCAGATGAAGATTGTAAGATTCGGTCAGGGCGGATAGGCAACGGGGTAAATTCACATGCCCATCATTGCTGAGACAGTCTAGATTAAGATCCCCCAAAAGAAACAAGAATTCATACTGCGGAGCGAACACCGACAGAGACTCATTGAGGCAGTCGATAGCAATGCCGGGTGCTACGGTCTCCGGCCGGTACGCCAAGCCCATAACTATGCTAAATCGACTTACCTTAACGGAGATCCAGAGCTGCTCTAACACGCCAGTCGGATGGTCGAGTTGGCGCACGCGCATTGTAGATAGATTATAGAATGTGATACGAAGGGTCAAATTTCCCTACACCGTGAATTAATGAATGAAATGTAAAGATCGTAGTAAGTGGCGCGCCCTGGTCTCTGCCTACCCCACTGGGAAAGAGGCGTGACGTTATAGATAGATAGATAGAAATATTATGCAAAAACATCATGCATGCACCATGTTGCAAAAGGAGAACAAATTGGGTCAAAAATAAGTAGCGATCAGCTAATACGACCGCAACCCTAGCAAAGTATGGTAAGTGGGTGTTGATGAGACATAACTGTTGTATTATTGAGTCGAAGACGTTGAGGATGTAGAAGTAATTGTATATAAATTAGTAAAAGAGAGATGTTATTGACACAAGTGTTTATATTGAAGTAAGGTAACTAAGCACATAATCAACTTTAAAAAAGGAATAAGAATATGTCAATATGATTAAATTCATAAAAAAAAAAATAACTTATAAAGAGTCTACACAACAAGAGATTAGTATAGACAGTATCTACAACAGCCGCCCTTAATCGATGTTGTGGTTAACAAGGACACAAAAAAAAACACATACAAAAACCTTATTAACAGCCTTTTGTACAGATAACAAGTTGGTTTTTAAATCCGGAACAAAAGCAACTTCACCAATACTGTTGACAACATTCTCTGGTGTATCAATGGAGATATAGCCACAATTGACGCATCCTCCATCACCCTGTCAATATCTGCAAGACCCTGCGCGGTTGACACAACAGCGCTGTTGCACAATTCCATGTTATCAAAGTCTGACAAGTTCAATCTGTACAATCTTCGCTCTAAGGTTAGTCTTCGTCCCATACCTTTATCCTCGAAAGCTCTCTGCAAAGATTTCCACGCTTCGGCTGCAGTTTTTCGCACATCTGACGTGAGTAATAGCTGCACCGTCTACTGTTAAGCATATTTTGGTCACGCTTTGCATCGTTACGTACCTTGGTCGAGGCGGGGGTGGTATCATCTTTAGGATAACCACTTACTATTTCCCATAAGTCCTCGCAAAAAGGTAATTACGCATCTTAAACTTCCAAGTAGGATATCGAGGCGGGGGTGGTATCATCTTTAGGATAACCACTTACTGTTTCCCATAAGTCCTCAGGCAAAAGGATGGTATTGACGAAGAGGAAGTTGACTTACTAACACTTGACTCTTCTCCAGATTCATGTGAAAGTGACATTTCAAAGAAAAAATTTTGTTTCTATCAGTCACATGAACAATTCACTAAAAATATTCAATTTAAACTTTACATGAACAATCTTCTCGTTTCGTGCTGATAACGTGTTGTATTATTGAGTCGAAGACGTTGAGGATGTAGAAGTAATTGTATATAAATTAGTAAAAGAGAGATGTTATTGACACAAGTGTTTATATTGAAGTAAGGTAACTAAGCACATAATCAACTTTAAAAAAGGAATAAGAATATGTCAATATGATTAAATGCATTAAAAAAAAAATAACTTATAAAGAGTCTACACAACAAGAGATTAGTATAGACAGTATCTACAACAATAACCTCAGATAACAGTTCATAACGCTAATCATAACGTGTTAAAAACCAGTTAAACCTGCGGTGTAACCACTAGATTGAGACAGCTTGTCAAATCAGAGCGGCTTTAAAACTAGACTGAAAGGTACAGCCAGTTTTGCGGGATGCGCCTAACTTCTTGGCTGATATTCCTGACCGATTAGTTTATCAATTACATGGTTGATAGATTTAAAAAATAATCGCAAAATAATTTTGATTCTATTTAACTGATGTACGTGAGAAATCAATCTATATCTAAACTATTATAAATAACAGATGTGTGTCTCTGTACATTGAAGATATTTACAAAAAAAAGTTACGATATGGTTTTTAGGTGTCCCCGATTCCATATCACCAATTTTTTTATTTTTTGTCTGTCTGTTTGTGTGTTTGTTTGTTTGAACGAGCATCACGCAAAAACTACTGAACCGATTTTGATGAAACTTTTTTTGTTTGATAGCTATGATCTGACTTAAATCAGGTATATAATTTATGCGGACGAAGTCGCGGGTAAAAGCTCGTACTATTATAAAACTGTACAAAAAAGAAGTTTGTTTGTTTGTTTGATCGAGCATCACGCGAAAACTACTGACCCGATTTTGATTAAACTTTGTTTGTTTGATAGCTTATGATCTGATTTAAAATCTGGCATATAATTTGTGCGGACGAAGTCGCAGGTAAACGCTAGTACTATTATAAAACTGTAAATTTAAAAAAAAAAAGTTTGAATGAGCATCACGCGAAAACTACTGAACCGATTTCGATGAAACTTTTTTTGTTTGATAGCTTATGATCTGACTTAAAATCTGCTATATAATTTGTGCGGTCGCGGGTTAACGCTAGTAGTTTATAAAAGTATTAAGTGTGTTGTCTTTTTTCGAAATTCGAAAATAAGAAAGCATACACACATAAACTCATGACCGTAATTCCTTTCGAAGTGGTCAGAAACATTACTACAACTACCAACTTTCTGTAATTAAGAAAAGAACCGCCAAAATACGGTAGACTTCGTTTCAGGTGTCAAACTACAAAACAACACGCTTCGATCCTAAATAAGCATTAGACCGAGCTTAAACCTTTATTTTCTGACCACTAACACAAGTTTGTGGAATACCTACGTATATTTCAAGTCACCAAGTCTTCTCCCGCCAGAAATAATAATTGAAAGAAGATTAAATAACAATGTTCCTAGCTATCAAAATAATAATAATGCCCCTGCTAGAAACTTGTCTCTAACCTGAGGCACTGCCTTGAACCGTATTGTATTGTTCTATTCTAGTACCTACAACAATCTAGACCCCAGGGACTTGAGCGAGTAGTAAGTAGCCCAGTCATTTTACGGTTTGAGCCGGGACTAATGACTAAATGCATTTTTTTTTTCGCTATAATATTGAAGAGCCAATTTAAGCTTAAGAATGTAGCAAAATTAAAAAAAAATTACGTCAGCAACAGTTCCAATTTTAAAATATAGATATTATCTCGTTCTAAAAAACCTGATGATAAATTTTCTTTGCATATATTTAAGGCTTTACCATCATACATACTTCAAACATGGTGTAAATATTTTAGTCTACTTAGAAGGTTTTGAAAAATACATTCGTATTTTCTAATAAATACCACATTTTTTAAATTCTAATGTCTATTTTATTGATCAAAAATAATGTATACTGTTAAATCTAATTCAAATGAGTGCATTGGTATTAATATTATTAATTTCAAAGCCTTCTGGGACACACAATTTTGATTTCTATGTTGCGTACCAATTTTTTTTTTAAATATTGTTTAGGATAGTATTTTTGTCACTAAATGGTGCCGGTTACAGTTTAAAGTCCAATTAATAATTACTCCCTACCCCGCCTAACAAAACTCCGTAAAATGACTGGCCTATAGGAGGTAAAACGGTACTATTATGAGACATGCTGATTCATCATCATAGAACTAGGTAAACACGGCGACAGATCAACCTACCCATAGTTGATCTCTATGTCAATGAACATAGAGTTTAACTATAGGTAGGTAGATCTGTCGCCGTGTGTATTGCGCATAATTCTTGAAGCGAGATGCATAAGATGCTTAGACAATTTAATAGGGACTCGCCTTGCGGTAGCATTTCCCCTCTGCCACGGTATTAGATCAATTAATCTTGCGCATTTACACCCAATTTTATACCTTATCACTAAACGAGACAGCCTATAATAGCGAAACAATAATTTTGAACTTAAAACGTTTGGGGTTCAAACGAGACTACTTTTCATGATTTTTAACATTCAAAATTAGAATCTAAACTTATGGGGAATAAAATCTAATGTTGCGGACTTCATGTTACCTCGCCCCCCGCAAAAAGTGGCAGAAATGTTTCTTAGTAGAATGACACGCGTAACTCGTCCCTATTAAATTGTCTAAGATAAGATGGGATATTGGAAAAATAATGTACACGAGCAAGTAATAATAACGTAACAATATAAACACTTCTCATTTAGTTTTGTCTTGGCAAAAAGGTGTTAGATAAGATAAGATACATAATTTTGAGGGTTGTAACAAAGTTTGATGATCAGACAACATTCTCTATGGGCCCATAACCGAAATCAAGAAAAAAAAAATCATGTTTCATACATAACTGCAATCCTACTCGACACACTCGATTTTGGTCCCATACAAAAGTTGTTCAGTGTGATGGTCTGATCTTTCTTTTAAAAAAACCGTCAGCATATTAAGTTGGACCCTTTATACGTCTCACTGCAGGGCACAGGCCTACCGTCAGGGAGTATGAATGGGTGTCACCTAGGGTTGCCAACCCTACTATATAATATAGTATCCTACTATATTTGGGGCCCTACTACTATAATTCTGAGAAAAATATATAGTAGGCAAAACTACTATGTTTTGATGACCAAATATTTTTTAGAGAATTTAAATATAATTGGTACTTAGGTCCAATAAAAATTACCAATAACTTAATATTATTTTAACAATTTTCTTTCTCTTCATCACATTTGTTCCATAAACAATTTTCTACTACTGAAAGTGACAACAAGTTTTCCTTAAGTCATATTTATCAATTTTTTATAAATTATATTAATTCTGTATCGAATCCAGCGACTTCTGCGTTTACAGGATGCATTATTTTCTATAACGAATACGAAATAGAGAAATGATTGTACCTGAAAAATAAGAACTTGGTATTAAAACCAAAAAGTAGCAAAAAACTATCTTAATTTTTTTTTTAAATTAACAATTTCGAAAAATACTAAATATTTTCTTATTTTCCCCCGATCTACTATATTTTTTCGGGCACTAAAGCTCGAAATACTATATTTGGTCCAAAAAAAAGTTGGCAACTCTAGTGTCACCACACGTGTCCAATACGGATTGGTAAACTTCACATACGCATCAAAATTTCTTCATCAACGTATGCAGGTTTCCTCACGATGTTTTCCTTTACGGTTTGAGAGCAACCGGTATTATGTACATAAGTTAGAAATATGATTGCTAGACAAGATTAGAAAAAACTTTTTACAATATGCTGTATGTATGGCTTGGAATGGCGTGCTAAAAAATTATGTCCTTACATAATTATTATACCGAAAACAAGACGAATTGCACACAAACAAAATATAATATACAGGGTGAAATTGATATCATTGGCATCCTTTTAAACTAAGAGTCTACCCATCGAACTGAACAACTTTTACTATGGGAGCAAACCGACCGGAGCAAAAAAAATCAGCTGTTGCATACATTTAGTCGAGTAGGCATTGCAGTTTAGTATGGGACAACAGATTTTTTTGTTGTTCCGATAGATTTGCTCCCATACTAAAAGTTGTTCATTTTGATGGGTAGACTCTTAGTTTAAAAGGATGCTAATGATATCAAGTACACCCTGTATATCCATAAAATACATAACACTGGCGTCAATGTATATCACAAAAGTGTCAGAAAGACAACCTTTATCAAATCAACTGTTTGTCATAATGCTTTAACGTTATTGACTTAAATAATGATATCTTAAACGACGTCCTGCTATATCCTATCTGCTAATGTCATTATGATTGCTAATGTCTTGGGCCAGAAGAAGCAAAATGAAGTGGGGATGCTTGCACTCATTAGGCGTAGGTTAGGATGCCTCTCCACTGGAGATTTGCGAGAAGTAAATCCCCGATAGCAACCGCATTGCTTAGGCTGAATTCCCACTGGCGCAGAGTCGAAGCGACGCGACGCGAAATAATTCGCCCCATTGAACCGTGAATGGTAGCATTTATGCGCGCGGTGACGCGCGAACCCGAGCGAACCTTACAGGCGAAGACGCGCGCATTCGCGCTTGACGCGGTGTCGCTCAGCGTTTTCAAATTTTCGCAACACAAATTCGTACCGTATTAATAGAGAAATAGAGATGAATTTAGAACGGTTGAAAAACGTGACGCTTCACGCCGCGTCGCGACGCTTTGACTTTGCGCCAGTTGGAATTGAGTCTTAGCGCTCTTACAGACAAGCGACACTTTGCTGTCGCGGTGGGTCGCAGCGCAGAGCGCCGCGTTTATACATTTTACGGTCGCACGATCCTCCGCGACACCCGGGGCCCGGGGCGACCGTAAAAAGGGTCGCTTGTCCGTGAGAGCGCTTAGTGCCCTACTAAAACTGGCGTTTTGATCGGCTTTTTATTTCTCGATCTCGAAATTGCCGATAAAAACGGCAGTGTGGAAGAACTATCAGTGTAGAAAGTAGAAAAGCAACGCGGCCGAACTTCGACGTGATTACAATACGACCAGGAAAATAACTACGCTCGTCAATCTTCGTTTGCGCAGAACAGACCAGAGTCCCGCGAAAGGGCGCGAAAACAATTAGCCAATAGCGGCAAGGGATTGAAGGTGGTACACATCCTGATTGGTCAATATAACGAGCCTTTTTGGGAAGAACATCGTAAGCGACAGTTAAGTTTTTTTACAGGACGAGGTTTTTTCTATTTATATCTTATACATCGTGAATGGTATTTTAAAAAATGTTGTGATATATTCTCTTATTTAGAGGAATAGTTTTTAACTAAAAGCTACAAATTTTTAAACATCTGTTCTAGAGGTTACGTAAAAATCACATTTTGAAATTTTGGGCGCTTACGATGTTCTTCCCGAAAAGGCTCGATAATTTAACCTGCCTGGGTAGCATGCCACCGTGGTGAGCGCTATCACACCTTCGCTCTATTTCTACTTGCGCGCAAACGAACGAGATAAAAGACGTGATACAGCCGTATTACGTGTAGCATGCTACGGCTTCTGGTACTGCTTTACGCCTGCATTGCTTTTTAAACTACCCGCGACACACCAGGCTGAAATTGCGCCACCATTTCTCATGTAAAATTATTAGTCGCCGAAGTTCGGTCGCATAATTCCGGCAGGTGTGTCAGCAGGTGCGACACTTACGAAGCGATTTTATATGCAAATTTCTTTCTCATTCACTGCCTTTTAGCGCACAGTAAGATACCTATCACACAAACTATTTTTGTGCAACTGCACGGCAACAACGTCGCAACTAGATCAGTTGCAGTTCCGTTGGTTCAGCGCTATCGCCACGACATCGCCACTATTCCGCCGCGACACTGCCTTGATCTCAGCAATATCGCTGCGATAACGCGGCGATGTCGCGACGATAACGGGGCAATTTAGTGGCGAAGTCGCGGCGATATGGCAGCGATATGGCGACGATATCGTTCCCTCAACGCCTACGCTAAAAAATCGTTTGTGTGATACGGACCTTAGGGTGGATAGGCAGCCTAAGGGCACTGTCAGGGTTCACAGGGTGTCACAAAGTGCCACACTGTTTAGTGTTAAGGCGACTGCTGTTTCACTTAAACTGACAGCAATTATGTTTCCGTCGCGGAAAATTGGCGAAAGAATTTCCTTCGCCGCGCGTCCTAGCAAAAGAGTCCAATATATTCTCGAAAATAATCGTTATACCATTGTTATAGAAAACATTATATCATAGTACATATATTTTTTAGATATTTATTTAGGGAGAGACCGATCTATCTTTGGGTAAAACTACAGACAAATTACACGGGGTAAAATATAGTAAGTAACAATACAACTCCGTATTGAATTGTAATTCTAGGATCTTAGACTTGGTTCTAGCGTCAGTGTCTATTCAGCAGCTTGAAGAAAGCAAAGACGTACTGAGCAAAATAGACGCACACCACCCTCCACTTGAGTTTGTTATTGGTTTTGATTCGTCCGAAACCTTACAGCCCAACATTCACCCTAGGTTGAATTTTTTCAGGGCCCACTTTGACGGTATTAATGCGGAACTCGCTGAAATAGACTGGGATATGCTTCTAGGGGATTGTGCTCATGTAAATGATATGGTAACTGCATTCTATAAAAAGTTAAATACTATTATTGAGTCTCATGTCCCACGCACTAAGCCAAGACGATCTAAATATCCCAGTTGGTATTCTCGCGACCTTATTAGAATTTTAAAGGAGAAAAATAATGTTAGAATTAGATTTAAAAAATATCGCAATCCAATGGATGAGATTCATATGGACATATTAAGAAAGAGAAGTGATCAATTGATGAAGTTAAATTATACCAACTATTGTGAAAATTTGGAGAAAAACATTGCTAAGAATCCTAGGTACTTTTGGACGTACATAAAGCACAAACGGAGCAACAAATCTTGTATCCCGGCTACTATGAATCTGGATGATGAACCCGCAACAAATAGTACTGATATCTGTAAGCTATTTGCAAAGAATTTTGCTTCCATTTATAATGCCAGTAGTCTAAGTAATTCGGTGCAACACTGTAACAATCATGACGGAAACTATCAAGGCGTACTGAGTTCTATATGTCTGAGTGAGAGAGCGGTGTTGAGGAAGTTAACATCGATAGACCTGAATAAGGGCCCAGGTCCGGATGGTCTACCTCCGCTGTTTATTTCAAGTTGTGCCAAGCAACTATCTCATCCGTTGACAATTATTTTTAATAAATCGCTCTGCTCGGGAACATTTCCATATTATTGGAAAGAAGCTAAGATTGTCCCCATATATAAAAGTGGAAATAAAAATAATATTCGAAATTACAGACCTATTTCCATACTATCATTATTGCCTAAAATATTTGAATCTCTGGTGTATCCTCATCTTAGAGCTCTTGTTAAATGCCAGCTGACTGAGAAACAGCACGGTTTCTTCCAGGGACGGTCGACCACCTCAAATTTAGTCGCCTATGTAGATAACTTGTCCAGCCATGTAGATAAACGTGTTCAGGTGGACGCCATCTACACGGATTTCAGTAAAGCGTTCGATAAAGTTGACCATGGAATACTAATAAACAGACTCGGTGGATTTGGTGTTCATGGGTGTCTCCTCGGGTGGATCGGGTCTTGGCTGACTGAAAGGCGCTCATATGTAGCTCTGAACGGTTTCAGTTCGGAGTCCTTTGTGGCGACTTCTGGGGTGCCACAAGGTTCCCATCTGGGTCCTCTTTTGTTCCTCATCTTTATAAATAGTGTAGTAGATTGTTTTTCTGATTCGGAAGCTTATCTTTTCGCTGACGACCTCAAGATAATAAGACCTATAAAAAGCTACCACGATTGCACATTGCTCCAAGGTGACATCAACAAATTGACAATCTGGTGTGAGGATAACAAAATGGTCCTTAATGTAGCAAAGTGTTACCACATTACATTCTCTCGAAACAAGGTTGTCTTCGAAGCTTCATACTCAATTAACGGCTGTAATATCGACAGAGTTGATCATGTGCGTGACTTGGGAGTTATCATTGACGGTGAGCTGAGCTTCCGTGAACATATTGACAGTATTTTGACGAAGTCTTCAAAACTTCTTGGCTTCATAATTAGAAATACAAGAGATTTCAGGCATCCTCACAGTAAAATACTCCTTTATAATTCCTTGGTTCGGAGCTCTCTCGAATACTGTTCACAGGTATGGACTCCATTTTATGATGTTCACAAAAATCGTATCGAAGCAATACAAAAACGTTTCACGGTACACTTGAGTTATTTCTTTAAAAGACATTACCTCCTAAAATCGTATACAGACCATCTGAAATCTTTCAACATGGTATCCTTAGATAATAGGAGAAAACTCTTGGACCTAATGTATCTCCACAAAACTGTCAACAATGTGGTAGACTGTTCAGAAATATTGGCTCGACTAAACATCTGTGCCCCAAGCCGTAGTGTCCGAGTAGGTGTCTATAAGCTTTTCCGGGATCACGGCCACAGAACTAATCTTGGATTGAACTCTCCTATTGCCAGAATGATTCGACTATATAATTATATACCAAACTCTGTTAACGTGGACATATTTTTTGATAGTAGGTATATGTTTAGGAAAAAAATTTATAATTATCTCACAAGTTTAACTAGCTAGCTTTTAAAATTACATACTTACTGATTGTTTTATTTTTTATGCATGTTTGTTCTGTTTTGCTTCTGGTTCTTGTTAAAATTGTTTTATTTTTGGTGAGTCTAAGTTATTGCAATGCTTTGCTTAAAAATGTTTTACTGTTTGTGTGTTCCATATAATTGTATTGTATCTTGTCCTTGTGTTTTATACTAGCTGTGGTAGCCTGTAAGTAGATGAACACAATTTTTGCTAATTAATTAAATTAAATATGATTTTATGTTAATAATAATTAAATGTAGTCTCTTGAGTAATTTTATGTAGTCTCTTGAGTTTGTAATGTGATTCATCTGTTGGTAACCCAAATAAATAAATACAAATATAAATACAAATAAATAAGTACATATTTATAAGTCCAAATAATAGAATTCACTAGTACTTTCTATAAGACCACATATACAAACGCACGATTCGGCTTGCATCTTGCGTGCAAAAAACAATTTACATGCACTAATTTATGACCGAAATTCATACCCGTGTCTTCAATAAAATCACAACTGTATTTCTTATTCAATAAGTGTCACATTGTCAATTGGCACACATACTTTGTGGCAGAAAGACTTTACTTCTGTAACGGGTTCTAAGCCGACCGTAAATTTAGTTTTTTATAGCATTTCCGAAAATACTTCGTCGCGAATCATCGATTCCACGTGCATAGGTTTCATTATATTTCAAACGTTGCCGTGTGGTTCCGTACTAGAAAAACACCATCCCATTTCTTTCCGTGGTGGGTGAAGTGCAAGAAGATCAAAGCAAATCCTTTTACGAAGTTTTAGCGGTCAAAACTCTGCCACCTTTTCGCCACTTGGTACATCCTCTTCTGAAGTGCTAAAGGTTCGCAAATTTTTAATCTAATTTACATTTCAATGGATGACATTTACAACTGTTCCAGAGCTAGCTAGAGGTAGATCACTGCGTAGCCCAATTTCTGACTGGACATGGTAACTTCAAGGGAAAGCTATTTTATTTTAAATTGGTTGCGTCACCCTTATGTGAATGTTCGGTTGACGGTACCGAGTTCGAACAAACCGCTCATCATATTCTTTGGGAGTGTGAGCTCTGGTACGCCGAGCGCCAGACCATGCTTGACTCAATAAAATCGTTTTCAGGTGTCCCTTACTACATGGATCTTGTTGCATCTAGGGATAACTTCCGTGCGTTCAGATGTTTTTGCCATAATTATTACTGGAAGCAAAATAGGTCATAGTTTTCAGTATAATGTTAGGTCCCAATTGTTATATTTTTATTTTTTGTGCTTTTGCGGTAGTCTTTAACACTACTATAAATTATCTCTGGAATTGGCTCTCTAATAGCCATGCTTTATTCTTATTGCTGTCTCCTGTTTGCAATGGAGGGAAGTCGGATATTTCTTTTTCCTACTCCTCCTATCTTCTTTGATTAATTCATTGCGGGTTCCAAGACAGATTATAGAGTCGTCGCCGCTGTTGATACTGGTTTACAGGAGTTACAGCGGTGGGAATGTGTGGTGGACCTATTTACAACTGTTCCAGACAAGAATATAATATTGGTTATTTTGAATTACAGAAAACGATATTTGAAATACCAGAATATCTCGAGCAGGTCTAGAGTATAAAAGATAATAATTTGAATGAAAGGAGTACGCTAATATGACAGCTAAGAGATGAATCGAAGACGACAATTGCGACGACACCAAGAAATTGGGAAAAGTACTAGAGAATAATGAGAGATTTGAAACACTCACTCTTCTTCAGTATTATAAAACTATAACAGAAGTGTGTCGTCTGTAGGTACATTGACGATATTTACAAAAAAAAGTTTTTGTGTTTAGACATATTATTATCTCAGAGTACAAATCACAGATTTGTTTATTTTTGGTCCGTCTGTTTTTTCGAGCACAACGTATAAAACTACTGGACCGATTTTGATGTAGCTTTTTGTGTTTCACAAGCTATTTAAACTTAAAAACTGGAGATATCTTTCTAAAACATTTGTGATTGCTACTGAGAATTGGCCAGAGAGCTAAATATAAATAGAATTGAATATCTTTCCATTCCTTAGACAATTTATATAGGGACTCGCCTTGCGGTAGCATTTCCTCTCTGCCACGGTATAAGAACAATTGATCTTGTGCATTTACACCCAATTTTATACCTTATCACTAAACGAGACAGCCTATAATAGCGAAACAATAATGTTGAACTTAGAACGATTGGGGTTCACACGAGACTACTTTTCATGATTTTTAACATTCAAAATTAGAATCTTAACTTATGGGGAATAAAACCCAAAGTTGCGGATTTCATGTTACCTCGCCCCCCGCAAAAAGTGGCAGAAATGTTTCTTAGTAGAATGACACGCGTAACTCGTCCCTATATAAATTTTCTAAGTTCCATTCTTATATGGAACGAAGTATAACATTTGAATCACTTGCCATATCTCCGTCGTTTCATCAAAGCCCAAGTGACAAAATGTGGTCTTGTAGTGGTTCCGAAGCCAGGCCTATAACAGGCTAGTAAAAGTTTATAACGACGGAAAAGGGCCCATTTTATAGGCGTACTTTTAGTAATAAGACACTCATAGTAGACTTGGCGACCACCATTTAGA
Source organism: Agonopterix subpropinquella (assembly GCA_922987775.1). Taxonomy (NCBI): domain Eukaryota; kingdom Metazoa; phylum Arthropoda; class Insecta; order Lepidoptera; family Depressariidae; genus Agonopterix; species Agonopterix subpropinquella. The sequence continues at coordinate 4,994,909 of OV277716.1, read as the reverse complement.
CCAATAATACACTTATAGTTGGACTACGCAGAACTATCTGCTCCCGCGAAGCGAATTATAAGCATCTAATAGAACCAGGCAGGCCTGCAACGTGCTCCGCTCTTCTATTACTAGCTACTTCAAACATTTTTGAATTTATTGTGTTGAAAAGAAAGATTGAGGAGAAAAATAAAAAAATATATGGTAAGTTCATCTATTTTATATCAAATGTATTAAGAAGTACTTGGCTCGTTATATTATACGTGCATCATACGTGTTTGCACGGCAAACGCATAAGTATTTTCGGTGAAGTATATTGTGTTTTACATCTCAATTTTTGTTCGCCTTTTGAACACGGCGTATTGACTAAGTTGTGTTTAAAAATAATATTAGTCCTAAGAGCATTGTCGCGCCATATTGTGATGAATTAGGGTTCCATTTAACACTTCAATATCTCAACATTTTTTCAAAACTTTATTTTTCTTTTTTACAAACAGTAATTATTTATTAAATATAATAAAAATACATAAATTGTCTTTAAATTAGATGGAAAATGCATATTCGCCATAAATATTATTAAAAAAAGAATACAAAATGGCCGTGAAGATGCTATAAATATTAAAAGCAATTCTTTTCTTATATGGTCTTCACGAAGATATCTTTGGACACTAATAGTTTTACAAGAAACCTTTATAATAGAAATTAAGACTATAACAGCATTAGAGAGTCCACAGTAATACCAAGTACACTTACTCTCAGAAGAAACGACTGTAGAACTAATTCACTTATAATTGGCACATAATGTTGACTTGTACACCCCTATAAGGTCAAGTAAAAAGTGCAAATGGTTCTAAGTGTTTAGTTCTATAAATTACCATTACTAGCGTATGACACTTATAGCAGACTTATAATTACTTCTTGTAGGCGATTATAAGTGTAACTTACTGGAGCTTGTTTTCTCAAGTGTATTTACACTTTTACAACACTTTTATATGCCATCTTAGCCTTTACTGCGCCTATAATTTCGTTCTATACACGACTATAAGTCAACTTATAAGAACAGGTATACTATAAGCCTAAACGAATTCCGTGTAACCTGTTATAAGCTTGGTAGTAAAACCTGGAACCACTAATAGAGAGTTACTAGTGCTGTAAGCCTGTAAACTGCGCACTATAGGAGAACTTTGTTACTTGGGAGGGATGTTCTACTAACCGCAAAACTTTTCTGTAGTTAAAAGACAATTTCATGGCAATTAGCGTCGACACGGATCGCCGTTAAGACAATGGTTGTGCAATTTGTTACTGGATGTCAATGGCCTTTGCCTTAGCTTAGACAATGCAATTGCAATTTTCGGGCGCAACCCGTTTTATACCATGAGTCCATGACCCTTGGTAACATGGATATAGGTCGCTTTTGAGACTGGAGGGAGGGGGGGGTCGATGCCAAGGACTTTGTTAGGGAGATAGGGCAGCGAATACGGACTATGGGGGTCCCCCCACGCTCGGGAGCCTTTCTGGTACAGATAATTTCTCTGACCATCCAGAAGGGCAATGCGGTCAGCATCTTTGGGATCTTTGAACCGGGGTCGCGCAGAGCAGTGCCTTTAGATTAAGTTAGTGATAGTCTGACGAAGCTTGCATGCGGATTTTATCTTGTGTGTTGCCATTGACGAAGCTTTTAGCGCGGATAATGTGATTAATATTTGACGAAGCCTGCTTAATATCACGAGAATTTACATAGACTGAATGCATGGTGCAACAAACCACCCTAGTCATATTTAAAGGAGTGGGTTAGATCATCAAACTGAACAACTTTCACAATGGGGACCGACGAAAAAAATAAAAATCTGCTAACCCATACATTTAAGTAGCATAGCATTCTTGTACAGGGTGTAATAAAACACCCTAGTAATACTTAAGGGGGTGCTTCAGACCATCAAACTGAACAACTTTCACTATGGAGCCAACGTCGAGAGAAAAAAAAAATCTGCCGTCCCATACATTTGAGTCGAGACGGTACTGCAGTTTTGTATCTTCTTCTTCTCTTCCTGTTACCCCTACGTGGGATATAGGGCTCGGATGATAGCTCTCCATCGGTTGCGATCTTGGGCAGCGCTGTAGATATCCTCCCAGGTCATGTTGAGACTTTTAGCCTCTACTTCCACAGAGCGGCGCCAGTTTTGTATGAAAGAGCGGATTTTTTTTTCGCGATTTCGATGTTGGCTCCATAGTGAAAGTTGTTCAGTTTGATGGTCTGAAGCACCCCCTTATTTATTACTAGGGTGTTTTGTTACACCCTGTATAAAACAGCAGATTTTTCTTTCTTGGTGTTGATGGTCTTAACCACCCCTTTAAATATTATATTTAATTATATATTATAGATAATTGAACCGAATTAGTTGTTGTAGAGTATGTATTTTGTTTCATATAGAAAAAATTCCAGTGGCATATTTCCGAAGCATTTATTTATCCATAGGTAATCGATATTTTTCACCCACGCGCATAACTTCCGAGACGAGTTTTCCCCCTAACTAACCGTAACAAAAGTTTTGTTGGTTCAAGTTATAAATCCGGAGTCAGAATATTGAATAAAATTATTTATTTTCAATTAGATGATAAAATACGATCTGTGAACATTTTATTTAAATGTCATTGAATTATATCAAAATGTCTCCTAATAATATCGTTTTTTCTTCCTAATAATTCGTTTTCTATTACACGTATACGTCGCATAGGCAACAAGTTGTTTTAAATCCCACGCAAGAAGGGTATAACAATGTTTGATGATTGATCCACCCTTTTCAAAGATGTTCAGATCGGGTTTTTTATTTAATTTCGCAGAATACATTCCCAGGTATCTATTTCGTCTCAAAATAACGTCTCGTTCTCTACCCACGAACCTAATCAATAAAGTGCTAGCAGAACCAACAACAAAGATATGATAAAGGGCAAGTGACGTCATTGAGACGAACTTAATAAGGACCTCCAGTAATTCAATGCTACGCTATGAAATTACCATAAAATTTGTTCAACCCTATTTTCACCTTTAGTGGTTTTTAGTAAAATGCTTCCGGGGCATATCGAGATGCCAAAGGGCAAAATTTTACTCTTAACTTTCCGTTCTATTTACACGTCTTGGGCATGCGGTAGATCTTCAAAGTAGGGAAGTAGTTAGCCTCCTCTGCCTACTATGTGTGTTTTAATTTTGTACTCTACTAACATAGTTTAAAAGTTCTTCTAATGCCTATCAACATTACCAGCCTATATACGTCCCACAGCAGGGCACAGGCCTACCTTCAGGGAAGGGTGTATGGCCGTTAATCCACCACGCGTGCCCAATGCGGATTGGTAGACTTCACATACGCATCAGAATGTCTTCTTCAGCGTATGCAGGTTTCCTCGCGATGATTACCTTCACCGTTTGAGAGCAGTGGATATTACGTACATATGTTAGAAAAAATCATTGCCACATGAACCCGGTCTGGGTTCGAATCAAGAATCAAGATTGAGTTTCCATATCTCTCCGCAACGCGCCACCGATGCTCTCATTGGGTTGAGCCTCATCTGACAGCACGGAATCGCATTTTTCATGCTCCATCCTATTCTATCGCTCAGAAACGTCATTTGCTATAACAAAGATAGCGGGAACAGGCAAGGCAACACCGGCAGTGCTGCGGCCTTACTCGCTCTAGCAAATGACGTTCCTGAGCGACAAAAAAGGATAGAGCGTGAAAAAATTCGATTTAGTACTGTCAGATGAAGCTAAACTCTTATAATGCCTACTCAAACTTATTGTATGGACTATGTGGTATGAAATAAAAGAATCTTTTTATTTTATTTGCACCGGACTGTGTACGACACCGGATAAAATATCCAAAGATCTGTCGCACCCAATTAGCGGTACGGTACAGCCGAGCCCTTGTGGTAAGACTATATGTATAAGGTTAATCGGAATGACGTCATATTTGCGCGCACTCTCGTGCAAATTGTTCCAAACGTATTTACCGTCTGAACCGGTAAATGGGAGACGTTCCTTCGAAGTAAAATGAAAAGCACGACAGTACTAGATGGCAAATGGAGGATGTAGTGGAGTAGTAGGTACTACCCGTACCTACTAGACGGAAAAAATAGGATTGGCTTAGACTAGACTAAGACTTAGGACTAATAATTATAGTCATTTAGTAAAAGTGAAGGTGAAGGCATTTAGGAAAACTGTGTAGTTTCGTATCAATAGGAGATACAAAGGCATATCCACTAATCCACGCATCACGAAGTCTCCATCTTGGAAATAATTTATCGTAATTCGTATGAATTACCTCCTTATGTTTCCTATTTAGGATGAAAGTTTAGATTAGAAATCCGTCGCGAAGCACGACGAATACAGCTAATAAATAAGATATTTTTTTTTTTATTACTTATGGGTTTGCTCTTGACCTCAATCCAGTCCTCAGGACGAAGATGGGGTCGTAGATGTAGCGAGCTTACCCAGAAGATGCCTATTCACTCATACTTTAAAGGAATTCGGGTTGTATGTACTCGGAAATACTGACGCAGGTAAGGCATTCCACTCCTTGGCTGTGCGCATTATAAAAGATTCAGAAAGGCGCTTGGTGCGGATAAGTGGGATGTCAACCAAGAAGGGGTGATATCCCGCGGTGCGTCTGGAAGTCCGATAGTAGAAAGGGGAAGGTGGGATGAGCTCATGCAGCTCTAGGGCACACTCACCAAAGTACAATCTGATACCTAATAACACGCATATTATTAGGATTGGTGTAATTAAGTCTAATTTCTACAATCTTTTTCCATTCATCAACGAACAACAAGACTAAGTGAGAAAATACATCCATAGTAGTGGATATTCCAATAATTCGCACAAATAGGTTCGCATCCTCTTTTATATTGGGAAGCGCTCAAGTTTTGAACTCTCTCCTTACGTCTGTTTTTAGTAGAGATGCGAATTTAAATAAAGTCGTAAAATAAAGATGTTCGTTCTTTTTGGATTTTTTGAAAACCAGTAGCTGAAAGGTAATGGTGTAGTATATTTTTAGAACCGGCTCATGAAGCCCTTTCATTTGATACCTAACACGACAGGTTTCAGAAACAATTTTTTCAACCCATACAAAAAATTGATGATGACGTCATAACTCTCCACCAATTGAGAAAGCGAAACCGTCATTTTTCCTACTCGGAAACTATCTACTAAATGCAACGATACATGTGTCGGTATCAGTGTTGCCGGATCTTGTCAAAAGTAACCGGAATTAGATTAAAAAGTAACCTTTTGGTGTGAAAACTAACCTTTTATATTTTTTTCCAGTAATAAGGTATTAAAAGTTGATGGACAGATGTTGGTTTTATTAACTTACAGAAATTAAAAAATTCATTAGCGTTTTCCATTTTAAGTTGCATTTTCATCCGAATGATTGATCGAGCGAGTAAGTGAGACTACTTAGACCATTTTTAGTCATTCGTGATTTGGTACTTACCTATATATTAGTGCGAGAGAGAAAACAGAGAAAATTGTGTTTTTAAGAGTTGCAATCACTACGTTACGAACTTTTGCTTTATAAAGCAGTGCAAAAATATGAAAAAGCATTCCGTTTCATGGAAAAATATGATTGATAATACAAATTCCGAAAAAACACCTAAAAGTAACCTTTTGAATCGTGTAACCTAAAAGGTTACAAAAGTAACCTTCTGGCAACACTGGTCGGTATAGAACTACTCAGTCCTACGGGAATATTCATTTAATTAATTAGCGTACAGATGCTACTTTCCAAGCAAATACAATCAGGATATTTTTAAAAGAATAGCTCCTAGGCTTTTTCTGGATGAGCGCGCCGCGTTACATCCTCGGCTTCATCTACACTTCCATCAGGTGAGCTGAAGCCAAGCGTAAGCCCATTTCGTATTAAAAAAATATTGTTCACAAGCTATTTACACCTAGTAAACAAAGTCTCATTACTATCCCCGCAAGTTGATATTGCGATGGAACCTTGTCACAATAACAGCTGCGTGACGTCATCCGTCGCAAAAAACTATAACGTAAGCGCGGGCTGAACTGGCGAACGGTACTGACGGTGCACGTCGACTACGTCAAAATTACGTCACCAAGATGGCCGCCAATCGCGATATCAACTTGCGGGGATAGTACTTCATTTTGATCGACACAAAACAACACCTCAGGAATGCAGAAATTCCTTAGGGTCCGCCACACACATACGGAATTGCAATCCGGACTCCTGAATCAGGATTAAGATTTCGTATGGATTTTCCCCCTCCACAATTGTGTTCGGAATTGCGGAGGTATCAAATCCTATACAAACTCACAATTCTGATTCGGAATTCCAGATTGCAATTCCGTATGTGTGTGGTGGACCTTAATAGTCGTTCCCTCAAAACGTCGTAAGACAAATTCCACATTATATCGCCGACATAATTGTTATATGCAAAGGCGACCTTGTGACGACGTTTCGCCATGGAGGAAGCTGAATAATTTAGAAATCGGGAGTCGGAAGTAGACTTAACAGTGTAACGTATTTATACTTGTAAAGTGTGCCTAATAGAATACTTTAAACGTTCCAATTATAGAGTTTACAACTCGCCGCATGAGCTGGCCGGGTAAACAACGGTTTTCACGTTGCGTGGAATCAAAGAGTTTTGGTAATAAGGATTTATGGCGCGTATAAATGCGCTATTGCCGTGGTTGCTAGCTTGCAAATATACCACTTCTTCACGAAACGACTGCAAAAATACCATGAATAGGCTTGACGTAGGTACGTCGATAAATAATAATTGAATAATATTTGACAGCCCGGTAGCACAGTCGGTAGTGAACCTCTGCCTGCTGTGCCGAGGGTCGCGGGTTCGAATCCCGTAAGGGACAAATATTTATATGATGAATATGAATATTTGTACCCGAGTCATGGATGTTTGTATTTATATATGTATTCTATATCGTTGTCTAGTCATCATAATACAAGTCCAGGCTAGATTCTGGTACTTTAAATATGACTAGATAATTTGTGTGACATTGTGAAAAAAAAAAAAAAAAAAAAAAAAAAAAATATTATCGACGTACGTCAAGCCTATTCATGGTATTTTTGCATCGTGCATGGCCTTGGCGGGACATCCAGCAGGATGGACCGTGAATAAAGCGCTTAAGGGTGTTTGTGTCACTGAAAACAGCACTTTCGTTGAAGTTGAAGCTGAGATCGTAATTATATTTAGCTCTACATTATTTTCCAGTCGTGCTTGTCACACAAGCGATATTTAGGCATACAGGCATAGGTGATGTCGCAACTGCACAGCCACGACATTGCAGCTTTACTGCCGCGACGACGCAACTGAATCGCCGCGATTTTTAAACACAGACGTTGACTGACCGTTATCGCCGCAATACTGATTGATCTCTGAAGTATTGCAGCGATAACGCGGCCATGTCGCGGCCATATCGCTACGATATCGTTCACTTAACGTCTACACTCTATTCTATTCTAAGTTTAAAATTATGGCGTCCATCTTGGTTCTAGATGATTTAGCCTGATATGGCCAATCTCGAGTTTATGTAGCAAAAGTGCTTGACGTTGTACGGTTATAGAAGCATTCTGATGACTTCAAGGGTTGTTTTTAGAAAAGAACTCTATCCTGAGCCACCACTGGAGCTTCGCTGTAGGCCGGGAAGGGGGTTTTTTTTCGATTTGGCCATTACAGTACGACTCCGGGAGCCTTTACTGCTTATTACTGCGGACTATAGGGGGACCACACCAGTGACGGCGAAGCGCCCTGGTAGGTCTACCGAACCAATGAAAGAACTTAAGCAACCTGCCCAAGGGGCACCCCTAAGGGGTACGGACCTCGGCAATGGGCGTTGCTGGGACTACGCGGACTACGATGGGGTAGCAGGGATCGGTGAGCCGGGAAGGGGGCTACCGACAAACGACACGCGACTAGAACACCCAATAGCAGACCATCAACGCGTTTACGAAACGTCTACGCTCAAAAATCGCTTAGATGTGTCAATGGCCCTTAATATTTTCTGTTATTTCATCACGAATGAGGATGGAATTATGTAATGAAGTTTACATATTTGATTTATGAAGACAGGAATACGCATTTTCTTACAGTTTAAGCCACAATCCTGCCAGAGGTGAGGTAAGAAATTGGTGGGCGATACTAAATGGTCCGTACTAAATGTAGTAATAGATACTCTTTCTTACTGTGGCCCTACGGATCTTCACTTTGGGCGGCCTTGACATACCTCTCTCACACATAAACATTAATTAATAATGTTTTTGTTTACATTTTACATCCTAAAGCATTCCTACTGGAAATGGAATGTAAATATACATACACACTTTACTTTTTATCTCGCTAACGGATATGATATCCGACCAGTGTTGTCAGGTCAGATTTTTTTAATTCAGCGGGTGTAGGAATAAGAAGAAAACATCGTAAGATAATCAAGAAAAACTTTAAAAAATCGGGTGAAAAAAAATTCTCAAAGTTTAGTTGAGAAAATAGACTCCCCATTTTTTTTAATTTATACGAAAAAAATATTATGCTTACTATAGTTGTGTAAGCAAACTTATACAAACATTGCTTATGTGTTTTGATAACATTTGTCGCGTATGCATGCGTTTTGTTATAGTCGAGTACATTTTACGGTAGATACGTATTTATAGAACTTTTTTTACATTAAAATGCCACACAGTTACATAAGAGAGAAAGAGATGAGAGTATTTACACATCAGCGCGCTGTGTGACAATCAATACTGACAATACATACATAAAACTATTATTAATAATATCGTAAACATTTTTGTATCGTTCTATGGTATCGTTACATGCGTCAGGTGTTTAGGAATCTAAAATAATTCGTTTTTACATACATACACTCACGACCGTAATCCTATTCGGGTGGGTCTGAAACATTGCTATAACAACCAACTTTCTGTTTAAGAATGTACCTACCTAGTTGTAGCAATGTTCACATTTAGCAATTTCAGTTTCAGGATGAAATGATGTCTCAAATCAAGTGGTAAGTGGTTGCTATAGCCTTTTGCCCACATAAATACTGCATAAGAAACCTTTAATCCCTTAGTCACTACGTACGACACCCACAGGAAGATCTGAGGTAGTCTATCCTAAGCCCGAACCACACGGCATTAGGTTTTACACGTTGTAAAAATCGGGAGATTAGTTTGCTAAAAACGAGAGATCTCCCGTAAAATCTAGAGGTCTGGCAACACTCGCTGTTTCCGACGTAAAATGCGGGTGAAGAAGCAATACTTAAACTTAAAGTGCAAGGCGCCAAAGGTAATCTTTACAAGGCGTTAAAGTCAACAATATAACTTTATAGACTGAGCCAATCAACCACATACTAAACAAGCTATAAATAAAACAAAAAGAGACAACGATGCGGGTGCATCGGGAGTGTGAGAGGAAGGTCAAATCCATTAGTGACTCATTGAGGAATAGAGGTCTGGGATAATATTCCTATCGGTTTTAAAAGCTTGGAACTTGGAAAATGGACCATAAACTACCTGTATTAGATAACTGTTTTGCTATGCACTCGTTTTTTGGGTTAATGGACTGTTAGTTGGTACAGTTATTTTATCAGGTAGCCGAGTAAATATCTTGAAAGTTTTTTAGGAATAATTGTTCCTAATGCCCCATTATGTTTCAATTCTTTTATTTACATAGCTTAAATTTGGCACTTATCTGCACTGGGCCCACGTAGTGGAGTGAGTCCCACTTCCTCTCTCCCTAACGCCTGTCACACACATAAGGAATTCCGAATCAGAATTAGGATTTTGTATTAAGTTTGATGCCCCTGTAATTCCGAATCCGAACGGAATTTTAGAGATTACAAATCCATACGAAATCGTAATCCTGATCAGAATTCCGTATGTGTGTGTGTCTTGAGATTGGAATAGATACTTGGTTTTGTCATTCGTGTGATGGGTGTTTGCGCGGTTCGTATACATTAAAAAAGATCCAGAAGTGTAACACACTTATGTAAGAAATGATTTTATTCCAGCCTAATTAAACAGTGATCATAATTAATTTAATAATAAACATTATAATTATAATTTTATAACCCTGACATTAATAAAAAAACAATTGTTTCTCTTATCTAAGTCCATTAGACTAGAATCTAAGAAACTGCATTGTGTACATAACAAAATGTTGTCTAATCATAAGACCCTAATTATATTGAATGTGAACTTTATCACAAAGGAATTAGGTGCCCAGAGTGTATGCTTAAGAGGATAGATGGTCTGCAAGAAAGGTCTCTGGGCACCTTAGTATGAAACCTATACCCACAACCTACAGAAAAAAAAATAGTATAGGATGTTTAGATAAATGTTTCTAGTTCATGAATATATATGTCACATTAATGTATTGTAGACCATGGGATTCAGGCCAAAAACTAATAAAGAAAAATGTAATATTTTGGTACATTTTTCTACATTTTCGTACATTTAATACATTTTCTTACATTTTGTACATTTTAGTACATTTAGTACTTTTTAGAACATTTTGTAAATTTTGTACATTTTCGTACATTTTGAAAAATTTTTGACATTTTTTACATTTTAGTATTATAGTACACTTAGTACATTTTCCCATGGTTTAAAAAATAAATAACTACATAAAATGGAATGTGGGTTAATACTAAACATTTTAAAACTAATTTGGTTTTTGTAGGAAAATCTATTGCTGTCACTCTGTTCCCAAGCAACCGAGCTATTAACACAAAAGTGACAACTGCAGCGCGGACTGGTTTAACTTACATAAAATCAAATATAAAATGGATGAAATCACGGTTTCTTATTCCCCTGTTTCGTTCTCCAAAACTAAACCAATTTTAATAATTCCTTCGAGAATAATATTGATAAAGACTTTGGCTATGTCTCTATGTTTTCCATTTTTTACAAGTTTTTTTTTATTTATTTGTTTACTAGCTGTTGCCCGCGACTTCGTCTGCGTTACCCGGATAAAAAGTACCCTATGTGTTAATCCAGGCCGTGGTCTATCTGTATGACAAATTTCATCAAAATCCGTTCAGCAGTTTTTGCGTGAAAGCAGAACAAACATCCATCCATACTTACAAACTTTCGCGTTTATAATATTAAGTAGGATATGCGTCAAAACTTGCTGGATGTCTGAACACAGTGGTAAAATTGAGCTATTTTTCGTCAGTTTTGAAGGCTCTTAATTTTTATAATAATTAATTTATCGAAAAAAACAAAACATAGGGATATGGTAGAGACAATATTGATTGTGTGGTAAAAATTTGTTTGCTCTAGTATCAGTATCCAGGTAGGAAAAAGGGGAATACGTTTGTATGGACAAAAGGTCCTACTCTGTCCTCTTAATTAGTTTAGTAGGTAAAATATGATGTTAAAGAGTTTTGGAAGAATGGAGAATTTTCGGCATTGGCCCAATCCGTAGTTTTTTTTTTTTTTTTTCAATATCACTTATATGCTCACAACTATATTCCCCGAGGGGGTAGTCAGAGATGTTCTGAAACCTCAGAACATTCACTTCGCGTTTTGAATCTTTAATTTATATAAATATATATGTACTCTGCTCCTGGAAAAGGTTCAGAAAGCCTTCCTCCGCTATTTGTACAAAAAAAGTACGGCTATTACCCTTTCATGTACCCTACGAACTTTCTCCTTGGAGTACTTGGTTTTAACGCCCTGGAAACAAGGAGAAATTTTGAACTGCTGAAGACAGCCTGCCGCAATCTGCGAGGTGACATGAAATGTCCCCAGCTTAAAGGCATTGTGCGACTGTTTGTACCGAACAGGTACTTAAGTGCGCGCAGCCACCGCTTGCTGGCCATACCACAGTTTCGTACTGAGGCGCATCGCAATTCGCCTCTAGTGCGAGCTCTGCGTGTTCATACCGAGCTGCTCGAGTCGTCGCCGCACTGCGATCTGTTCGCTGACAGGTTGTCTGACCTACTCCGAGAGTGTATGAGGTTTTGTGAGAGTGTAACTAGAGCCAGCTCTATAACGGGCCAATGAACAGTCTGTCTGTGTGTTGTTTTTGCCTGTCTTTGTTAATTTATGTTTTCTTTTAAGTACTATATATTTTTATTTTTATTTTTTTTATTTATATTTTTTTTAATATTTGGATTGGTGACATATTCTATGAACTCTTTGCTGTGCCCTCACAGGGTTCATGTCAGGAACTTGTAAAATATTTCTAAGAACATCTTTGTAAACCACATGAAAAAGCAATGAATATTGATTGATTGATTGAACAAAAAAATATACAGGTTGTAATAAAATAAATAATAACGCTCACAGGCACATACATTGTAATGATCCCAAGAAAGCACTATTAATAGGCTGTTTATTATGGAAACCATACAACAACGGCACAAACATATAAACATCCATGACCGAACCGGGATTCGAACCCAGGACCCTGGTTTGGCAGTCCGGCGTGGTAACCATTACACCAACCGGGTCGTCAAACTGAAATATGTGTTACATACTTTAGGGGGGGTGTTAGACCATCAAACTGAACTGAACAACATTCACTATGGGACCAACACTAAAATAGCGAAAAAATAATCAGTTGTTTCATACATTTGAGAATGAATCTAAATAAAACTTTAAAAATGACTTATAACATAATGTCCTATAATGTCACATTCTGGAGATAATTGGAATAATGACTCCATTTTGCAATCTTTATAGAGGTGACTTTTTGCACCAACCCTAAATAATGCGATAACAGATTAGAATAATATGTTTCAGACTACTCTGAAATAGATTATGGTCGTGAGTATCGTATGTATGTATGTAGAATGATGATCAATGTCCCCAACTCTAATAAATATCAGTTTCATAGGATATCGCGATTTTTAAAATCAAGGCTCACTACCTAGCACTCTGCAGGGTTTGGGGACTGCTAGTGAAATATGGATGTTTCATTTAGCATAGGTACCTGTAGGCCTCGCATGCCACCCCCGAGAAAACGATAAAAATCGAGATGCGCCTCCATCTTTATTATTTTAAGTATGCCAGAAAGAGCACGCATAAACGCTTTGTCATGGGTGGCATGCTAGCCGTGCTGACCAGAGAATAATGACGATTTAAATCTACAAAGTATTTTCATCATCATCCTTTAAACATCCCACTGCAAGGCACAGGCCCACCCTCGTGGAGGGTGTATGGGCATTAGTCCACCACGCGTGCCCAATGCGGATTGGTAGACTTCACATAAGCATCAGAATTTCTTCTACAGTGTATGCAGGTTTCCTCACGATGTTCTCCTTCACCGTTTCAGAGCAGTCGGTATTACTATTTTTTTTTTTTTTTTTCCATTTTTTGCCCAGGCTTTTGCCTTTGCGTGGTGACAATGTCAGCCTCATGGGGTAGTACATTTTTTTTTCTAATCGATCTAGGGCAAGGGACAGCCCAACAAACTGGTATAAGCCTACTGCTCTGCTAGACAGAGGGTCAGCCAACCAGCAGTTGAGCTGCCCATTGGTATTACTATCAGTTTAAAATAACAATGTGCATGACCTCGCCTGCAAATGTGACGTCACTCAATCCCACGAACTTCACTCGAGTCATTCAAATGATTATTTCCTTTACATAAGAGTCTATATGGGTAATTCTTATTCTTACGAAAAATTGTGTCTTTCGTGAGAATTGGTTAGCTGGGCGAAGTCACTCTTGTTTATTTTTCCAATTATAATACTAATTAACTATACTGAAAGGTTAATTACTCATAAAATATACAGCTGTTGGATTTACATATACCACTATGACCAAAAAGTCACAGCCATGCTGTGTCCGCTCACCGAAATATTCCACAAATTTATTTTTTCTGAATTCCCTTTCGATTTATTGGAAATAAATGCATTGCCATTCATTTTATGTGCGTTTAACTTATCACAAAAAAAAATTGATTGTTTCGTTTTGGTAATAAGTTTAAAACATAAAACTTTATAAAGTTTGTCCGAAAAAATTTTATCACAGCCATGCCACAAAATAATTTTTCTTCCAAAACAGTAGATACGTAAGATAATTAAAAGCCGGTATCACTATATATTTTTCTTCTTTGGCAACATTCTAGGCCTAACCTTTCCCGGACGGCTTGAATAGTGAAGTGAATATTAAAAATAGTTTTTGTGTTTCATTTTGGAAAGTGACAATCTAAACCTGTCCAGGCAGTGCCCGAATTATAAAAGGTAAGTACAATTGTAATGCTGGTGTTTTTTTAATGAATTGTAAACTATACTAAATAGTTTCTGCTAAAAGTAAGATATTGCAAAGAACTCATCTAGTTTTTAAGTTATGTCGGACATGGCACGAAAATGTCACAACCAAGGCAGTCACAACCATGGCTTTTTGATACCATGGCCTTTTGAGACCATGGCTGTGACAGAAATGCATGGTTGTGACGTATCTAATATTAATTATTCTTGACAACAGCAGTGGAGGATATTGTGAGATCGAATGACTTTGTTTATCTGATGTAGAATTTCTTATTGTTTTAGATGCCACCAAATAAAAACAACACACAAAGTATTGAGGACAAAAGAAAAGCTGAAATGTCATCAACGGTCACAGCCATGCTGCCCAATGTCACAACCATACTTTTGCACCCCATTTTCAACCCCTTGCAAAGGTTTTTAAGCGTGACCTCGTATATTGAAAACCATTATTTTGGATACACTTTAGAATACATGAGTAAAAATTAAAAATATTGTAAAAAAATAAAAAAATATTTTTTTTTCTTTTCCGTAAGAAATACCCATATTCCTTTACAACCGAGTGAAGTTATCGAACGGCCCTTCAAGGTCATGCACATTGTTATTTTAAACCGATAGTACGTTTGCGTACATAAATTACAAGAACGAATTATTATAAAACTATTGAATTTACCTGCTGCTAAAATTTCCAATTAGGATAGCATCATAAGGTATATTTCCTGACATAAAGGTCAAAGATTTCTTTAAATAAATTATATTTTAATAAATCTCTAACTGCCCAGATATTTCGATGAAAAATACCACTATACCTGTTGCGAAAATTATATCTAAAATTAACATTCATGTTATGATGATTGATGAATGAAGTTATTTGAATCACTCTTGTTCATGACGCGATTTATGTTTACAAATAAACATAACAATACAACACGCGATTTCCAAATAAAGCAAACCTGTAAATTACTTATAGTGATTGATAGATTATACAGTCAGAATTTATGGATGGAAGATAGGCGTTATACTTACAAGATAAAGAATGATTTAATCAATCGTAGTTCTAAGATAATATTTAATACTCAATACTCACCATAAATCTTCGTAATTTCGTTGTAATTAGCTCCATTATCACAATGAACGCACAAAATAAATATAGCAAAAATGGCTCCTAGCGTGCTAAGATTATACATTTTACACTACGATACGCACGTACAAAACATGCGTAAATAACTTAAATATTTATAATAAACCACATTTTCACTTCAATTATATTAGATAGCTACAATAATCGCGAAATAGGCTCATTTATCCGTGTAAATTGTTCCAAGCTGCCATCAATCGAGCAAGACCCCGCCGCCTGTCATTCCACTTGTCAATAAACAACTAATGCTGCCATCGTATCACTTAATTTTTCAAAGATTTAATTGCCTTGCACATAATAAGGAAGGAACCCTTCCACATTTTAGCAATAAATATTGTGAAAAAAGACAGTTTTTATCAATAATCTTTCCAACTCATAGAGCGATTGATTTTTTGAAGCCAGAGATGAATTTTAATCATGCCAAAATTTGGCGTTATTTTGGGAAAGAAGATGATTATGGTAATACTTTTTAAAAAGTAATCACCAATCACCACACCCGCATGGGCCCGTTCGTTTCATTCGCCAACAGAAAACCATCAAAAGTGCGATTTTTGAAAATCATACGAGCGACTTGGCAGTAGAAAGATGCATAATCTCCATAGTAATTTTAACATTTTCTACTGCCAAGTCGCTCGTATGATTTTCAATAATCGCACTTCAGGAAATAAATTGAACCATAGACAAGGTTTTCAGTGTCTTCTGTTGGAAAAATCGCTCTAAATGTGGGAAATATTTTGCGATTGAGTTTCGTTGTAAAAATCAAACAACTCAATAAATCCCATTTGCAATGACTGCAGTTTCATTTACTTTAAATGCCTACTTTTCACAAGCAGTGTTTCAACTTTATCAAGTAATAAGATACGAAAAATAAGTATTATATGATTTATTTCTTAACCTAGACAACATTTTACTACTTTGCTTTAATAATATCAATAATTCTATGAAATCAACTTGTTTTTGTACAACTAAACATTTTTACCAATGCCAAATAAGGACAAATTATTAGTAAATACAAAGATTGTGCTGGTAGCACTCCCCAGTACGATTGTTTGTTCGGTCGGCTTTGGGTGTCAGCCGTATTATATTTTGTGAAAGAATTACTGAAATAACAAGTGAAATTGCTTTGAAACTGAACTGAAAATGGTCTAACAATCGTGCGATGTGTTTTATATCACAGTATTTCGCGTATTGCACGTAAAAAGCTGCCCAATCCGCCATTACAATGGATCCTATCTTCAGGAAGTGTTCACAACCATTGGCCCTTTATTTGCTGTGTATTGCGTTGTGTTATCCAATTTTGGGTGAGTAGACCACTATTTTGTAATTAGCTTCAATGAAACTGGGCCTGAATTCAGGTTTCCGTCCAGTTAAACCATATAATGAGCTGTATGATGTATATAACTTTTAGATACGCGCATTTTTTCAATTGATCTATTTCCTGTGAAATTAGCGTAAATATGTAGCGGTTTTGTTATTTTTACTGACTAGTTGCGTAGAGTGACTTTCTGTAGCCAGAAGCACAACGTTTTTGCCGCCCCCTTTCTCCCATAATATCTAGTAGTAAGGGGCGGCAAAATCTGTCTGAAAAAATATACGCAAATGAAAAATTACGGAGCGAGCGAAACGAGCTCGAAATTTTCCACCAATACTTCTAGGGTTGTGGTCAGATATCTTGTTTGTCCATGCAAAAAAGAAACTTTGAGAATGGAGCGAGCTCAACTTTCCTTCTCAATAAGAATTGGTTGTCACCAGACGTTTACAAAACATGATAATGATATCTCTAAGAGGGAGGTTACACGGTCAGTATTTCATCAGTCAGGTCCATCAGTCTGGTCATGTATATTTGATTTGAAGGGAAACTGACTCGAGATTGACCCGACTAACATTGTGCTTCAGTATATCAGTTTCCCTTCAAATCAAATAAACATGAACAGAATGACGAAATACTGAACGTGTAACCTCCCTCCCTCACACTGGCTCATAGGGGAAAAATGCTCCAGCAGTTTTGTGGGGCATCACTGGTATGTCTATGTTCCACTTACCTGTATTTCTGTATTGACTCCGTAGAAACGTCTACGGAGGCGAATATTGAGGCTTTTATGCAAGAAACTATGGTTTGTTTCTCTTCGGAATGTTGTATGATATAATCTAAACTATTATAAAACTGTAACAGAAGTGTGTCTGTACATTGAAGATATTTACAAAAAAAAAGATTACGATATGATTTTTAGATGTCCCTGATTCCAAATCACCAATTTTTGGATTTTTTGTCTGTCTGTTTGTTTGTTTGTTTGTTCGTTTGTTTGTTTGTTTGTTTGTTTGGGTGTTTGTTTGTTCGAGTATCACGCAAAAACTACTGAACCGATTTTGATGAAACTTTTTTTGTTTGATAGCTTATCATCTGACTTAAAATCTGGTATATAATTTATGCGGACGAAGTCGCGGGTAAAAGCTCGTACCTTATAAAATTCCCTTTCTAACGATATAATGAACCAATAGGGGGAGCCAATAGCACACTATAAGAAAGAGTATCTATTACTAGACACAGTATGGACACTCCCTTCCTCCCACCAACTTTTTACCTCACCCCCTCTGTCACCTTCTGGCTACTGCGCACTGGTTACTCGTTACCTACGAAGAAGACAAGGTTCAATTTCTTTGGTTTCGCATGTGCTGACGGCATCTTGTCAATTGCAAATTTTTGTATGCTGTGCCAATAGTGAAGGGCAAGGTTCGAATTTATGTGACTTGTTGCAGGGAAGTGCCGATTCTTGACCGGGGGACTAATCCTAGTGCCCCACAGGTTAATGAATTGATAATGAACTCAATGGTAATTGAAACAGAGTTGAAAATTGTGTGCAAGAGATATTATCCCTTTGACATGTGTTTGCTTCTCTTGCATGCTATTTTCAACTCTATTTCAATGACCATATAGGCAAAAAGCCAATTAATTTATCTACACTAATATTATAAAGAGGAAAGATTTGTACCTATTTTTGTATGTTTGTATGTTTGTAATGAATAGGCTCAAAAAGTACTGGGCCGATTTAAAAAATTCTTTCACCATTAGAAAGCTGCATTCACCCTGAGTAACATAGGCTATATTTATTGCTAGAAAAGATTAGACGTCCACCCGTGCGAAGCCGGGACGGGCCGCTAGTAAATTATAAAAAGATAATTAAGGCTCCATAAATGACAATGATTGTGAATGTATATTCTGTTTTGGTGTGCAATAACAAGTATAATTGTATTGTATTGATTCTGCCAAAATACTAATTAAAAACATCATAATTGACAACATTTCATTCTAATAAAGGTACCAAAATTATAAAACCATTTGGAGATTATGTGATTCAAAGCTTATATCAAAATTATCAGATTTTTCTATCCATTATTTCTCGAGTTGAAATGAAAGCTTTGGAACAGTAAGAGCCCCCCCACACTAGCGTCTTTGGAGCGTTTTCATCGAGCCAGCGTCCACGCCGCGTCGACGCGACGTCGACGCCGCAGCGACGTGGCGCCAGTGCTGGCCGGCTGCTGAACGCCGGGCTTACTGCGTCGCGTTACTGCGGCGCCAACCTCCTTACATTCTCTATTATGACTGGCGAGACGCGTCGACGCAGCGCCGACGCCTGCACGACGACGACGCTCGAAAGACGCTAGTTTGGGGGGCTCTAAAAAAAATCATCCAAATCACAGTTTGTGTAAGGAAAAATATCATTAACTTTTAAACCACAGACTCTTAACTATCAAAATCAAACTGAACAAATTTTACTATGGGAGCAAAGCTGTCAGCGCAAAAAAAAATCTGCTGTCCCATACTTAACCTACTGTAATACCTACTCGACTCAAAACATATGGAACAGCAGATTTTTTTGTTCTGACAGGATTGCTCCTATACTAAAAGTTGTTCAGTTTGATGGGTAGGGTAGAGGTATGTGTTTTAAAGGTTAATGATACTTTTCTTACACCCTGTAGGAATGTGTTTTTAAATGCCGTGTTTTAATTGTACTATAACATAACATAAATATTCTTTACTCTTACTCTTTAATCTGTATTTTTATTTCTAATTGTGTTTTAATTTTTAATATGTGAAACCTTTCCATGTATACTTGTATTTTCTTAAGCACAATAAATATTATCTTACCTTATTGAAACACCTCCCCACATCTGTGGTCTCAGGTCCTTAACTTATCTAATCCTCAACTATTCTGTTGTCATCAGCTCAAGAAGTGCCAGAAGTGCAAGTGTCATCGCACGGCCAAATAGCTGACAATGCAACGCTGATGTGCAAGGTGTCACCCATCGGTGCCGAGGTGGCGTGGTGGTTCCGCGAGAAACCCATCGAGATCAGTGAACGGTAAGATTTCACCTATCCTTTTAAAACCCGACATCTACTGTAATGCGGCGAGAGTACCTCTGCGATAATATCGCTTGTCGACATGGCGCCATAAGGAAGTAATCATAATCATTTATGAATAAGAAGCAGGAAACTGGGAAATAGGTATTGTCTATACCTTGGAGTACAGACTGCCTAACAAGCAGTGAAATATAAAAATACTCCTTGGCTGTCAGTAATGTTCAACATTCTTCGTACGTTTTTATCGTCATCTTTGGTTTGTCCCTTTAACCCAACGACGAAAAAAAATTAGTTTTTATTAAATTTTTAATCTGATAGAAAGGGACAAACCTAAAATTTGATAATCGACGTACGAAGAAGGTTGAATATTACCGACCGCCATGGCCAATTTTCGTGTTTCCATGCTTGTAAGGAGGATTGATATCCTTTATCATTCTAACATCCTCGATAAGAAGTTAGCAGAAAATCTCTTACAAAAAACAAAATGATGAAAAAACAAACACGCAAAAAAACATTATGCGCCCTTTTCTAATTAATAGTAGAGCTATTTCCCGCGATAATTGTGCGCTTCGGGTTAAAAGCATCAAATTTCTACCATGGATAGGGTGTTCCTCGGTGATCATTTTCAGATGTGGAGGGAAGTCTGATTCGTCCCCTGTGCGCGGGGGGAGGGGGGTGAAGTACGTATCTGGATCATTGTTTTCATTATTCTTTTACGGATCAGTTAATGCTACTAGGGCTTGTGTGGTATCGTTTTCGAGTAAAACAGATACAAGGAATTCATTTTTACTGCATAATAGGCATGTTTCCGTACAGTAAAATAATTTTTTTCACGAAAAAGTAAAAACGATTGCCTTGATTTTTTTTTTAAAACATCTATATCTTTGGAAATCTTGATAAATATAAGAAAACAAAATTGACCAAATAAAGGTTATTTAGTCTAATTTATAAAAACATATAGTTGTTGGACACTTATCATACAACAACTACAAGAAATAAATTCATTTACGCGTCGAGGTAAAGCAGCATAATTCGTTTACTGCGGATTACGAGTGATGGTTTGGAGCTAAACATAGTTTGTAACTTTATAATTTCGATAGCAAACGATTATTTGTTGAAAATTAAATAGAAAAACAAATTAGGCATAGTCTTAATTGGATATAATAAGGAGCGGCAACAATTTTAAAGGGACATAATTCGGAGCGCGCTCCATACAAACGAAGTCTGGTCATATTTCCAATATTATCCAATTAAAATCAATGAAATTTTACAGAAACAGTCTACAAACTAATATCTATGGTCGTATTGTATCAGATTTTCGTAAAAATTTATAGTTTCGAAGTTACAGTGCCTCAAAGATTTCCATGCAAATCTTAAATTAACCCTAGCATTGAAACTGTATAATTTTAAAGAAAATCGGGCACAATACAATTATAGCGATTAGTTTCTAGATTGTTTCTGAAAAATTTCATTGACTTTAATTGTTTAGTACTTATTATAAAATCAGACTTAGTTTTTATGGAGCGCGCGAGGAGCTTACGCTCCTCAAAAAAAAAACATTTAATACTTAATTGTTAAGAATATAGAAAAATCGACAATTATTGCCGGCTCAAAATCATAGCGCTGAGCATTTGGAGTGCAGCTGCGGTGTAAATGCACCGACCAGTACCTACCAACATCTTTTGTAAAGCAGCACGATATTATTGACATGTAGTTTCTGCCTCGGGAAGAGTAGTCTAATCTAAATTGAGTGCCATTCGACTGTATCCTTCGTCCGTCCATCCCTAATGAAATGAAATGAATACCTAGCTATTTAGCGGAAGCTTTAACTATAACCAAAAGCAGCAACTTAGAGAGAGCTAGCTGTGGCTTTTTCACTGAGGTGCGAATCATTCTTCTAAGTGCAATGGGCACGCAACATCCATTAAAATATACGAGTGTCTGCCTCCTCGGGTGATCATGGGGCAAAATGACACAAATCTGAGGCAGAGGCAGAACAAACATCTTTATTCCCATTTGTCGCGTCAAAATTGCCATGAGAGAGCAGATAGATGCCACACTTTTCCTTGTACCTCCTACGGATGCAATGCCCAAAAAAAATTATAGGTAAAGAAAGAGAGAAATTTTATTTCTTCGAGTAAATGAAAATAGAACCGAATTGTTCTCATTCTTGTCACAACAACCAGTTCTTCCAGTCTAGAGGCAACAGAAAAAGAAATCTCTACGCAACGAATGGGAGTAAAATTCTTTGTTCTTCCGCTCAGATTTGAGTCATTTGGCCCCATGTTCGCCCGAGAGGAGGCTGACACTAGTAACTTTTTCAACATGGAAGATTCAGTGCAAAAAGGACGTGGAAGTGTGATCATACGCAACTGTAGACACTGATGTATCGTACTAGAACCTACTAGTTGTTGGTTTTTTTTCAGTAAATTAGCTCTCTCTGAGTTATGGGTTTGCTTTCGGTTTTGTTTCAAGCTTCCGATAAAGAACAAGGTAGGATATTCATGAATCGGTGGTGTCAATGAATTTGACACAATGCAGGTATCGGCCAATACACTGGCCTGCAAAACTAAGTATCGCTTTAACCGGTGTGATACGGTATGTGGTTCTTTTCAGGAAAGGGAAAAAGAACGGCTTAGGACACTTGGAAATCTTTACCTAAGCCTGAAGTAAATAGGGCCTTTGAAGAACTCAAACGAAATAAGTGAGGACTCAATTCCTAATAGAAAGATTTGTAGTGTTGATGTATGACCGCAATAGTTAAAGCTTCATTGACTGTCTATGAAACTGTGTGGTACCGGCTTAGGATGGACTACCCAATTTCTTCACGTGGGTATCGCACGAGGCGACTAAGTGATAAAGTTTTTTGCAGTGTTTTTGTGGGCGAGAGATTAGGCCCCTGTCATCACCTGACACGTCATTTCATCGTGAAACCTTCAACGTGAAACCTTCAATATGATCGAAGTGAGCCTTGCTACAACGCACTGCACGCTTAACATTGTTGTTGGTCGTTGTAGCAAAGCTTCCACCCCGCATGGGATTATGGTCGTGAATTTATGTATGTATGTATTTCAAGAGCGAGCATAGATTAGTTTGTAGACTGTTTCTGTAAAATTTCATTGATTTTAATTGGATAATATTGGAAATATAACCAGACTTCGTTTGTATGGAGCGCGCTCCGAATTATATCCCTTTAAAATTGTTGCCGCTCCTTTTTATATCCAATTAAGACTATGCCTAATTTGTTTTTTTATTTAATTTTCAACAAATAATCGTTTGCTATCGAAATTATAAAGTTACAAACTATGTTTAGCTCCAAACCATCACTCGTAATCCGCAGTAAACGAATTATGCTGCTTTACCTCGACGCGTAAATGATTTTTTTTTTTGTAGTTTTTGTACGATAAGTGTCCAACAACTATATGTTTTTATAAACTAGACTAAATAACCTTTATTTGGAAAAAAATTTTTTCTTATATTTATCAAGATTTCCAAAGATATAGATGTTTTAAAAAAAAATCAAGGCGATGGTTTTTACTTTTTCGTGGAAAACATTATTTTATTGTATGGAAACATGCCTATTATGCAGTAAAAATGAATTCCTTGTATCTGTTTTACTCGAAAAAGATACCACACAAGCCCTAGTAGCATTAACTGATCCGTAAAATAATAATGAAAACAATGATCCAGATACGTACTTCACCCCCCTCCCCCCGCGCACAGGGGACGAATCAGACTTCCCTCCACATCTGAAAATGATCACCGAGGAACACCCTATCCATGGTAGAAATTTGATGCTTTTAACCCGAAGCGCACAATTAAAGCCAAAATTTATGAAGAGAATCCTCTACTATAAATAAACAAATGAAAATTAATTTCATTTAACTATAGTAAACTTATAAATCTTTTGTTTGGTGGGATTTATCCCCCTTATTTCATACAATGGATAAAGAATGGATATGATGATCATCATCATCACCAAATCAAAATATAAGTCAAGTTCTAAGGAGGACTTCTGGTTCTGGATTTGACCACTATTCCCAGACGTCATAACTGTACAAACTAGTTTAAACTCCATTCAGGAATTCGAGAGACAAAATGTAAACAACGGTGATACCAGTGTAGAAAATACAATCTCGAGACGGAAGAAAACTTATCTCCGGAATGAATAACAGTAAATTATCTTTTCTACTTGCAAAGGATTACGACAAATGATATGTTAATTTTGTATGGAAAATAATTAAAAAAAACGCAAGTTATAATTTAATTTTGATTAAAAGAAAGCGTGACTGTAAATATTTTATTTCGTGGTCTGGCAACAATCAGATATTTTAGACTTTTGGTTCGTTTTAACAAAGTTCTTAATGAAAAAGATTTTTAATTGTATACAATAACGTAAACGAGTCTCTTGATTGTTTAATACCTTCGTCTGAGTCCGTACGCTACGCCGTACGTACACAGAGTAGCGGGCTACATTTAACATAATTTAAAAATTTCATTCAAATTGTCACGAATTGTTTTTATTATTTATAGATAGACAATAATACATTTTTAATGTCAACGCAATTTATTTTAAGCCGTGCCGCCATAATTCTATTCTTAATAAATGCACCAAAGGTTTCTGACCACGTAAAGTCACTTTGACAGTGACGTTTCTTTGTTTACATTTTGTCTCTCGAATTCCTGAATGGAGATTACAAACTTTACTTAAACATGACCTCTCATTCCACAGAATAATACAAACAAATGGAACATCCAAACAGACCATCCAAGATTCTGGTGAACTGGAACAATATCAATACAAAAACTTAACGATAATAAACGCGACACTAGACGACGCTGGCAACTATACTTGCGTCTCCAAGATGGCCGAAGGAGAGACTAGGAAGGTCGTAGTTCTTGATTTGAGTTTTCGCGGCAAATTTGTGAAAGCTTCGGAGACTATAAAAGTTAATTTGGTTGATCCGGGACACTTGAAGGATGTTCCCATGAAGTGTATATTTGAGTGTAAGTATTAATCGTGCTTGAATTATTGAAGGTTATTTTATCTTGTCTCCTTGCCGAGGTTTGTTTTGAAACTTTTAGTACCGTTTGATTGAATTCTATTGGTACTTAAAATTTTGGAATCAGTTAGCAAATTGTGTATAGGTATCGATTTTTTTCACGCTCCATCCTTTTCTGTCGCTCAGGAACGTCATTTGCTAGAGCGAGAAAGGTCGCAGCACTGCTGGTACTGTCGCATTCCTGCTAACTTCGTTGCTCTAGCAAAAGATGTTCCTGAGCGACAGATAAGGATAGAGCGTGAAAAAAAGTTATTCCGTGCTGCCAGATGAGGTTCAACCCTAATATAAAATTTTTGTTCGTACTCTAATAAAAACTTATTTAGTAAGAAAAGGTGTAGATATGGAAACATGTTTTCAAGTTCCTACTTAGATAGAGGGATTATGATTTTTTTTTATTTTATTTACGTTGTCTGCCATCCCCAAAAGCTTTCTATTTAAGGTTACAGTTTAAAAAATACCTCGTGGTAGCTTCATATGTTTGAAACAAAAGCACAATTTTCACCGAAATAATGTCTATTTTCGTTGATACTTTAAAGTTCAGTAAATCTAATCCGAAATCCCATGAATAACTCGACAGTCAGAAACTTGGCTACAACTACCTTCTTTTTAAGCGTGCAGCTGTAGCAATGCTCGCCTTTAACATGATTGAGTTCTTCAAATGTCATAAATATAAGTAAAATTAATAATCCCTAACTTTTTTCATTCTAGTGTACAACACAGAACCAGTAACATGGACCCGAGGCGACGACGAACCACAGATAACAAATTCTACAAGAATCAGCCTAAAAGAGATAGAAAGTACATACACAATACATAAAGTAGGCAATCAGAACAACGGCACCTACACATGCAATGTTTGGGACGCTGTCAACTCAACTAACATATCAGGACAAGTTCATGTAATCGTCTACGATAGACCTAGAGTCAAAATAGAAACCGTCATAGCTATAAGCAAATCTGAACTCTATTTGAACTGGACGACAGAAGCTTTCAATTCGAAAATCGTAAACTACGTACTTTCTTATAATTCTGGAGATACGTGGAAGATTTATAATGAGGAAAAAATCATGACGAACAGCACATCTTTTGTTATAAAAGGGTTCAATAAATCAACTGAGTATACCCTTAGATTAGAAGTCAAAACTCAACATGGAGATAATAAGGATTTGTCCAAAACCGCCCGTACCCTAGACGAAGATCCAGTATTTGTGCCGAATATATCGATAAACGGTTTCTCGGCAACTTCTGTGACAATTGGGTGGGCTCCACCTCCGGAAAATATCGCCCCTCTCATTCACTATTACCTTTTGGAGGCGAGGAAAAAGGACGGAGGAGATCCAAGGAAGGCGTATCATGAGAGAGACCCAAGGAATTTGCCGTACATGTTTGACCTTTTGGATCCTCACAGCACTTACATTTTTAAGGTAAAGTTTGTTACTTCTATTGTCTCTCTGTGTGGTAATCATAAAACTATCCTTTGGACTTCTAGTTGGAACGCTTTCTGCAACATTCCCTGATAAGAACACTTGAGGAACGACTTGGGAGGTTCCTCCATTGAAAAGGAGAGATCTTCTGCCAGGCTAGGTATGAAGCTTTGGACCGGTCGTTGTGCAACGGTTCTCAGTTGGACCTTGTATTTAATATCTCTGTTATACTATCTCTTGCGCGATTTATGTCTTGTATACGATTGTGAACCTTATGTGTAGCTGACTGGTTATCAAATGTGACGTCGCAAGTTATCGTAGGTGCACATTTGCGGATGCGACATATAGCGCCATCTGTTGGCTTCGTTGCTATAACTTGCGCTGTTGTTGATGATGCCATCTGTGGCAAGCCCACAGCAATAAAGAATATGAATATTAACGTATAAATGCGTGTAGCGTCGCATGATTATATTTTGTTATCTGTTAATTCTGCGGTTTTCCATTGGCTATACGGAGCGATTGAAATGTTCGCCAGTCGTTCCCATACCACCGTACCGCTAAATCGACATGTAGAGAAAATGAAGTGCACTTTATTAAATAATGTGAAATCCAGAACTCTTTACTATCTATCCGCACTAGCCGATAAAGAACACGCAACCTTCGAGATGAATTTTGCGAAACAATTCTCCTGCGCTTTTACGCGTTGTGCCTATGTCACGCAGGCCTTCCAAAGGTCCGGGCTAAAACCCGTGACATACCTGCTGAGATACATGATAATTGTCTGTATACAGGTTCGAGCGTGCCAAGAGTTCACAAGACAATGCGGCAACTGGTCCGAGGAGATGGAAGCGGCGACACTGGACGGTATACCGGGCAAGCCGTCAAACGTGACCATCAACTGCTCCTCCAGCCAAATATTCCTCACCTGGCAACCTCCTGATAAACCGAACGCCGAGATCAAAGGATACACGGTAGGTTTATTAATAACGAGCTTTTACCCGCGACTTCGTCGGCATAAATTATATACCAGATTTTAAGTCAGATGTTACGCTACCAAACAAAAAAAGTTTCATCAAAATCGGTTCAGTAGTTTTTGCGTGATACTCGAACAAACAAACACCCAAACAAACAAACAAACAAACTAAATTCTTTTTTCAAATTTACAGTTTTATAATAGTCAAGATATACCAGATTTTCAGTCAAATCATAAGCTATACAAGAAAAGTGTCATCAAAATCGGTTCAGTAGTTTGTGCGTGATGCTCGTTCAAACAAACATTTACAGTTTTATAATAGCAGTAGAGTTTACCCGCGACTTCCTCCGCAGCGCACAAGATAAAGCAATTCGGTATGTCAAGTTTTTACTTTTGAGGACAGGAATGCGATTTTTGAATCTCATACGTTGAACTCAGAAGTTCATAGATTCATAGATTCTTTATTGTACACAAAAACATAGTTATGAAAAAAATGAAGTTGTATTTATTTTGTATTTATTTATTTACCAGATACATGAATTGACACGACTTAAATAATACATCACATAAACCAAAAGAGGTTTTTAGGTGACATAAATAATTCTGCACAGTTTTTAAAAATCAAACAATAAACAGTACATTAACTAGATACAAAGCTCAGTTATAATAAATATAAATAGAAACATGGTAAAAGTTTCCTTCCATTTAACTTAGTTGGGATATGAAATAGGTTTTTAGTTTATGGTTAATGTTATTTTGAGATAATGCGTCCCTAACGTCGGTAGGTAAAGAATTAATCAGTCGCGGGATCAGGTACGCGCTAGTCCGCTCGCCGTAGCAGTTGGTCGCTCGGGTGATGACGAGTTTTTTTTGCACAGTGTGTCTCGTTTGTATAGGGTGTTTTACTAAATTTTTTAAGTTGAAGTTGAAAAATTGTTCTTTTAGTAGGTTGTGTTTTACTTTAGTATGGACTGGTAGTGTATTGCAATGTTTGAATAAAAGTTTATCATTTTCGGTGTATTTCAACTTGGTTTGAAATGGGGTTATTAATTTTAAGATTTTCGTTTGTAGTTTTAGGATGGAATCCAAGTAGGAATTATACGTGCGCCCATAACTGGAGAGGCCGTATGTCACTATAGACTCTGCTAGGGAATTATACAGCATTAGTTTTATTTTGTATGGAATTAAAAAGGTATGGAATTAAAAAGGTTAAAAAGGTATGGAGATACGCATCTTTCTTCTGCTGATTTGACTTCAAAATCGCACTCCTGGAGTATGATTTTTTAATGTCAAATCAGCAGTAGAAAGATGCACGTCTCCATAGTTATATTGACTTAACTGCTGCAAAGAATGAGTTTCAAAAATCGCACTCCTGAATCGAAAACCTCAATAACAATATTTTTCCCTTTTTACTTTTTTTTATCACGCGTCGGCGCAATGGGTGATCTTCGTCTTACAGATATAAAATTAATCTCAAAATAAACTTTACATAATGAATTACAATAGTAGGTATTTATTTGTAGTATAGCCATAAAGTTATTATACCTGTCGGAATAGAGTAACTGACATGAGTTGTCAAATGAAACCGTTTTTTGTGCATTTGTCGGCACATATCGGCACCCTAAAACTTCGAGTTCTGTGTATAATTGTGAATCTAACGTGAAATCGTAGGTAATTTAATGAAACAGTGTTAGTATATTTCACAAAATAATCTACGACTTCACTTTAGATTCACTAATTATTCACAGAGCACGAATATTTACCCAGTCGATTGTGCTGACAAGTTCCCAAAAACGGTTCTATTGCCTCGCGTCACGTATCTCTTTCTATTATACAGTGGCGCCGCTAGGTACATCTCGCTCTCTCAGCTGTCAGTTCCTCTATATGATACCTTTATGAGTATAGCATAAAGGCGATCCTTGGGGGAGGCCTATGTCCAGCAGTGGACGTCCATCGGCTGAGATGATGATGATGATAGCATAAAGGAAGTTCCGCAGTTGAAATCCGTTCATTTTACCACAAATATTAATACACCTAATTATGATTATGCATCGTTTCCCTATATATGGCTATAATGAGGAAAATAAGTGTATGTTTACCATTATAGAACGCATTAAAATATTAAGTTTTGAAAGTAATAAAGAAATCTGACGAATTTGAGACCAGAAAGAAATCATGCTAGAGGGTAGCATGATTTCTCTACTTGCGCGCGACTCGGCTTTTTTCCATACTACAAGTCGCGGCAAGCGTGGCTTTCGCCCTCCGAAAAGCGTGGGAACAGGTTATTTTGTATGCAGCGAAGGCGCGTCGCGCGCGTGTAGAGAAATCATACTAGACATGCAGGTGGTTCAAATTGGCAGATTTTTTATTACGGTTACACCATTTCGCACTGCTCCACTACCGCAGAAACCGACCCAGTTATATCAATTAAAAGCTATGCCTGTACTGGCATTAGCGTAGCGACGGGGGACAGGGGGGCAAATTTCCCGGGCGGCACCTTAATAGAGGCGGCAAATTCGGGAAAAATATCGATTGATTGAGCTCTGTCTATAACCAATTCGTAGAGTAGAGAAAAGTCGAGCTCTCTTTAAGTTTTTAAAAAATATAGTTATTTGTTATGCAAGGCTTCAAAGTTGCTTTTTGGCGCGAGTACTTGTATTAAAACCTGAGCAAGCGAAGGATTCTAGGATTGAACCACGAGCGAAGCGAGTGGTTCAAATATAGAATCCTTAGCGGACCGAAGGTTTCAAAAGTATGAGACGCAGAATAACTTTGCTGCCGAGCGAAACACACAACTTTTCACCTCACTACAGCGAGGAAAATTTCAATGCGCCAATCTCATTTTTAAAATAATCGCACTGGCCAGCACATAAACAAAATGAAAAAAAAACTTGTTTTGGCTGTTTTCTTTACTGAATAGAAAGATTCGAATTTTAAAAACTCTTTCCACGCTAGCGGATAAAATACACTTTTGCACTCAGATTTCGAATGAGAAAAAGAATCTTTCCGAGCTTGTGAGGTGAAAATAGTTATTTGTTATGCAAGGCTGCAAAGTTGCTTTTTGGCGCGAGTACTTGTATTGAAACCTGAGCAAGCGAAGGATTCTAGGATTGAACCACGAGCGAAACGAGTGGTTCAAATATAGAATCCTGAGCGGACCGAAGGTTTCAAAAGTACGAGACGCAAAATAACTTTGCTGCCGAGCGAAACACAACTTTTCACCTCACTACAGCGAGGAAAATTTCAATGCGCCAATCTCATTTTTAAAATAATTGCACTGGCCAGCACATAAGCTTTTTGTTTTCTTTACTGAATAGAAAGATTCGAATTTTAAAAACTCTTTCCACGCTAGCGGATAAAATACGCTTTTGCACTCAGATTTCGAATGACAAACAGAATCTTTCCGAGCTTGTGAGGTGAAAACTAATTTGTTGCAGATGGAGTTGACAGGGTTCGCGACATACAAGGACCGGACGGGTCACTGGAAGAAAGTGACGTTCGGACCTCTGTCTAGATTCATGAGCAATGATTCCAGGAGTGCCAGGTAATGTAATACAAGTCCAGGCTAGATTCTGGTACTTTAATTGTGATTAGATAATTTGTGTGACATTGTCCAAGATATTTATTTATTTAATGTTCGTTTTCAGGCATTCACTTACCAAGAAATAAACGTTAAAGTTAGTTAGTAGCGTGAAAACTTATAGTTTTCTAAAGAAGTGATCTATCTGTTACGAAGTAACTTCTTCTTTTCGTGTCAATGGTTCTTCAGTGGTGTTTTTATATTTTAGTAGCCAGGTGTTCGGCAAGCCTGGCAGCGTCAGGAGCAGCTGTATGTAAATCCTCTCTCGTGCAGGTGTTTGGGCACAGCGGACATTCCAGCAGATGACCCATCGACTGGATGGGTTCGCCGCAATCACACATTGTTAGACCGGGATCCCTATACCCCCAATTGCACAGGTTTAGTCTGCAACGGCCGACCTGAGTGCGAAGCCGATTCAAGGATTTCCACACTTGCCATTGCAGATTGTGTCCGGGAGGTAGTTGTTCCTGTGGGGAAATGAACTCAGCTGGTGGGGGCACCCTTTCTTTCCACAGAGTGCACCTTATATAGAAGACGGGTCACCATTTATAGCCGTCGTGTAGCGCTGGAAGCTCCTTCGGCTCTTGATATCGTTATTGATCTAAGTATCGTGTGGCAGGTTCGACGACCTACAGCCGAACACAAACTTCACGGTGCGTCTCAGCGCGATGACTCGCACGCGCCGCCGCGGCGACGAGTACACCGCGCACTGCCCCACCAAGCTAGCACCCCCCGACGCGCCGCCGCGACCACGCTGGAGGAAGGTAAACTATTGACTATGTCACGACACTAACTTCACGGTTCTAAAAATATACTGCATCTGTACTATTATTTTTTTGTTCCAGATAATGGAGAATGAAAGATACTTGTTCAAAATGTACCTACCGAAAGTATCAGAAAGAAATGGACCGATTTGTTGCTACAGGTAATAATCATGAGCTTTATTCAGTGTCAATAAAGTCTAATTTACATTACCTACTAATAATGTCTATAAATGACCGCAGAGTAATTTACCATAGGTACCTACTAATAATTTGTCTATATTTGTCCGCAGAGTCTACATGGTCCGGTTGCTTCCCCACCTGGACCTCAAGAACCTCAAATCTCAAAGGCAGCTCGATATAATAGACTACGAAGAGGCGCACGCTCCCCAGCCGGTACTGGGCGCTTACATCACCGATGTTTTCTCCAAGTACGTTCATCACAGTTTATTTCTTAAAATAAACTATTGGCTATGTGCACGACACTAGCGCCACACTAGCGCGGCGTACTGCCAGAACTTTTTCGGACTGCCGTGAATTATTTACACTATTATAGTACTGTAAAAGTCTGTGTTTGTTCGAGGATTCTGCCAAAACTACTGGACCGATTTTGATAAAACTTTTTATATTTAAAAGCTTATTATTAGTCTTAAAAGCTAGCTTATATTTTATCCCGGTAAGATGACGGGAGCGGATGCGGTCGAAGCCACGGAAAAAACCAAATTTGTTTCGGAATTCCCTTACAAACTTTTACCTCAGTTTTAACCTTTGGGGGGTTGAAATGTGAAAAACCTTTGCATGTAGTGAGCATCTAGATGTCAATAGAAACTTCCATGTCAAATTTTAAGTTTGTAGTCTTGACAGTTTTTGAGATTTCGTGTTAGTTAGTGTGTGGATTTGCATAGATTCAAGCATATTTTCACAGCTTTTCCGGCAATAGTACAAATTTCTGTCACGGCGTGCGCTGCGATCGACTTGACAGTTCCCAACACCCACTTCGCACATAGCCAATAGGCCCCTTGTTAATGATACGGCTTTATGGGCGGTTTGAAGATCTCTCGTGTGCGGAGAGACCAGGATTGCAGTGGTTGTTAGGGCAGAGAAGTAAAAAGTATCGAGTCTCAGTGTATACTGATTTATTTGGGCATTTGCCTCTTACCAAACGGGGGTCTGACGTCTGGTCATCATTTTGTAGGTGTATGGTGTGTTATTAGTCCACGCGCGTAGAAAGAGAAGGTACTAGAAGGAAGCACGTGTCTTGTCATATTCACTCAATAAATAAATTCGCTCTAGTTAAAAAAGGATACCTACCTGGCTACCTTATTGCTTTCCTTATCGGCGTAACAACTTTTTTGTACTGTAAAATGTCACTTCATATATGCTGTCCTTCTTAATATGCTGACACTTTTTTAAGGGGATGATCAGACCATCAAACTGAACAACTTTCTCTATGGCATCTACATCGAAATCGCGAAAAAAAATCGACTGCTGCATACAAAACTGCAAACCTACTTGAGTCAAAAATATGTGACAGCTGATTTGTTTTCGCGATTTCGATGTTGGTCCCATAGAAAAAGTTGATCTGTCTGATCATCCACTTGTGTAGGATTTTATGACTATCGCTATCTCATAACCGGTTACACCATAGATTACCCCCAATATATCTATTGGGTATTTGGTATCATGCGGTATCCCGCATGATGAACATTTTGTTCACGCCCGAAGTCACCATTTTTGGCGGTAGGTGTGGGTAGCGGGGCACGAAACGGTGCAACGTGATTGGCCATTTCAAGGTCGCACTACTTCTTGCTCGCTCACTCGCGTTGCTTATATCAGTGAAAAACCATAGATGTGTGGCGAGCGTCGGCGGCCCTGTATGCGGTATCTATTGGGGGTAATCTGTGGGTTACACTGATATTCCGTCTACCAGCGTGAGCGAAAAATTCTTCGTCTATGTCCACGCGTGTCCAATGCGGATTGATAGACTTCGCATCAGAATTTCTTCTTCAGCGTATGCAGGTTTCCTCACTTTTACCCTTGCTTTATGTTTTGTGCATTAAAATAAAACTAACCTTAATATTCCAGCGACAACTTCCCAACCGACGGCGAGATCATAATGGGAGACGATAGATCTCACTTCAACAAGTCCGATCCCGTTCTCACCTCGAAGGAATGCCGGCGCTGTCTGCAAAGACCACCGCGAGCGCCGGAGCCCACCACCCCGCGGACCACGACCACCACCAGCGAGGAGGAGGACCTCTCCACCGACATACCTGATGAACCCACCAAGCAGAGGCGCGCTGTCGATGACTTCGGGGGGTAAGTAGCTTGTGGGAGTATTGGCTTGTCTCTAAGGCGCGGTTTATACAGAAGAGACGTGTTGCGGTGGCGGATAGTCCAAATGTGGTCCAAGTAACACAATATAAACATTGTACGTAGCATAGCGTCGTTTTTATCGTAAAACTCTACTCGTATATGACATACTGAAGACCCGGTTGTTGGTGTAATGGTTACCACGCCGGACTGCCAAACCAGGGTCCTGGGTACGAATCCCGGTTCGGTCATGGATGTTATATGTCTGTGCCGTTGTTGTATGATTTCCATAACAAAAAGCCTGAGGCTTACTTGGGATCGTTACAATGTATGTGCCTGTTAGCGTTGTTTATTTATATCAAGTGAAACATTATATTTATACACTAGCGGCCCGTCCCGGCTTCGCACGGGTGGACGTCTAATCTTTTCTAGCAATAAATATAGCCTATGTTACTCAGGGTGAATGCAGCTTTCTAATGGTGAAAGAATTTTTTAAATCGGCCCAGTACTTTTTGAGCCTATTCATTACAAACATACAAACATACAAAAATAGGTACAAATCTTTCCTCTTTATAATATTAGTGTAGATAGGCGCACAAAATAACAATGTAGTCTTTATAGGTATTATAAGGAGTTGGCTAATGGTCCCCACACGAGGTCCAAGTCCTGGTTCTGGCCTGTCTTGCGGTGGCCATTATTACATCATCTGCATTTTGTGTTAGCATTACGTTACTGGTGTGTAAATAAACGAAATTTTTATTTTTTAATCCCTCATGTCGGCTTCTATTCCTAGATGTAATGTTTATCGCAATGTTGCAGTGACTACAGCAACAACGTGATGATGAAGGACCCTATGCCGCTTGTGGAGGAGTTCAAGGAGGTGACGGTCAAAGACGGTCCTCTGGACTCTGAGGCCAACTACACGCTCTTCGTGGAGCTCATACGTGAGTTTAAACCATATCTAAACTATTATAAAACTGTAAGAGAAAATGTGTCTGTACATTGAAGATATTTACAAAAAAAAGATTACGATATGATTTTTAGATGTCCCTGATTCCAAATCACCAATTTTTGGATGTTTTGTCTGTCTGTTTGTTTGTTCGTTTGTTTGTTTGTTTGGGTGTTTGTTTGTTCGAGTATCACGCAAAAACCACTGAACCGATTTTGATGAAACTTTTTTTGTTTGATAGCTTATCATCTGACTTAAAATCTGGTATATAATTTATGCGGACGAAGTCGCGGGTAAAAGCTCGTCTTTTATAAAGTAAAGTTGAGTGTCTTCAAAGTGCAACAATATTTTAGAAATGGTTTTTGTTACCATGGAGTAAGCGTGTCATTTCTCTGTGACTGTACCCTACAACTATAGGTCGACCAGAATCTCATGAAATTAAAAAAAGTAAAAAAATATAGATTTTTTACTTTTTTTCATTTATTAAGCCGTGGTGGTCCAGTGGCGAGTTACCTTGCCTGCCGTGCAGGAGGCGAAGGTTCGATCCCCGTCCAGGCCGACTCGTACCAATGAGTTTTTCGGAATTTATGTACGATTTGTAACACCACAGGCTTTTCGGTGAAGGAAAACATCGTGAGGAAACCTGCATGCTTCAATTTCGAGGCATGTATTGTACCTACTGTCCATTACAAGTGGCGACTTGCTCACTCCCCGTCACACTGGACAGAGTTTCGGTACTACTAGTGAAACGTGGATATTCTGAAGTTTCAGAATATCTCTGACTACCCCCTCGGGGAATATAGTCGTGAGCATATGCATAGCATAGCATCAGGCTATGATGATGCTATGCTATGCAACGTCAAACTGTCATCAAGTAGGCCCTTTACAAACTGAACTTTTTTGCGGCGATAAAAACGCGCTTTTGTTAATGGGTGCATATTTAAGAGGGGGTCATACCTATTTTGTCTGTTTTCGAACCGATTTTTGATAACCAAATTATTACATTTAATAGTATTTCATTTATTTTTATTTAGTTTTTATTATAGTTCACATAACAGTGTAGATACGTTCTTTCTGCAGGGCATCTAACCGTTGAAAACACGATTCTATTAAATTTTCTCGATAGAAAAGAGGAGCAAAGTAAGCTCGATTTCAGATTTATAACTAGTTTTACATCATTTGAAAGGTAAATAATTATAGTAGGGCTTCTACCCGATGGATTTTTCCCCAAACACCCAAGAGAAAAGATATTGATGAAAAATACGTTTTTTTGCGATCTTACTTTCAATTGAAGCGGGATGGCTAATTGCAAAAGTTTGCTTGTTAGAAAGAGAGGCTTGCTCTACTAATACCCAGCCTTAAGATCATTTGAACGCCCAAATCGTCAGGCCAAACATTTTCATCTTGTTTATTTATAAGAAAAGGCATATAATTTTATATCTGAATTTTATTACGAACGTTTTGCTTCGTAGCTGTATGGCGTTTCAGAGTGTTGCAAAAAGTCGCAGTGTCTAAAGGGCCCTAATCCAATTACCCCAGTGTTGCTTACTCTAAAATTCGATTTCCTCATTTTTCATGAGATTCTGGTCGACCTATATACTATAATTTATGACAGTGAACGTGACAGAAGGCATAATGCCGCCACAATCCACCGGTGAAATTCTGTTGTCGTGTGTGTCGCTCTCATAATTAATACCGCAGATCTGTGCATTTACCAATCGGTAAAGGAAATTATCAAAGCCATTCGAAAAATTGCTTCTCCTACGAGACTGCTTAAATTATCTGCAATCGATAGAAAGTCATAATATGATGATGAGCTTTCTGGTATCAATCGGAAAATCCGGGATCGTGATCACGTGTGCGTATACAAAGTGTAATGAATTAGCGCAAAACCTCATACACCCCAACTGATTTATAACAAAATAATTAGATTGAAACAATAATTTCATTATTTTTATACTTAAAAGTTTAAGTTATTCGCATTTTAAGTTTTGAGGTTAAAATGATTTCTTATCATTTCAGCAATGAATGAAAGCGCTAACGTACTCATGGATACATTTTATTAATCTTGTTTTGGTAGTAAGTAGGATGAGTGTTCCCGTGCGGTGGGTTGACATCGGGTTCAGTAAATTTTAAATTTTACTAAAAAATTATTTAATATTTTGAAAAAATTTACCTATGTTGAAACCAGGATAATTGGATTCTACTCTCGATTCTAAACTAACTACTTTCTAGTTTTGCGTTAATTCATTAACACGTTGTATACATTGTTGTCATTGTTATAATATATTTATTGTTACAATTATGTTTGCAGCGGGTAGGGCAGAAGAAGAAGGTATGTTCAGCGACTACATAAACCAGTTGATGCCGGCGCCGAGCC
The DNA here is from genome assembly GCA_922987775.1 of Agonopterix subpropinquella. Lineage (NCBI taxonomy): Eukaryota > Metazoa > Arthropoda > Insecta > Lepidoptera > Depressariidae > Agonopterix > Agonopterix subpropinquella. The sequence continues at coordinate 4,957,741 of OV277716.1, read as the reverse complement.
CCGTCGCGCCGGCGCCTTCCACCGCGCTAGAGATCGCTTTACAGGTAATGTTTTATTACATGGCGGAGTAGAGACTTTTTGTACATCAAATGCATACAGGTGTAACAAAACACCTTAGGAATACTTAAAGGGGTGCTTCAGACCATCAAACTGAACAACTTTCACTATGGGGCCAACATCGAAATCGAGAAAAAAAAATCCGCTCTTTCATACGAAACTGCCGGACCATCCTTAGATCAAAGTAAAATGAATGGATAGGCCCAAAGCGCTTTAAGTTGAAGCACGCAAAACTAGGGCACTCTTCAATACAAATTAGGGTACTTGGTCTGTCATCTCAGTACATTTTCGAAGTAAAACTGTCAATTGTTTTGCCTCATTTTTCTGGTTTGAAATGTTCGCGTAAGGCCTGTCCATTCTTGTTTACTAATGTCATTGGTACCATCCCGACTCAAATGTATGGGACGGCAGATTTTTTTTATTTTTTCTCGACATAGTCTCCTTAGTGAAAGTGGTTCAGTTTGATGGTCTGAAGCACCCCCTTAAGTATTACTAGAGTGTTTTGTTACATCATGTATAATTACTTTATCCGTGTGGTGTCGGTTGAGAATAGCAACAACCCAATTCCTCCTGTGGGTGTTGTAAAAGGCGACTAAGGGATGGGCAGCAACATCCTCGGAGTACACACATTCAATCCAACTGCAATCGCCAACCCGCCTGCCAAGCGTGGCGATTATGGCAAATTCCCACATTTTAGGGGAGGCCTATGTCCAGCAGTGGACATCTATCGGCTGATTTGATGATGATGATATAATTATGACCACATATATCTAAACTATTATAAAACTGTAATAGAAGTATGTCTGTACATTGAAGATATTTATAAAAAAAAGATTACGATATGGTGTTTAGATGTCCCTGATTCAAAATCACCAATTTTTGGATTCTTTGTCTGTCTGTTTGTTTGTTTGTGTGTTTGTTTGTTCGAGTATCACTCAAAAACTACTGAACCGATTTTTATGAAACTCTTTTTTGTTTGATAGCTTATCATCTGACTTAAAATCTGGTATATAATTTATGCGGACGAAGTCGCGGGTTAACGCTAGTATCATATAATAATTGTCTTGCAGGCGACATGCGCAGTGGCAGCGGTGGTGCTGCTCGGCATGATAATATTCTGCGTGATGCAGTCGCGGCGCTCGCGCAAGCTGCCGCCGCACGCTCACCAAGAGATGAACCCCATACAGATGGCACTGAGGTAACAACATTATACCCAGCCAGCCAGCCCAACCCCCTTGCAGAACATATTCGTGAATGCTATATGTTTACATAAACATAACATAAAAAATCTTTTTCTCAAACATGCTTGGAAGTGTGAGCATTATTTTGACAACCTTCTTCGAGATAAATCGAAATTGCTGTACTGGCCAAATACATGCGCGCAGCGGCCGGCAATGTTTGTATGAAAATCCATATCTGTCGTGTTTAGCGGCCAAGTAAATTACATACTAAACTCATATCTGTCGTGTAATTTAAAAATGGAACGATCTTTTTCTCCGAAACATGGCGACCAAGGAGGTAACTTATCAAAGGTTTTATTTAAATTTCGAACTGGCTTGCAAATAGAAAGCTGTTTATTGAAAAAAAATAAACTAATTGTTGTTCGATGTTCGTCATTGATTTTGAAAAGAGTTTTAATTTCCGCGAATTATTTGAGAAAATTTACTGTTTTAATTTCCGCGCATTATTTGAGAAAAGTACTATACAAGCCTTGGCCACAACTAGGCATTGATGGACTTACGTATGTGTGCCTCGGCTTGGCCTCGGCCCACATTTACACGTTCGTCCATCAATGCCTCTGTTGCTGGCCGCTGCAGTAATGTACTATTATTGAATTTAACAACTTCTAAACCAACATTTACGGTTATTTTACTTTTAAGGTTGGTGTAATGGTTACCACGCCGGACTGCCAAACCAGGGTCCTGGGTTCGAATCCCGGTTCGGTCATGGATGTTATATGTTCGTGCCGTTATTGTATGGTTACCATATTAAAAAGCCTATAGTGCTTAACTTGGAATCATTACAATGTATGTGCCTGTGAGCGTTATTTTTTTTATTTTTTTTTATTTGCGGCACCGGCTCCTAAACTAGTCAAGTCTGAAGGTCCGGAGCCAAAGGTTTTGAGATAAAAGTTCTGTTAAATAGGCAATAGATACATTATGCGGTACAGTAATTAATTAATATAAAAAAGGAAAACATAGCAGACATAAGCAGAGGTAACATAGATTGTGTACGGTAAGAAAATGTTTGCTCTAGTGTCATTATCCAGGGAGCAAACAGGGGAATACATTTGTATGGAAAAAATTGTACCCGCCTATCCTCTTAATAAAAATTATTTCTCTTAAATAGCTATTATAGCCCATACGGAAGAGAGCTAGCGCCTCAAGCATGAGGCCGCGGTTCGGTTCCTGGCCTGTAGTTCTAAGTTCTTCGGAATTTATGTACGGTTGTATTTATAATTTACTAGCTCTGCGGTGAAGGAAAGCATCGTGAGGAAACCTGCATTCCCGAGAATGAAAAGAAAATACCATAAGTTTGGAGGTATGCGTAAAATATGGGTGAGCTTGGGGCGAACACAAAGGAGCAGCGCTGGTCTCAGTGTTACATAACGAGATAACGAACCTTGCTTGCAATATCCCAACCACAAATCTAAACTATTATAAAACTGTAACAGAAATTTTACTGTACATTGAAGATATTTACAAAAAAAAATTACGACATGGTTTTTTCCTGTCCCTGATTCCAAATCACAAATTTTTGGATTTTTTGTCTGTCTGTTTGTTTGTTTATTTGTTTGTTCGAGTATCACGCAAAAACTACTGAGCCGACTTTGATGAAACTTTTTTTGTTTGATAGCTTATCATCTGACTTAAAATGTGGTATATAATTTATGCGGACGAAGTCGCGGGTAAAAGCTCGTAATCAATAAATAGATAATCATATTATCCGTCCCTTTCAGATACGTGGTCGGGCACATGGGCGGACGTCAGCAGCTAGTCTCAACAGTGCCGCCTGACATTCCGCCCATCGCCAAGGAAGACCTGGCAGCTGCATACGCTGAGAGACACGCCGACTCTGACTATGGCTTCCAGAAGGAATTTGAGGTTTGTCTTCTGCGGTATAATACGACAAACTCTGCGTGTATACACGGCGACATCAAGCTATGCAACACCTAAATAAGTTGGCCGTGCTTAGGTAATGGTGTCGATTCGAACTGTGCCACGACTTAACTAAATTTATTCCTGTCACTTTCTAATATAAGATTAAGAAAAGAGACAGAAAACCAACAACTGACTTTAGTACTGCCAAAGTGACGTTACACGCCCAAAATAAGATGCCATCATAATGTACGCCATCTTATTTATGGCGTTTTTGAGCGTGTAACGTCACTTTGACAGCACTAAAGTCAGCTGTTGGTTTTCTGTCTCTTTTCTTAATCTCATTTTGGAAAGTGACAGGAATACATTTAGTTAAGTCGTGGCACAGTCCGAATCGGGGCCAATGTCTGCGTGTACCTAGCTAGAATCTAAGTTGAGCGACACGCCGATTCAGACTATGGCTACCAGAAGGAATTTGAGGTTTGTCTTTAACAAACTCTGCGTGTACCTAGCAAGAATCTAAGCATTTCGGCCAAAGAACAAGAAAAAATTGAAACCAAAAATCGACAATGAGATTCTTTTAGAACGTTAGTTCACATACTGTGTGTGTGGTATTTATCCAATACTGTACAGTTTTCCAAGAATATCTTATAAGGTGTAAGTGACAACATGGAAAATACTGAAACGGTGAATTCAGACACTGAACAACTTTCACTATGGAGCCACCCTCGAGAAACGTGAAAAAATCTGTTGCTCCATACATTTGAGTGAAGTAGGTACAGCTATTTTGTTATATAATTTTCAGGCTGTCACTTACACCGTGTATAAGTAATTTTAATTTGAAAGTAGTCATTTTATTTCGCCTTTGTTAGTTCTAAAATAATCCTATTGTAGATTTTTAGTTTTAAAATATTTACTTGTTCTTTTTCCGATGTACTTACACTGCCACAGGTTTTACCACTCTGGGGGGGATCTTTTCTTGCACCCCAAAGTAACTAAAGGGTCTTTGAACAAGGACGAGTCGATGTTGAAATTAAATAAAACAAGCTGTATGTGAGATATCAAAGAAATTATTTTTTATTTGAAAGGCCCATTTATGCCAATTTTTATGAAATATGACATCGTTTAAATGTCCACCGCGGCTTCGAACGGTGGCACGGATCCGAGAGGTCCAATTTCGAAGAAGTACTCGTCGAGACTAAGTTACACAGTCTGGAGCACCGACGATTGGTCGCTTGTCTGTCGGTATTCTATCGGCTACACTTCGGCGAATGTGCCCAGGAGTTACATGACCTGATTCCACCATCCCCCTTCCATCATCGTACGACAAGACGTAGTGCGAGACTGCATCCATACGTTGTCGATATTCCAACAATCCGCACAAATAGGTTCGCATCCTCTTTTATAATGAGAACCGGTAAGGTTTGGAACTCTCTCCCTGCGTCTGTTTTCCCAAGCAAATACAATCAGGATATTTTTAAAAGAAGAGTAAATAGGCTTTTTCTGGGCGAGCGCGCTACATCCTCGGCTTCATCTACACTTTCCATCAGGTGAGCTGAAGCCAAGCGCAAACCCATTATGAATAAAAAAAAAAAAAAAAAAAAGTACGGACCAATGACGCCGCCGGGCAAAAATCCGCACCCAACAGTAACTTTTTGTGAATGCATTACCACCTGGTAAACCTCATGTGGATTGTGGTCGTCCCATATACGGCAATTTTGCTTATTAAAAAACCATTCATCCAAAAATGCAAAATCAGATTCAGCCGGATCTAGTGCAGTAGAGTAATTGAAAATTGGACCTCTCGCATCCGTGTCACCGTTCGAAGCCGCGGTGGACATTTAAACGATGTCATCTAAACTCTAAAATCTATTACATCTAAAATCTATTATAAAACTGTAACAGAAGTGTGTCTGTACATTGAAGATATTTACAAAAAAAAGATTACGATATGATTTTTAGATGTCCCTGATTCCAAATCACCAATTTTTAGATTTTTTGTCTGTCTGTTTGTTTGTTTGTTTGTTTGTTTGTTCATTTGTTTGTTTGTTTGTTTATTTGGGTGTTTGTTTGTTCGAGTATCACGCAAAAACTACTGAACCGATTTTGATGAAACTTTTTTTGTTTGATAGCTTATCATCTGACTTAAAATCTGGTATATAATTTATGCGGACGAAGTCGCAGGAAAAAGCTCGTATTTCATAAAAATTGGCATAAATGGGCCTTTCAAATAAAAAAATAATCTATCTCACATACAGCTTGTTTTATTTAATTTCAACATCGACCCGTCCTTGTTCAAAGACCCTTTATATCTGGCTAACAATTTAAATTGAACCTTATCTTCCAGCTCCTACAGATGCTATCAGAATGCTTCCCCGACCGAACGACGCACGCGTCTGAAGCGCGAGAGAATCAACCAAAGAACCGCTACCCTGACATTAAGGCGTACGATCAAACTAGAGTGAAGCTTTCGCCGGTAGATGGCGTCACCGGGTCCGATTATATCAACGCTAACTATGTTTGGGGTTACAAGGTGAGTTTCAAATATTACTTAAACATTTTAACGATAAGTTGATATGTCCAACCAATCGCATGAGTAAATACTCTCCAGAGATATAGCTTCTAAACAAAACAATCTAGGTGCGCTAGTAGTGTATCGATTGTATGAAGCTTTGTTTCTGTGGGGTGTTTACTCATGTGCCTTAATTCTAAAGCCAGACCCCGTTTTGAATAACCTTGTGATATTGTGAAAAGTAATTTACATCCTTATGTTACCATCAGGTTACATTCAAGTCAAATTGATTAACTATTTTTACCATTTATTGCTATCAAATATAATTAACCACGAAATAATGTAAACCTTTTTTTACGTGAAGAAAGAATTGGGTTCAATTTTTTTTTACTAAATAACATTCTTTGATTTTTTTTTTCGCCGTTTTTACTCTTAAAATAACATGCATGTATTTTTTCGTGGTGAATCAGATTTAATGACATATGTAGTCAAAATGTAGCAGCACAGGTGTTGAAACTTGTTCAGGCTTTAAACACGTGTTGTACAATGCTTTCTATCTATTACCGTCTTCTAACTAGTACTTGTATGCTCTCTGTGCTTACTAAGGACCCTTCGGAACCCAACCAGGTATTGCTTTCACCCTTACTTTACCTTTTATTTGCATTCCTACATTTACCCGTGCTATTTGTTCTTTGTTCATTTCAATATTAATATCATTGAAGTTAAAAAAATATTACTAGCATAATAGACGCCAGTGTTCAAGCAATAAGGCCTTTTATTACATTAATACAAGTGTGAAAGAGACCGAAACAAAATATAGCTTTTTTATAGACAGGAATGTTAACTTAATAATTGGCGTCTGCAGTCTGCTTATTATTTAAGTAACTGTCGTAAAATCTGTCTCTCTTTGTCTATTGCAGTAGTCTAGTTTATCGATTTCTTCAATGAGTATAATGTAGAAATTATTTGACTTTAGCATAGCATGCGTTGTAATGTAGCATAGGTGGCGACGTCTGTTTCATCTTATTTCTGACCCTGTCGGTTAGTTTTAAGACAAGGATGCTACGGCTGCGCTCCATAAGCGCCATTCAGATTCTTTTATAATGCGCACAGCCAAGTAGTGGAATGCCCTACCTGCGTCAGTGTTTCCGAGAGCTTACAACCCGAATTCCTTTAAAGTACGAGGGAATAGGTTTCTTCTGGGTAAGCTCGCTACATCTTCGACCCCATCTTCGTCCTGAGGCCTGGTTTGAGGTCAAGAGCAAACCCATCCTTTATAAAAAAAAAAACCCTTTTGACAGCCTTGAGGATCTTTTGTCAAAGACGTTTGAGTAGATGAGAATTATCTAATCACAATAACATTTACAACTTTCTATGTCCCCAGGAGCGTAAGAAGTTCATCTGCGCGCAAGGGCCAACCGACACGACGGTGAACGACTTCTGGCGCATGATCTGGGAGCACGGGCTGGAGCTGATCGTGATGCTGACCAACCTCGAGGAGTACTCCAAAGTGAAGTGCTCCAAGTACTGGCCCGACGAGGTGCGAGGCGCCAGGGCCTTCGGGGCCGTGCAGGTCCATCACGTCACCGAGAAACGGTAAGTTGTTATTTAAATAAACCCGCACTTAGGTCACGCTTCTCCGTGACTTAGAAGTCGAAGTCGTGAAGTCTGTTAATGGACGGCTCCTCGCTACGCTCGGGCGCTAACTTCACACAGTGCAGTAATGGACTACTTAAGTCACACGTATCGTAATGCACTAGCTAAGACTTCGGCATCCCCTGGACACTTCGCTGTCACTTCATACAAAGTGAACTACTTTTTGCAGCGATGCAGTCGGTGGCCGCATACCCATAGCCCATGCAGGAACGATTCTGTATCGCTACTATCGCGACGCATTCGCGGTACAGACGCGATGCAGCATCGCTACAGCCCGTCTAGGCTCTTCCCTTTCCATCGATGTCACCCGATAATATATCTAACGACCCGCGTTTATATCTAACGACTGCATCGGTCACACGTTCGTAGCGATATAGTCGCGCTATAGCGCTACTAAAACTTTATTTTTATTACATTTCAAATGAACTCGTTGTTACAGGTATTCTGACTACATAGTGAGGGAATTGAAAATAACGAAACAGCCGACCAACTCGGACGGGCAGCCTATTGTAGAAAACAATGGCGTTGCTAAGAGGAACGGAGGTATGTTAAAAACTCTCTTATCTATACAACGTGTTAATAAATTAACGCAAAACTAGAAAGTAGTTTGTTTAGAATCGAGAGCCGAATCGAATTATCATGGTTTCAACATGGGTAATTTTTTTCAAAATATTAAATATGTTTTTTTGTAAAATTCTAAATTTACTGAACCCGATGTCAACCCACCCCACGGGCACACCCAAACTTACTTACTACCAAAACAATATTATTAAAATGTATCCACGAGTATGTTAGCGCTTTCATTCATTGCTGAAATGATGAAAAATCATTTTTGCCTCAAAACTTAAAATGCGAATAACTTTAAATTTTAACTAGAAAAATAATTAAATTATTGTTTCAATCTCATTATTGTGATATAAATCAGTTGGGGTGTATGAGGTTTTGCGTTAATTCATTAACACGTTGTATAAATACATGATTGTTCTCTAAAGATGTTCAAAGACCATCTCATCGTTCGCCATGGATTCGGGTCCTGGAAACGGTCGCCGGCGTCCAGGTCGACACAGGGTAGTCAAAGAAGAATGGCAGATTTGGACCCAGCCATTTTTTACAAAAACTAAAAGCCATTCAGGACGGCAATCATAATTATTATAAACAGAAAAAATTAAGACATTTTTTTAAAAACTTCCACATCTCCAGAAGCCTGGATTCAAAAGTAGAAATTACTAGTGAAACAGACAAATCATCCAAAAAGCAGTAGTAAAACGCAACCACGACAGCTATTTTCATCTAATATAATTACTTAGTTATTTTTTGGTCGTTACAGAACGTATTTGGCTTGGTTGAGCTGATAAAGTAGGGCCAATTTAATAGGCCACATTTGACATTTGTCAGTTTGAGCTTCATAGTGAGGTGCCCTGCTTAAGAAGACTGATTCGATTCAGACTTCAATCATAAATGTGAATTGTATTCAGTTATTATGAAAAAGTACTTATACAACGTGTTTATGAATTAGCGCAAAACCTCATACACCCCAACTGATTTATAACAAAGTAATTAGATTGAAACTAATTTCATTATTTTGATAGTTACAATTTAAAGTTATTCGCATTTTAAGTTTTGAGGCAAAAATGATTTGTTATCATTTCAGCAATGAATGAAAGCGCTAACATGCTTATGGATACATTTTAATAATCTTGTTTTGATAGTATGTAGGGTGAGTGTGCCCGTGCGGTGGGATGATATCGGGTTCAGTAAATTTTAAAGGACAACCGCCGCGGCCGCTCTCCCTTGAAAAAATACCTTAAAATGTATAGAAGTTTTGACTGAAGTCAAATGTGTCATAAATTATGAGGTTTTATAAAAACGACTCAGATAGTATCATTTATTTTTATTTAACGAGTTATTTAATCATTTATTATTAATAAATTATAAAAAAGCAGCAACCCCAACATGACTGTCAGGCTGAGATTCAGAGACGTTTTTTAAGTCTTAGTTCGGACTCCCGTATGTCAAAATCCATACATTTTGTTTGACCCTACTTAGTTCGAACTATGACTTAAAAAATCGTCTCTGAGAATCTCAGCCTCAATGTTGTTTAGTAGGTGGTGTTGCAAGCACAATGTTTTTTTTATATAAAAATGATAAAAACTAATAAATCCTTATAAAATAAACTAATGCCTGCCTTGAGGGTCCGCGTGGACTCTGAACACGGATCCGATGTCAAATTTGAGAAAAGTGGCCGCCATCTTGAACTATTCAGTTCTTGGACAGATTGCTTCAGAAATCTTAAGGACCGCGGACTCTCAGATATCGATTTTGGTAATAATCGGCCCAGAAACTAAAAAGTTTCAAGATAGTGGCCAATTTTCTCAAATCTGAAATCAGATTCATGTTAAGAGATCGCAGAAACCCCTAGATATCCATTTTGGACGCAGTCGGTTGAAAAACAAAAAAGTTCAAGAGGGCGGCAACTTTTCTCAAATCTGACATCGGATTCGTGTTAAGAGATCTCAGGAACCCCTATATATCGATTTTGGAAGCAATCGGTTAAAAAACAAAAATGTTCGATAAATTAGGTATGTAAGTAGGTATCTTATTTTGATCCTTAAACGATTTGTTTACGATATAACCACTCAAGCGTCCGGCACCGCGCAGTGATTATGTCCGTAGCGTCCCAAGCGCCGATCGCGCGACGCGTACGTCAACGGGGAGCGAACTTCGCGACAAAAACTGTTACATCTCAAAAAATACTACCGCTATAACAAAATAAAAAATACTGACGGAAAGCTTGATAACTACAGAATTAAAATAAAGTGTAAAGCCTTGAAAATAAGGCTTAAAGTTAGTCAATTTTGACTGGAGTCCTAAATACGAAACTGTGAAATAGCGTAGCCTGTTTATCGGTAATCTATAACATATTTCGCATTATTTTCTTGTACAAGTCTCAATATCGTGATAACAATGAACTATTCATCCTATTTGCACAGTTGTTGTTCAAAAATATGCTCAATTATAGTCAAAATATATCACTGAACTTGCCAAATGACTGAACAAAAAAAAATTTTACGCAAAAATGAACTTTGACTTTATTTTTAAATATTTTTGTACTTTCCTGTAGAAAACAAAAGTTGTCTATGGATAGTGTAAGGATATTAGCACCACCTAGCATCGAGTAGCAGAACTATTTATAGCAGCGTTCAGAATTAGAACGAAAAATAAACATCGCTGTTTTTATGGGACTATAGTCCCATGGACGTAAACGGCTAGTGTCATTTTCGGGACTATAGTCCCATGGGACGCTTAAGTGGATAAAATAATAATGGGCCAGGGATTCGACTGATGATTTTTAAAATAATATTACAGTACCTATAAGTACCTTTTCATAATAACTGAATTGAAGAAATTGAAGTCTGAATCGAATCACTCACTTTTTAAGCAGGTCACCTCACTATGAAGCTGAAACTGAAGTGTGATTTTTGAAAGTCATACGAGCGACTTGGCAGTAGAAAGATGCATAATCTCCATAGTCATTTTGACATTTTCTACTGCCAAGTCGCTCGTATGATGTTCAAAAATCGCACTCGCACAAATGTCAAATGTGGCCTATTAAATTGGCCTTACTTTAGTGTGTGTGATTTCGTTTTCTTCCATTATCATAATATTGTACGGTTATTGTGAATTTTTATTAAAATAAACACAATTAATGTGTAGAAAATTGAATGGACTATCTAATAAGAAAGATTATGAGTTTCACACACTTGATACAAAAGGTATCATAAGGTGAAATACCTTTCTCCCAACTTCTAAAGGTTACAACCAATTTCCTTTTTTGTTAGTTTTGTTTCACTCTACACGTATTATAAAGTTTCATTCATGTATGGGACCTCTAAGTCTGTGTCTAAAATTACAATTACATTCTTTATCCAGCCCCTTCTAGTATGTTTGCTCTACTTGCGCGTGACTTGGTTTTTTTTTCATACTATGTACTTGTCGGCAAGCATGACTGCTGGTTCCTGAAAGACATCCTGCCACCTCTTCCTAGGTCAATCTGGACGCCGGCGACCGTTTTAAAGGATCCAGGGCTTTGATGGTTTTTGAACATCGTTCTATAATATAACATAACATAAATATTCTATATTTGCACACAAAAAACGAACAGCAGATTTTTTTTCGCGTTTCCCGAGGTATGCTCCATAGTGAAAGTTGTTCAGTTTGATGGTCTGAGTTCAACGCTTCAGTCTGCGGAGGGCTGTTCCTTACACCCTGTATAATTTGTGCGGACGACGTCGCGGGTAAACTCAAGTAACATTTAAACGTGTTTGCAGATATAAAGGAAGCATCAGACAGCGTGCCCACGTCCCCGCGCGAGCACAAGGAAGTGGAGACGCGCACCGTGCGGCAGTACCACTTCCTGATGTGGAAGGACTTCGCCGCGCCCGAGCATCCACATTCCATACTTAAGTTTATAAAGGTACTTGCTGGAGATACCCTTTACGTACCCTGTACTGCGTGCTACATAATTGCCATACAATCTCTCAACACCATTGTGAACTTTAGTGGTTTAATTTCAAACCAGGGAGAAACATACTTGCAGAATCTCAAGTTTGTAGGTATTACCTACGTGATGAGATAATAAATCGTTCTAGGTACTCTCTAAAAAAAGTTTTTTTCTTAATTCAACCCCTAGTAAACTATTATAAAGATTTGCTGATGTGGTTTACTATAGTCTGCTACCGTGCTACTCCTTCTAGTATTATTTCTCTACTTGCGCGCGTCTCTTGCTTTTTTCCTTACTACTTGTCGTGGCGTTCGCTATCTGAAATACACGGGAAGAGGTCATTTCAAGAGCAAAGGCGCATCGGCGCGAATAGAAAAATCGTACTAAAAGGGCTGGAGACTCGAAAAGCCATTGTACACTAATAAACCAAAAACCTAAATCATAACCCCTTGAAAATGTGCAAATAAAAGATTACTACGGATTAGGGATTATCACAAAGCCTACTTCTTAACCTGTCAGCTTCTTCTTAACCGGAACGTAGATCCGGTGTCTGCAATGGCGACAGTCCATGGACTAAGCCTTAACTTATTTCCACAACGCAACGACTAGCTAGATTAATTTTAAACCTTTGACAGACTTTAATTTCCACAACACTCGTTTCTATTTCCCCAGCGAGTAAACGAGGCGTGGTCGAACATGGTGGGCCGGCCTGTAGTGGTCCACTGCTCGGCCGGGGTGGGCCGCACCGGCACCCTGGTGGCCCTCGATTGCCTGCTCGAGCAGCTGCAGGCCACGGGGCAGGCCACCGTCTTCAACACCATCGCCGAGCTGAGGAGGCAGAGGAACTTCCTAGTTCAGTCACAGGTGGGTTCTAATGCCATTCGCCATCACATGGTGGCCTTCAACATTATGAAGTTCCCTTTAATGCAATATCGATACATGTGAGAGCTAGTATGCTCTCTGAATGATATGCTAATGATTTTGAATTTTGCTGAATTAGGATATGGCCGAAGGAATGAAAATGTTAAGGGTTATAAACCATAAAGTTATTATACCTTACGGAGTAGAGGAACTGACAGCTGAGAAAACGAGATGTACCGCGGCATCACTGTATTATAAAAAGAGATACGTGACGCAAGGCAATGGAACCGTTTTTAGGGATTTAGTCTCCGGGTAAAAATTCGGTTTCTGTGCTTAGATCAAAGTAAAATGAATGGATAGGCCCAAAGCGCTTTAAGAAGCTTTGAAGCACGCAAAACTAGGGCACTTCAATGCAAACTAGGGTACTTGGTCTGTCATCTCGGTACATATTCGAAGTAAAACTGTCAATTGTTTTGCCTCATTTTTCTGGTTTGAAATGTTCGCGTTAGGACTATCCATTAATTTTACTTTGATCTAAGTTTCTGTGAACAATCGTGAACCTGAAATGAAATCGTAGATAATTTTGTGAAATATACTTACACTATTTTATTAAATTATCCACGATTTCACGTTAGATTGAGAATTATACACAGAAATAGAATTTTTACCCTACCGAGGACTCCTGAAAACGTCCAAAAACGGTTTCATTTGACAACTCATGTCACTTCCTCTATTCCGTAAGGTATAATATCTTTATTGGTTATGATCGTATTGATGTATATTCGAACACTGATTTAGAATAGAATAAAATAGAATTTATTGACAGCAAGACCATGGTTACATCATCAAATTTAGCCCTAGCTCCTGTACTAGCGAACTGTGTAGTTTGTACCCAGGAGCTAGTTCCTTCCCTCTTTTGTGATACAGTGCAATGGTTCTTAGTGATTACAATCATTATACTTATTACTATATAATAATCAAAGGATTACAATTATTACAAAAAACAAAATTTATGATATTAGTGTATGTGTGTGTATGTGTGTGTATGTGTGTGTGTGTGTAGTGTCAGTGAGTGTGTTTAGGTTTAGGTTGATTCAGCATGTTTTATTATTATTATTCATTAATTATTATTACTTCATCTCTTAAAAGGTAATGTTAGCGCCCTATGTACGATGAAGTATGAAGGTGATGTATGAAGAACTGCAGTACATCATAAAAACTGTTATGCCATGTGTGTCAGAATATTTAATGCACTTCCCAGCGATGTAAAAGAACTGCCCTTAAAATTCTTCCGGCGTAGGCTGGTAAAATGGCTCCAAGAAATACAATTTTACACACTAAAAGAATTACTTTGCCCTAATGCATGACTGATACATTAAATAAAATGTATTAATTATGTTATCAATAAAAAGTCTACCTAATAATTATACTTAATAATATGCTCTATTATAATGCTAAGGTTTAGTTAATTTAATGATAAAGCTATTAAGCTACATTTCGATTTCTTTCTGTATATAATTTTGATAATCAACCTAATTTTATATTGTATGTCAGACATCTGACTAAATGTGCTGATCTATTTGTAAATTACCACCTATTTACCCAATATGTACCACATTTAACACAATAAATATAATTTCAATTTCAATTTCGATGCACTTTTATCAAGTCACATGATGTCCGCGGTCAATGTTCAAATGCTGTGCTGTGAAATAACGTCTACCGATTGACCCCAATAATCAGACCTGTAACTGTACTTTTGAGTTAGTTAACGTCACGCAGCAACTGTGGATCTCCCGCTAAACTCTTTAAGGAGTTTTGGAGAGAAATTGTTTATTCTAGATTATATTTTTTTTTGTAAAAGTTAAATAAATTAAAAAGAAAAAAAAACTGACGTACATGCTTCGTATAATACAGCTCCGATGATTTATTTAACAATTCATTGCACACACGGAAATACTGGTGAAAATAGCATAATAATCAAGTCAAGTTTATATCTGAAGATGCTCGTATTTCTTCCAGCAGACCCGAGACAGAGAAACGGAGTTAATTATGTGAGATAGGCATGGTCTGCACATTTTAATACACATCTAAACTAATATAACATTGTAACAGAAGTGTGTCTGTACATTGAAGATATTTACAAAAAATAAATTACGATATGGTTTTTAGATGTCTCTGATTAAAAATCAACAATTTTTGGATTTTTTGTCTGTCTCTTTGTTTGGGTGTTTGTTTGTTCGAGTATCAAGCAAAAACTACTGAACCGATTTTGATGAAACTTTTTTTGTTTGATAGCTTATCATCTGACTTAAAAGCCGGCATATAATTTATGCGGACGAAGTCGCGGGTAAAAGTTCGTCTAAATATAAGAATTATATTCTAAAGACCCCAGACAACATACAACTAAGAACAGTTGGACCGCAGACCCTGGCACATATCTAAAATGAACTCTATTCCGTTACAGAAACAATACGTATTCGTGTACCGAGCGCTGGTAGAGTACGCGCACTACGGCGACACAGAGATCCCCGCGTCGAGACTCAAGAGTGCCATAGATAGACTGAGGAACACGCCGGAGGGCGCCGACAAGTGCCTTATGGAGAACGAATTCGAGGTACTATACGACCTGCACGTCTAGTATGTTTTCTCTACACGTGCGCGACGCGCCTTCGCTGCATACAAAATAACCTGTTCCCGCGCATTTCGGAGAGCGCAAGCCGCGCTTGCCGCGAGTTGTAGTATGGAAAAAAGCCGAGTCGCGCGCAAGTAGAGAAATCATGCTAGACGGTCAGGAAAATAATACCGCTTGTCAATCTTCGTTCACGCAGACAGGAACTAACATTCCCAATGTTTCTCGAAACCATTCGATAGTATAATCAACCTTGTGGCACAAATTATTCAATAGTTAAAGCCTGACTAGAAAAATGATACATTTGGCCATGTTGCGGAACTAATTTTTGTACTTGAAATATTGTCATTAAAGTTTATAATTGATCGTGGCGCCTCCAAAGCAGGCTTTATATTTTTCTGAACAGATACCGCGTATCGCAATAT
Organism: Agonopterix subpropinquella; assembly: GCA_922987775.1. NCBI lineage: Eukaryota > Metazoa > Arthropoda > Insecta > Lepidoptera > Depressariidae > Agonopterix > Agonopterix subpropinquella. The sequence continues at coordinate 4,941,999 of OV277716.1, read as the reverse complement.
CTAGTCAAGTCTAAGCATAAGTACACATGTTCACGAGACGTTATCGTAGCGAAATAAAATTTATAGCAGTTTTTAAGTCGAATAATAATTTTTAAACACAAAGTTTCATCAAAATCGGTCCAGACGTTTTCAACAGACAAACAAATTCAAAAATCGCTGGTTTGACTAAACACCATACCTTAACTTGTCTTCTTGTAAATGTCTTCTATTACAGTTTTATAATAGTGTAGATGTATTGTTCACAGAAAATGGTAGACACTCCAGTATTAGAACCTGTCAAATCCTGCTCCGCCGGGCAGGCGGACGAGCTGCGCTCACGAAACAGAAGCCAAGACTGTCTCCCGTACGACCGCAACCGAGTGATGCTGACGCCCATACCGGGCCGCGACTACTCCACCTACATCAACGCCTCCTTCATTGAAGGTAAGCTTCTATGGGGTCCCACTGCTGGGCAACGGAACCTCGACTTCCACTGTGCACTCAATCTAAATTCAAATATGTTGACGTTTTATCTTCAAATCTTTACAGTCTACTCCAGATTTTATTTTAAAAATAATTCTTGTAAGAATCCATTACAAGAAAGAATGAGATAGAGATAGATATCCGTTATAATAAGTATTTACCTCAGAGGAATGATCTCCTTTATTCTAAAGCATAGAGGCATATGATTGTAGTTAGTCTCTTTTATCTTATGACGTTCTTTTAATAGTAGAAGGAGACGGAACTATAAATGTTTGTTTATGCGGCTGTCCACTTCTTTTTTATGCTAGTGTGCGTGAAAAGTAACTGTAAACATAGGGGCAAATATCACTTGGTCATCTTTTGTCCATACTAATTGACACCACACACTCAAACACAAACCTAAAAAAAGTGGTCATTCTTGCAATGCTCACTCTATGCCTTTAGGTATAATCTCTTTGGTATTTACTAACAAAATGGACAACATTAAATTTTATAAAGGTACCAAAATACAAAAACCATTCGGAGATTATGTGATACACAGCTAATCAATTAATTATACTTTATTTTACACAAAAACATAGTATACAGACTGTAAACAGACAGGTAATACAGAAGGTTAAAAAAATATGCGGTCTTATAGCTAAAAAAGCTATTTCTTCCAGACAACCAGCATTAAAATTATCAGGATCGAATCATAAGTATCACATTTCTTTATATTTCTTTGAAATTGCCTTAATTAATCATCTTTCCGGCAAAAGGTAGCAAGATAAAGGTGGCCATGATGTCTAAAATGACAGAACATTCAAAGATCATAAAAAATTTAAATAATGAATGATTTAATCGAAAAAATACGTATCGTTTATTTTAAATATTGCGTAAAATCGTTTGTCCACAGCCTACGACAACTCAGAAGGGTTCATAATAACGCAAGATCCTCTCCCCAACACGATCTTCGACTTCTGGCGGATGGTCTCCGAGCAGAGCATTTCCACTATTGTTATGTTAAGTGAGGTATGTACCCCAAAGTCACAAAACTCGGCAGTCTGAAAAAACTCTGACACCAGCACTGGTAGCATGCCAACCCGCGATAGCCGTGATACGGCTTTATCACGTCTTTTATCTCGATCTTTTGAGACACACGAGATAAAAGACGTGATAAAGCCGTATCACGGCTATCGCGGGTTGGCATGCTAACAAAGTCAAAGTCACAAAACTCGGCAGTCTGAAAAAACTCTGACACCAGCACTGGTAGCATGCCAACCCGCGATAGCCGTGATACGGCTTTATCACGTCTTTTATCTCGTTCTTTTGAGACACACGAGATAAAAGACGTGATAAAGCCGTATCACGGCTATCGCGGGTTGGCATGCTAACAGTGTTGGGCTCTGCTCACACGATAAGAAGAAGACCAAACTCGCAAGGGAATTTAGTATTCATTGCACTCTTGAAGATCCAGATTTATATTTTTAGCCTTACTAGAGAAATAAGAAACCTGTTTCGGGGGCGCTACAATCGACTATAACCTTTTATATTAGGTTTTCAAGTAAACATGGATTTTCTTAGTTTGCAGAATATTGCTAAAAGATAAACATAAAGATGCATTTATTTGTCAGACATGAGTAGTTTTACAAGCAGTTGTTGCTAACCACAGAACATTATAAAAGAGGGTTTAGAAATGCAAAGTAGCGCTTTTGCTTCGGAGAAGGCTGTCTCCACTTATCTTCCCACTCACGCTGCTACAACTACTCATGCCCTCGCGCTCGCACCGCGCCACGCGCCTTATGGTGTTATGCAAATCATTGCATAACCTGTGGCGACACGTTCCACGCCTACTTTGCACTTCTAACCCCTCTTATAATATTCTGTGTTGCTAACTATCCTCGGGAAATACAATCGTCAACATATGTATGCATGCAAGTAAACTACAATTCGCAACATGCTAAGTCTTATTTTACCGGACATGTTTCATTTCTTATAGAAATGCATGCAAAAATTTCTTAAAAAATTACGCGCGGTCCGTTGTTAAGGCGTAATGAGTTTATAAACTCGTAAAAAATCGCTTTTTCGATTACGTTTTTTCCATTCAAAATGTAATAATTTTGATTTGAATGAAATATATATTATAGTTGGGGATATTTCCTAGGCAGGAAGGTTATTCAGTACACGATTGGAACAATTTGGCTATATAGAAAAACATCCCGAAGTTACCCCTCTTTCTTACTTTTAATATCATTTTATATCTAGAAGAAACTGTATTTACGCAAATAAAATATACTATTATCTTGGCCATAACATAAGCTTGGCAGCTAGGTATATTTCGTTTACTTTACTTTATATACTTCAACACAATTCCAAAATATCTACGAAATTTCGAGCGTCTCGCCATTTTGCCGATGCGATACGCCATTTTAGAAGCGCGGCAGCGCTTGTAGAGGTAAGACCTATGTCAAACTTTTCTTCAAATTTCACGTCTTATTTTACAACATTTCCGGCTTTTTTCTGTATTAATATCTATATAAATATTTCTAATATTGCTCAAATTGTAAATAATAGCTGTGATTATTGTAGATATAACTAATTTGTAAATTTATTTTTGAATTGTAAATTATGTAGGCAAAATGACAGTTCCATCATAGTGCCACAGTTCACGAATATAGCTTTCAGTAGGACAACACCAAAATGACTCGTGGTGCTACGAATTGCTAAACTGATGTAGGTAAAGTTGTTTCTGTAGCGCATAGCGAGGCATCCTAAGAGGTAAGCGGTTCCCAAAGTGTATCTTAGGGTTTCGTGGAAAACAGTAGGGTTCCTTGAATCCAAGAGCGGATACTTACATTTTCTGAAAAGGGATCGTCTTGCGAGTTTAGCTTAGGTATTTTCTCATTTTATACTTTTATTTCCCACTGTACAAAGAAAGTACACTACAATTAAAAAAAAATACTGTAATAAAAATTGCTTTAATATTTACAATTTAGACTATTTTATTTAAAATATACCAACAGATTTTGTACTGAATAAAAATTTTTTGACAAAAAATTAAAACCGACTTCAAATTTCAAAAAGTACCTAAAAATAATAAATATTGCAGCCGATGAATTTTACGTTAGCATCTATAAGAATATCATATTTCATATTATTTCATATTTATTTATTCATATACAAATTACATTGTGTTTGAAATAAAAGCTAAAGAAAAACCTAATAAGTTACATATAAAACACAGAATAATATTGAGTATAAATTTACAACAACAAGTCAATATAAAATTCATAATTTACATATTTTTTCCGTATTTCATAAATATTCAATATTAAACAAGTATTCAATTTTAAATTAATCATAATTAGTAATGTCAGAATTGAATTCATCATTTTGTTTTATCGAAGTCGCTGTCAAGCCTGTACGATTCGAGACTGAGCTTGCAATAATTTTTTGGCTAGGCTTGACACCGACTACAATAAAACAAAATGATATTCTTAATAGATGCTAACGTAAAATTCATCCGCTGTAATATTTATTATTTTTTACTTTTTGAGTTTTGAAGTCAGTATTCATACTTTGTTAAAAATTTTTTTTTTTTTAATTTTCAGCGTTGGTGTTATATTGGGTTAACATATCCGTTGGACATGTAAAGGGAACATGAACACGAATCTTTTATTTCAATCGTCGATGATATGCTATAGATCTTTGAGGAGTCTATTGTCTATCTCCGAAGCCCTTTACCAAATCTTCATCAAATTAAAATGGGACCACTTTTGAAGTATGACCTAAAAGAAAACTTGAACACGAATCATTTATTTCAATCGTCGATGATAGGCGATCTTTGAGGAGTTCTATTGTCTATCTCCGAAACCCTTTACCAGATCTTCACCAAATTAAAATGGAACCACCTCTGAAGTATGACCTACTAAACAAAAAAAAATATCAAAATCAGATTACTCCGTAAAAAGTTATGCGTACATACATAAGCGTATACAGGGTGTAACAAAACACCCTAGTAATACTTAAGGGGGTGCTTCAGACCATCAAACTGAACAACTTTCACTATGGAGCCAACATCAAGAAAAATAAAAAAATCTGCTGTCCCAAACATTTTAGTCGAGTCGGTGCTGCACTTTTGTATGGGATAACAGATTTTTTTAATTTTTTTCTCGATGTTGCCCCCATAGTGAAAGTTGTTCAGTTTGATGGTCTGAAGCACCCAGTTAAGTATTACTAGGGTGTTTTGTTACACCCTGTATACGCGTCGACTTGAAAACCTCCACCGTTTTTTGTTTTGTTTTCGTCGGTTAAAAAAGTGAACAATTTTGGGCGGTGCCACAAATGGCAAAACAATCAAGATTGTTGATTTACAGGTGCGTACCGACTTCGCGTGGCAAACCATCGAGCATTATCTCGCGCGGCAGCCGCGCACTATCCCTTTACACCCGAGACGTATCGATCGTGCGAGTAACATTTGAAAAATTCTGATGACCGCGCAAATTAATTTTAGCGAACGCAACCGGCACTGATCGCTCGTGCGAGTGCTACTCCCGCCTTTCAAAGCGCCCTGCATTAGTTTTGATGCTTCAATAGCCGGTGATTAGACTGAAAAGGTGACTGCGTTTTTTGACCCTAGAAGGCGCTCACGTAAATATGAATTTTTCTCAAACATGCTTGGAAATGTGAGCATTATTTTGACAACCTTCTTCGAGATAAATCAAAATTGCTGTACTGGCCAAATACATGCGTGCAGCGGCCGGCAATGTTGTATGAAAATCCATATCTGTCGTGTTTTGCGGCCAAATAAATTACATAGTAAACTCATATCTGTAACTACCGCCCTATCGCCATTACTTCCATTCTCTGTAAAGTCATGGAAAGAGTACTTAACAGTAAGTTGCTGTCATACCTAGAAGACAATGATCTACTCAGTGATCGCCAATATGGCTTCCGCCGGGGGCGATCGACTGGGGATCTTCTTGTGTATGTCACGCACTGCTGGGGCGAGGCCATCGAGAAGCACGGTGAAGCACTGGCTGTATCACTTGACATCTCGAAGGCCTTTGACAGGATATGGCACGCTAGTTTGCTGAACAAGCTTCCCGCTTATGGCATCCCCGCTGATCTTTGCAGCTGGATATCTGATTTCTTGAGAGAACGGTCGATTAGAGTTGTCGTTGACAGCTGCTCTTCTGACCTTATGGCAATTGATGCTGGAGTTCCTCAAGGGTCTGTTCTCTCCGCGACACTTTTCCTGCTGCACATCAATGACCTCCTTGTGTCAGGTATTGTTGGGTATGCAGATGACAGTACTGTCATGGAGAGATATGTATCTGGCGCAGGGGCCAGCGGGGATAAAATACGCTCGCAGGTGAGCGGTAAATGCGCAGGTAAATGGTTGAGCGGACAAACTTGACTTTAAGTCTTGTCTCCCAGTGGGGTGACAATAATTTAGTCAACTTCAACGCCACCAAAACACAGGCTTGTCTGTTCACCGCAAAAAGGAGTCCGTTTAATCTGACTCCTACTTTCCGGGGTACATCTGTCCCTGTTTCCGACAGTCTTGGGCTTCTGGGTATAAGCTTGACCACGAAACTCAACTTCGGCGCTGACATCGAGTCTAAGGCTCAAACTGCGGCCAAAAAGCTGGACATCTTAAACAAGGTGAAGCGGTACTTCACTCCTGGATAGCTCTTAGTATTGTATAAAGCTCAGGTCCGATCATGTATGGAGTACTGCTGCCACCTGTGGGATGGCTCAGCCAAGTATCAACTTGCCGCACTCGACTCGGTTGAACGCAGAGCCAGGAGGCTCATTGGCGATAGTAAGCTGGTGGAGGCCAAGCTTCATAGCCTAGCCCACCGCCGCAGAGTGGCCTGCTTGTCGGTCTTCTACAGATTGTACTTCGGTGAGTGTGCCCTTGAGCTGCATGAGCTCATCCCACCTTCCCCTTTCTACTATCGGACTTCCAGACGCACCGCGGGATATCACCCCTTCTTGGTTGACATCCCACATATCCGCACCAAGCGCCTTTCTGAATCTTTTATAATGCGCACAGCCAAGGAGTGGAATGCCTTACCTGCGTCAGTATTTCCGAGTACTTACAACCCGAATTCCTTTAAAGTACGAGTGAATAGGCATATTCTGGGTAAGCTCGCTACATCTACGACCCCATCTTCGTCCTGAGGACTGGATTGAGGTCAAGAGCAAACCCATAGTTAATAAAAAAAAAAATGTCTTCCCGTATAATTTTATGAATATGCACCATAGCTGCGTAGTAAAAATTTAGGACGTGTATTATTGAAGGCTGTAGATTCCAAACATGGAATAAAAGTGAAAAGGGTGTTATGGCACTTTACACCTTTATTCGTTCGGGGGTGCGTTATATCTAGGGTTGCCAACCGTCCCGCGAGAGGCGGGACGTCCCGTTTCTAGACCCTATGATGATGCGTCCCGTCAAAGATGTGCGCGGGACGCCAATTGTCCCGTTTTCTGGCTCACCTTTCGGTTAGTAGGTGTGAACTCAGTTGACTCGGAAGAAGTGGTTTAAAATTTTAAGTTACTTTTCTAACCATGCCGTTTAAATGCAGAGTTCTAAAGACGTATTAATTTTCTGTTATTTTTGTAAACTCATCGAAAAAGTTTAATTAATTGTCTGATTTTCGTTTCCGATTCGAAAGCTAAAATGTACAAAAACTGTGACAATACAGCTACGAATGGGGAATTCAAGGGCTTTCTTAAATTTTATAAAGAGCTTTTACCTACCCGAAAAAATAAATAAGTATGCCGTTCTATAACTTTTTTTTTTTTTTTCATTTCATCCTTACCAAATAATTTGACTAAGTGTAAACAAAAGGGGCTGACTTGAAGATTCCACAATTATTACATTTTATTTTTATTTGCCTTATTGATTCTACTTTTGTTATTGATTTTTCGACTTCTTATTATTTGCCAGCTGGATGGGTCCCGCTTTTTATAGCCACGTCCCGCATCTTGGTTGCAAATTTCCCGCTAATCCGTGCACTAAGGTTGGCAACCCTAGTTATATCCATTAAAGACTCTGCAGGTGCATGTGATTCTGATGACAATACAATAATATGGTATTATCCAGCTGATCTGGTGATGGAGCTGGAAGGTGGCTAGTGGAACTCTTGGATGGCTAATAGTATACTCATCGAATTTCAGCTTGTTAAAATCATCTCGATGAGTGCTTTTCTTTACAGTTTTGTAACAAGTACCTATTTAATGATGGAGCTGAATAACTGTTACAAAAACTGCTCACTGGTATTTTCAATTTGTGTTTCTCAACCGATTTCTTCCAAAATCAATATCTGAGGGTCCGCGTGGACCCTGAACACGAATCCGATGTCAGATTGAAGAAAAGTGTCCACTTTAGAGTCAGTATGACTCATCCTAAGCATCTGTAAAGCGTAGTTGTGGCAAGGCATGCCTTATTTTGCAGAGTCCAGCGCAGCACCAGTTGGTCGAGTGGTCTCGGTACTCGCCTCCAGAGCAGAGCGGCGGTTTGGTGCGGTTGGCGCGAGTTCGATTCCGGTCGCTAGCAAGGTGGCAAGGAGCTTGTTGCGAATCTTCCTAGGAGTTCGTTGGGACTTTATTATTTAATATATATATTTTTTTTGTTTTTTATTTTTTGCTGGCGAATTGTCACCTAACCCCAACTATTAACCATCTTTTGAAGCGTGTAGTTTTAGCAAGGCTCACTTATAGCATATAATTGATGATTTCAAACAACTTATTCAATTGCCAATGATTTGTTTTCAACTGTTGAGGAGTTCCATTTACCTGTTTCCAAAGCCATTCATCAGATCTTCATCAAAGAATTACTTATGCCAATAGCCTACAATAATACCTATAAATAACTTTAACTTTGTTATTGGTGTTGTTCAACTGGTATCAATTATATGACATGTTGGTATACTGTGGCATCTTGAAGAATTATTGAACACTCTAATATTTAAATTCAAAATTCGAACGAATTGCTCGCGATCTCCCCTCAGACCCCGCACCTCACCCCCTTTATCGGAGCTTAGCCCTGCCTTCACGTTGCCTTAAATACTTGAGTTTTATAATTCTTCATATCTTTCGCAATCTCTTTTATCTTCTAATGGAAAGAAGTGTCACGTCCTGTTTGGTGTTTTGGTTACGTCCCTGAAAGACGATTCAGATTGCATTGTAACTCTAAGGCCACGGTCCGATTCACAATTTCATAGCTCACAGTGCTAACGTCCATAATCGCTGGTCCGAAACAAAAAGCGCGATTTCACAACTTACGGCGCTATTCAAATCGGACCGCTTTTTCCGGTCTTAAACCACTGACGTGGACTATTCACGTTATATTGTATCAAAAACCGCCATAAAACATCAGTTTGACATTGACAGTGAGAGTGGTTTGACATTACTCTTTGGGTTTGACATAAGGCTCACGGTGATATCCCTGTGGAGCATGGGCGCAGAAATTCCAAGATGGCGCTGATAATGACGTCACGCCGTCTAACGTGATCGCGGTTTCACCAAATCGGGACGCGTTTGAGAGCGCTAAAATCGATTTTGGCGTGAATCGGACCGCGGCCTAAGAAAGGATTCGAGTTCAATCCGCGAGTTTCCAACTAGTCAAATTAACAACTCTTTATCAAACGTCAAAACGCGTGATTTGTATGAAATATTGTACTAAAATTTGCAGAGTGACGTTATTGTTTTTCGTCGTCGTTTTGATACTTTTTATAGTTTATCCAGTTATTAAAAATAGTATTCAAGCAACAGAATTAGTGAAAATGTGAGTTTAGCGTTATTTTCAAACGGTTTATTTACTGAGCAGTTAAAACTAAAATATATTTTATGTAGTCAACTCCCCAATTCCCGCGAATCTCTTAAATTCTTCAACTTTTACTTTTGATTAAAACCCAAAACAGGTCAGTTACATACATGTCAAAAAAATTATAATCGTGTAGTTTTTTTGTCTCGTTCATGTCACTGCATGAACTTGTGTAACTCCCACAGCCTGGGCAACCGATAACATGTAGTTTTGCCCACAGCTGGGCGACGGTAAATGCCCGCGGTACTGGGACGACGGCACGGCGCAATACGAACACATCTCAGTGCAGTACGACGAGAGTGAATGCTGTCCTTACTACACGCGGCGGCAGTTCAGGGTCACCAACAACAAGGTAACTTAAATAGGATCCTTCTTATCTTAATATCATCATCATCATCAGCCTATCAACGTCTCACTGCAGGGCACAGGCCTACCCTCAAGGAGGTTGTATGGGCATTAGTCCACCACGCGTGCCCAATGCGGATTGGTAGACTTCACATACACATAATAATTTCTTCTTCAGTGTATGCAGGTTTCCTCACGATGGTTTCCTTCACCGTTTGAGAGCAGTCGGTTTTACGTACATAAGTTAGAAAAACTCATTGGTACATGGCATGTTTTCCGTGCGGATTCGAACCCGGACCTCCATAATTGGGTATCCATATCTTTCCGCAACGCGCCACCGATGCTCTTATTCTTCTTAATATTTTGCCACTTTTTAAAGGAGATGATCAGACCATCAAATTGAACAACTTTCTTTATGGGATCAAAACGTTTAAATCTTGTCAGTTTTTCCCATTTCTATGAATTACACTCATAGTCATATGTCCAAGGGCAATAAGTTATTTACAAAAATATTCAGGCACTGTAAGAAGAGCGTCGGTGGCGCGTTGCGGAGAGGTATGGACTCCCAATTATGGGGGTCCGGGTTCAAATCCGCACGGACAACATGCCATGTACCAATGAGTTTTTCTAACTTATGTACGTAAAACCGACTGCTCTCAAACGGTGAAGGAAAACATGGTGAGGAAACCTGCATACACTGAAGAAGAAATTCTGATGTGTATGTGAAGTCTACCAACCCGCATTGGGCATGCGTGGTGGACTAATGCCCATACACCCTCCTCGAGGGTAGGCCTGTGCCCTGCAGTGGGACGTTTATAGGCTGATGATGATGATGACTGTGAGAATAATGATATTTAAATTTAAGATGCAATGTTTATGGAGATATTTGAACCTTATGATCGGTACTTCACATACGCATCGTATTTTTTTTCTTCAGCGTATGCAGGTTTCCTGACGATGTTTTCCTTCACCGTTTGAAAGTAATCGGTATTAAGTACATAATTAAGGGTTGAATCTTATCTGGCAGCACGGAATTGCATTTTTTCACGCTCCATCCTTTTCTGTTGCTCAGGGATGTCATTTGATAGAGCGAGGAAGATATGGGGAATGCGACAGCACGCGGCTGCACCGGCAGTGCTGTGATCTTTCTCACTCTAGCAAATGACGTTCCTGAGCGACAGAAAAGGACGGAGCGTGAAAAAATTCGATTCCGTGTTACCAGATAAGGTCCAACCCTAATAGTTGTAATGTAAATGTAATGCCGGCTCTTCATTCTCGCCGAGAACGGGCGAGACAGGCCGAGAACGAGTGTGGATGCCCTTCATTGTGCTCGTGGCGTCATAAGCCGTGGTAATTTTCCTTGAAAGTAAAGCGCGGGCTTAACGTGTAATGTCGTTCGCAGAGTGGACACGTGACGTCAGTCCGGCAGCTGCAGTACCAGGGCTGGCCCACCGCGCCGGGACATGTTCCCGAGGTGACGCGCGGCCTGGCCGAGCTGGCCGACGCGTGCGCGCCCGTGGGAGACCTGCGCGCGCCCATGCTCGTGCACTGTCTGTGAGTATACACTATCTAAACTATTATAAAACTGTAACAGAAGTGTGTCTGTACATTGAAGATATTTACAAAAAAAAGATTACGATATGATTTTTAGATGTCCATGATTCCAAAACACCAATTTTTTTATTTTTTGTCTGTCTGTTTGTTTGTTCGAGTATCACGCAAAAACAACTGAACCGATTTTGATGAAACTTTTTTTGTTTGATAGCTTATCATCTGACTAAAAATCTGGTATATAATTTATGCGGACGAAGTCGCGGGTAAAAGCTCGTAAATAATAAATGTCTTGGACAACGTCACATAAATTATCTAGTCACACTTAAAGTACCAGAATCTAGCCTGGACTTGTATTATGATGACTAGACAACGATATACAATACGTATATAAATACACTACTATATAGGTAGGTATACCAGAATCTGATGATAAGGAAATCAAATTTTAGAGTAAGCAACGCTGGAGTAATTGGCTTAGGACCCTTTACATACTGCGACTTTTTGTAGCGGTTGTGTATAAATTGAATCGCGATGTAGCATCGATGAAAACATGATACAGCATCGATGCAAACATGCGTATGTATTTTATTTTATTTTATTTTTATTCATTTTAGGAAAACTTACGGACTAATTACAGGATAGTAGGGTATCAAAATTTTTTTAAAACAACATCGCCAACTGAAAGTTTCCACAGATAAATTTCATTCGTTTTACATACTTTTGTGAGTGAAAATACAAATTTAGTATCAATAAAACTAATAAGAAGTTACATTACTAAAAGCTCAGAGTTTGCTGGTACTTCAAACCATCCACAAAAGAAAAGGAATTATATTAACTAAAAAGTAAAAGTAAAGAGGTGCCGAGTGAGCCGCTAACTCATTAACCGAGGTAGGTATTTTTCAGTAAGTACTCGTTTAACCGAGGTCGTGCTTGTGCAAAACAAATCAAAGTCTAGATCAACCGAGACACTATTAAAGCTATTAGCGCTGCGCAGTAAGAATGCAAGGGGAACGTGTAACAAGGGACGTTGCCTAAGGCCTAATTGATTGGTACGAAGACATATTTTAGAGATTAGATCTGGGCTGTCAATGGATCCATTCGAGATATTTATCAAGTAGCAAATGTCGCTAATATTACGTCGGTGTTCAAGGGGAAGAAAGTGGTAGCGCTTGCAGCGGTGTTGATAGTCTTCTGACCATTGCCGTGCTTTATAATCAAGAAAACGCAAGAATTTTTTCTGAATACCCTCGATACGTGCCTTATAGACCTCATATCGTGGGTTCCATACCTGAGATGCATATTCCAAGTGACTGCGTACGAAGGCGCAATACAGTATTTTGAGTGACTTCAAATTAGTAAAACTCACCGTAGATCTGACAATAAACCCTAAAGCCTTAGAAGGTTTACTTACGATAAGGTCGATATGTTTATCGAATAGAAGTTTACTGTCGTGAACGACGCCTAAGTCCCTGATCTCATGTACTTTAATTAATTGATGGTTCAATAGACTATACCCAGAGCCCAGGGTGGTAAATTTCCGCGTAAAAGTCATGTAAAAGCATTTAGATACATTTAGGTCCAGTTTATTCACAGAACAATAGTCCTGGAATCTAGATAAGTCATCTTGAAGGAGTTTTACATCCTGCGAACTGTTAATTAATTTAAGAATTTTCATGTCATCAGCAAATAAGAGAATGTCAGAATTTTTAAAACACAACTTAATATCCAATATAAATATTATGAACAAAAGAGGACCCAAAATTGAGCCCTGGGGCACGCCCGACGGTATTGAGGTCCAATCAGAGGTACAGCCTTGCATCGCTACTGCTTGGGTACGGTTCTCAATATAGGAGACAAACCATCTGTAGAGATCTCCGTGAATGCCGGACGACAACAGCTTCTGTAAAAGGATACAATGGTCTATACGATCGAAGCATTTGCTGTAGTCAGTATAGATCACATCTACTTGTGCACGTTGATCCATGCCCTCCGATATATACTCATTCGCTAATACTAAGTTGGAGACTGTAGAGCGCTTCCTAAGAAAACCGTGTTGTTCGTCGCTGAATGAACATTTGAGTGCAGCATATACTTCATTGTACACAAGTCTTTCTAAGATTTTTGCAAACAGACACAGCTTCGAGATGGGACGATAATTTTCCACGTTTGATGTAAATGTGATGTATCGCTACAATCACGCGTTTGAATCAGTACAAACGCCTGTTAACTGCTAGTGTAGCTAAGCAGCCACGCAATTGACAAAAGCGCGTTTATATCGCTGCAAAAAGTCAGTTTGTAAAAGGCCTACATAATATTGTAACTATAGGACTATAGGTAAACCATATAACTCGCGGTACGCTCGCGGGGCAAGAGGGGGGTGGGCGCGGGTATCGATACACGACACTAGCGCCACACTAGCGCGGCGTAGCGCATGAACTATGTCGGCCAGCCGTGAATTATCTACACTATTATAGTACTGTAAAGACTGTGTTTGTTCGAGGATTCTGCCAAAACTACTGGACCGATTTTGATAAAACTTTTTATATTTAAAAGCTTATTATTAGTGTTAAAAGCTAGCTTATATTTTATTCTGGTACGATGACGGGAGCGGATGCGGACGAAGCCCCGGACTAAATCTAATTTGTATCAGAATTCCCATACAAACTTTTACCTCAGTTTTAACACCTTTGGGGGTTTAAAATGCGACAAGCCTTTTTTAAGTGAGCATCTAGATGCCAATAGAAACTTCCATGCCAAATTTTAAGTTAGTAGTCTTGACGGTTTTGGAGATTTCGTGTTAAGTTAGTGTGCGGATTTGCATAGATTCAAGCAAATCTGACACAGCTTCGCCGTCAGTAGTACAAATTTCTGCCACCCCGGGTGCTGCGATCGACTTGACAGTTCCCAACACCCACTTCGCACATAGCCAATAGCGACCATGTCGGTCGGTGACTACAACACGTGTGTGTAATGTCGTAGGCTGGGCACGGAGCGGTCGGCGCTGTTCGTGGCGCTGTGTATACTGATCACGCAGCTGCGCACGGAGCGGCGCGTGGACGTGAACGCGCTCGCGCGCAAGGTGCGCGCCCAGCGCGCCGCCACCATCGACACCTTCGTGAGTACACTACTATCTATATTATACATACAATGTGATGACATCGCTATGCAAGTCAGCAAGCGGAAGTGCTGATCATTATCTTGGAGCCACTGGAATAGGGGAGCGGACTGCATAATAGTTATTTATTATACAAGAGTGCAAAGTTGTTTTTTAACCGCGTGCTCAATTCTGATGAACGAGCAAGCGAAGGATTCAAAAATTAGAATCCTGAGGTTCAGCGAGTGAATCAAAAGAGCACAAGGTGAAAAATCTTTGCACTCGAGTGCAACACGTAACTTTTCATTCCACCACAGGTCCGGCACTTCAAACAACGTTTTAGATTTGACATGATGACGTTTGCACATGCGCACTTTGCAAAAATTGTGCATGACATATGTGTAGGGTTGACTTAACTCGCATCGTATGAACTACATTATACATTTCGTTACTTTTTATAGCTCATTCTGTTATTAAAAATAGTTTTTAAGCTAAAGAATCACAGAAAATGTGAATTTAGCGTTATTTTCCAACGTTTATTTTTACTGTGTGGAGAAAAATAAAATATATTTTATGTAGTCAAATCCAACGGGTGCGCGCGCCTGACTGCATTCCCTTGCTCGGCTTCCCTCAAGTTACCACAGAGAGTGTGAGGGGAGGTGAGGTAACTGAAGTCAGAGGGGGGCGGGGAGTGGCCGTTCTGTATGTAGAACTATATACTATTACCTATTCTGTGATTCCACCTCAGCAAAGAAATGACGTGAAAAGAAAATGGCGCGCGCAAAGAAAAATTAAAAAAAGTACACCAAGAAGATTACAAGTCAGAGTTTTTATCAAATTAAAAAAAAGTTCGTCCGACCCACAAATACGGGAACATTCTGCAACAAGCATCGTCAATACAATAAATAAATCCGCACATGCGTCGTCAAACAACTTAATTTAATCAAATAAACCGCCCCGCACCATATCCCGCCCAAAGGTACCCATGATGCTGGCTGCATTGCCTCTCTGGATAGCCAGTGATATCCTTTGGACGAGATAGTTAGTTAGTTTTAGTTAGTTTAGTTAGTAAAAAAAGTTCTAAGTAAGAACACAATGTTCTAAATTCAATTTACTTTATCCACTAGAGGATAAAAACGGCTTTTGCACTCAGATATCGAAGAGCAAAAATACTCTTTCCGAGGTG
This sequence comes from Agonopterix subpropinquella, assembly GCA_922987775.1. Classification (NCBI taxonomy): domain Eukaryota; kingdom Metazoa; phylum Arthropoda; class Insecta; order Lepidoptera; family Depressariidae; genus Agonopterix; species Agonopterix subpropinquella. The sequence goes on along the minus strand of OV277716.1, from coordinate 4,926,543 downwards.
GTGGGATGAAAAATATTGTTCAACTTAGCTTGTTTTGCCTCACTAGAGGGCACATCTGACTGAAATTTATTTTAGTTTTATCTTTTTAGTAAAAAACCATTTGAAAATAACGCTATACTCACATTTTTAGTTTTATTTAAGCTAGAATACTATTTTTAATAACTAGCCCAGTCATTTTACGGACTTTTGTTAGGAGAGGTGGGAAGTAATTACTAATTGGACTTTTAATCTGCAACCGGTACTATTTGGTGACAAAAAGACTATCTGAAAACAAATTAAAAAAAAAATCGCTACGCAACATAGAAATCAAACTTGTGAGTCCCAGAAGGCTTTTAAATTAATAATATTAATACCATTTACTCATTGGAATAAGATTTACAATGTTAATTATTTTTAGCAATAAAATAGGCATTGAAAATAAAAAAAAGAGGTTTTTATTAGAAAATACGAATGTATTTTTCAAAACCTTCTAAGTAGACAAAAATATTTACACCATGTTTGAAGTATGTATAATTATAATGCCTTCAATGTGTGCAAAAAAAATTACCATCAGGTTTTTTCATAACGAGATAATACCAAAATTTTAAATTTGGAACTGTTGCTGACGAGATTCTTTTTTTATTTTGGTACATTCCTGAGCTCAAATTGGCTCTTAAATACTGTACGGAAACAAAATACCAATTAGTAATTAGTCCCGGCTCAAACCGTAAAATGACTGGGCTAAACATGATGAACTATAAAAAGTAATGAAATGTTGATGACGTCACTTGTGGGTATTTAGTACAATTTTTCATACATCGCGCGCGTTTTGACGTTCTATTAAAAGTTGCTAGTTTGACTAATTGTCCCGGACTGTCCGATGCCCTATTGTATAAGATTAGCAAAGTTTGGATGTGGCGTTGCCGTTTAGCTAATATAACAGTTTTAGCTCAGTAAATCTGTTTGGAAAATTATACCCTACCTTACAAAAGGTCGGGTATCCGGGATTTTTGGATATGTTATACAGGTAGAGGTCCTTAATAAAAATACAAGTTTTCGACCTTGGGGTCCTGCCGCGGGCTCTGGTGTGACCATAAAACAACGACAATTTTGAGACTTTTTCAGTAAAACTTAAACGTTGGGTTTTTGAGCAAACTTGTTTAGTGAAGGTTTAAACAAGACCAAATCCGCTACAATTTGATAGTTGAATCATCTTTATATACTGAATAGTTACCAAGATACAACAAATCAAAGTATGGAGTGGTATGACTAATTCCTTAAAATTTCGTTGTTTTTTTTTCATTAAATATTTGTTATGAACTTTAGGTTTCACTGTGAAGGTGTTTAGAAGAAGTATAAATAATGCGCTACAATATGTTTTTGAACCATAAGATGCGACACTTGTAAATTTTCAGCAAATGTTGAATCACGGTCAATTGGTATACAAATACTTAGATTTCGAATATATTTTTTTTTTACAAAATATAAAGTAGCCAGTGGTAATCAAGGATAGTGTAGCTTTCTATCAGTGAAAGAATTTTAAGAATCGGTTTGGTACTTCCAGAGATTACCTTCATACAAAAAACCCTCTTGAGCCCAGCTTTTCTGCTGCACCCACAGGCATAGGGCAGTTAGGAATTAGCCCTAACTGCCTTATTTTGAAGTGTCGTATCTCGGTAACTATACAATATAAAAAGATGATTTAAAAACCAAACTGTAGCGCATTTAGTGCTGTTAATTGCTCTAAAACATATTTTTACTCTAAAACCTAAACTTTAGATTTTAAATAATGAAAACTGAAAAAGCTTCGAAATTTTCGGTGTTTTATGGACATGGCAGAGTCCGCGGCAGCACCTCAAGGTCGAAAACTTGGATTTTTAATAAAGACCTATACCCGTATCACATACAAAAAAATCGTGGATACCGGACCTTTTGCAAGGTAAAATGTATACATTTATTAGGCTATTTAGCGAATTGTGACCATCTCCTTTAAATGCGGTGTGTGTGACGGTTAGGAATGTAACTATACCGTGTGAAGGATAGGAAAAAATTACCTGATCTTCACACTGGTGTGGCAGCACAGTGTGAAGGTTAGTTGTCGATCGTTGATCATGATCTCCTGCAGCAATATACCAATGAAATGGAAAACTCTTGGGACACTGGTACTTGTACTGGGGAATCATTTAATAGACTCCAGAATTATACCAGTTGAATTTTTTAGCGTTTCTTTATAGGAACGGATAAACGGCAAACCTGAATTCGTAAAAAAATCTACTGTCTCATACATTTGAGTCTAGTATGCATTGCAGTTTAGTATGGAACAGCAGATTTTTTTACGATTTCAGGTTTGGTCCCATAATAAAAGTTGTTCAGTTTGATGGTCTGAAACACCCCTGAATGTTTAGGAACGGTAAAAAAATCTTCCGGTATAAAACTATCGGAACGAATCGGATTTGTGTACGCTTGCGTTGAGGTGCGGCGGCGTTCGGGAAAGAAGTGTCAGCTGTCAGTATTGCCAACTTCAGAGTGCAGAAAAGGAGTGATCCATGAAGCACGTAGACAGAGGTCCGCCATAAACCACATTTCCGCTAATACTACGTACACACGGCGACACATCAGGTTACGCACCCTGTATACCCATAACTGCACTACGTACAAAACACAAAATAGTGCGGTAGAGAGCCTGCATAGACGCGGCTGCCGGCGCGGGCGCAGCGTTCTGTGAGACGAAAAAACAACAACATACCGCACCCTCTCGCACGATTCGCAGCGTTCAACTTCTTATAGTTCAAAGTCCAAACAGGGTAACCTGACCTGTCGCCGTGTGTACATTGTTTTCATGATGAATCAAATTATTTAAAAAAAAAAACATTTTTATAAAACTGCCGTTTCTATACCTACTACTTAACCTTTGTCTTTTGATTTAAACGACTTTCTTTATGCAATACAAATTATTTTGTTACTGACTGATCCATTACTATGTCCACAGCTGCAATACGAATTCCTCCACCGTGCCATACTCAACTACGCGGAGCTCCACAATCTACTGGAGGACAGTTAAACTCCCCGCACCACTCCTATGTAACTATAGTTTTACTATTCTATGTAGCTATGACGTCACCAGGTGTACACTCGACTGCCAACACATTTTGAGCCTTATGGAGCTAGCTATAGAGTCAAAATGTTGATTACTGCTTGGGAAGTTATACATGTGAAGTGTAGACTCAATTGCCAAGGCATTTTATGCCTTATGGAGTTAACTATAGAGTCAAAATGTTGAGGCTTGAAAAGCGTTTGTTATGCAAAGATGGAAAAGGTCAGGATTTTAGAGAAGTTGTGCTGTCTTTGTCAGAAGACTAGTGATGAAAGAAGATCGTATGATAGACCGGTACAGAATCAGTTAGATTGGCTTTTGACAAACCCGTGTATTATAGAACGCTAGAATGATATTAAACTTTATTGTTTCTATTTAAAGTACATTTTACAATGGCTGCTCCAAGAATTACAGGATTTTATATTAAAATTTTTGTAAAACAAAATATTAAGCAGCTAATACTTATAAAATACTTTTGTTTTTATCAATACAAAATTTTTTGGGGCATCTAAGAAGAAAGGGTATAACAAATTCAGTAGTTTTAAGATCCTTAAAATAACATAAATATTATTTATTTGCACACCGAAAACATACAGCAACAAAAAGAACGTAAGAGTACAAATGGCGACAAATTGTTTTAAAATATTAACTTTCTAATAACAGAAATAAACTTTATTCAAGCAATGATAAAGTTTAATATCGCTTTGGCACTAATGTAGTGCGCCTATTTGACATGATCATAATTATTATATTTAAAAGAACATTTTCATACCAGTTAAGCTTAAACTTTGTATATTTTTCTCATATTTTATTAGCAAATTTCATAGCATAGGCGTTTTGTTTCCTATTGTGAATACTACAGGGTGAAATTGATATCATTGGCATCCTTTTAAACTAAGAGTCTACCCATCAAACTGAACAACTTTTACTATGGGAGCAAACCGATCGGAACAACTAAAAAATCAGCTGTCCCATACTAAATTACAACGCCTACGCAACACAAATGTATGCAACAGCAGATTTTTGTTTTGCTCCGATCGGTCTGCTCCCATACTGAAAGTTGTTCAGTTTGATGGGTAGACTCTTAGTTTAAAAGGATGCCAATGATATCAATTTCACCCCGTATAGGTGCTTCTATGATTGTATTTGCCTTCGCTCACGAATTTTATTTGTTTTTTATTGTTTATTCCTTTTGACTGATGTCTTTTTTTATTATAATTTTAATGTACAAATCAGTGATTATTATCATTAACCATTATATACGTTTTTTGTAAGTAATAGTAGATAGGCTTGTATGACAATTCGCTTTTGCTTCATTTTCTGCCATTTTGAAATTCGAATCGATGATAAAATTGAGATTTGTTTCTCTCATAGAATGTGAGTTTACTAATGAAAGTATTGTGCACAAAAATAATTAAAAATCAGCTCAAAATGTAAACAAATCGATCGAGAGAATCGCTGGTGAACTTATTTAGTTAAACGTTTATAACTTAGTTATAGATCTGTCCTTTACTTGTGTATAATTAGAATCTATTATACACGATGCACCTAAAACCATTCAGAAGCTATTTATGTTCAGAATATCACAACTATGTCACTTTTATCTCGTTGTGGCAAGCCAGCAACACTTCGACCAAGTGGGATCTTTTGTGTTGCCATCAATACTTTTTGCTTTCTTCACCCTTCAAATACATGGTCAATGAAGAAGGCAATACCATTGAGGGGAAGAAACCTAAGATATCCCGGTTTTGGATATCCATCTCCGAGGAGGCCGTTCATGCGTTTTGCCGCCAAGACATCAAAATAACATAGGATACTGTATAGCTATAAGAGTATGCGTTATGTCCGCACTAGTCTCTGTCTCGTCTCTGGAAAGAGATGTGGGGTTGTAGATAGAAAAATAGAGCATTTTTCAAGAAAGTGTACTACCTACACTACGTACAGAACAGACAATCAATCAATTATACTGATAATCCTTGCCCGTCACCAATTTTTATGTCACCCCTCTCTTGACAGAAGACGGTCGGTTAGAGTATATTTTTCATTAGCAATTTTAGTCCTCTCGTATTCGCACTCACTCAGTATCGCACATGCTTGCCCGTTTTTTTTTATGAAATGACAGCTAAGGGCTCTTACAGACGAGCGACACTTTGCTGTCGCGGTGGGTCGCAGAGCGCCGCGCGGCGCTCATACATTTTACGTTTGCGCGACCCTCCGCGACACCCGGCGACCGTAAGTGTCGCTCGTCTGTGAGAGCGCTAAGTGAAATTGATCAACTGCATCTGTTCAACACAGTGGGTTCGTGCGTGGTTTTAGGTGCGTTCTGTATTTATTGTATTGGTATTAAAACAATACCAAACATACGTGTCCAAAGATAAGTGAGGAGATAATATCATTTGATAAAAAAAAATTAATAAAAACTTATGTATTTATTTTTGGTAATAAACGAGGCCATATTGTATGCATTTTGTACCCAGTTTTAAGTTATTTATAATCTCAAATTACAGATATTTTAAAGGTTTTTAAAACCAGTAAAAAAAAATTTAAGGCCAAAAATGTATACCCCAAGTTTAGCACAAATTTTACGTAAACTGCTTTACTGTAAAACTGTTAAATTAGCCTGAAAATTAAGTTTAAATATGACAGTTTACAGAAAATGTTAGTCGAACTGTCAAACTTAAACTTGGTTTAACCAAGGACGTTGTTTTGATATTGAAGGAGCCAGTGCTTCATGCTAAGAAAATGCTAAGGGCCTGTTTCAATATTTCCTGATAAGTTTCAGATAGCCTATCTAACAGATAAACAGAAAATATATGATAGGATTCCTTTCTATTTATCTGTTGTATCGGCTCTTGGGTTTAACATTTTTACGGTAAAGCCCAAAAAGTGCACACAAAAAAACACCAATCAAATATTTCAGTAACATGTAAATAGATAAATAATCCATTTTATAAAAAATAGTATTTAAAATAAAACAGTAGACATAAAATGTACATTTTTTCGAAGTGTGCACTTTGCCCTGCGATTTTTGATGTGTTTAATTGATTATTTTGATCATAATTTTGATAAGACGTTTTGAGTCTTTCATACGACTGTCTAATGTATTTGTATTTAGGTTAAGATATGTATTGTAATTAGATTTTGTATGAGCTAAACAAAATATACACGTTGTTGAATGGAAAGAAATCGTACTTGCGTAACACAATTTCGTAAAACATATGCGATGTTCTAACTTTCTCTTTACTGCGTGTCGACCAGGCTATGGATTTCATCATTTGCTTTAACCAAATAGAAGTAATCAAACCATTCTCACATAATCTAACGCAAGATGTCTAAATTGTTGCCCGCTTCGGTCTGCCATTCCATCGTAGACTTTCATTAATACTCGGTTTATTAGCACTGTGTACAGTCGGCCGCAATAAGTTGTATACACTTTTGTTCTACGTCGTAGTACTAAAGTGTATATAACTTATTGCGGCTGACTGTACGTAGTACAAACGTGAGATAAAATGTACAGAGCTCTGTCACAGCCCTCCGTGGTCAGACTAGTAGTAGGTAAACTGTCTTTATGAGGCTGACGGTACATTCGGTACGTTCCGAGACATAAAAACAGTGCTGTGAGCGATTACAGCGCTAACACCCGTTCCATTTGCAATATCGCATTGACAGCGCTGATAGCGTCCTACCAATTCGGAACGCTAGATGTCGCGCTCACAGCGTTCACATCACAACATTCAAATATTCCTGTTATTTTCTTCATCACTAATCGTTATTAAACTTTTATCGTCATTTTTAGAACATAATCAAACCCAATACTACTAAAGAAACCTAAATCAAGACCTAAACAAACCAAATATTTAATACACCAAAACTATTAGACGTCACTTTTGAAAATGCGCTCTAAAATTTACCACAACAAGACTGTCAAACGTCACTTTTGACAGCACGCTCACAGTGCTAACGCTTCGACCCGTGAGCACTGTTATTGCAAGATGGCGTCGGCAGTGACGTCATGAATGACGTCACGTTTTCGACTGGACGCGCTCACGGTCAATTCGGAACGACATTTATCGCGCTCACAGCGCTCACATCGCTGTCGGCGTAATTCGGAACGTACCGATTGTAACTTGTCAGGAACCTGTTTAAATAGTTTAACTATAGCGCAAAAGGGCCTATCAGAGTATGTTTTGTCTGAAGTGGAGCGGAAACGAGGTGTAGGGATAGACTAATTTAATTATTTGACCTCAACATTTGGTAAATCTGATTGGTTCGATCAAACTATTGGATTCTTGACAAAAAAAAATGTTTATTCTGTTGATCGCAAGATCCATTCTTTCTTTTTATTTTCGAAATTTCAGCCGTGGAAAAAGTGTATCTTCAGTTTGGACATCGCATAGGCCGAGAGATATCAAATAATGTATTAGTAACTGTTCGTAACAAGGTAATTGCTTCATATTGATAGATCAATAGAAGTCGCTTAGTATATAGCAATAGCTTAGTTTATGGTAAACCTGCATACGTATCGGGTGTAGGAGTTCATAATCATGTGGAACTTTAGAATTTTATATTGCTTTCTAGTCACCATATTTCAAGTCTGAACTATAGATACTAGAAGCTTACATTGAAACTTTGAAAGTAGATAACTAAACATTGTCTCTATTCGTATTCGATATCATGAGACAAATTACGCAATTCTGTCACATTTACAGAAAAAAATTGCCTTAAGTTCTTACACTTTCAGGAAAATGGTTGAACAATTATAAACTTTCTACTCGCTTCGTTCTTTCGCTTCTTTCGTTCGCTGCTCGGTGCGCTATTTGATATCTTCCCGGCCTTACGACAAACCTTTTTGTTCCGTCGTCGGTGGCGCTGTCATCGCTTCTAATGTTTGAATTGATTGAACACTAAGTTAGTTCCAAATTTGGCCACCGGAACAGAAAGATTTGTACTTGTAGTGTGAAAGTTGAACGTTAACTAACGTCGTCCAACTAAATCATTTTATGGAAAGGAAATTAGTGTCAATTTCAACCTACGGAGTGGTAGAAGCAACCTATAACGGCTTAACACTAGCACATTACATTGACTTACAATATAATGGACGCCGGGTCTAGTACAAAATTCTCGAAAAAAGTGTCCGAGACTAACCTACACAAACCAAACTACGTGTATAGTAATATAAACATTGAAAATGATGAAATTCTTGTTCATTTTGCTTGCATAGTTTTTACCCCATCGCGGTGGCCGCGGTGCGCGCGCGTAGCCGGAAGGTCAAACGAACAACTGTAGCGTAATTGGTTCTCTTTTGGTTTGGACATTTTTGAGCGCGGACCCTACGTCCAGTAGTTGGTATGTCAATGCTCTAGCAGTGCTAAAATATACTCCCCTTAGGTCGTACGCACGCACAGTCGTAACGTTGAAACGATCAACGTGGCTCACCTCGTAGGTCATAGCAGATAGCAGCGAAAGTTTTAAAACGCGTGTAGGATCAAGTTTGTATGTTATTTTATAGCATATGCTCACGACTATAATTATTCAATGAATTATAATTAGTCAGGAATATTCTGAAAATTCAGCAATTTTGAGATTTATGCCGTAACATTTAATTCACTGATGATATCTAAAAGGTCGCTTCTCTACCACTTTGTAGACTGATATTGATCCTTTTACAATAGGGCTTGCATGCTATTTCTACTATTATTATACTTTTAATAGGTATAAAAAGTGCCGGTAGAGAAATTAAAGAAGATAATAAAACCCTTATGCGAATGTCATTAGAACAAAAATGACTTGTTTCGCCTGACTTCGTATAGAGAAAGAAGTTTAATTGAATACTTTTGTCAACCAATGGCGCTTTTTATAACCTATTGAGATTACTTGAGTATGAGGCCTATTGAAATTGTATTTACGAGCAATTGCTAAAATAGCTAGTCAAATTGTATTGTGTTCTACGTAAGACATACAGGGTGAAACTGTTGACAATTGCAATAAGTACTTTAATGAGTGATTGTACTCATGGCACTGAACAAGTTTCCCATGGAACCTGAGGGAAATTTGCAAGAACTAATTTTTTTTTTCGTACAAACGTTCTATCTGGAGTGCGATTTATGAATCTCATTCGCTGACTTCAGCAGTTCGAAATGTCAAAATTACTGTGGAGATATGCATGTTTCTACTGCTGATTTGACTTTCAAAAATCATACTTCAGGAGTGCGATTTTTGAAAGTCAAATCATCAGCAGAAAGATGCGTATCTCCATAGTAATTTTGACATTTTCAACTGCTGAACTCAGCGAATGAGTTTCAAAAATCGCCCTCCAGACCATCAAACTCCTCCCTTCTCCATGGCACTAACAGACAGCTGTTTTTTTCGCGATTTTAATGTTGGTCCCATAAAGAAAGTTGTTCAGTTTGATGGTCTGATTATCCCCTTAAAAACCGTCGGCATATTAAGTTTTACCCTGTATTTAGTATGGCAAGTCCTTTACTTTTACTAATTTCCTATGTGTTCCTTGGAAAGTAATAGTATTGTCTACAATTATACCCTGTATTTCCATATGTATTAGAATTAGTGTGTTCAAAATAGAAAATACATCTACCCTATGTATATCTACCCGATTGTAGATAGTTGTTTTGCATGTTTAAAATACTACGCTTATTTCATTAAAAAAATTATCAGTGTCATCAATTTAATCATTGAGCTATGTACTACGTTACTAGAAGTGGCACCACTAACAAACGTCATGCGCCATATGCGAATCTAGCTATTTTTACGGAGCAGTGCAGTGCAGTGCAGTGTCTTCTCTAGTATGTAGCACATAGCTCAATATCAATAATGCATAAAAACGAGAAAATAATTCAAAAATCTCACCGTATAGTGATCTCCAACAAATTGTGTTCAATTTAGTTATTATTTATAAAGGAATGCGTGCAAGCCCTGTGTGAGACTGAAGTGTGTTTTCTAGCTTTTTGTATTTATTATATAAAGAGTAAATCTTAGGAATGTTAAAACTTTTTTATGAGAAATTAGATATAAGCTAGGCTAGGCAAAGATCGGAGACAAATAATCGATCGCTTTGAGTGAAATCGGCGTGAAAACACTATTTTTAAATGTATTTAGTTCTACAAATCAACGTCATTAATCTTATTAGATATTTTCGTGCTTCTAAATTTTTCCTTTCGATACTTTTCTATGTTTTACCGACTTCAAAAACGGTTCTCGCCAATTTCACTCGAAGCGATTCGACAAAACTTCTAATCAGGAGTGCAAAATTATTATTATTATGGAAATCAAGCTCAGAACCGCTTATATTATAGCAGTAGAACGACGCGCTTTTTGTATTTCAAAGAGATTTCTCATGTTACTTTGATTCATTTTTATTACTGGCTAATTTTTAGTCAGCATGAAACGTAAATAAATAAAAGTATTTATTTTCTCATTACACTAAGATGCTGTTTATACAGAAGGGACGTGTGGCGGTGGCGGATAGTCAAAGTAACATAATATTCAACCTTACAGTACGTAGTTTTTGTCGTGAAGGAAAATCACGCCCGCGCCACCAGGCTACGTCGCCTGGAGACGCGGGCGTAATTCTCCAAACGACGCTATGCTACGTTACGTACTATAAGGTTTATATTGCCGCACCCCGCCCGCGTCACGTCCGCGCCACGTCACTTCTGTTCAAACAGCATCGAACTTATAAGTCTTGTGGGGAGACTGGTACCGAAACTAGAATTTAATCGGAATTTCAGGCCGTCAAGTCTCATCTCCACGAACATTATTGGTTTAACCTTAGGGTTGAATTGCATGAAAAAAAAAATTAAATTCCTAGAAAACTAAGCTTGCTTGAACTATCCTATCCTATTCATGACTATTGTATATTATTTTTCGGAGGAAAGAAATAAAATTGTTAAATATATTTGTAAACCAGAATTTTTTACTTCTTTCATAATTTTAACATAACCGTACGCGAAAGGCCGTAATGTTCGACGCGAAAGTTAACTTTTTATGTCAGAAAGAGACAAAATACTGTAATGAAATGAATCAAAGTAATATGAAATTATACCTTATAGTTAAAACCTAACTAGTGGAATGAAACATTTTTACGAAAATTTTGTAAATGTTTTTAAATTATCTGCAATTATTAAAAAGTATTTTGCATTTATTTGTATTACCAAATACACTGGATATTTGGGCAAAAACGTCTAAATTTGTATAGTATTATTTTTATGTCGGTATTTAATTATGTGACGAAATTTTTTTATAAAAAAATTTAAGACTTTGTTTTGTTTATGTGTAAATATAATTCGTAAGTGAATGTAATGCGCAAGCGCAACAATCTTTCGATCTATGTATTTTATTTTTGTAAATAGATAATGCAAGTCATGTAATACAATATTTTTGAAAATATACCACTATTTAGAACGTCGTGTGTTTTAATTTTGCAGCCTCCGAGTAGGTATGTGGTGAAACATCGGTAAAATATGAACTTTGATATTTCCTATTTTCCTGGTCGAGTAGAATTTTGACAGGATGCTTGTCGGCCGCAATACCTTCAGACTTCTACTAGAATATTCATTCTAGTCCTAGTTCGTTGTTTATTCTAGTTCTGTTCTATTTGCTCAAACAAAATTCTATAAATATTACGCTGCCAATTCGTCAGGAGCCCGATTGTTGTCTGATTTATTTTATTTTTTTTAAAGTGTAACGATCAAGGCAAGCAACGTATGCCGAATCGGCCCTGATGAATTGGTGGTCATCGCACCTTTCTTTAGTAAAACTACTAATTGCATCCAAGATAGCTTGGTGATGTTGAAAAATCGTTTTAGAGGATTATTTTACTTTCTGAAAATGTTTGAGCCGTAATCTTAAATTTTATGTTAAGTGTTAATTAATCTTGTATATATTTTGAGTGTAAAATAAAGCTTTGACGGCACAAACAGCTTTAAGTAAATATCTAAAACCGGCCTGTCAAAAATCACCAAGCTATCTTGGACGAAAGCTTGTTATGTTTTGTTCAAGTCAGAAAAAAGAAGGTTAAGAAGAAACAACGTAAATAAAATTCAATACCTATTTTATTAAAGCATTTTCCAGCAGATGATCATAATGTTGATTAATCTATTCTTATAATTTAAATATTTAACAACTTAATTTCTAGTAGGAAACATTTCACATAACTAATTTTGTATTAAGGAATTAAAACAAAGTACAAAATAATCAATCTCATGAGATCCAAAAAGTTTAAGAAATTAACAGGTAGTTTTTAATCAACTTCTTCAACGGTTGGGCCGTCATACTGTCCTCCTTGCTGTTGGTATTGATATCCACCTGGCATACCACCGGGCATTCCGCCAGGCATTCCTCCAGGCATACCACCGGGCATTCCTCCAGGCATGCCGCCACCGGCACCGGCGCCGCCTCCGTGCATCTTGGACATGACCGGCGAACAGACGCGCTGCGCCTCCTTCAGACGGTGCTCGTACTCTTCCTTCTCGGCCAGAGAGTTGTTGTCCAGCCACCGGAGCGCCTCCTCGCACTCGCTGCGTGCCGTATTCTTGTCCTGCTCGCTCAGTTTGTCTCCCGCGTCATCGAGCGCCTGCTTCACGCCGAACACGTACGCTTCGAGCTGGTTGCGAGCCGCGACGCGCTGTCTCTGTCTCTCGTCCTCCTCCTTGTATCGCTCCGCCTCCGCCAACATGCGGTCGATGTCCGCCTGCGAGAGGCGTCCTCTGTCGTTCTTGATGACGATGTTCTTGCTGCGGCCGGTGCTGTTCTCCTTGGCAGACACGTTGAGGATACCGTTGGCGTCCAGGTCGAAGGTTACGTCTATCTTGGGAACGCCCCGCGGCGCCGGCGGGATGCCCGTCAGGTCGAACTTGCCGAGGTGGTTGTTGTCCTTGGTCATGGCTCGCTCTCCCTCGAACACCTGGATGGTGACGGCCGGCTGGTTGTCCGAGTAGGTGGTGAAGGTCTGCGACTGCTTGCACGGGATCTTGCAGTTGCGCTCGATGATCTTCGCCATGACGCCGCCGGCGGTCTCGATGCCGAGCGACAGCGGCGCCACGTCGACCAGCAACACGTCCTGTATCCTGGAGTCCGTCGAGCCGGAGAGGATGGCGGCCTGCACGGCGGCGCCGTAGGCCACCGCCTCGTCGGGGTTGATGGACAGGTTCAGCTTCTTGCCGCAGAAGTAGTTCTGGAGCAGGCTCTGCACCTTGGGGATGCGCGTGGAGCCGCCGACGAGCACGACGTCGTGGATCTGGCCCTTGTCGAGCTTGGCGTCGCTCAGCGCCTTCTCGACGGGCGCGAGCGTGCCGCGGAACAGGTCGGCGCAGAGCTCCTCGAAGCGCGCGCGCGACACGCGCGTGTAGAAGTCGACGCCCTCGTGCAGCGCGTCGATCTCGATGTTGGCCTCCGTGCTGGAGGACAGCGTCCGCTTGGCGCGCTCGGCCGCCGTGCGCAGCCGCCGCAGGGCTCTCGAGTTGCCCCGCAGCTCCTTGCCGTGCTTCCTCCTGAACTCGTCCGCCAGGTGGCTCACCAGCCGGTTGTCGAAGTCCTCGCCGCCGAGGTGGGTGTCGCCGGCGGTCGCCCTCACCTCGAAGAGCGAGCCCTCGTCTATGGTGAGGACGGAGACGTCGAAGGTGCCGCCGCCGAGGTCGAATATCAGCACGTTGCGCTCGCCCCTCAGGTTCTTGTCGAGCCCGTAGGCGAGCGCGGCGGCGGTGGGCTCGTTGATGATGCGCAGCACGTTGAGGCCGGCGATGGCGCCCGCGTCCTTGGTGGCCTGCCGCTGCGAGTCGTTGAAGTACGCCGGCACGGTCACCACCGCGTCGCGCACCGCCGCCCCGAGGTACGCCTCCGCGGTCTGCTTCATCTTCGTCAGCACCATGCTGCTGATCTCCTCCGGCGAGAACCTCTTCGCCTCGCCCTTGAACTCCACCTGGACCTTGGGCTTGCCGCACTCGTCGACCACCTTGAAGGGCCAGTGCTTCATGTCCTGCTGGATCTTGGGGTCGTCGAACTTGCGGCCGATGAGTCGCTTCGCATCGAACACCGTGTTGTTGGGGTTGAGCGCGACCTGGTTCTTGGCCGCGTCGCCGATCAGCCGCTCCGTGTCCGTGAACGCGACGTACGAGGGCGTGGTCCTGTTGCCCTGGTCGTTGGCGATGATCTCCACGCTGCCGTGCTGCCACACTCCCACGCACGAGTACGTCGTGCCGAGGTCTATTCCCACTGCTGGCATTCTTGTTTATATTCTTCAAATCTCACTTGTAACTTGATATTAAAATACTGTGTATGAAACTGCGTAGATAAACTCGTAGAATAGTTTTGTTTGAGAGTAATTCACCGCTCAAGCTTCACTAGTTTATTCGTTCAATGTTTTCAAAAAACTGAGTTTCCCGCGTTCGATGAGGCCCTTTTATACCTGCCTGCGCCGACCAATCACAAAGTCGTATTTTCCACAACGTTCTCGAAAACCAATCAAGAGAATTCTAGAATCGAGGACAGTTGAATCTTTTCGAATAGGGTCGCGTTTTAGACAGAGATAAAACTATATGTTGAATAGAAATGGAGAATCAGTGTTGCCATGGGTAAAAATATTTGCACATTTTTGTGCAAAAGAACCTCTATAGAAATCGTGCAAAATTTTCTACTCCGGCACCACCAGCGAGAAACCACCAATCACATTGGAGATTTTGCCCAATATTTTCGAGGGCCATCTCTGCGAGGGCCAATCTGGAAGCTTCGAGATCGTAATAATGAAAGGGATAGATAAATAAGATGAAATGAGATGGAACATCAAACTCTGTTGAAATTTCTACTCGATACTAGATGTCGCTAGTATATCGATGTTTGTTATGGGAAAATTAAAAATGAGAAAAAATTTATTAAAAAGGAAAAGTTTTCTCATGTAATGAAATACTACCCGTTCACGACCAGTTGGCCGTCGATGACCGTTACAAAATTTCCTCACAGGCACATTAATTGGCCCCGTCGACAAAAAATAATATAAAAGGCAAATAAAAATTAAAAATTAAAAGCGATATTAGTAACCGGGACGGATGTGCCGTACGTGGTTGCGTTGCTAAAGGTTATAAAATTGCGTTTATTAGGGTCTCTTAGGGGTGCGGTGCGGGGAAGCGGGAAGGGAGGTAACGGCCAACTTGAAGTGAATGACTAGTAGACAGTCGAATGATCTTTTCACTTTCAATCAATCAAATCAGCCCACATCAACCCACTGCTGGGCATAAGCTTCCCTTTTATTGCGTCATTCCTCACGGTCCTGTGCTAATTTACATTGCAACTTTGCATCGATTTTTTATATTGTTCCACTACGACTTTACATAAAATATTGGTACTGGCCGAAGCACTATTTCAGGAACTATTTATTTGATGTAGTTTTTATAAAACACAGCGCAACGCCAGCTCCGTGGTTTATTTAAAAGACTTATTTATATCTCCGCTCCCTGAAGACCCTAGCCTCATGAGATTTTGGATGCCTAGGGCACTATTTGAGAACTACATTTTGAGTGTAAATTCGATGCTGCAATGCAAGCCGTTTTAGCCACAGAAAATGTGTACGCTACCTTGACGTCAAGCCAGCGTACCAGGTAAAAAAAAATCGATATCTCGTAAAGTATAGAGGCACTATTTATTTGACCTACTAGTCATTCACTTCGAGTTGGCCGCTACCTCCCTTCCCGCTTCCCCGCACCGCACCCCTAAGAGACCCTATTAAACGCAATTGTATAATAACCTTTAGCAACACAACCACGTACGGCACATCCGTCCCGGTCACTAATATCGCTTTTAATTTTAAATTTTTATTTGCCTTTTATATTATTTTTTGTCGACGGGACCAATTAATGTGCCTTTGAGGAAATTTTGTAACGGTCATCGACGGCCAACTGGTCGTGAACGGGTAGTAGGTACTAATTAGGCACTATTTAGGAACTATTTATTGGCACCAGTCCCAGCCAAATCCCTTTCATGTGTACGCTAGCTATACGGACACCATTTTCAACTGTGATCCCGTCACTCTCACAATATCATCAGACCAACGTGCTGATGGTCTGCCTATTGACCTCCGTCTTTCTCTTGGCCACGGCCACTCTGATATTGCCTTGGTCCACCGGCCGTCTTCTCGTCTAGCCAAATGTCCTGCCCATCTCCACTTCAACTTTGTGATCCGCTTACCCACGTCTTCAAACTTGGTTCTTCGTCGAATTTCGACGTTAGGTACTCGGTCCACTAGTGCAGCGATTCCCATTAGCCGGGTCGCGACCCGGTACTGGGCCATCAAAATAAAATACCGGGTCGCAACATACCCGCATTAAAAAAAAAACCTGCTATCGATCGATGCATCGTAAATATTCGTAAGCGGTAAAATATTTTTAGTATTAATAAATGTGTATTATTTTAAGTTTAAAAGTATTAAGGCTATTCTACCGTTGGCACGCTCCATACAAACGTAGTATGGTGATATTTTCAATACTATCTAATTAAAGTCATGAAATTTTTCAAAAACAATCATGTAACTAATCTCTATGTCGGTATGAAGTCAGATTTTCGTTAAAATATACAGTTTCAATGCTAGGATTAATTTAAGATTTGTATGGAAATATTTGTGGCACTGTAACTTTAAAACTATAAATTTTATCGAAAATCTGACTTCATACCGACATAGAAATTAGTTACTAGATTGTTTTTGAAAAATGTCATTGACTTTAATTGGATAGTATTGAAAATATCACCATACTACGTTTGTATGGAGCGCGCCAACGGTAGAATAGCCTTAAGTGGGTCACGAAGGAGCAGTTTGAAAATTACCGGGCCATGGCCAACCATGGCAGAACAATGTTTTGCCTAGCATGGTACGCTCTATTGGCTCTCTCTTCTTTTTGCCCAATTCCTTTGATGTTTCAATTGGGTTCAGTAGGTTCGTTATTTTTCGTTAATTAAGTAGGTACCATTACCTTTTAAAAAAAAACAATAAGTAGTTAGAACATTATTTCTACCAGAGAGTTAATTTTATGTCCCTACCTTTTTTATGCATGTTACCTATTTTATTTATTTGATTTGAAATCAACCATCTCACTTGCGATTCTATGGTACGGTAGGTAAATAAAGGACCCTACCTATAGGATAGTAAATTATCTTTGCTACATGAGTCTGCAAAAAATCTATACAAAATAATTTTTTATAATTAGTTTTGTGGTCATTAAAATTAATCTATGAGTGCAGTATTCACTTTAAAAAATAAGACATTGTTTTCATTATGTAAAATTTTAATCGCTAAATTAATATAAGTACCTACCGCTTTATTGGATTCTCATCGTGTCTATTTCAGACATATGTGTTCTTTTTACGTAAGGCCTAAAATTGTATGAAATATAATTAAATTGATAACTATTATCTACAAAAATATAGCTTTAAAATTTTAATCATGTTGATAAAGAAAATAAACAAACGTGGAACACTCTAGTTCCAACACGTCAACATTCCAGAATTATCTATTCGCCGCTAGATGTCGTCCTCGGGTATAAAATCGAAGTAACCGCGCGCTTGTGCAGTGAATTCAACAAACGCATTTGAGGTGATAACTTCGCTGCAATTTCAGTAAACTTTAGCTGCAATCTGTAAAAATGAACAATAAAAGTATGATGTCAGTACGGCACTGCCTTACACTGGCACTAATTTTCTCCATCGCATCACAAACATTCGCTGAAGAACAATGCCCTAACCAGAAAGAGAAAAGTGACCAAAAATTATCGGGACAAGATTTCGGCTTCGCATTTTCTCCAGACGACTTCCTAACCTCGATGATGTCTCCATTCATGTTCCGGGATTACTATAGACCTTGGATACACCTCGCTCAGTTCCAGAAAGACCTGGGATCAACAATTAAAACGGACAAAGACCAGTTTCAGATCAACGTTGATGTTCAACACTTCGCACCTGATGAAATCACAGTTAAGACTGCTGATGGTTACGTGGTGGTTGAAGCTAAGCACGAGGAGAAGAAAGATGAGCACGGATTTGTATCCAGACAGTTCGTAAGGAGATACGCGTTGCCAGAAGGGACGGAATCTGATGCGGTGGTGTCTCAACTGTCGAGTGATGGCGTCCTTACAGTGTCGGCACCTCGGAAGTCGGTGGATGGTGAAAGAGTAGTCCCTATAACGAAAACTGGACCAGTGAGGAAGGAAGCCAAGGAGTCGTGTGCTAGTGAAACTTGTTCGAAACCTTCAAAATAATTAATTTAGTCAGAATCACAATGTAAGACTGAATTTTAATTTAATAAAAGTCATTCCTTTTCTAATAATAATTTTGTTGAATTTTTTTTCCCATGAAGTTTCCAACAAAGACGATTAATGTGGGCTCGTAGACCCTTTTGTTTGTGCCATGGGTAATTATAAATATTCGGTCAGAACCTCTTTCTTCCGGTCTTTCGTAATCGAACTTTGATTTGAATATACACATACAGGGTGTAACAAAACACCCTAGTAATACTTAAGGGGGTGCTTCAGACCATCAAACTGAACAACTTTCACTATGGGGCCAACATCGAGAAAAAATAAAAAAAATCTGCTGTCCCATACAAAACTGCAGTAGGTACTGACTCGACTAAAATGTATGGGACAGCAGATTTTTTTTATTTTATCTCGATGTTGGCCCCATAGTGAAAGTTGTTCAGTTTGATGGTCTGAAGCACCCCCTTAAGTATTACTTGGGTGTTTTGTTACACCCTGTATATTAATTTTCCCATTGAAATGTTGATAGATAAATTGACTTAAACTGAAATGCATAGTTCGACACCCAATCTTGACGTAACGTCTAACTCTTAAGACATTTCTAGAGGTAGGTACTACCTCATCATCATCATCAGCCAATAAGACGGAGATATGCATCTTTCTACTTCTGATTTGACTTTCAAAAATCATACTTCAGGAGTGCGATTTTTGAAAGTCAAATCAGCAGTAGAAAGATGCGTATATCCAAAGTAATTTTGACATTTTCAACTGCTGAACTCAGCGAATGAGATTCAAAAATCGCACTTCTGGAGTGCGACTTTTGAATCTCATACGTTGAACTCAGCAGTTGAAAATGTATGGAGATACGCATCTTTCTACCGCTGATTTGATTGATTTGATTGATTTTTAGTTATGAAGTACTGAGAAGGTGAGAAGGCGTGTCAAAAATTAATCTGATTGGTACCTAATTAATAACCTACAATACTTCAAGATGTACTTTTGTCCCCTGCTTGCCTGAGTTTAAATCTACACTAATATTATAAAGAGGAAATTGTATTTTTGTGTGTGTTTATGTTTGTAATGAATAAACTCAAAAACTACTATGCCGATTTCAAAAAATCTTTCATCATTAGAAAGCTGCATACACCCCGAGCACAGCCCTGCCTGAGTAACATAGGCTATATTTTTTGCTAGAAAAGATTAAATGTCCACCCGTGCGAAGCGGGGACGGGCAGCTAGTTAACACATAATCTCACGACCATGATGTCTCACGACCATAATCCCATTCGGGGTGGTCATAAGCCTTGCTACCATTACTAACATAATACCACGGTATTGATTTATAACTTATTATGGTTTTAGATTTAGAATAAAGACAGGATTCATTGTCACAAGAATTTGTTAGGAGACCAAAGAAAAGATGGATGTATTGCGTGAAATATGAACATAATTATTTAATACCTAGGTATATACTATTATATTTTAGTATAAATAAACAAAGTTTATAAATATAGTCGTGAGCATGTAGTTTAAATATTTTTAAAGCCTTTTTGGGGGAACATAGAGAGCAGCTGCCGTAGTAGCTCTACTTTATAATAATTATAAGCATTTAGATTAAAAGACACTATACATCTAATCAACGATATCGGCTAGCGTTCTTTTATAATATATCGATACGGCTAGCTTATTTTATGACTTCTCAAAATAAAATATTATGATACTTGATGAACCAAATATGAATTAAGGTAGGTACCTAAGTAAATATGAACTAGGTAACCTACCAACATTTTCATATTGAAATAAAAACGCCAGAAAAGTAATTTTAGGAGAGAACTTTTATTTAAAACTTATAAACAAACAAATAATACTAAATTAACATCAGTCTTTATCACATAGATAATTTTTACGAAAATGCAAATGAAGACTAATTTTTAAAGCACATCTTTGCTGAACCAGTTTCACTTAGCCCCATTCTCGATCTCGTTTGCCTGTGAAGTCTGGTCCTTGATCTCCTTCCTGACGGGGCCGGTCTGCGCGATGGGAACTGATCTCTCATTCTTCAGCGCCGGAGCCACTTTCGGAGCGATGATGCTCAGCACTCCATCCGACGACAGTTTCGACTCCACGTTCTCAGGGTTACAGCCTTCCGGCAAAGCGTACCGTCGGGAGAACTGACGAGAAATGTATCCGTGCTCGTCCTGCTTCTCTTCGTGCTTGCCCTCGACGATCACGAACCCGTCTGCGGTCTTGACGGAGATCTCTTCAGGTGTAAAGTGCTGCACGTCCAGGTTGACTTGGAATTTATCTTTGTCAGACTTGATAGTGGAGCCGATGTCCCTCGCGGCGGCGGCCATCTGTCGCCACGGTCGGTAGTAGTCGCGGGAGAGCATGGGGGCTACGGCAGCTGTCAGCAGATCGTCTGGAGTCAGGGCCAAGCCGAAGTCCTGGTCGACGAGTCGGTGGCGGTGGTGTGGGTGGTCGTAGCCGATCAGGAATGGTAGAAGAGACATTTTGTTCAAGTGTTGATAAATTCGCTTCGAGAGTTGAGAGTAGATCGCAGTGCGTTCGCACCAAGTTGCTTGTTCAGCTGCTTGTTTCGAAATACATGCTCGATTCTCCGGCCGGTGAGCTTATATACGGGAGCGGGGCGACCTCTATCGGTGAGTAGATTTTTCTCGAATCGTCTAGACGCGCGCGGCACACAATTGTAGCGTACCGTTTATTTGTGTGCGTGAGTCAGCTGTCCCACCCAGTATTGATCGCTCGAAGCTTCGATGCTTTGTGTATTCTAGACATTTCTATCCATAGACATTATTATACTTTTCTATCTACCTACTTGTGTTGTACTTTGTATGTGTTCGCCTTCGAATTATCTAGACGTGAAGGTTATTGACTGGGTTGAGAGACCGACTGAGGGCATTGTAGGACTTCCCAAGGGCAAACGGAGACAAATCCAATAATTGCATCGCGTAAATCGACTTCATTGAGCAGTTTTACAACTGCATTGATGCAATTTGTATGCGTTTTATTTCAATCAATGAATCACTATTTATTTTAACTTATATTTACAGGTAGGTATGATCCAGCATTGCTCTGCCGATTATTTCCGATTAGATACTTTCTGGAGTTTTTTTTATTTATTATTTAGGTATTACTACTTTCATAACAAGGATTTTCTTTATTTATTTATTTTATTGTTTTTGGAACGCCAATATCAAATAATGCAATACACTAAACAGGGTGAAATTGATATCATTGGCATCCTTTTAAACTAAGAGTCTGCCCATCAAACTGAACAACTTTTACTATGGTATGGGAGCAAACCAATCGGAGGAAAAAAAATCGGCTGTTGCATACATTTGAGAGAGTATGCCTAGGGGCATTGCAGTTTAGTATGGAACAACTGATTTTTTAGTTGCTCCGATTGGTTTGCTCCCGTAGTAAAAGTTGTTCAGTTTGAAGGGTAGACTCTTAGTTTAAAAGGATGCTAATATTGCTAATGATATCAATTTCACCCTGTATAAGTTATAGCGCAAAATATACATCAAATTAAAAAGAAAGAAATACCTATACAGTACAGCACTAAACATTGTAAACATGCGTTACATAATTAGTACCTACTCGAGTACTTTTAGCATTGTTAATGTTTCAAGATAAAATTACATAAAGTGGTTTAGTGTAGTGGTTATAGCCTTTTGCCCATAAATACGGTACACTAAGAGCTACTACGTAAGAAACCCTTATCCCTTAATCACCTCGTACGATCATCCTTCCACCTTTTATAAATAAAGAAAGAACGAATTAAAATGTTTTGCACGCTAAACAAAGTGCATTTAGCATACGGCCATGACTCTGCCAGACGCGCCGCGCCGCGCCCACTCTCCGGTCAAAGCACGGATGCACTCTTTTATTTACTATGTTTAAAATATAATAGGTATGTTGTGTTGCCAAGCAAGTTATGTCAATTCGAGCAGGCTTAAAGGCCTATTACATAATGCGACCGAAAGCATGCAATTTGAAGTACTTTGCTACGTCAGCGTATTATGTTTTAAGTTTATATCAAACTAACCGGTCGATGTACTTCAAATTGCATGCTTGCGGTTGCATTATTTAATAGGCCTTTTTGGGTAAGTATAGTACGCAGCAACCATGTTGAAAAATGGGCGGGGGTGGTGTCCGTATAGCTAGCGTAAACATGAAAGGAATCAGCATAGGATTAGTGCCAATAAATTGTGTCAAATAAATTGTGCCTCGATATTTACGATACATCAATTTTTTACCTGGTACACTAGCTTAACGCCAAGGTAGCGTACTCATTTTCTGTGGCAAAAACGGCTTGCATTACAGCAACAGCGATTTATACATAATATAAAAAAATTGTGCTCAAATAGTGCCCTCGGGCATTCAAAATATCATGAGGATAGGTCTTCAAAAGGTCTTGCTCAAGATGTTTGCCGGCCAAGGCCAACCAACGGCTTTTTCTGTTATAGTGACACAGATGTCTAGTTTTATTTTTACTAGCTACATACAAATACCTACCTAAAATAAAAGAGATATTTCTGTAATACATTGAAAATAATACAGAATTATTTCGGGTCATAAAGGTTGGGGTGGGCCGCGCATTCAAACTCAACTCAACACAATTTTAGTAGCGTTACTTTGAGAGAAAACTACTGTTTTGTTTAGATTTTCATTACTGAATAATTTTTTTTAAGGTTAGTTACTTTATTTACATCGAAGAACTCTCAAATTAGTCAAGACATCATCAAGTACCTAAAATACGGGGTGTTAGGGTAAACAGTAGCATTACTTTAAGAGGTGATTGTACCCATGATACTGAATAACTTTCCCATAGAAACCTAAAAGGAATTTGCAATTTTGTTTGGACTTTCCTTACTAAACACAATCACAACAGTTGATCGAACGTTTGTATGAACAGATGATGTTTTTGGCGAATTTTCCTTAGTTCGTTTAGGAAATAACTGTCAGCAAATACATTGTAGGGTATAAAAAAAATTGCAGTATGAATGTCGGCAGTTGTAGCAATGGTTCTGACCACCCCTAAAGGGAGGGGTTAGGGTCGTGAGTTTATGTATTTTATTATATGTACTTATATATTAGAGGAAGTTTAAAAGTAGCACCTATGACGGAAAAATTGCAGGGTAATAGATTATCGTGGTATGGGCATGTAATGCGGAGGGGTGAGTGTCATGTTACGAGACGAGTGTTAAGTATGAATGTGGATGGCAGTGGTAGGAGAGGCAGGCCGAAGAAAAGATGGATGGATTGTGTGAAGAATGATATGTGTAAAAAGGGGGTGAGTGTTGAGACGACGGCTAAGAGAGATGAATGGAAGAGGATGACATATTGCGCCGACCCCAAATAATGGGAAATGGGCAAGAGAATGATGATGATGATGATTATATGTACTTATGTACCTAGCTAAAAATAGCTTCAAGGCATTTGTAGTTTATTGCCATAGAGATAGGAAGTACCTACTACGTACATTTATTGCATGCTTTCTTTATTGAGAAACATTTAATATTGTGATGAGGGCGCTACTTAACTCTACCCCGATTGGGTAGTCAGAGATATTATTATACTTACTTAGACGCTTTAAGTAGGTATGTCAATACATGTTATAAAAAAAAATCAACAATCAATCATAACCTGTGTTTCTTTGTGTGTATTTGTGTTCTCGTAGGTGTACTGTACTACCTATGATAAGTAACAATAATATTAATAATCTTGATCACGAAAGAGAAAACTTGGCTATTCTTTACATTCTAGTTTTCATAACGATACCTAGGTTGCGGTTGCAGAGGGGTCAATTTTATACAAAACTTTGACGCACAATACGCGTAGACGGTATTAATATAAGTAACTTTGTATATATGGAAAAATAGGTTAAGTATAAAATCTAGATGTCGCGTATCAAATAACATTTGCAATTTAGGTATAATATAATTACGAAGATATAAAGCTTTGAAATTTTTCATACAGAATTTTCAAAGCTTTATATCTTCATAATTTTATAATAAATTGCAAATGTTATTTGATACGCGACATCTAGATTTTGTAAACTATTTTTCCATATATAAAATATTACTTTTATTAATTCCGTCTACGCGTATTGTGCGTCAAACGTGTGTATGGACTGAAACCACCTTAAAGTGTTTTTATTATAATCTACCACGTGTTCTACCACTGACATCTGTGCAGCTGCAGATTGCTTCCTAGTTTTTTACCTATATTAAAATCAAATCCACACAACTATTTTATCCATGCATTGTTTGTTATTGCATTCGAGAATAGTAGGGTAACAGCTGTTTATCTTGAAAAACATGCGATATAATAATGCTGTGCATAATAATAATTCATACGACCTGCATACGACGTATTGTGTTGGGGTAGATCATGTTCGAACGATCGATCACCAGAATTATCTGGAATTCGCTCGAAGCCCGGTAGCCATGCGCGAAATACCTACAATAATGTTATTCGTATGTGTGCGTTCACCGGTTCGTTGAACTTATCTTTAATGCTTGCTACTCGACGCTAGATATCACTGTTTCAATGTTTTGGATACATTAGTGCGTCCTTATTATACATGAATGAAACTCCTATGTCTATCCTGCTGTCAATTGTCAAACTCAGCCACTTGTGTTTTTAGAGCTTTCTTTTTTTTGTCTTACTACTTTGTCGATATTTTAATGTTTATTTATTTAAAAAGTAAATTTTTGCCATCATGAACAATTCCAAAATGAATAAAATGATCAGTTTGTTTGAATAATATTTGAGTAGGTCAGATAAAATTCTAAATTCTTTGGAAGTTTAACAAAGTTTGCAAAAACTGCCACTGGAACAAGTTTATTTCTGTTTTTGTTTACTTGTGCGTTTTATTTGGATTTTTTCTGCATGTTTATTGACAAAGTTATTAATTAAAAAGATAGAAGCAATGGTAAACTATTGCTGCGTGTACGGCTGTGGCAGGAATAGCCGAACTCACAAGCATTTGAATTATTATAGCTTGCCAAAAGAAAGAGATCGGTAAGACGATGTTTTTGATTCAAACTTCCTATTATTTTGCTATATCTTGAAATCAAAACATCGAAATTTTCTATTCTTACTACTTACCAACAGCAATAACTACCATATCCCTTTCAATAAAGTTCTTTAAAAAAAGATTTTGAGGTTATTTTTTATTTTTTTTTGTAGACAAATACAATGGCTCAAGGCCGCTGGCAGAGACGACCTCTTAGACAAAGATCAGAAAAAGTTGACGGCTTCGAACAGGTTCTGTTCGCGACATTTCTCTCCTTCAAGCATAAAGAACAGACACCTTTGTCCAGATGCCTGTCCCACTCTGTGCATACCGGGGACACATTGGAGCGACGGTAATAAACATACTTATTAGTAGATTATAACTCTTTTACTATGTATCCAATAGCACAGAATAGGTAATAGTCGCGCGCCCTGGTCTCTGCCTACCCCACTGGGAAAGAGGTGTGACGTTATAGATAGATAGATAGAATAGGTAATAGTATACTATCAGTTTAAAATAACAATGTGCATGACCTCGCTCGCAAATGTGACGTCACTCAATCACAAAAACTTCACCTGAGTCGTTCAAATGATTGTTTCCTTTACATAGAGTCTACATTCCTTTATCAACAGAGTCAAATTTTCCAACGGCCCTTCAAGGTCATGCACATTGTTATTTTAAACTGATAGTATAGTTCTACATACAGAACAGCTGCTCCCCACCCCCCTCTGACTTCAGATACCCCACCTCACCTCACACTTTTCTGGGGACACTTAAGGAGAGCCAAGCAAGGGAATGCTGTCTGGCCCGCTCACCCGAAGTATTTGACTGCATAAAATATTTTTATCCTCTCAGTAAAAATAAACATTGGAAAATAAAGCTATATTCTCATTTTTCAATGATTCTTTACCTTAAATACTAAATTTAATAACAGTGTGAACTATAAAAGTAACTAAATCTAGATGAAATAAACATTGGAAAATAAAGCTAAATTCTCATTTTTCAATGATTCTTTACCTTAAATACTAAATTTAATAACAGTGTGAACTATAAAAGTAACTAAATCTAGATGATGTTCATAAGATGGGTGGTAAGTCAATCCTACAATATGTCATGCGCAAAGTGCGAATGTGTGAACGTCATGTCTAATCCAAAACTAATTTGAAGAGCCAGGCTTGTGCCAATAGTATAATAAATTAATAATATACGACCCAGTTGGTCTAATGGTTACCACGCCGGACTGCCAAACCAGGGTCCTGGGTTCGAATCCCGGTTCGGTCATGGATGTTATATGTTTGTGCCGTTGTTTTATGGTTTCCACAACTAAAAGCCTGTTAGAGCTTACGTGGGATCATTACTATGTATGTGCCTGTGAGCGTTATTTATTTATACCTGTGAACTTCACCTTTGAAGGGCATGGCATAACATGTAAAAGCAAGGATGCTGTAAAGGGATGCACTTGCACCTCCATACGGAATCGCGGGGGAAATACTTTCTACAAGGGCTCCAAATGTAGGTAACAATTTGGGGCCCATGATTTCACTTCCAGAAGTTCCAATAAGCTGTTAGCCTTTTCTTTCTGCCCTATCTTATTTATTTATTTATTTAATTTATTTAATAATAAGTTACAAAATTACATGTTTTTTAGTTGTAGTCCTACAAAACCGTATTTTACGGTTTGGCTGTAGGAACCGAGAATCAGTCTCGCATTACATATAGGCGCAATAATATAGACTATTTATGCACATAACATGACTGGCGTACTGAGTACGTACTTACTAGTTATTCATTGATGACATTCGATAGCAACAGATCCTTCAACAACCCACAGAATTTCGACTTCTTCACCTCATTTCGGATATCGGCTGGTAGCTCGTTGTACAGCTTTGGAACACACCTACTTAGGGTCCTATACCCGAAGTAGTTGTTCGCCCGCGGTACTTCGAACTTACCAGCCGATATCTTAGATCTTATTGCTCTACCATTAATTCAGTTTTAGCTTTGACCCTGGATGCACCCCCTAAGAATAATTCTGCAGACGCCCATATGTATACCTGCTCATACATATTTTATTCTGATAGTAAGACAAGACAACTAACATAGAAATATGAATTTCATGCACTTTGATCATAAAATTGAGCATAACATGTCCCCAAGTGGAGAAGAGTAATATAACACATGACAAATACGTGTTTCCTGGTGTCTGTCAGATTTCGATGCACATAAAAGGAGTGAAACATGCATCCAAAGACCTGGGATCACAGTTTCGATAGTTTTATTGCCTATTTTCACGTAAAAACGCACAAACAAAATACAATAATGTTTATTGTTCGAAAAAGATTTACAACTTAGTACTAAGATAGCTGGCATAGTGTAAAGAACTAATAGTGGTGAAGCTCAGCGGTCGCGGCAGGCCAATCGTGTGGGGTGTGCGGGGGCCGGGAGGAGTGCGTCCAGGTCCACGCTGTCTGCGCGCGTATCCTAACAGCGAATTGAGTTAGGGTACGCCCGTCCCCACGGGCATAGACCCGCTGCAACCACTGAGCTTCATCACTTATTTTATTTACACTATGGCACTAGACTGCACGCTAGAATATTCAATAAGAAGTAATATACCTAATTTTTTGCAGAGGATTCAGAAGATGAAGTGCAAGCACATGACGATATAGTTTGCAACAGCTGCTCGGACCCGATCGTTGGTTTCAGATACAAGTGCGTCACGTGCCAGGACTTTGATCTGTGCCAGAAGTGTGAGATGCTGGAGTCTCACCCTAATCACTATATGCTCAGGATACCCAAGCCTATGAAATTTGTGAGTTATTAAACTAATTTGCTACATCTACAACCCCCTATCACAACTTGACATGTCACTCCAGCCTGAAATTACACCTGAATGTTTCAATAGATAGTTGGTAGTTGAAGCAAAGCTACTGAACACCCCAATAGGGATTATGGTCATGATTATATGTATTTAAGGTTGTTTTTTGTTTTGTTTTATGTTTTAATGTTCTGAAGTTTCAGAATATCTCTGACTACCCCCTCGGGGAATATAGTCGTGAGCATATGCTCATGTATTTAATATGTATCTACTATATTATGTTCAGTCTAAAATAAAATCTAAATATTACATTATGAAGAGAGGAGGCCATTATTTGTGCATTTGCAAGAAATAAACGTACTAAAACCCTAATTAAGAAATAAAAGTAACTAAAAGGTACTAAAAAGGTAAAAATAAAACATTTAGATTATGGTTCCTAAAATTATTATTCTATATTATTTATATATATATTATTATATATATTATTTTCATAATTGTTTTCATAATTACAGAAATTAGCAGACAACCTATTAACGAAATGGAAGAAGCTGTTCAAATCTGAACACATAACACCGGACTGTAACGATAACGACAACAACATTGACGATGACAGTGATGACTCCGTGACAGTCCTCAGCAGTGACGATGAACCCATCACCAAATATGCCAAGAACTATGACAGCGGGATAGACCTGTCCGAAGACATCAAAAACAAAATACGTAAAGAAGTCACTAGAGTCTTAAAAGTGAACCGAAATAAAACAAAAGAGAAACCAGTGAAACCTAAAGTTTGTAAGAAGTCTGATAATAAAAGGACAGCGTCGAGCGAGGACGCAGAGCAAGCGAAGAGAATGAAGTTTGAAACAGATGTAGTTGAAGCAAACACACCGGAGCTCGTGTTCGCTGATGTTAATGAGATAAAAGATGACATGAAGGGAGAATTTTCGTCTCTCGTTCATGTGCCAAGAATTAATATGTCTTCTGAAATAATTCCAGTTGATACGAACTTGAATGGAAATAATGCTAATACAATTTTAGGTAAGCATATTTTCTCGGCCTATTATATTAGCGCAGCGTGGGTAGGCCCCTCACACGGTTGACCGACGACCTGGTGAAGGCGGCGGGAAAACGTTGGATGAGGGCAGCGCAGGACCGGTCGTTATGGCGATCCTTGGGGGAGGCCTATGTCCAGCAGTGGACGTCCATCGGCTGAGATGATGATGATGATTTTCTCGGCCAGTTCTCAACTAATGCAGCCAAAGAGGTCAAACAAAATTGGGTCAGTAGTTTTTGCGTGATGCTTGAACAAACACACAAACAAATAGACAGACAAAAAATCCAAAAATTTGTGATTTGAATCAGGTACACCTAAAAACCATATCGTAACTTTGTTTTTGTTGATATCTTCAATGTACAAACACACTTCTGTTACAGTTTTATAATAGTTAAGATGCCTATTTTTCAGAGGGGCATGTGTCGAGGTTCTGTGTTTTGTCCCAACTTTGCTATAACAACATTCAATTCGCTCCACCTGTGAGTTTGTATGTATAAATATAACTAAACATTGTGTTACTTGCAGATATAGGAGGACAACAGCCAGTGATGCACGTGAAACTGAGCGACGATCTGTCAGAACTCATGATCGAAGTCACTTCCAATAATCAGAAGACGTTCTACAAATACTCAGACGGGCCGCCACAGTAACGTTCTGATGGAGGTCCAGCCGGCGACCAAATCGTAATAAAAATCACATAAAAAAAGTAAGAATATAAATACCCTAAGCCGTGGTGGTCCAGTGGCGAGTAACCTTGCCTGCCGTGCAGGAGGCGATGGTTCGATCCCCGTCCAGGAGAGCGATTTTTGAATCTCGTACGTTTAACTCAGCAGTTGAAAATGTATGGAGATACGCATCTTTCTACTGCTGATTTGACTTTCAAAAATACCAAAGTCAAAGTCAAAAATAATTTATTCAATATAGGAGCTACCACTCCTGGAGTATGATTTTTAATATCAAATCAGCAGTAGAAAGATGCGTATCTCCACAGTAATATTGACATTTTCAACTGCTGAGTTCAAAGAATGAGTTTCTGATTTGACTTTCAAAAATCGCACTCCTAATGTATGATTTTTGAAAGTCAAATCAGCAGTAGAAAGATGCATATCGCCACAGTAATCTCGACATTTTCAACTGCTGAACTCAGCGAATGAGATTCAAAAATCGCACTCCATACTGACTTGTACCAATGAGTTTTTCGGAATTTACGTGTGATTTGTAACATCAGTGGCTTTTCGGTGAAGGTTGAAACTGCAGATTTTTAATTTTTTCTCTATATTGGCTCCATAGTGAAAGTTGTTCAGTTTGATAGTCTAATCTAAAGTCTAGACCACTATTCCGAGAGATAAGTGTACTTTTTGCAACCATCAGCAGCAAGGCTGATTCAGTGTTTATGGGGTGTAGAGCATCTCTGTGATGGGGATGGACCAGGTCTGCCTGCATAACTTCAGTCGGTTTAGGAGTTACTGATGATTAAAGGTCTGTAAAAAATTATCGATTAGCTGCACGGCAGGCAGACCTGGTCCATCCCCACCACAGAGATGCTCTACACCCCATAAACACTGAATCAGCCTTGCTGCTGATGGTTGCAAAAAGTACACTTATCTCTTATACTACACCCCTTTCGATATTACTACTAGACTAGGGTGTTCTGTTCCAGTATTTGTATGAGAATATGGTTCAGAAGTGTAGCTTTCTTTGCCGACCGTAGGTACTGAATAGCAGGGTGCTTTATTAACCGACTTAAAAAAAGGAGGTTCTCAATTCGCCTGAATTTTTTTATGTGAGATATCAATCAATCCACAAATAAATGTAAGTAAATGATTAATATTATAAATATCTATTTTTAGTTGTAAATGTTAATTAAATTAATATAAAATTAACTGTTTTTATATTATTTGTCATCCTTGCTTACATAGACCATTAAGCACAGTAAAGACCAGAGAACACAGTTGCATTGCAATAAAAATACTTTTCTCCCCTCCGGGCGGAAAGCGTCAACTTTCGTCCCGCTGCGCTAAACGAAGTTGCCGCTTTCCGCCTCCGTCGAGGAAAAAAATAGTGTACTAACCTCGGGCAATAAATAAGAAATCCTTGGATCACATGTTTGTCAGATTACATGAGATCTGGGACCTTTCTTACTTTCCTGCCCTCGGTGTATTATAATCTAATCTACTATTCTTTAAGAGGGAGGTTACACGGTCAGTATTTCATCAGTCTGGTCAATCGTTGAATGATGCCAGAATGATGAGTGGGTTACACGATCAGAAGTGCGATTTTTGAAAATCATACGAGCGACTTGGCAGTAGAAAATGTCAATATTACTATGGGGATTATGCATCTTTCTATTGTCAATTCGCTCGTATGATTTTCAAAAATCGCACTTCAGTTTCCCATCAGCACTGGTAGCATGCACACCCGCGATAGCCGTGATACGGCTTTATCACGTCTTTTATCTCGTTCTTTCGCGCGCAAAAGAACGAGATAAAAGACGTGTATCGCGGGTGTGCATGCTACCAGTGCAGTATTTCATCATTCACAATGGAATGACGGAAATGATTATATTTAATTTTCATCAGTCTGGATGGATGGTTTACCATCATTCCGTCAGTCCATCATTCTCCCATCATTCTGTACAGAATGACGAAATACTGAACGTGTAACCTCCCTCTAAGGTCTGCGTCACACAGACGGAATTGCAATCCGGAATTCCGAATTAGGATTGTGATTTTGTATAGGATTTGACAGCTCCGCAATTCCGAACGGAATTGTGGAGGGGGAAAATCCATACAAAATCGGAATCCTGATTCGGAATTCCGGATTGCAATTCCGTATGTGTGTGGCGGACCTAAGTCTGAGATTCAGAGACGATTTTTTAAGAGGGCTATCAGACTCCAGTGGCGCCCTCATTATATTAATAAAGATTTCTCAATAAAGAAAGCCTAAATTAAAAAAGTGCTCAATTGAACAGCTACAAAAGCCTTCAAGCCATTGTTATACAATACTTTTATAGGTTCTAAACATTCCACTTTTAGACAGTTTCGAATAAAAACAAAAGCGGCCGTTTTTTTTCTTTTTTCAAAATGTGTATGTTTCGACCTTTAAAAAAGCTATAAAAGTATTCTATGAAAATAGCTTGAAGGCTTTTGTAGTTTGTCAATTGAGCACTTTTTTAATTTAGGCTTTCTTTATTGAGAAATCTTTATTAATGTGATGAGGGCGAAACTGGACTCCGATAGCCCTCTTAAGAATTTTCGTGTGCGGCGTAAGCGCAAGTTAATGACGTCACACAAACTTCTCTGAATCTCAGCCTAAGACCTCTTTATTGTTAAATAAGACTTAAAATACTCCTGTGCTGTGGTGGTCCCATCCCGAGATTAGATACAATTTACGAAAACAAATTCATTCAACACTGCTTCGATGTCGCTGCAACAATAAAATTTTCACTTAGTTCCAACAGGTCCGTTTTGGCGCTGCTATCGTCAATCTAATTTGTATAAAACTTGTACGTACACACGGCGACAGATCAACCTACCCATAGTTGAACTCTATGTTCATGGACATAAGGTCGAACTATGGGTAGGTTGATCTGTCGCCGTGTGTACATACAGCGGGGCTAGTACGCCAACCCACGAATGCGACCGTAGAAAGAGAATTAGTATATACATAGTCTAAGGCTCAATACCCACTGGCGCAGAGTCGAAGCGTCGCGACGCGAAATAATTCGCCCCATTGAACCGTAAATGTTAACATTTCTGCGCGCGGTGACGCGCGAACCCGAGCGACCCTTGTAGGCAAAAACGCGCTCAGACGCGCGTCGCTGAGCGTTTTCAAATTTTCGAAACACAAATTCGTACCGTATTAATAGAGAAATAGAGATGAATTTAGAACGGTTGAAAAACGTGACGCTTCACGCCGCGTCGCGACTCTTCGACTCTGCGCCATTGGGAATTGAGCCTAAGATAGCGACATTTAACACATCCATCTGTCAAATTTAGTCTTATCTCGTTTGTTCGCGTGCAAATAGAAAGAGAGCGGAAGCGTGATAGCGTGATGTAGCGCTATCACGCTTCCGCTCTCTTTAAAGATGAACGACATAAATGACGTGGTATAGCCGTATTACGGCTATCGCGGGTTGACATACTAGCCCCGCTAAATGAAAAAAAAGAGGATATTTGACCAAGCAACAAACTAATCAAAGATAATTACTAAAGCAGCGATTACACTTGCAATTGGTCGGGCCCAATTTCTGCATACATTGCCTGATTTGTTCACTCTATTTAAAAGTGTAGCAATTAAATCAGGCAATGTATGCCGAAACCGGCCTTAAATGTTGGGTAATGTAATCGCTGCTTAAGTCATTCATACAACTGGGGCAAATGCCCCAGGCGGCACTTTACTAGGGGCGGCAAATTCGGAAAAAAATATAGATTGATTGAGCTCTGTCGATAACCAATTTGTAGAGCAGAGAAAAATCGAGCTCGCTTCCCTCGCTCTGTTTCTGTTTTAATTACTGGGCCTACACATAATCCTAAAGATTTCTGACCACGACGACAAGACGTGGTGCTAAAAATTTCGAGCTTGCTTCCCTCGATCCATAGCTGTTACTTTTACATGTTTTGTACGTAAAAAGTTCTGGCTCTAACCGGTTCGTATTAAGGAGAAAAGTCCAGATCGCTTCGCTCGCTCTAAGTTTCTATTTTTGCATGGATAAACCAAAAGATATGTGATCACAACCCGAATCGATGTGCAAACAAATTTCGAGCTCGCTTCGCTCTCTCCGTAATTTTTTGTGTAGGTCTTATAAACATAAGGGGTCGGCAAAATCGGGATATGCCGATGCCCAGGGCGGTAGAAAACCACGCTACGCCACTGTCTTAACTCAAGCGAAAATACCAGAAAAAACACAAGATACTATAAGCTTCTGTTCTGACACAACAACACGGCATGACGCTGCTACTGGCCTGCTTGCTGCTGTGATGTAAGTTCAATCTGTTCAATATGGCGTCCACGATGGCGTTTCATGTGGGAAAATGCGACTGCAGCGCCAAAACGGACCTATCGGAACTAAAGTCGTCAGTCGCGCCACAGATTAATAATAAATTACCGCTAGTCGCGCCTCGACATCGAGGCCTAATTCAGTCGAGTGTCACGCAAACGTAGTGATTTTATATTCATTATCTTGTGCCACGGGGTCATTATGGCCTTGATTTATTGTTGTATCGCAAAATAATATTAGCATCTATCTGTGTACGTATACCGACGAACTCATCGAAATAGCTATCAAAAAGAAAGATGGGTAAAAAATACTGTATAGCATTCGGGTGTTTAAATAAGAACACAGACCCGGACATAACATTGTTTGCACTCCCTAAGGACAAAGAAAGGTAAGAAATTGGCGCATACCTACCTATAGTATGAACCAAAAATGGTTTTAGTCTGTAGCATACCTATATTTTGTTTTCGTTTATTGACTCTTTTTCGTGTACTATCAGTTTAAAATAACAATGTGCATGACCTTGAAGGGCCGTTGGATAACTTCACTCGGTTGACAAAGGAATGTAGACTCTATGCAAAGGAAACAATCATTTGAATGACTCGAGTGAAGTTCGTGTGATTGCGTTACGTCACATTTGCGAGCGAGGTCATGCACATTGTTATTTTAAACTGATAGTATAGATAAGCTACTATTTTAGTGGCGTGTTTTATTTTACCGTATATTGGTATGGTAGGTACCTATCATTATCATAACCATTATCATGCTATAAGTTGTCAACAGATTGTCCTATTCTTTTTTTTTTTAGTAGGTAGGTTTTTAGGTTATGCTAAATACGACTGATTATAGACCAAGAGCCAACGTAATTTTTTTATGGTTATGGCTTTTTTACCCCAAAATATTTATAATATAATTAAACTAGCTTTTTCTCGCCACTTCGTAAAGCGGATATTACACGGATCAACCAAATTACATCAATCCCATTCAAAAACATTGAACATTGCACGGATTTCCTATACTTAGCTTTCAATAATCAAATTGAAATGTATTTAGATGTCTAGAATATAATAATTATTCCAAATTTCATGTTTCTATCTTCAGCGGTTTAGGTTTTGCGTTGTCTGTCAGTCAGTCGGTCACGGAACTGTTTATACGTAAATATAAAATCATTGAAACAATTATTTTAATAATTTTTATATAGGGCGAGTGTGCCCGTGGGTTGACATAGAGTTCAGTAAATGAAATGTATATATAATATAATATTAAAAAAAAAACATTTGTAATAAGTTGCAACCTTGATAAAAAAGATTCTTCTCTCGATTCTAAATAAATTATTTTCTGAGAAAAAAAATGAAAAAAAAATGAGAAAAAAAACATATAATTCTGTAAGGTTTTGATAGAATTTAATGATTTCGTTTTTTGTATGGAGTCTGCAGGCTATTTTATATTCGCTACTAGACCACTACAACATAAAACCTTTTTTTTATTTTTCAGGCGCCATGAATGGTTAACAGCAATTAACAGAGAGGATTTAATAGACAAAGATTTTAAATATAAAAGTCATCATATTTGTTCGTCACATTTTAAAGAATCAGCGATTAAGATACTCAAACAACTTAAATCTGATGCGGTTCCAGACAGGATTATACCGGACCAACCACCGCAAGATAAAACGTCCCATTCACATCTACACAATTCCACACCAACCACACCAAAAATCCATGTACTTTCTTATGAAATTAAACAAAACACGACAACTGATTCAGATGTTCGAACAGAACAAACCTTATCTTCGGAGAAGAACGCAAAGTCATCTGTGGTATTATCGGCTGATACGACTCGCAAGAGAAAACTTACAAACGAAGAGGAAACTTCGAAACAAAAATGTCGTCGGTTATCCCATGAAACAAAAAAAATGGAAAACGAATTAGACTCCAGAAACACGTCTATCACAAGTAATGATCCTGATGACGAAATAGGTGAAAGATTCCGCAAACTAGTCGAGTCACAGAACAAATTAAAAAATAAATACAAAGGAAATCGATATAATTCGGAGTACAAAATGTTTGCCTTAAACTTATATTATTCAAGCTCACATGCATACAGATGCTTACAAACAGTATTAAAATTACCTAGCAAGAGTACGTTAAACAGATTTAAAATTAA
Source organism: Agonopterix subpropinquella (assembly GCA_922987775.1). Lineage (NCBI taxonomy): Eukaryota > Metazoa > Arthropoda > Insecta > Lepidoptera > Depressariidae > Agonopterix > Agonopterix subpropinquella. Next base: position 4,890,140 of record OV277716.1, on the reverse strand, counting down.
TATTCCTCCAAATATTGATAATAGGGTGCTTGATAGTTTAGAATTAAAACTTCAATCTTTCCCTGAAAACTCAAAGCAATGCATGATATGTGTTGGTGAGGTGACACTGAAAAGACACTTATACTACGACACAAAAACTGACGAAGTAATAGGCTTTCACAATATAAATGGAAAAATTGAACCAGAAATCGCTAGCAATGCATATGTAATACTGCTCCAAGGAATTTTCGTCAAATGGAATCAACCACTGGCATATGCATTACTTGCAAGCGCAAAGCACTACGAAGAGCTTGATTTGTGGTTAAACGAAGTGATTTTCAAATTATCTGCAATAGGAATCAAAGTGAGAGCTATTACTTCAAACCAAGGATCTAATTTTGATAAATTTGCTAAGGAGATAAAACGAATTACCGTGGATAAACCATATTTCATTTTTAATGATATTGTTTCGTACCGAAACAGAGTTGCTTTGATTAGGCTAAAACCATTTTCTAAAATGGTAATAGATATTTTAAGACCATGAGACAACACTATTTTGAGGTATTAATTCACATTGTTTTAATAAGTATCTTATTTGGGCTGGTGATTTGCTTATGATCTAAGCTTGAAGCTAGCCCTCCTTCCTATGAGCTGCGACACTAGCGCCAACCACCGGCGTTTTTTAAAACCACTACTGTTTCACCGTTCGAAACGAATCCATACGCGCTCCGCGAAAAATTCTTAAAGAAATTGAGAAACTAAGTGAAAGCTCCGAAATATTAGACATTTACAACCCCCGGGGGAAAGGAAAAGACCTAACAAAAAAGTGGATGATGTGCATGTGAGGATCGCAGTGCTACTTCCCGATTTACGTGCGTCCAGCCGAGCTCGCCAAATCCTGGTTGTGAGGCAGTGAAGGGTGCGGAGATTGGGTGAGTCGCCAGGCCCTTATCTTTACGGTACATAAAATTGATGGTCATTCGAGCCGGATTTAATCCTCCAGGTCGTGTTGTCTCGTGTCTATAAGTAGGTATTTTCTTGCGCCATTGTTCATAGCACCACAACGTGGTCAAAAAGAAACATGGCCGATCAGGAATTCGATATTTTTGAACGAGATTTACTTCTCGAAGAGTTACAACGTACTTTACAGTTCGCAGCGACAGACGAACAGCAATTTCGTTCTAGAATGAAAGATTTAACTTCTCAACAACGTAAATTCAGTAAACTTCAATCCAAAATAGAAAAGGGTTTAATGAAAACTAAAAGTTTTAATAAAGAGGAACAGATAAAGATTCGTAACGATTTTAATGATTGTTATTATGCAATCGGAGTACAAGTCAACCACTTAAAAACAAAAGATGAGCAGGTTAGACGTATGAGTCGTGTTTCTTTCAATACTCCGTCTCCCCAGCCTCCGTGTAGTTTAACTAAACTTCCCATTTTGCCGCTGCCTTCATTTGCGGGAGAAGCCACGGATTGGCCAGCTTATTACGATTTATTTCGCTCAATGATTCACAATAGTGCCTACACAGAAGCCGAAAAGTTTAGGTACTTGTTATTGACATTGAAAAACGAGCCTTACAACCTTATAAAATCAATTCCTATTACAGACGAAAATTATTCTGTGGCTTTAGATATCCTAACAGCTCGCTACGAGAATAAACGAATAATAGCATCAAAACATCTTGATTGTATATTAGATATCGAGCCTTATTCCGATAAATCAAGCCAAACTATTCGAAATCTATTGAATGTTTATCAGGAAAACATAAAAGCGCTCGAAATGATGGGTTTTCCCGTAGAACAATGGAATTTCTTGTTATTAAATATTTTACTCCGAAAAGTATCGCCTTCTATAAGAAGACGTTTCGAATTATCATTAGGTAGGCCTTCCGATGTTCCTGACGTAGACACTTTAGTTCATTTTCTCGAACGAGAACTGAATGCAGACGAAATGTCAAATTTGGGCGGTCAATCAAATAAAAGTAATGTCGGTAGTTTCAAGCAAGTGAGCGCGCCGCCGGCGCCGCGCGGCCCGAGCGCGAACGGAGGTCCACGACGTTCGTTCGCAGCGAACTTCGCACCGGTAAACGGTAACAGTAATGAGAACAGTCAATCTTATGATCGCGGCGCTCAAATCAAACCGTGTTTGCATTGTAATGCACAACATTCATTAACAAAGTGTCCTCTGTTCCTTAATTTATCACCACGTGACAGGTTTCTGTTCATACAAAATAAAAATGTATGCTACAATTGTTTGAATGTAGGTCATGAAGTTAAAACATGTAAATCGAATTTCGTTTGTCGTTCCTGTCATAAACGTCATCACACTTTACTTCATTTCGAGGCGCTGCTCGCCATTACGGACTCAGCTGATACTAGCGACGAGAGCGCTGTCCCGCTCTCTCCTACGAAGAAGCCCGATGATGACGCGACAGCAACCGACACTCAGCACGTTATGACCTCCGTGAGTGACGGGGTGCGCGACACGAGCACGCCATCCAATGCTTCGTGCGTTCGTTCTAATACGGTATTACTATCTACGACGCTCGTCGATGTATACGTAGGCAATGAAAAGCGATCTACGATCCGATGCCTAGTGGACACGGGTAGTCAAGCGACGTTCATAACGGAGTCATGTGCGCAGCGGTTAGGCTTGCAGCGCTGCCAAGCGAGCGTTCCTGTGTTCGGGATCGGTGGCAGTAAACCCGTGCGACCGAAAGGTTTGGTTTCGGTATGCATCACGCCGCGGAATGCCGTAACGCCTGTAATATCAATAGACGCGTTAATTCTACCTAAACTTATTGCACAAATGCCGAGTGTACCACTCCCGCGTACAGGGTGGCCACATCTCGCGAATCTTACGTTAGCAGATCCGACTTTTCATACTCCACAACCAGTGGAAATGTTGTTAGGAGCGGATATACTATCCCACATTTTATTAGGCAATGTAATTACAGGCAACCCCGGTTCACCGATTGCAATGAATAGCATTTTCGGTTATTTATTGTTAGGCAAACTATCTTTCGAACCTACGGTTCAAAGTTCAGTGCAGGTGTGTCTAAGTACTTTTGAAGGTATAGACTTGCAAAGATTTTGGGAATTAGAATCACTATTAGAAGAAAAAACTCTCACTCAGGACGAGCTCCTATGCGAGTCGATTTTTCAAACATCGCACTTTCGTGACAAAAGCGGGCGATATGTGGTGCCTCTGCCATTCAAATCGGACGCGCCGCCCCTAGGCGAGTCAAGAGATAATGCTCTAGCTAGATTTCGGAAACTAGAGCATCGGTTAGAGCGGAACCCAAATCTAAAACAAGACTATCATGCGTGCCTTCAAGAGTACTTGGATCTGAACCACATGGAGCCCGCCGATAGTACTTTGAAATCGAATACATATTATATACCGCACCACTGCGTGGTCAAAGAGGCGAGTGAAACGACACGTACTCGAGTCGTGTTCGATGCGAGTTGCAAGAGTTCCAACGGGAGCTCGCTCAACGACGTCCTACTCACGGGTCCTAAGCTTCACCAGGACATAGTAGACGTACTTTTACGTTTTCGTATTAATTTTATCGCGTTTACCGCCGATATAAAACAGATGTATCGAAACATCTGGATCCAAAAATCTGATCGAGACTTTCAACGCATCTTGTGGCGTACCTCACCCGAGGACCCTATAAAAGATTATCGTCTCCGAACTGTTACCTTTGGTGTCAGTTCATCTCCTTACCTTGCTTTGCGAACTATAAAACAACTGGCCCAGGACGAAGGTGCACACTTTCCACTGGCGTCTCCTGTTCTGTTGAATCAAGTTTTCGTTGACGACGTCTGTTCTGGAGAAAGCACCGAAGCTAGGGCTCTCGCTCTGCAGCAAGAATTAATTGGTATCTGTCAAACAGCTGGCTTCGAACTTCGAAAATGGCACAGTAACTGTCCCGCGATACTGGCTGCGGTGCAGCAGCCAGACGCGCACGGTGAGCGGCTAGACTCGCATGGTGAGCGGCCAGACTCGCATGGTGAGCGGCCACACGTCTATGGTGAGCGGCCTGATAGCGTTCTCATCGCTCCGATGGAGAACGACAAAAAAACCAAAGTACTAGGGCTTCAGTGGAATCCTCAGTCAGATTCTTTTTCTTTCACAGTTCAGGTCACAAACGATAAGGCCACAAAAAGAGCGATACTGTCACAAATAGCGAAAATTTACGACCCTATGGGTTGGTTATCACCGGTGACTGTGTATGCCAAACATTTAATTCAATTGTTATGGATAACACGTGTCGATTGGGATGAACGACCGCCTATAGACATTGTAAGCGCTTGGACAAGCTTTATTCATGAGTTACAGCTCTTATCGAAATTAAAGTTTCCGCGTCATGTATTTTCTAACAACTTTACAGCTTCGATACAGCTTCACGGCTTTTCCGACGCGTCTGAGAAGGCCTACGCTGCGTGTGTTTACTTACGTTTAACCGACAATAGCGATAACATAAAAACTTTTCTTCTAATCGCAAAAACGCGCGTAGCGCCCTTAAATCCGGTTTTGTCGATACCGCGCCTCGAGTTAATGGCAGCTGACCTCTTATCACGGCTCGTCGCACGTGTCATGCATACCTACGGCGACCGCATACACAATAAATGTATCCACGCTTGGTCCGACTCCTCCATCGTGTTAGCATGGCTTCACTCGCCACCACACGAATGGAAAACATTCGTTTCTAATCGTACCAGCGACATTCTGGCACGAATCCCTGCGAGTTCCTGGAGACACGTCTCTTCTGCAGACAATCCTGCGGACGCTCCATCTCGTGGCATGTTGCCCTCCACGTTCGTACAGCACGAAATGTGGTTCCAGGGCCCGTCATGGCTCTTGAAGGATCCGACTCATTGGCCTGCATCTGTGAAGATACATCCCACCGCAGAAGAAAAGCGAAATTTACCTGCAGGACATGTTGTCGCCAGTCCTTCCATATACATGCCTGCCGAAGAAGTTGAAATCATTCCCAGGTTTTCTTCCTTAGGAAAACTTGTGCGAGTGACCGCTTTTATCTTTCGTTTTTACAGAAACATAAAGAAAGAATCAAATTCCTTTCCCAAAGATATTACAGTACCAGAATATAAATTTTGTCTATATCGACTTATTCGATTAGTACAACAGTCCACTTTTAATACCGAAATAAAAAACATCTCAGAAGGAAAATCTATTTCGAATCAATTACGACGTTTGGATCCATTTTTGGATAACGAAAACTTTCTACGAGTGGGTGGAAGAATTCATAAGTCTCTTTTACCCTATGAATCTAAACATCAGTTAATTTTACCGAAACAACATCCGTTAACCCATTTAATAATCGATGATGCTCACATTTTAAACTTGCATGCCGGTCCTCAATCAGTTCAATATTCACTTATGCAGACTTATTGGATTTTATCGAGTCGTGACGTCATCCGACAACGCATTCACCGCTGTGTTCGTTGTTTTCGTGCGCGTCCCGTGCGCCCGCAGCCTCGCATGGCGCCGCTGCCTGCTGTGCGATTAAAACCTGAAAAACCGTTTCAAAAAACCTCGGTCGATTTTGCCGGCCCGTTTTACGTACGTGCTAACAAAGTGCGTAACGCTAAAATAACAAAATGCTATGTTGCAGTCTTTGTGTGTATGAGTGTTAAGGCCATACACTTGGAGCTAGTTTCCGATTTATCCACAGAGGCCTTCCTAGCAGCCCTGAGACGCTTTACGTCGCGTAGAGGTTTATGTACTGACATATATTCTGACTGTGGTAGAAATTTTCTCGGATGTAACAATTATCTCAAGGAGTTGTATCAATTTTTAAAAAATGATTCGGTTCAAAATGAGTTGAATAGGAACATTCTTCATCAAGGAATTACGTGGCACTTCCAACCACCGTATGCATCCCATTTTGGTGGTTTATTCGAAGCTGGCGTGAAAAGTTTCAAACACCACTTGTACCGTGTTTTGGGCACGCGTACACAGACCTACGATGAAATGTATACCTTATTGTGCCAAATTGAGGCTGTTTTAAATTCACGTCCGCTTTGCGTGTTAAGTGCGGATTCTGCAGATCCCCTGCCTTTAACTCCTTCACATTTTTTGATAGGCCGACCCCTCAATGCTCTTCCAGATGTGAACTTAACAGACGACAATCCAAATAGGCTCACTAGATGGCGCTGGGTGCAACTTTCCGTCCAGCACTTCTGGAAGCGATGGAGTCGTGAATATTTACACGAACTTCAGCAAAGGACTAAGTGGTTCCGCGATCGCGGTTCCCCGCTCCGTGAAGGCACTATTGTAGTAGTATGCGATGACAATTTACCCCCCCTCAAATGGAGACTGGCTCGTGTTCATGCTTTGCATCCGGGCTCGGACAACGTTACTCGGGTCGTAACATTACAGATGGGAGGGACTTTTCTTAAGCGGCCAGTCGTCAAGGTCTGTCCACTACCCTTAGAATAAAAGATGTGCTTGTTACGAAACTTTAGCTTAGTACCGACTTAGTTAGGTATTTACTTATTATCATTTAAGGACACTATGTTAAGATATAGCCCGAAATTGCTCGTATCTTTTGATTATAATTATAAAATCCATATACCTATTTAGTTAAAACCCTGTTAGTGTTTTAAGGTGAGCGGCATGTTTCGTACCGAAACAGAGTTGCTTTGATTAGGCTAAAACCATTTTCTAAAATGGTAATAGATATTTTAAGACCATGAGACAACACTATTTTGAGGTATTAATTCACATTGTTTTAATAAGTATCTTATTTGGGCTGGTGATTTGCTTATGATCTAAGCTTGAAGCTAGCCCTCCTTCCTATGAGCTGCGACACTAGCGCCAACCACCGGCGTTTTTTAAAACCACTACTGTTTCACCGTTCGAAACGAATCCATACGCGCTCCGCGAAAAATTCTTAAAGAAATTGAGAAACTAAGTGAAAGCTCCGAAATATTAGACATTTACAACCCCCGGGGGAAAGGAAAAGACCTAACAAAAAAGTGGATGATGTGCATGTGAGGATCGCAGTGCTACTTCCCGATTTACGTGCGTCCAGCCGAGCTCGCCAAATCCTGGTTGTGAGGCAGTGAAGGGTGCGGAGATTGGGTGAGTCGCCAGGCCCTTATCTTTACGGTACAGATATGAAGATCTTTTATATACTTGACGTGCCTCATTTGGTAAAATGCGTCAGAAACAATCTCATGACGAGTGATTTCTATCATGATGGTAAGAAAATATCCTGGGATTACATTAAACAACTCTTCGATGACCAAAACGAAAAAAATCTAAGACTAATACCGAACGTCACAGAGTCTCACATAAATCCGAACAATATTCAAAAAATGCAGGTAAAATATGCAGTACAAATATTGAGCCGTACCGTCTCTGCCGCACTTGACACGTACATTGATTTAGGTAAAATTCCGGAAGAAGCCAGACCAACGGCAAATTTTATACAGCTGATGAACGATCTTTTTGATATTTTGAATTCAAGCAAAATAAAATGTACCAACAAGCTTCAGACTGCTTTCAGAAATACCAAAGACCAGGAAAAAGTTCTTAACGACGCTCAACAAATGTTTGCAAATATTAAATGCGTAAATAGTAAAACCGGAAAAAATAATACAGGAAACATCCAAACTTTTGTGAATTTTCAAATATCAATCCAATCAATTAAAATGCTTTTTGATGATTTAAAAAAAGAGGACATTAAGTTTTTGTTTACACGTAGACTTAACAAAGACGGTATGGACTTTTTTTTCGACTTAATTAGGCAACAGGGTGGTTCCTGCAAAGAACCCACACCAATACAATTTCAAAGAGCTTTTTCCAAGCTGTTTGTATCCAACATGATAAAAAGTTCATCTTTTGCTGATTGTGACGTCGTAGACATTTGTGACATACTACTAAAAGCCGACGACGTTATGACCTTTAACACAAGGCGTCATCCAGAAATACCACAAACATCAGCTGTAAGCTTAGATGGAGAAACGGATTATAGAATGGACTTACCTGAAGAAAATGCAATAACGTACGTTTCAGGCTATCTTCTTTACAAGAGTGTTGGCAAACATAAATGCGATAGTATGAATGAAGCTTTGAACTCAGATGCAGGATTTGACAGGTACAAAAATTTATACAGTAAATATAAAGATTTCAACAAAAAATCCGGATTTTACGGTTGTTTAAAAATGCCTCCCCAAGATTTTATTCAATATATTCAACGATTGGAAACGGCATTCGTACAAAATTTTGATACTGTCATTCAAAAGAACCCAGGCAAACAGCTTTATGAATTATTGTCAGCTATTCATCCACAGACTCCATGCACTTGTTTCCCGGTAAATTATCTTGTAAAATTATTTATTAGATTCCGCATATATACAACAATAAAATTAAATAACTGTCAGTTTAGAGACGGCAAAAAGGGTTTTAAAAAGTATGTAAAAGTTTTACATTTATAATATTAATAATAAAACAGTTTTAATTAATTTGAGTACTATGTATTTATTTATTTTGGATCCGAAATTTTTTTTAATTAAATTAATAATTACTAGTAGACATAAAAGCAAATGCTATACAACAACAAAAAAGGTTTATACTATATTCTGAGACTGAAAAATCAATCGCAAATCGCAAAAAAAATCAGCTTTTGCATACATTGCGGCTTAGTATGGGACAGCAGATTTTTTAGTTGATCCGATCGGTTTGCTCCCATAGTAAAAGTTGTTCAGTTTGATGGGTAGACTCTTAGTTTAAAAGGATACAAATGATATCAATTTTACCCTGTATATATTTAGATGGTCTTAAAAAATATACAAGTTGTAAAAAAACACTCTAGATAGAAATATTTAAAAGGACCGCCCTTTATACCATCAAACTGAACAACACTTTTACTATGGAGACAGACATTCAGATACAGAAACGCTCAGAATCTGAAGTATTTATTTGCTGAAACCAAAGAGATTTAACAGTAGTATATTTGAATGTCTTTGGCTGAAACACGGTTTAACATTGTGGAAAGTATATAAATTACGTCCTCACATTTCGCCATGACATGGTAGTTTTACATTATAAAAATTCAATTAGGTACAACAACAAAACAAAGATTAAATTCGATTTACTAAATAGGTACTACAAATTACTTAGACTAATACAAAAGAAAGAAAAGGCGGCTCATTAAAGGTAAAGATATTTAATGGAGGATTAAATCTGATGAGCGTTTCTGCAACTGAGTGAAAGACGAAATAAAAAAAAACTGTTGTACCCAGAAGTGCGATTTTTGAAAATCATACGAGCGAATTGGCAGTAGAAAGATGCATAATCTCCATAGTAATTTTGACATTTTCTACTGCCAAGTCGCTCGTATGATTTTCAAAAATCGCACTTCACAGGTACTGGCGTTTTTTACGAAACAGCTGACTTTACTGATGTTCTAATCCCCTTTTAAATATTATTAAGGTGTTTTGTAACACCCAGGATTGCGATTTTTTAATCTCATTCGCTGAGTTCAGCAGTTGAAAATGTCAAAATTACTATGGAGATACGCATCTTTCTACTGCTGATTTGACTTTCAAAAATCGCACTCCTGAAGTATGATTTTTGAAAGTCAAATCAGCAGTAGAAAGATGCATATCTCCACAGTAATTTTGACATTTTCAACAGCTGAGCTCAGCGAATGAGTTTTAAAAATAGCACTCCTGAATACTTATAAGGTAGGACAAATTTTTGAACAAAAATAATAAAAGTCAATCCGGGCGAGAAATATAAAATCTTCAACGTACCTAATATACGTTTTACTATAACTATAGATTTTATATTTCGTGTAAGGTAGGTAAGTAGTAAACTTACATAAAAAAATAATATTGAAAATTAGTAAAGTAATAAATTAGGTACCTATGGTACCTATATAATATAATTGGTGCCTATGTTGTGATCATAGAAATATCCAAAAGTATTTGTTTGCTTGTTTCGATAAAATATTGCAGTCAACTCCTATCCTATAATCGAATTGGTTCCTCTCGCATTGGCGCCTGTCCAAGGCGCCTGTCGCTGCGCTGCGCCGCCCGCCACGCCACCATTCCCCACTCGTCGGATCGTCCGTCAGCGTCAAAAATCCTTGGTAGCAGAGACATCTGTTGTGGAATAGAAAATCTAGTAGCAACTAGAAAATTCGGAAATTCCACACACACATTCACAGATATCTAATGAAGAAACGTCGAGATCGCCTTTTAGAGAAGGATATCAATATGAAAGAAAGAATAAAACAACATTGTGTAATCTACTATTTAACGCTAGATGTCGTTACGAAAACTTACTTATTCACTTAAATTAATAAGATTCATTCATAACTTTTTTTTAAATTCCAGGTCATGTCTACTGAAGTTTTTAGTTTGACGGTTATCATGACGAGAAGACAAATACCTTTCTTAACTTTAATTTAATATGTAAAATGAATAACTTTGTGACTAATAAAATAAAATGAACGATAAACTAGCGACCTCTAGTATCGAGTAGAAATATTAACAAAACATTGGTGTTATCTCTTTTTAACATATTGCTCTGTCTTTTTCTTCACGTTTCTGGAACAGGGGCGTGTCCGGGTCATAGATTGGTTTTCGAGAACGTTGTGGAAAATACGACTTTGTGATTGGTCGGCGCGGGCAGGTATAAAAGCGCCTCATTGAACGCGGGAAATTCAGTTTTTTGAAAACACTTAACAAATAAACAAGTGAAGCTTGAGCGGTGAATAACTCTCAAACAAAGTACGCTACGAGTTTATCTACGCAGTTTCGTACACGGTATTTTAATATCAAGTTACAAGTGAAAGAAGAATATAAACAAGAATGCCAGCAGTGGGAATAGACCTCGGCACGACGTACTCGTGCGTGGGAGTGTGGCAGCACGGCAGCGTGGAGATCATCGCCAACGACCAGGGCAACAGGACCACGCCCTCGTACGTCGCGTTCACGGACACGGAGCGGCTGATCGGCGACGCGGCCAAGAACCAGGTCGCGCTCAACCCTAACAACACGGTGTTCGACGCGAAGCGACTCATCGGCCGCAAGTTCGACGACCCCAAGATCCAGCAGGACATGAAGCACTGGCCCTTCAAGGTGGTCGACGAGTGCGGCAAGCCCAAGGTCCAGGTGGAGTTCAAGGGCGAGGCGAAGAGGTTCTCGCCGGAGGAGATCAGCAGCATGGTGCTGACGAAGATGAAGCAGACCGCGGAGGCGTACCTCGGGGCGGCGGTGCGCGACGCGGTGGTGACCGTGCCGGCGTACTTCAACGACTCGCAGCGGCAGGCCACCAAGGACGCGGGCGCCATCGCCGGCCTCAACGTGCTGCGCATCATCAACGAGCCCACCGCCGCCGCGCTCGCCTACGGGCTCGACAAGAACCTGAGGGGCGAGCGCAACGTGCTGATATTCGACCTCGGCGGCGGCACCTTCGACGTCTCCGTCCTCACCATAGACGAGGGCTCGCTCTTCGAGGTGAGGGCGACCGCCGGCGACACCCACCTCGGCGGCGAGGACTTCGACAACCGGCTGGTGAGCCACCTGGCGGACGAGTTCAGGAGGAAGCACGGCAAGGAGCTGCGGGGCAACTCGAGAGCCCTGCGGCGGCTGCGCACGGCGGCCGAGCGCGCCAAGCGGACGCTGTCCTCCAGCACGGAGGCCAACATCGAGATCGACGCGCTGCACGAGGGCGTCGACTTCTACACGCGCGTGTCGCGCGCGCGCTTCGAGGAGCTCTGCGCCGACCTGTTCCGCGGCACGCTCGCGCCCGTCGAGAAGGCGCTGAGCGACGCCAAGCTCGACAAGGGCCAGATCCACGACGTCGTGCTCGTCGGCGGCTCCACGCGCATCCCCAAGGTGCAGAGCCTGCTCCAAAACTACTTCTGCGGCAAGAAGCTGAACCTGTCCATCAACCCCGACGAGGCGGTGGCCTACGGCGCCGCCGTCCAGGCCGCCATCCTCTCCGGCTCGACGGACTCCAGGATACAGGACGTGTTGCTGGTCGACGTGGCGCCGCTGTCGCTCGGCATCGAGACCGCCGGCGGCGTCATGGCGAAGATCATCGAGCGCAACTGCAAGATCCCGTGCAAGCAGTCGCAGACCTTCACCACCTACTCGGACAACCAGCCGGCCGTCACCATCCAGGTGTTCGAGGGAGAGCGAGCCATGACCAAGGACAACAACCACCTCGGCAAGTTCGACCTGACGGGCATCCCGCCGGCGCCGCGGGGCGTTCCCAAGATAGACGTAACCTTCGACCTGGACGCCAACGGTATCCTCAACGTGTCCGCCAAGGAGAACAGCACCGGCCGCAGCAAGAACATCGTCATCAAGAACGACAGAGGACGCCTCTCGCAGGCGGACATCGACCGCATGTTGGCGGAGGCGGAGCGATACAAGGAGGAGGACGAGAGACAGAGACAGCGCGTCGCGGCTCGCAACCAGCTCGAAGCGTACGTGTTCGGCGTGAAGCAGGCGCTCGATGACGCGGGAGACAAACTGAGCGAGCAGGACAAGAATACGGCACGCAGCGAGTGCGAGGAGGCGCTCCGGTGGCTGGACAACAACTCTCTGGCCGAGAAGGAAGAGTACGAGGACCGTCTGAAGGAGGCGCAGCGCATCTGTTCGCCGATCATGTCCAAGATGCACGGAGGCGGCGCCGGTGCCGGTGGCGGCATGCCTGGAGGAATGCCTGGAGGAATGCCTGGAGGAATGCCCGGTGGTATGCCTGGAGGTATGCCTGGAGGAATGCCTGGCGGAATGCCCGGTGGTATGCCAGGTGGATATCAACACCAACAACAAGGAGGACAGTGCGACGGACCAACCATTGAAGAAGTTGATTAAGATTTTTGCAGTTTAACTTTAACATAATTAAGGCGCCTTGAAGAGTATTATAATAAGACTGATTAGTTGTTACTTTTGCCAAATTACCTAGTCCTAGTCTCATAATATGTTAACTAAAAGTAAGTAATTAATAAGAACTAAACCAGCTAATGATCAAAATGTTGAGTTGATTTAATAAAATGTTGCATTCCCGAAAATACCATCTTTTCTTTCCTTTCGTCCAAAGTAATAAGAAATAAGTTTAAAGTTTCGTAAACTTATTTCTTATGCTACTTAATCAAAGACTAAGTACTGCATTATTATTATAATAATTATTTGATTAGCAATAATTATTCTTTGATTAGTAGCATGAAATAAGTTTATTTATTCGTAGCTACAAAGTTTCGTATTGAAGCATTGACTAAGAAATCCAAGTAGCTTGAAATAAATAAATCTAAATTTTCTATAGTATAATAATTAATTAAAAATAAAATAAATTCTCCTACGCTACCAAGCTACCTAATATCTAATATGTTATTTTGTTGAAAAATGAAACGAATGTGTCCTTTCTTTTGTCTATGGTCGTTAGAATCGTTCTGTTGAATCTGTGGCACACTTGTTCTATAGTTTATGAATAGAACAACCAGGGTTGTCAGATTGAGAGTTTTTTCCGCGATTTACTGGAAAAATTACTTGTTTGAGGAAATAGTGCTTGTCAGTGAGGTCTATAATAGACATCTGTGGAGTTTTTGGGGTAAATTAGTCAAGTAATGTTGATTTCTGCTTGAAAAATTCTAAATGCCTATTGTATATTTTGAGTTTGTAATATAATTTTGATCTACCGATTTATTTTACAGCTGATTTTTTTTATCTTTATCTTGAAGTATTTTACCTTTTTGTGTGGCAGATTACCTTTAGTTATGAATCTTATCATACCTTATTAGAAAGTTAGGACTTTCCCTTGAAAATTATGGAAAATAGTTTATGCTTTGTAAATCCCTGTTGAGAAATTATCGAAAACAATATTTTTCGATACAACTAAAATGACACAAAAGTCTTTCTTTTTTCTCAAGTTTTGATCAATAAGCAAATGGCACGGGAAAAAAATAATAAAGTGCCAGCATGCCTACATGCCTTTCTGTACTTCAGAAATTGATGGCGATATCAGCTCTGTTGGAAAAAAAAAGACCTAAAAACAGAACTTTACAAACATTTCTTAACTTTAAAGGCGTGACTCCAGCGACTGTTTTTCAGCACACAATACATAAAAACATAGAACAAAATGGCGTCGTCTCATACAATTTAATTAAAAAACAAGATGGCGGACGACAAAAAGTGAAGCTATGTTTTGTTTACTTCATGAAAAAAAACATTAGAAGAGCTGCGTTCTGAACCTTTTTGTGCGGTTGTTTTTTCAACTTGCTCTTGGTCTTTCACTGAGGCTCTGAACGGCGTTTAGTGCGAAAAGTTGCGCTCGGGGTGCACTCTGGGTGCACATAGGGTGTAGGTTCTGAACGCAGCTCTGGAGTCGCGCCTTAAGAAAATCTACCGATTTCTCGTCGCACATTTTACCGATTTTATTAAACTCACTTTTGCAACACTGGACTGACTCTTTTGCGATTTTCGCTTTGCACGTGTAGCGCAAAAGTGTTAAATTAATTCAAATAAACTGCATTTAGTGTATTTCCTTGGGTAAGTTGCATTTTAATCTTAAATTGCCGTAATTTTCATGCCTTATATTGGTATAAAATTTAAGTTTTCTCTCACAGAAATGGCAGATTACGGCGATGAATGGCAGGAGAGCGAAGCGCGGGCTCCGCGTCAGCCTCGCACGTTCCACGCACAGCGAGACGACCGCAACTGGAGAGATGGTGGCTCTAACCAACAGAGCTCCGATGGCGGCGGAGGTTACCAACAAAATTCGCGAGACGGTGGCGGTTATAACAACCGTAACTTCGGTTCTAACCAACGCAGTTACCGCGATGGAGGCTTCAATCAGCGTAGTTCCGGGGAAGGTGGCTCGCGTAATTTCCGAGGCGGTTCCAATCAGCGGAGTTTTGGAGATGGCGGCAACCAGCGTAACTACCGCGATGACGGCAACAGAAAAGTAATAAACGTACCCTCTGACAAAGTCGGACGCATCATCGGAAAGGGCGGCACCAAAATACGCGAACTTGAATACGAATCGGAAGCCAGAGTTAAGATTGGAGATTCAAACGGAAACACCACAGACGTGACATTGTCTGGTTCAGATGATGCCATTTCTAAAGCTGAAGCGTTGATCGGCACTCTTCTTGAAGACTACAGGCCTAGACAAAGGGAAAACTA
Source organism: Agonopterix subpropinquella (assembly GCA_922987775.1). Classification (NCBI taxonomy): domain Eukaryota; kingdom Metazoa; phylum Arthropoda; class Insecta; order Lepidoptera; family Depressariidae; genus Agonopterix; species Agonopterix subpropinquella. Next base: position 4,874,981 of record OV277716.1, on the reverse strand, counting down.
TGATGGTAACGCTTGAAATTAGTACTTCAATGTCACAACTTTCTAGGTTTTGAACCCACAGGGCGTCTGGATGAACATGTATTTTGATATTATGTGAGGGTAATATGTTAAATTATGTATTTTATACCAAATCTTAAAGTCGGACCTTACTCGACATTCCTGATTAGTTTAAAGTAAATTCACATTACCGTATTAACAAGACAATGCCAAATCACTTTGATTACCCGTATGTAACATGCTCTTTGTTCTGTGACAATAAATCTATTTCATTATACACTTAAACTATTTTATTCAATGTTTCAAACTCCTACAAGCAGTATCATTTTGTTATTTTTAGATTCCTCTTTTGCTCTTATAAATTATATATTTATAAAATATAATCACCTATACAGAGGTAAACAGAGGTGCGATTTTTGAAAATCATACGAGCGAATTGGCAGTAGAAAGATGCATAATCTCCATAGTAATTTTGACATTTTCTGCTGCCAAGTCGCTCGTATGATTTTCAAAAATCGCTCTTCAGGGTCGAAATTGATATCATTAGCATCCTTTTAAACTAAGAATCTACCCATCAAACTAAACAACTTTCACTATGGGAGCAAACCGATCGGAGTACCAAAAAAATCAGTTCCATCCTAAACTGCAATGCCTACGTGACAAATGTATGCAACAGCAGATTTTTTTTGCTCCGATTGGTTTGCTCCCATAGTAAAAGTTGTTCAGTTTGATGGGTAGACTCTTAGTTTAAAAGGATGCTAATTATATCAATTTCACCCTGTAGATACAAAAATTTTTGGATTCGATTTGAAAATAAAGGTGAGTCACACTGGACAGTGTCTGGTCCGAGCGTTGGCTGTAGCATGGTCAACTAATATTAAATATATATTTTGTATGGATACAACCGAGTGGCAACTGGGCCGGGCTGGGTCGGTTGCCGCTCCGTATAGAGTGACTGTGTCCATACAAAATATATGTAATATTAGTTGACCATGCTACGGCCGATGCGTCTACTTGGACTCAACACGGTCGAGTGTTAGAGGTTGGTTACACATTCATTATTTCGTCAGTCTGGTCATGTTTATTTGATTTGAAGGGAAACTGATATACTGAAGCACCATGTTAGTCGGGTCAATCTCGAGTCAGTTTCCCTTCAAATCAAATATACATGACCAGACTGATGAAATACTGACCGTGTAACCTCCCTAAGGGTCCGAGTTACCTAAGAGCAGGGCTGCCATCTGTCCGGCTTTCCCTGGATTTGTAATAGTTTGAAGGGCGTCCAGGCTTATCATAAAAGTGTCCGGGGGAAACCCAGATACTTCCTGTGTCCAGGTAAACCTGATTATTTGATATACCATGATGGAGTGATCATCATCAACTCAATCTAGACATATACTTGAAAATCAAGTTATAATAATATTATAAAGAGGAAAGATTTGTACCTATTTTTGTATGTTTGTAATGAATAGGCTCAAAATTGCAAAATCTCTATTTTTCATGAAAAGACTTTACCAAAGTGCTTGTAGTCAAAATAAAAATTTTTGTGGTCCGGGGAAAATTTCGGATTTTTACCAAAATGTCCAGGGTTTTTGGTCTGCGATTTTGGTGATGGCAGCCCTAAAGACCTAAAGTGCGATTTTTGAAAATCATACGAGCGACTTGGCAGTAGAAAGATGCATAATCTAATCTCCATAGTAATTTTGAAATTTTCTGCCGCCGAGTTGCTCGTATGATTTTCAATAATCGCACTCCAAATCTGTGAGTCGCTGATTTTCCGTGGTAGGATGGAAAAAGCGCGCCAGAAGTGCGATCTTTGAAAATCATACGAGCGGATTGGCAGTAGAAAGTGTAACAGAGCGTGGGGATAGGCTTGAAATAAGACGCAGCAGGTTTGAATCTTCGGTTGTAATTCGGGCAGAGCTTCCGCTTTACAAGAGTTGATGATGTGAAAAGAATAATGTGGATGCATTACAGTCGCTTTTATACGGTCGATAGCCGTTTACAATTTCTAAAGGAAACAATTTTAAATCACATCCGCTTTGGGATACATCCGGTCTGATCCGGTATGTTATTTGAAGATATATTAATTGTAAAACTATACGTAAATTCATTAAATATATTAATTAGAATTACGATGATTTTATATAATTATTTAAATTAAGATTTGGAATTTAGCTTATTCAAGAAAATCTAACTTTAAACGGCGCCACTGGTCGGTGGCGCCATAATGGATAACCGCTCAACTGAATTACTTTAATAATCATTAAAATCTAGATCTGATATTTTAAAATAACGAAAATAATTGAATTATTATTAATAATTAACAAATAGTTGAATATTGAATTAATATAATTAACTATACGACGTTAAAGTGATGTAGGTAGACTAGGGGCCGCCGGGGCCGCTGGTAATCGCTAACACTCGGCCATCCTGCAACGGCCGTGCCCCACGGCGATCGGACAGCATCCCGTTTTTCGCACCGGCACCGCCGCCGTCAGTCACCTGGAAATGAGAAAGAATCGAGCAGAAGTTTACATTCCAAGTGATTGTGTGGAGATAGTGTGTGCCAAGGACTGCAATATTTAGCAGGTAGGTAATTATATTTTGTTCTCTTATTGCGTCACACAGACATTTTGAAAATTAGGTCACACAGACATTTTCCAAATTAGGGCACACAGACTTTTTCCAACTTAGGTCACACAGACAATTTCCAACTTAGGTCACACAGACAATTTCCAAATTAGAGCACACAGACGTTTTCCATCTTAGGTCACACCAAAGGGTCACACAGATATTTTATAACATGTTAGGTTAGATTAGGTTTAGGTTATGTTTGTTAAGTTAGATAGGTTAGATTAGATAATGTCCTAACATAGGTCACACAGACGTTTTCCAGTTTCTTAGGTTAGGTTAAGCTGAATAATTATGTCATAACATAGATAGGTCACACAGACATTTTCTAACTTGTTATTTCAGATTAGATTATATCCTAACATAGGTCACACAGACATTTTCTAGCTTGTTATTTCAGATTAAATATATCCTAACATAGGTCACACAGACATTTTCTAACTTTTTATTGCAGATTAGATATATCCTAACATAGGTCACACAGACATTTTGAAACCTGTTAGGTTAGGTTATCTGGTAATATAGGTCCATATAGGTCACACAGCATTATATAGGTTTATAGGTTCTGGGCTGGCTAGTACCTACCTAGGTAATTACGAAAGGTAGAATATTAATTATTTACTATTATATGAATATTCATAAATATTTTTCTATTGTTTCAGTTCGCTCACAAGGATGGTTTTGAAAGAACAATACAAAGGCAGTCTACCGGACCATGCTACCGATAGACGATTGATATTTTGATAAATAAGTGCTCACCTAATAGGAACCTACCCCATTTCTATGTACCCACTTATATAAAATATAAACTGTTTTGTAATGTCTTGATTTTTATTTACAAAGATTATATAAATTAACTACCTACTTATAACAAAATCGAATGATACACAAACATACACATCACGTTAAAGTGGTAGGCAGACATTTTGATTATTTTACCTAGTTAAATCGAGCTGATAGTTATTTTAAGATTTTACTACTTAATTGAATATATTGCATGGAAGTGATTTTACAGTAAGTAATTAATATTTAAGTTATGTACACGATAAATAATATAATAGTTAGCTCTCTAGCAAATCGATGAGATCATCCCTATCTACCTCCCTATCACTAGACGAACTATCCGCATCGGAAACAATGGATTTATAAGGCCTTAAAACTTCACCCCGTACAACTGCACTGAACTTTCTATATCCCTTCATACCCTTGACGCTGCAAATCGTATAACGATCTATATTTGGCTGTGCTTTACAAACTCTGTAAGGACCCGTGTAAGGACTTTTTAATTTTTGCGACACTTTAGCAGCCGTGTACCTACTAGTACCACCTTTCCACAAAACTAATTGTCCTACCGAATACTTCATGCATTTTTTTCGGGATTGGTCAAATCGCTTTTTCATCAGGGTCATATTTCTGTCGATATGCAACTTAGCACTTTCTCTCCTATTTTGCAGTGCTTGTTGTTGCGAAGAAAAGTCTTGAGGTTCTCCTGTAGGGTAAGCTGGTAAACGGGAATTTTCATGACTAAACATGAGTTTGAAAGGGGAAAAAGTGGTAGTCGAATTGGGAGTATTGTTTATTCCCCACACGACATCGGGGAGTTTTTCGTCCCATGTACTTTCACTATCGGCCATAGTGTTTAGACCATCTATAATCGTGCGGTTTACACGTTCAACCTGTCCGTTAGACCTGGGGCTTGCTATGGCGTTCAACACATGTTTGAATTGAGATTCTTCAGCGAATTGCTTGAAATAACGACTGGTGAAAGCTTTACCTCTATCTGTTATAATCCTAGTGGGTTGGCCAAATAGTGAAATTATTTCTTTCAAGTGTTTAATTGTCTCTATGGAACTACAGTTTCTAACGGCCCTAGCGAATACGAATTTCGTAAATGAGTCTATTACAACTAGAACGTACGTGTTCCCTTTTCTAGTCTTTACAAAAGGACCCAAGTGGTCGGCATGAAGAGTATGCATAGGAACTGGTACTTTCTCAATTGGATATAGCTCCCCTTGTGTCCTACCATACTCTGACTTACCATACGCGCACTGTAGACACGACTTAACATATTTTCTTATAAATCGTGTCATCCCGGCAAACCAAAATTGGGATTTTATAGTTTTCTCACACCTGTCGAACCCCGGGTGTCCTATTTGGTCATGGTACTTTTGCAAAAGGCCATATTTTGCCAATTTTGGTATCATAAAACGTTCACCATTCAAAGTTTTCCTATACAAAATGTTATCTTTAGCAACATAATTATTGATTATGTCTGGGTTGGTAGTGTTTTCTCGTAACTGTGTGAGTATGTGTTGGATATTCTCATCTTGCAATTGAAGTGTAACTAGCCAATCCGATTTGTCAATTTGGAAAATTGGTTCTTCAAGGGGGTTCCTACTCAACGCGTCTACATGCTTCATTCTCTCTCCCGGTCGGTACTCTATTTGCAAATCATAATCCTGGATAGTCAGCCACCACCGAGCTATACGAGGGATCAGATCTTTCTTAACCAACGTAGTGCGTAACGCCGCGCAATCAGTAACTACTTTCACAGGTATTCCTGTTAAATAAATGCGGAAACGTTTCAGTGACTCTACTACGGCTAGGGTCTCAAGCTCGTAACTATGGTAGAACTGTTCCTCTTTCGATGTTACTCTACTAAAATATGCTATTGGTTTTATTGATCCACCTGGCTGATGCTGCATGAGAATTCCACCTAATCCTAGCTTGCTCGCATCTGTGTGTAGTTCTGTAACCGCCTTACTATCATAAATGCTAAGTACTGGCCTCTCAATTAACCTGAGTTTCAATGTTTGAAACGCACTCTCTTGCTCAGGACCCCAGTACCAATCGGTATCCTGTTTAGTTAGTTTTGTCAAAGGGAGAGCAATTTCAGCAAAACCGCGAATAAATTTTCTAAAATATGAAGTTAATCCAATAAATTGACGAATTTCGTGGACATTTCTTGGTCGTCGGTATTCTGAGACGCAATTAATTTTGGCTTGGCCAGGTCGAATTGAACCTGCAGAGATTTCATAACCCAAGTAATTGACGCTAGTTTTCAAAAATGAACATTTAGTCAAATTTAATTTCAAATTGGCCCTTTGCAATAGATCTAAAACACGCTCTAACAACTGTATCCCATCTTCTACGGTTACTGTAGGTAACATAACATCATCAAGGTAAGTTGCGACATCATTTTTGACATCATTCAGAGACAGACGTATCAATCGCGAAAACACAGCTGGGGCGTTAGCTAGACCAAAAGGCATTTTAAGAAACTCGTACTGTCCTGAAGGTGTTACAAAAGCGGTTTTATTAATTGAATCGTCCGCAAGTTTTACTTGATAGTAGCCTTGGGCTAAATCAAGTGTCGTGAAATAGTACTTCCCTGCCAATTTTGAGACTTGATCGTCAATATGTGGTAGGGGATAACGGTCTTTTACAGTTTGAGAGTTTAAAGCCCTGTAATCTACACACAACCTGTAGTCTCCGGTTTTCTTTTTAACTAATATAACCGGGCTTGCATATTCGGACATCGACTCACGTACTATTCCGGCTTCAATCAAATCCTGAACCTTGTCGTTAACAATATCGTTTTCCTTATGGGATAGTCTGTACGGCTTAAAGTGAACTGGATTGTTAGTCGTTGTCTGAATATGCATTTCTATGAGATCCGTACAACCTAAATCTTTCGTATTACTAGCGAACAGATGACTGTAGTTATTCAACAAGGTCAGGAGTCTATCGAGATTAATATTTTCGAGATCTCCTACGTCTATTTCACCTTTATCTAACAAAGAGCAGCTAGGAGGTCGAGAAGGTAAATCAAGCGTCATGACGTCATGAATGTTATCAGGGACAGGAGTAACTAGTTCAGCACGTGCTATTAATTTATGAGCCGGAAAAGATATTGCCTCATCACCCATATTTATAAATTTCAACCGGCCTTCGATGCAGATAATGCCTCCAGGAATAGCATAACACACTAATTTCCCTAGTTGCAAATATACAGAATTTGTTAGGAAGCACAAGTTGTCATTAGATTCAATGTCTACAAACACATTAATTAAGCTGGCGCTTTGAGCCGGTATTGTGACGTTGCACTTAAGATAGACTCCATATTTAGAGTTATAGTCAGAATTTTCTAGCGTAATACGCTTCAAACAATCGTTAATTTCATGGTCTGCAAGGTTTTTGACAAATTTAGCCGAGTTTGACGTGGTCACAAGACTAACACCAGGTTGATTAATCATTGGTTGTCCGATGATGAGATCAACGTCAGATAGATCGTAATCAGTTTTTTTTTTTTTTTTTTTTTTTGACAAAACCACTTAAGCACACATTGTCTATAGATACATCTACACATGACCTGCCCAGTGATCGAGTGTTGGCACCGCCAAACCCTCTCATAACAATGTCAGATGGTGAAATTGCTAAATCCAGCGCTTTCGCCTTATTTCGTGTCAGAATATTTAATTTACTTCCAGTATCTATGTAGGCAACAAGTTTTTCAGAGCCGATGTATGCGAGGCGTTTGTATAAGCTCAAAAAAATATCAGTAGAAGTATACATTATGTGACTCACCAGAGGTGTTTGAACTTGTTGCCGCGATGACCCAGGAGTGGCTCTGAACCAGCAGGTAGCAGATGTGTGTCCGGCGCGTTGGCAGGTGTCACAGCGCTGTTGAGCTCGGCAGTCCCGCGCCTCGTGTCCGACTCTTCGACAAATGTAGCACCGCTTCACTCCAGTCTGCTGTGACGTTATGGTAGAATTTCCATCGGATGTACCTCTTCTCCATGTTGATGTTGACTTTCGCGATAACATAGTGGACTCAACTTTTTTATAATTTTCAAGTGATGACAAATATCCATAATAGAGGAGCTCAGGCGTTTGGCATTGATACGCCTTAGCATTTGCGCGGAGCTCTATGGGGAGACCTCTAATGATACATGAGATCGCTTCTTCTCCAAGGATATCACATTTTTTGAGGAGTGATACCTTGTCGTGGTAATACTTAGTCATCGTTTCCGAGTCACTCTTCTTTCTTGCCAGCATGATCTCCAGTTTGTCCACGTGGTCGGTGGATCGTGGAAAAGCTGTTTCTAGGGCGCGTTTCCATCCATCCCAGTCGAGATTATAGTCATCCAGGTCATCATACCAGCGTCTAGCGGAGCCACGCAAACGAAGTTGCATAACGAATTGTCTTTCGGTTGCGTCCCATCCGTAAACTTCACCAAGCTGGTCGATTTTATGTAACCAGCTGCTGATGTTGGTGGTGCTCTCTTCAGGTCGGAATTTGGGGATTACTTCAGCGTCGGTATGGGTGACCCGGTGTCGTTTTTTCGGTGCAGGCGTGGAGTCTTGAGAAGAAAAAAAAATTGGGCCTTCATCAGACGTGATTGCTTGGCTATAGTTCCTCTTCTTCTTTATGCCAAGGCCAGCAGCGTAGGGGCCCGACATTCTTCACTATCCCACTTCTGAGATGTAACAGAGCGTGGGGATAGGCTTGAAATAAGACGCAGCAGGTTTGAATCTTCGGTTGTAATTCGGGCAGAGCTTCCGCTTTACAAGAGTTGATGATGTGAAAAGAATAATGTGGATGCATTACAGTCGCTTTTATACGGTCGATAGCCGTTTACAATTTCTAAAGGAAACAATTTTAAATCACATCCGCTTTGGGATACATCCGGTCTGATCCGGTATGTTATTTGAAGATATATTAATTGTAAAACTATACGTAAATTCATTAAATATATTAATTAGAATTACGATGATTTTATATAATTATTTAAATTAAGATTTGGAATTTAGCTTATTCAAGAAAATCTAACTTTAAACGGCGCCACTGGTCGGTGGCGCCATAATGGATAACCGCTCAACTGAATTACTTTAATAATCATTAAAATCTAGATCTGATATTTTAAAATAACGAAAATAATTGAATTATTATTAATAATTAACAAATAGTTGAATATTGAATTAATATAATTAACTATACGACGTTAAAGTGATGTAGGTAGACTAGGGGCCGCCGGGGCCGCTGGTAATCGCTAACAAAAGCATAGATATAATATAATTAATATTTCTATGGTAGAAAGATGCATAATCTCCATAGTAATTTTGACATTTTCTACTGCCAAGTCGCTCGTATGATTTTCAAAAATCGCACTTCAGAAATAGTGAAATTACCGTAGACGATGCAGGAAAAGCAACGATTCCACTTGCAGTTGGTCGGTCCAATTTCGGCATACATTGCCGGATTTGTTCTCTCTATTTTAAGGTGTAGCGATCAAAGCAAGCAATGTGTGCCGGAATTGGCTCTAAATGTTGGGTAATGTCATCGCTGCTTATATTTAATACAACGTACAAATATGACAACGTAGGATCCGTTAATCCGTTTTGCTTTGGGGACGGAACCCTAAAAAAGTGAATTTGTTGAAAAATTAAACGAATGTGTCCTTTCTTTTGTCTGTGGTCGTTAGACTCGTTCTGTCTACGTTCTGTTGAATCTTGGTTGAATCTGTGGCACACATGTTCTATAGTTTATGAATCGAACAACCAGGGTTGCCAGATTGGGAGTTTTTTCCGCTATTTACTGGAAAAATTATGTGTTTGAGGAAACAGTGCCTATCAGTGATAGATAATATGTATAAATCGAGAGCGATGGGCGTACTCGGAATTTTGTAAAGGGTGGGGCAAAAGTAAAAACTCGATAAGAATAGTAGCATAGCATATGCTCACGACTATATTCCTCAAGGGGGTAGTCAGAGATATTCTGAAACTAAAGAAGAACTGAACTGTAGAATAGTAGAAAAATAAAAAAATGCTTTTTATTTACCCCCACTACACTACCTACATTATTTCAATAATATCTTGCGGGGGTTTTGGCTAAATTTATTTAAAAATTAATAATTATATTATTAGCTTCGAGTCAGGGTGGGGCAAATACCCCACTGTGGGTACGTCCGCTGCGCCCTTGTATTGTGTTGTGGAGTTTTGGGGGTAAATTAGTCAATTAATGTTGGTTTCTGCTTTATTGATTCTAAATACCTACCTATTGTATTTGTATAAGTATTTTGAGCTTGTGATATAATTTTTCATTTAGCGTGTTATGCTAAAAAAGTTTAGTGTACTTAATGAAAGTTAAGTTTGAGATATTGAAATAAAAGTCCCAAATGGATTTACATAATAGCTCCCAAGACTCCATAATAAAAACACAATATTAAATTTAACAAAATTTAAAATTAAACATAATATTATTATGTTCGTATGAAAGTGATATAAAGTATTTCACACAGCCACAGGACTCACAGGAGGCAGGATCCGACTTGATTCAAGTCAAGTCACTTGACTGGACTTAAAGATAGTCTGTCTGAAAAAAACAAATGATGATAATTATGTTGACTGGAAGCCGCGTCTCTTGCACTTGTTTTTTATGAAGAAAAAAATAGCTTCATTTTTTGTCGTGCGCCATTGTTTTAAAATTAAATTGTATGGGTACATACGACGACATTTTGTTTCATGTTTTTGTGTAATGTGTGCTGAAAAACATGACCTCTGGAGCTCCGGTCGATCCTAAAGGATCGAAAAAGTAGGCTAAAGCTAAAGGCTAAATTATACCTTATTGAAAAAAAAAGGTTTCTTTTATCTTAAGGCTTTTTTATAGGTTGGTGTTCGACGGGTTAGGAGTTACGTTACGGGTTCACTGAATTGATGAATTCATTGTTTGCTGTGAAACATTTTGGGGTTCTTTTTTTCCAAAACGCATCATTTTGGGGAAATATAATATCAATCTAAGAATATTTCAGAAACCACATCTGGCAGCCCTCTGTGCCTCTGTTTGTCAGTCAGACAGATTTTGTTTGACCGACTGTTTTGTTTTGCTTCGCCCGGTTTGCTAACTTTATCAAAAAGCTTTGCACGTGCAGTGCAAAAGCGTTGAATTAATTCAACTAAACTGCATTTAGTGTATTTCCTTGGGTAAGTAGAATTTTTTACTTAAATTGGCGCGAGTTTCAACCCTTCTATTGAAATAAAACGTAAGTTTTCTCTCACAGAAATGGCAGATTTTGACGATGAATGGCAGGAGAGTGAGCCGGTGGCCTACGCGCCGCCGACCCGGGCTCCGCGGCAGCCTCGCGTGTTCCGTGCCAACCCTGACCGCAGAGACGACCGCAACTGGAGAGATGGTGGTTCTAACCAACAGAACTCCGATGGCGGCGGAGGTTACAACCAAAATTCGCGAGACGGTGGCGGCTATAATAACCGTAATTTCGGTAACCAACGCAATTACCGAGATGGAGGCTCCAATCAGCGTAATTCCGGGGAAGGCGGATCCAACCAGCGAAACTTCCGCGATGACGGCTCGAACCAGCGTAATTTCCGAGGTGGTTCAAACCAGCGGAGTTTTGGAGATGGTGGTTCCAACCAGCGGAATTTTGGAGATGGTGGCTCCAACCAGCGGAATTATGGAGATGGTGGTTCCAACCAGCGAAATTTTGGAGATGGTGGTTCTAACCAAAGGAATTTTGGAGATGGTGGTTCCAATCAGCGGAATTTTGGAGATGGTGGTTCTAACCAAAGGAACTTTGGAGACGGCGGCAACCAGCGTAACTTCCGCGATGATGGCAACAGAAAAGTAATGAATGTACCTTCTGACAAAGTTGGACGCATCATCGGCAAGGGCGGAACCAAAATACGCGACCTTGAATATGAATCGGAGGCCAAAGTTAAGATTGGAGATTCCAATGGAAACACCACAGACGTGACATTGTCTGGTTCAGATGCTGCCATATCTAAAGCCGAATCATTGATCAACGGTCTCCTCGAAGACTACAAACCTAGACAAAAGGAAAACTTTGATGGTAACTCTAGTAACGCATCCGGTTCCGGGCAGGGGGAGTTCTTAAAACAGAACCAAGAAGGTGTCGAAGTTATCGATTGGGATAAACTGAACGCATTTTACGATGACCAGCAAAAAGAGAGGTACAGCAAACTCCCGCCTATCATCAAAGATTTTTACAAGGAACATCCCGAAGTAGCAGCAATGAGGCCTGCAGAGGTCAAAAATTGGCGACGTGCCAATAACGATATCCAGGTCAAAAGGACCTTTGATGACAAACCTGGTCTGAGACCTATACCAAACCCAGTATTGACTTTTGAACATGCATTTCAAGAATATCCGGAAATCTTGAAAGAAATTTACAAACAGGACTTTAAGCAACCTTCTCCTATTCAGAGTCAAGCCTGGCCTATTCTTTTAATGGGTGAAGATTTGATTGGTATCGCTCAGACAGGCACCGGAAAAACATTGGCATTCTTACTGCCTGCTATGATTCATATTGAGGGACAAACATTACCCAGGGAGCAGCGTGAAGGACCCACCGTACTTATTCTAGCGCCAACCAGGGAATTAGCTCTGCAAATTGACAAAGAGGTGTCAAAATATCAGTACAAAGGCATAAAATCTGTCTGTATTTACGGTGGAGGTGACCGTAAAGAGCAGATCAAAGTGGTTGCTAAAGGAGTAGACATTGTTATTGCTACTCCTGGTAGACTGAACGACTTGGTCATGGCACGGCATCTAAATGTCATCAACTTCTCGTATATTGTGTTGGATGAAGCCGACCGCATGTTGGATATGGGTTTTGAGCCTCAGATCAGGAAGTCATTGTTTGATGTCCGACCTGACAGACAGACTGTCATGACATCGGCGACTTGGCCATCAGGTGTGCGCCGTCTAGCAGAGTCCTACATGAAAGACCCCATTCAAGTAAACGTAGGATCTCTAGATCTTGCTGCTGTGCACACAGTGACACAGCAGATCCTTTTCGTCGAGGAGGATGACAAAGAAGCCGTCCTGATAGAATTCATTCAAAACATGGAACCGAATGACAAAATCATAATTTTCTGTGGCAAGAAGGCAACAGCCACACACATCAGTACAGAGTTGTGCATGAAGGGCATAGAGTGCCAATCTTTGCACGGAGACAGGGACCAGAGTGACCGTGAGGCCGCTTTGGAAGAAATGGTTGATGGAACTGTAAATATTCTGGTCGCTACCGATGTAGCGTCACGCGGTATTGACATCAAAGATCTGACTCATGTGATTAACTTGGATTTCCCGCGTCATATTGAGGAGTATGTCCACAGGGTAGGACGGACAGGACGTGCTGGAAAGACTGGCACGTCGATATCATTTGTGACCCGCAGTGATTGGGCGCACGCTCGGGAACTGATCAAAATACTCGAAGAAGCCAACCAGGAGGTGCCAGATGAGTTGGAACAGATGGCGCAAAGGTTTGAGGCTATGAAGATCAGGAGGGATAAGGAGGGTGGCGGGGGCGGCGGGAGGGGAAGAGGAAGGGGTGGTGGCGGCGGCGGGGGCCGGTTCAACCGAGATCGCTATTAAAGTTTAAACTAGATTTTAAAGTCTGATTTATCAGTCAATCATATTGACATTATCATTTCTATTTGTAATTGTGAAATGGTGATATGATATGCTTGACTGCAAATACCTTTAGACTATTTGAAATACAAACTATAATTTATTGTACCTAATAGATCATAGGAGTTACTATAATTTCGAAACCCGTGATGTTAGTTTGAACCATTCCAAATATAGTTGAGCTATTTTGGTAACTGAATATGATTATGATTAGAGATCTTATCTTAATAAGACTGAGAGGTTTATAGAGAAATATGATTTAAGATCTTTGTCACCAAACTACTATGGTTGAATAGATTATGATCTTGTTTGTTTTTTGTAATTATTTTGTTGATTTCATAAGTTTTGTTGATGTTGTCACAAACAGAAGCATGAGTTTAATGGTATTATGTCCTCATGAATGGCACATAGTGCAAACTTGTACCTTTTCTAATTGTTAGAAAGTTTTGACTAAGTAAAAAATTTAAGTATACAAAGAAATGTTTTATTAAAAAATTAAGCCTTATAAGCTACATTACAATCTAGAGTAGTATCACAAATAGTTGCTTACAAATAAAACCAAAAAGCTTTTCTTCACATTCTAGATTCATCAAAAAAACATCAGTACCTAAAAAAATCTTTACAAACTTTCTGTGAAAATCAAAGAGCAATTTTAAAACATATTTTGGCATGGAACTTTAAATTTCAATACATCACTGTGTAAAGAATATTTTTCTATTATTATATTTATGTTCTTCAATAATATGTAAGATGAAATAATTTTTTTTTGTTCTATCTAATAGAACTAAACCGGTGGTTACCAAAGTGTATTTATGTAAGTAATGGCACAGAATAAATACTAGTACTACCCGTACAGAAGGTTCGAGCACAATGCACGAGGTTCCAAATTGTACCTAAATTATTTTAAGTAGGTATGCGTCGACCGCATAATTTTGACCGTCGCATGTCATTCTCGCATGTGATATTTTTGGTTTTGCTTAGTTTATCTTAACTGCGACAAACATTTTTTCGATTGCTTTTTTATGGTTTTTCTCTATTGTTTTCAGGAAAACATTTAAACCGCAAAATTAATCCGCCCGGAATGCATTGATAAATAAAAAACTGCCATGCTAGGAAATGGAAATCGTAAAAAGAAGAAATGCAAATATCGGATCTTCGAAAATATGACAATCGTATACTGATAAAATTCAGAAACAAATCAGTCAGCTGTTGGTTTTCTTTCTCTTTTCTTAATCTTATTTTAGAAAGTGACAGGAATAAATTTAGTTAAGTCGTGGCACAGTCCGAATCGAGGCCATTGTAATTGTTTTAGGAATTATCGTAATTTTTAAACAATATTTTTTTTAACACAGCTATAGCATAATGTATAACTAACTAAACACATGGATTTTGGTAGTTATTTGAAAAATCAGTGGAGTCGTCACCTAGGTGGTTCCTGCATTACCATGGTCCTAAATTACTGTGTTCCAGTGGACCCGAATCCCCCATCAGCTCTCTTGGTGTCCGACAAATTGGCGACCTCGACCAGCTCTGGGTAGAAGATCCTCTCACAAATAAGCTGGGCGATCCTGTCTCCCTTCTTGACGGCAAAGTCTTGGTCGGAATGGTTGAAGAGCACCACTCCGACGTTGCCTCTGTAGTCCTCATCTATGACACCAGCTGAGAAATGAAGAGGATTTTGTTGTATGTATTTTATTTAACAAGAGATAAACAGGGTGTCAACTTAAATGTACACACGGCGACAGATCAACCTACCCATAGTTCGACCTTATGTCCATGAACATAGAGTTCAACTATGGGTAGGTTGATCTGTCGCCGTGTGTACTTTAAACCCTCATCTGTCTGTGTTTGAGCAGAGGTATTTCAGACCATCAAACTGAACAACTTTCATTAGTCGACAACGAAGTAGGGGAAAAAATGCGTCGCGATATTTCTGAGATCAATCAGTGTCTCAGTTAACGTCTGTGCTGAAATAACGCGGCGATTCAGCAACGACGGACGTCCCGGCGGTGTAGTTGCAATGTCAAAAAATAGCTTGTGTGATTGATTTCTAAAGCATCCCTTTTATTATTTTGAGATAGGGGCACTTGAGACTTCGTTCGCGCAGACCACTGACTTTAAATACTCAAAACCTTTGATTGTATGAACCGATTTAATAATAATAATAATCTTTATTACATAAGTAAAAGAAGTAACATGATGGTTATGGTATAAAGATGGAACTTTAGGTAAGGGTGAGGGTATTGATTCTGACCTCCAGGAATAGGTAGTCCTGCAACCTGGATGTCAGTGGTCTGGTCCGTCACTCTTATAATATTCTATAACTTCACTTACATTACTAAATCCAAAGTAAACAAAGGCAGCAAAGTAAATAAATTGTGAGCACTTGTGTGTCTGTGTATGCGTATGTTGTGTGAGAGTGTGCATAAGTGTGTTCGTGGGTGCGTGTGTGTATCTGTGTAAGTAAGTAGTTCGTATTTCATATGTCAAGTCTGTTTAGCAGCATTTCAGTTTCATCATAGTCCAATTTTAATAACCATTCCCTGGTTTTTTTCTTGACCTCAAATTTATTTAATTGCAGAATATTCAATGTATCATTTATTTTATTGTATAGGTAGGGTGCCATAAGATAATAGTGCCGGTCTGCAAATGCTGTTCTAGATATCTCGGTTCGGCAAGCGGGCTCTTTCCGTCTTCGGTTTTGATTCGTGCCGTTGACGCAGTCCGTTGAGGAGTGCTTCCTTAGTGTGGTTCTAAGAACAAAGAGCTTTCTCACGGTGAGAACGTTACTGTCTATATACAGTTGTGTGGTGGGGTATCTGAAAGGTTTACGCGTCATAACCTTCAACACCGCCCTTTGCGCTCTTTCCAACTGTATAAGACTGGTTTTTGGTGCACCACCCCAGACCGGTACACAGTAGGAGATTATCGACTGAGCCAAACCATTGTAGACCATTATTAAAGTTTTACTGTCGGCACAGTTCCTTAGTTTTTTAAAAATAAATATTAATTTCCTCACCCTCGCTGTCAGAGTGTCAAGGTGTTTCCGCCAGTCTAGGCTCTCGCTAATATGTACACCTAGGTACTTGACCTCTGTGGATCTTGTGAGGCTTAGACAGTTGCAGTCTGGTGTACCAGACGGGCAGCGATGAGCTACAATATTGAATGAGTTCACTGGTGGCCGGGACGGACATCTCATAGAAAAGGTAATATAATTCGTCTTTTCCACGTTTAGAGTAAGCAAATTTTTTATTAGCCAACTTGTGACTACTCGCATGGACATCTCAGCTGATGATTTGGCATCCGACCAGTTCCTGCCCTTTACGAGAAGTGCCGTGTCGTCAGCGTAAGTGACAATTTCGCAATTTGGAAGTGAGAGTTTACAAAGGTCATTTATATAAATTTGAAACAATGTCGGGCCCAAAATACTTCCCTGTGGAACTCCGTAGTCTATTGCTGCCTCATCACTTACATGTGAGCCTATCTTTACAGATTGAGTACGATCTCTGAGGTAGTCTCCAAAAATATCGAAGGCAGTACCCCTGACACCAATATTATCCAATTTGTCGAGAAGTATCGGAATGGAGACGGTGTCGAAGGCCTTGGAGAGATCAAGGAAAATACCCAGGCACTTGTCTCCATTGTCAAGCTTTCTAACTATACTTTCGGTTAGTTGTATGACAGCATCCTCAGTCGATACACCGTTTTTGAAACCAAATTGGCGATCCGATATAATTGCTTGTGAGTCGAGATAACTTTTTAATCTATTGTTTAGAACCCTCTCCAAGACCTTCGACAGGGCCGTGAGGACAGAGATTGGCCTGTAATTGTTAACGCGGTCCCTACCTCCACCCTTGTATATTGGGTGTACTACAGCTCTTTTGAACATCCTAGGAAAAACGCCGGTATTGATGGCTAGATTACAAATGTGAGCAACAGGAGGCACAAGAGTTCCACGAGACATCTTCAGGATCTTCGACGAGATGCCATCCCAGCCCACTGCGCAATCACTCCTTAGTCCAATAATCGTTCTTTCAATTTCCGCCTCATCCACCTGTAGCATAACAAAGGAGTTGCAATGGGGAAAGGAAGACTTGGGTGTGGAGTCTGGGTCGTTTATAATATCCCCATTTGTGATTCTTGTCGCCAGGTTCTTTCCTATATTAGCGAAAAAGTTATTCACTTCATTGACAGCGACCTTTGGGTCATGAGAACCGCTGAGCAATTCGCTGGGAGGAGCAGAGAGCCGCTGAACGTGAGCAATACTTTTTATAGTATCCCATAATGCCCTCGGATTATTTTTAGAGTTATTTAGCTCTCTAGTTTCGTAGTCACGTTTCAATTTACGTAGTAAATCATTACAAAAATTGCGGTAGCGAGTGTAAGTTAGCCGAAGGACAGCACTTTCTGGATTTTTCTTATGATTTTTATGTAGCCTATTTCGATTTCGGATATATTGTGATGGAATAAAGCCTAAATGTCATGCCCCAAACCGTTCAACCAAAGTTCAGTAATTTTTAAGTCATGCATGCACAAACAGACAATAATTCAAAAAATGGTCTCAATGTATGTCTATTACATATCCTAAATGCGGCAATTAATATTTTTGCAAATATCCTCAATGTTGTACAATCACACCAAGTTAACGATTTCTCAGTAAAATGAGTAAAAATCTACGAAATGTGCATATGCATCCAGAATGTCGTGCCCACAAATGTGTTAAAACTAGACAATCCAAATTTCAATAGATTTGTAGCTTAAAAGATAATTAAGTTGAAACTCACCACCAACATCAATGAAGTTCTTGACAGCTAGTCCAGACCGAGGCGCCACCCTCCCATAGCAGCCTGACGGCAGCTCAATCTGCAGGTCTGTCTTCACCAGCTCCTTGCCGCGAGCAGGCACCACATAGTCATATGCACTGCAATTTACATATATGGTTATTAATAATATGCTGACACTTTTTTAAGGGGATGATCAGAACAACTTCATGGGACCAACATCATCATCATCTCAGCCAATGGATGTCCACAGCTGAACATAGGCCTCCCCCAAGGATTGCCATAACGACTGGTCCTGTGCTGCCCTCATCCAAAGGGTTTCCAAGGGGGCCTACCCACTCGAGAACTTTTCGGCCCCATCGGCCATCGGTTCTGCGAGCAATGTGCCCCGCCCACTGCCACGTTAGTTTAGTATTTGGACCAACACAGAAATCACAAAAAAAAAAAAACATCTGCCGTCCCATACAAAGCTGTAAACCTGCTTGAGCCAAATGTATGGGACAGCAGTTTTTTTCGCGATTTTGATGTTGGTCCCATAGAAAAAGTTGTTCAGTTTGATGGTCTGATCATCCCCTTAAAAAGTGTCAGCGTATTAAGGTCCTTGTATATGCAGCTTTATAAATTAACCAGTAATGCATCTATCACGTGCACCGGTCTCTCACATATAGTACTAAGCTTAGCTTAATTTGTAACAATATTAATGTTTCACTGTTCCAATATGTGAGATGAAAATAAATACCTTTTTTATTTTTAATGCAAAAAGAGGGTAAATTCCACTTTAAACACCTGGGTGATCATATGCGACTCATGTGTACTATGATCACCTGACGAAATGATCACCCAGGTGTTTAAGTTCAGTTTTTGGTATCCCCAAATCACCTGTAAATTTTAAGTGATTAAAGGCAACCTGACTTCAAAAATGTTGTGTCCTCAAATTACCTACGATTCCCAGGTGATCAAAAGTAACGCGACTTCACAAGTAGTGTCCCCAGTGTATGCTTTTTTTTTTAACTTTTTGAATGTTTATTTCTTTGGGCT
Source organism: Agonopterix subpropinquella (assembly GCA_922987775.1). Lineage (NCBI taxonomy): Eukaryota > Metazoa > Arthropoda > Insecta > Lepidoptera > Depressariidae > Agonopterix > Agonopterix subpropinquella. The sequence goes on along the minus strand of OV277716.1, from coordinate 4,856,081 downwards.
CTTACAGACGAGCGACACTTTGCTGTCGCGTTGGGTTGCAGAGCGTCACGCTCATACATTTGACGGTCACACGACCCTCCGTGACACCCGGCGACCGCAAAGTGTCGCTTGTCTGTGAGAGTGCTTAGCGATGGGTGTTTAAAATAACATTAACTTGGAGATTGTGAAATCTTCAGTGAATTAAATATGCAGGGTATTATATTGCACAAAGTATAATATATAATATATATATATAGTATAAGTATCGAGCAAAGTACAGGTACCTAGAGGTAGGTTAGGTACTTAGAAATCACTAGAGTAATTAATTCAGTGAAGTTCGATCCATTACAATGTAGTGTGACCATGAGTAAAAGAAATTACTCGTAGATACACCGGTGTATCAAAACGGAGGATATGTTATATCTCGGATAAGTTATATGTTAAGATAGACAGACGAAGCTACGAACGTGTAGAAAAAAATTGCAACCAGTACTGGCCGCTATAGACTATCCACATACATAAAAATTCTTCCTCTATGATATACATGCGCATAGACATAATTTGTATGACGCCTCAAGCACACCAACATAAAAAAGTTGGCCCCTTTTGTTTTATACGGTAGAAGCATGAGGCTCATTCTAGACATATACTTTTTCTGAGTATTATATATGGCTCTGCAAATCCTGTAATGACCGAAAATGGCTCGCAATGGCAAAGTGGCCGCAGGTCGGTTTTTAACATGGCTGCAACAAGGGGCCTTTGGTCAGTCGGTATTTTCATGTATACAGGAGCCTTTATATGTTTTTTAAATGTACAGAAAGTAATAAGTAGTGTTAGAAAATTACCTTTTTAGATCGAAACCAGCAGCTTTTTCTGAACCTTTCAAAGGCGGGAACGCGTGCTCGGTCAGACGTGTGAATTTCAATGTAGGAGATAATTCAGCAGGCATCTTGGATAATCCTCTGGCAAATAGCTTCAAATAACGAGAATACAGCTTGAAATAGTTTAGATTTTTAGGCTAACGAACAACGAAATGCAAAAAAAGCCGGAAAAATGATCTGTCAAAAATTGGCGCGAATAGCGGTCAGTTTTTTTTCTTTTTTTCTTTTCGGAAAGGCAATGGGAACTAGCCCATAAAGTCGTCTTCTGTAACTCTCTTGAAATGCGGGGTGTTCACACGTGCGTGAGGATCAATCCGAATCAAATGGGAGCATCTTTCTATATTTCTCACTTATATTTTAGTGTTCTTCATTAAATTTCACATTTACAAATTCCACATCATTAACACAATAAAGGCCACGAAAAACTAATTTAGAAAATGAAGAAAAGCCCGCCCTTTTCTTCTTGGTTCCCGCGCAAAACCACCGTGAACATATAAAATTAGTAAATCGTAATCGCCACCTACCTTTGCCAGTGATAGGTAGGTACCTACTTCAATGATCCAAGATAATATTAATCTTCTCTTCCCTTCCTATCCCCCAAGAAGCTTGAAATTTTTCTCTGTAGGGAAAATTTCAAGCTTCATGCGTTCGCCTTCCCCCTAGGAACGCTCGGCCTGCGGCCTCGCTTGGCAGGCAGACTGACCCCGGAGACAGGTCCACCACTTCCACCAGGCGACCGGGGGACGCTTCGGAGCTTCGCTCCTACGCGTAGCTCGGCCTTCGGCCTCGCGCTCGGCGAGGCCGTCGCGTCTTCCTCTACCAGTGTTGCCAAGTTCCAGCCAGTCTAAGTCGCCAAAAATCTCGGGTCAAGTAGCCTAAAGTCGCCTAATTTTTTCCCCGTGTAATATAGCCTAAAGTCGCCTAAAAATACAGCAAATTGGCCAAAATAAATGCTATATTGGCTGCTCGTGACGGAAAAATATATTTTTTTTACAACTACAATCTCTACTCACAATTTAAAAATAGCTGTACCGCATAACATACACGTACATTATGTGGTACACACGGCGACAGATCAACCTACCCATAGTTCGACCTTATGTCCATGAACATAGAGTTCAACTATGGGTAGGTTGATCTGTCGCCGTGTGTACATAGTGTGTTGTATTGAACAGTTTATGCAGTCTGCGATAAAAAATCATATAATTTTACTTACAATAAGTATAATATTTCAGATTTTTCTTAAAATAGCCATTTAATTTTCTTAAAATAACCTGAAAAAGTCAGTTTTTCTTAATATAGCCCAAAATCGCCTATTTTAATTTGGGATATAGCCTAAATGGCGACCGGTCGCCAATCGTATTTTTTGGTCGCCGATAGACCCCCTAATGTAGCCTAAAAGGCGATAAATCGCCTAACTTGGCAGCACTGTCCTCTACCTATAAACCTATATTTTATCTTTGGATCCAAAAGTGTGATTTTTGAAAATCATACGAGCGACTTGGCAGTAGAAAATGTCAAAATTACTATGGAGATTATGCATCTTTCTACTACCAAACCGCTCGTATGATTTTCAAAAATCGCACTTCAAGTTCCAAGTCCAACCAATGATATTTAGGGGCTGTTCGTTTCATAGTCTGTTTTTGTGAGTGGCTTCGCTTCACGCATGGCTTCACGTTCCCTAAAAAATTTTCGGCTTTCAATTTCAATTCAACTCTGACTTTGACATTGACAATTAATTTTTATGTCAATTTCCTACGTATTGTGCATTTTTGTGGTTTGCGTTTTTAATTAATTCATCAACAGAATAGTAAAATAAAAAGTACAAACATGGCAGAGTCAGATTTCCTAAAGTGTTCTCGTTTTCATTTGTGACAGTGAAAAACTATTGCAACTCTCGACATGGATCCTAAAAAGTTTATCATCACAAAAGAAGGGTCCGAATCACGGGACTCTATTCAGCCGGTAATTCCTGCCACTTCAGGGTTCCAGGTGAGTGGACACCACACCTCCATGAGACTAAAAACATAGCTTTACTACAACAGAGATAAACTTCTATAGAATTTGTTGCCTCTAAATACAGTTTTTGATTTACAACAGCAAATTGATCTTTTTATCCACAACTACACCGATTTCTGAAACTTGTCTACTATGTCTCCATGTCTACAGAGATAATCAGTGTGAATTTTCGTTGACAGCTATTTTAGTATGTTGTATAAAAAAAAGGCATTGATTACATTCGTCCCAAAAATTACAAACACAAACTTTTTTTGCTATTAGTATTTAATACTTCATTGGGGCCAAAAAGTTCTCGAGTGGCGACCGCATACTGGAAAGCGGTAGGCTCTCTCACGGTGGACCGACGACCTGGTGAAGGAGGCGGGAACCTGTAGATTCTTGGGGGAGGCCTATGTCCAACGGTGGACGTCCATCGACTGAGATGATGATGATGAGGACTTCATCGTGGATTTGTGCATCTTTGTCATTATGTTGTTTCCTATACTTAAAATTATCATAATGTACTCGTAATATTTATTACATGTCACGTCATGAACGATTCCACTCAAAGCAGACCTCCGTCACTCGAGTGTATGAGCCGAGATAAGTACCTACACTTTGTCGCATCATAGGCGAGCGCTTGTATGAATTCTAACACTCACTCCAAACAGCAATGTCGCATATGTTGTGCGCTGTACAAAGTAAATAACAACACTGAATCACGCTACATTTAAAAACATTTTTGCGTGTACTGTCTGGCAGTAGGTAAAGCGAGAAAACTTATCGTTTTCTAAGGATGTATCTGTTACGAAGTAAATAGTAATCTGTGCTCAAAGGCCTCTGCTGAATAATTATAGATACACACCTTTCTGTATGTCTTTTAACTAAAACCATAGTCTAAAAAAACAAGGTCTTCTATTCCCAGAGTGACACAAGCCTACGTCACAAAACAATGGCCACTAAACATGGTAAAAGGGTATGATGACGTAGGCTTGTGTCAGTCACGTGGTCAGTCACATGATCGGAAGAGAATACCAGGCGCAGTATATTATTGTACCATGATTAAAACTAAGAAATTGTCCTTTCTCAGTCACCATTCCAGGAGCCAAAAACAGGAGGTCCGAAGCTGACCACCAAAGGCGTAGAGAATGCTAAGAAGAGGCTCAGAGCGTTCTCCATCCAGAAGAAGGCGCCGATCACACAGGCGCCGGTTGCTAAACCTGTCGGCGCTGGAAGTGAGTACTGCATGATCTATACTATTCTGTTTTCTGTGTAATTTTTTCAATTGTTGTTCCATAGAAAACTTCAATTGCTACTCAAACCTAATGTTTGAGGACGGCCGCACATTGTCAGAAATATCCCACCCAATCCAAGCCGGTACGATTCGCGACAGGACTTGCATTAGTTTTTTGGCTTGGCTTGACACCAACTTCTATAAAACACATTAATGTTCTTATGATGCGAAGGAAAAAGTCAACGGCTGCAATATTATTTTTTAACTTTTTAGTTTTTTTTGAAGGCGGTTTAAATTTTTTGTTAAATTTTTTTTATTTCACAATTTTCAGTGGTGAATTCATTAGTTCGATTTAATAGTAGTGTTTTAAATTAAAAAACGCACTAGTCGGCACTACGATTTTCAAAGGTTCCTTGATTTCTCTGGGATACCATCATCAGATCCTCGTTTCCTTATCATGGGATCCCTCTGGGGATATATTCTTTAAAAAAAAAGAATTATCAAAATCGGTTCATAAACGACGAAGTTATCTGCGAACAAAGAGATCGATGTAAATTGAAAGAAGATGTTGTGACAAGAATAGAAAAAGGTATGCATCGTTGGTTTGGTCATGTGGAAAGGATGAGTGACAGCAGATGTACGAAAGAGATATATGTTGCTAATGTGAGTGGAAGTGTCGGCAGAGGGCGCCCTCGTAGGACGTATGCTGATCAAATCAGTTGCGTCCTACAAAAAGGGGAGGTGCGGAGTACTCGAAACCGACGGGCATGTATGAAGAGATGTATGGATGTGCATGAGGCAAAAGAGGTATGTAAAGATCGTAGTAAGTGGCGCGCCCTGGTCTCTGCCTACCCCACTGGGAAAGAGGCGTGACGTTATAGATAGATAGATAGATAGAAACATGAAAAAAAAATTCTGTTGCATTGAGAAACCTCCTCCTTTTTTGAAGTCGGTTAAATAAAAACCAAGTCACGCGCAATAAGTTAAATCATATCATACTAGATAGATTACAAGCCCAGTAATAAATATGTGTATTATCTTGCAGACTCCACTGTCCTTATTGGAAAGCTGAGCAGTGTGAAGGTGACTCCGAAGCCGGAGAAAGTGGAAGATGACCCCAAGAAGCCTCCACGGCCACCAAAGCCGGGCACCAGTAAGAGATCTTATCAAGGTACAGTCTAATTTTATAAGAAACACGCTTTGAATGTGCTGATGTTGTTAGTATAATAAAAGCTTTTACCTTTTAACCTTCCATACAACTATCATTTACATCAAACACAAACTTGTTATGAATTTAAGTGTTTTTCTTCTTAAAATTGGACTGTAATTTTTGATCACCTTTTTATTTTATTTTAATCTTTACTAATGACACACCCTTGGCACTCCATACAACGATCTCACGATGTTTCAATAGGCAGAGTTGGGTCAGAAATAAGATGGCGTCGGTAGACGCGCCGTTTCGCTCGCACGCGCATGACTGCTGTATGTTTCTTGCTCTGCTCCCCTAAAGTTACCCTCCAAGTCTGGGATGAGATGCCTTATCTGAAGTTCGTGAAGTGAACTCTTTTTGCCAGGCTGTAGCAAGGATTCAAGACTTTTAGCATATTGAACGTCAGTAAGGATATTATTACACATTGTGCCGACTTGTGTGTATCCGACTACAAAATAATGGAAGGATACATAGAATATTTTTTGGAGTTTGAGTTCCATCACCCATATGTCAAATCACGCAAGGGGTCTCAGAATCTCGACAATAACCTCTCACTCACAAAGCTAAAGAAAAATAAACCTTATCTCTTGTCATCATATAAGAGGTTCAAGTCAAGTCAAGTCAAAAATAATTTATTCAATATAGGAGCTTGAAGCACACTTATTAAACGTCAAATCTTTTTTTGAAGCTACCACCGCGTCGGAACGTGTTGTCGCTGTAGAGAAGATGCGGCCAGCAACTCTACAACATAACACGACTTAATAACTAAACAATATAAATTCTTATGCTAAGGTTAGAAATGCAAAGGCTGTCGCCACTTGTCTTCCCGCTCATGCTGCTACAATTACTCATGCCCTCTCGCTCGCACCACGCCGCGCGCCTTATGGTGTTATGCAAATCATTGCATAACCTGTGGCGACACGTTCCACGCCTACTTTGCACTTCTAACCCCTCTTATAATGTTCTGTGCTCGTCATCTAAGTCTGGAAACAAGAGGTGAAAAAATGTAATGGGTAGTGATGTGCCTCCTTGGAGATTGATATGCAACAGCGGAAAATTACAGGTTCTTTCCCTGAACGTTATTTCCACCATTTACCATGTTTTTGAAGGGTGAAGAAAATAAATGTCTAGGGGTCGACACAAAAGATCCCATTGAGTGTTGCTATTATCCATTTTTTTTGTGTTTAGTCTTGTTACAAACTGGTTCTAACAGAATTATTGTCTGTACCAACAGATTCATACACAGAACTGCAGAAGAAAACCCTCAGTGAGATCGAGGATATGAAGCGTAAGATGGAGCTCATCGAACTCGGCATTCCCTTGGGCCTCATCAGCCCTTGTAACACGGAGAAAGCTATGCCTACGAAGGCCATGCCACCGATCAAGACTTTCTTAGGTATGTATCTCTATCAGTTATTATGATCTTTTTAGTGTTAGGGACATATCTCTCATGCTATTATTGAGCGTGGGCGTTGACAGAACGATATCGCCGCAGTATTTCTGAGATCAATCGGTTGCGCGGCTGATTCGCAGAGATAAAGCTTAATCTCCATTCAGGAATTAGAGAGACAAAATGTAAACAAACAAACGTCACTGTCAAAGTGACGTTTCGTGGTCAGAAACCTTTGGTACATTTTTTAATAATAACATTATGTAGGCACGGTACTTACTAGATTGCGGTGATATTAAAAATTTGTTGTCTATCGATAAATAAGAACAATACTCGTAACTAATTGAAATGCCGAGCATACGAATCTTCAAGAGGAATTACAAAACACATGTCCCTTCAAGGGATGAATGGAAGCGTGGACTGCGTACCCCGGACGCGAACACTCTTGTTTGGTACACTGACGGTTCAAAAACCGATTCGGGTACGGGTGCAGGCATACACTCCAATGACTACAACGAGAGTATCAGTCTAGGGGACTTTGCAACTGTTTTTCAAACAGAGACGTACGCTATCATAGCCTGCGCGCAGGAGTATATATATAGGAAGGTAACCAACAAGACTATACTATATATCCTTAGCGACAGCCAAGCAGCTCTCAAAGGTTTGAACTCCTATTATGTGAGCTCCAGGCTAATCCTAAACGGAGTAAAGACCCTCAACAAGCTTGGTCTACACAATACCGTGAGATTAGTCTGGGTCCCGGGGCATACAGGTGTTCGGGGTAATGAGAATGCTGACGAGCTGGCAAGGGCTGGGTCAGAACGAAAGATGGTTGGCCCAGAACCAAGTGTGGGAATCCCGGCATGCAATATAAGAATGGCCATTAGGGATTGGGCTGATAAAACACACAAGCTGGAGTGGTCTAGCCTTACAGGTCTACAGCACTCCAAGAAATTTATCAGCAATGCGACAACTCATGTCTCAAAGTACATACTGAACAACAGCAGGAGCAAGGCTCGTGCCATCGTCGGAGCCCTCACTGGGCACTACGCCACAGGCACGATGATGCACAAAATGAAACTCACCCTGGATCCCAGCTGCCGAGCGTGCGGAGAGGATGAGGAGACCATGGAGCACATTCTCTGTGACTGTGATGTCTTGGCGGCAAAACGCATGTGCCTCCTCGGTGATGGATATCCAAAACCGGGAGATCTTAGGCTTCTTCCCCTCAATGGTATTGCCTCCTTCATTGACCATGTATTTGAAGGGTGAAGAAAGTAAAAAGTATTGGGGCTAACACAAAAGATCCCACTGGGTCGAAGTGTTGCTGGCTTGCCAGCCCCCACAACAAGATAAGAGATAAGATAACTAATTGAATGACATTTTAAAATTACGTTATGTAGCCCATTTCTTGACTTTTTACTGCTATGCGTAGCGTCCGTGCGTAGCGTACGGACTGAAGACGATATTAACTAATCAAGAGACGCGTTTACGTTACTGTGTACAATAAAGAGCATTTTTCTTTAAGAACTTTATTAAAACGAACCAAAGGTCAAATACATCTGAGTGTTGCCAGACCACGAAATAAAATATGTACAGTCACACTTTCTTTTGTTCTCAAATATATGATGAATGACTTGCGTATTTTATTATTATTTTCCATACAAAATTTACATATCAACTGTCGCAATCCTTTGCGAGTAGAATTGATAATTTACTGTTTTATATTCCAGAGATAAGTTTTCTTCCGTCTCGAGATGGTATTTTCTACACTGGTATTACAGTTGTTTACATTTTGTCTCTCTAATTCCTGAATGGAGTATAGTCGATGGCTGAGCTTAAGAATCAGCAGTTACGGAAGTGCAGATGCGACGTTGTTACCGTGCCGTTGCGACATCACCTAATCTCAAATATCGCTGGTGTGATAGGTCACTTAACTCTTCAACTCCCGCGGTCGCGATATCGTTCAACCACCCATAGATTATCATTTTTTTAATCATTTAATAGGCCTTAAAAATAGTGATAATGTAGGTATACAATACAAACTAGATACAGGATCAATACTCCGAAAATGCCAGGTTCAAAAGTAATAACTGTGGCCCTTGTCTTTATGTTGCTCCATCTTGCTAACAGTAAACATGTCACTTCGGATAATATTATTGGATGAGACCACAGATTACCCCCCAATAGATACCGGATGGTGAAAATTTTGTACACGCCCGAAGTCACCATTTTTGGCGGTAGGTGCGGGTAGCGGGGCACGAAACGATGCAACGTGATTGGCCATTTCAAGGTCGCACTACTTCGAGCTCGCTCACTCGCGTTGCTTATATCAGTGCAAAATCATAGATGTGTGGCGAGCGTCGGCGGCCTTGTATGCGGTATCTATTGGGGGTAATCTGTGGATGAGACTCATCTATTTTTTATATGTGATCTATGGTTAATGCACACTCAACGACGGCGATTGACGGTTTGTCCATACAAAAGGCACGATTAGCCGGGAAAATCGATGCGTCGCCTTCGGTGGCGCGTTGTGGAGAGGTCAGTATGTCACGGGAGGTATTATCTTTTTATTAATACTGCTTTCTGTATGGATTATCTTTCGATCGCCGTCGGTAACATTTTCGCAAATTGGATGTATATTCTTTTTCTTTTTATATTTCATCGTTCACTATGTTGCATAAATTCCTGCACGTCTAGCATGATATCTATATGACTTTATTCCATACTACTTGTCGCGGCGAGCGCGGCTTTCGCATCCGAAAAGCGCGGAATCTGGTTATTTTCTATAAATCAAAGGCGCGTCGCGCGAGTGTGGAGAAATCATACTAGGTATGCTGATTTAATAAAAACATTGCCCGATTACGAAAATTTAATAATGTACATAACTTTAATTCAACTCAAGAACATTTTATTTATGTTGGTAAATATAACTGTGCATATCATTTCTCATTTTTCATAGTCGGGCATCATTAGGTTCTGTGCAGACGACAGACAATCTGCAGCGATCATAGAGTGTGTGTACTTTATGGAGTGATTGTACTCGTGATACTGCACTAACATGATTTTGACTTGACAAATGTATGATCAGCTGATTGATTAAAATTTCCACAGAAGTACTGACAGAATGTTATCAAAGAAAAACATACCGCATTCCTTCACCATAAAACATGAAGTTCGGTAACGGAACATACTAGAGAACTAGTGAACAAACCAGAGAATTGTCTCGTTCACACAGTATCACCAGCACGTAGTTAGAAAGAGACACAATTTCTAGTTTGTCTTTCCGCTATGAAAGCATTAGAAACATAATGCGCGGTCCGGTATTTCTAATAAGTCTATGGAACAAGTGTTATCTTTTAGTAAGCGAATTACCACTACAAAGTTGTCTGTTGTCTGCTTTGATCTCTCCCTACACATTCAAGGCAAGCGCGTATTGTGACGTGTCGCAACAACAATCCGCCCAAATAGCTTCTATACAATTTATATGAAGTAAGGACCAGAATCTGATGGCAAATAGGGAAATCAAATTTTAGAGTAAGCAACACTGGGGTAATTATATTAAGGCCGTTTTCACACTGCGACTTTTTGCAGCGCAGAAGTACTGCGAAAAGCATGGATTGAGTCACGATGCAGCATCGATGCAAACGCGACACAGCCACGATGCAAAACTTTCGTAATATTTGATCAGTTATTCGTCGACAGCCTTTGCCACAATACACACGCGGTCGTGCATCAATACAAACATGTGTGAGCATCGCTAAAATCATGCGTTTATTGCTGGTGTAGCGATTCAGTCACGCGATGGATAAACGCGCGTTTTTATCGCTGCAAAAAGGCTCAGTCTGTACAGGGCCTACTTTGATTAGACAGATGACATTTTGACACTACCAAGTGAAAATCTATATTTTTTCACTTTTTTATGCCATGAGATTCTGGTCGACCTATACTATGCCGGGCCAGAGCGGGTCGCATTATTATTATTTTTTTTTTATTCTGTTTTTTATTTTATTTTAATTGGAGCTTTTGTCGCATTATTGCGCACTAAAAATCCGTCATTGCGTTGCGTTGCGACTCGGCAAGCTCTAGTGTGCGAAGTACGCATTTTCCGCCCCGATGCGACCCGTCGCAGCCCGTCGCAATATGCGCTTACCTTCAATTGACATCAAGTTGCTTCATCTGCTTGTATTGTGCACGTAGCAACCAGTTTCCGCATTTTCTCCGCAAAGAAAGTAAAGAATTTGAAGAAGAAATGCGACACACTCAAGCGTAATCACACTGCGCTCAGTAAGTTACCTGCGGGGTTACATTATAAGTTGCTTATTTTATTTAGTTAGATAGATTGTAGAGTCATAGTATAAGACAGTAATCTATCTTCATACAATGGTACCAAACGCGGCGTACGCCTCGTAGCACGCACACACTGACAACATCTCCGCGTAGCCACGTCTGGCGCTGCCTTGGCTGCCTTAGATATCATCGTACGTACTGGCGACTCTGGCGAGCACACATACAAGCCGCGTTTGGTACCATTGTATGAAAATGGATTACTGTCTTATACTGTGGTGTAGTTTTAGCATATCTGATGTATCTAGTCTATGAGTAATATGATGTACTGTATATTTCCAGATATTTTCCAATTAAACAATTATATTGCACACGAATTAATTTATCTAGTGGTCAAAATTTACATATTATACAAATTCACTTAAAAAAACACTCTCACACATTCACTTTTCAATTCATTTATTCACTTTGGGGTGGTCAAACTTTCTAAGCGTGCAGTTGTACGCAAGGAATCAAGGTTCTTTTTAAAAAATATACAAAATATTAGTAAATTTTATGAGCCCTTAAACCTGTTCACGCGGCAACGCATAAAGCTACGCAAAACAAACATAAGCTGGCCACGCGACGTTATACAATTATAACCGCGCTGGCCGCGCCGCGCGCGTAGGTAGAGTAATGACTGACTGCCTACGCGCGGCCAGCTTATTTATGTACTGCCACAATTCTAAACACAGTAAGAATCAATTGTTTGTCGCGTAGATCTAGCTAGTCGTATCTTGTATTGAAAAGTAATTTTAAGTTTACTTTAATGTTGAGATAAGAAGAGGATTTTGCATGTATGTAGTATAAGTAAGACATTGAAAAATTATCGTAGAATAATTCAAATATTATCTTGTAAGTTTAATTTCGTATGTGTAAATAATAAAACATAAAAAAAAACAACGTTAAAATGTAAAACATTTGTATTTTTACAAGATAGTCAAATTATAAATAGTTAACTGCTAACACGTAATTAGTTAACGAATGCGAAACAGTTAAAATATTCTAATAGCACAATAAATATTCCAGATTCAGCAAAAGTGGACGAAATAATAAGGGAAGCCAAAAAGGCTAAAGCTGAAGGCAGAGAGTTCAAATTCGACTATCACAAATTCGTACCAGACTACGACAACCCCTTCCAACGCAAGAAAGAAGATACAACACAAGAAAAAAAAGAACCTGACAAGACACCAGACGAATCTGAACGTAGAAGATCTAAGACTGAACGAAGAAGTGTCGTTAAATACGTGAGAAGACACGAATATAGGAAGGAAGATAGAGATAAACATAAAGATAAATATAAAGAGAAAGAGAAGAAAGATACTGACGATAAGAGCAAAGAAAGAGACGATAAGAGTAAAGACAAGGATGATAAGAGTAATAAAGATGACAAAGGTAAAGAAAAGGAGACTAGGAGTAAAACAAGAGAAGAAAAGAAAGAAGAAATTAGGAAACTAATAGAAAAAAATATTGACGAAGATAAAGAAACCGATGTGAATCTAAATGATTATCTAGTTTGTGATAGTTGGTCGTTAGATAATGATGAAAAAAATAGCACCAGTCCACAAGTCGACGATAAAAATAAAAACGTTCAAAAAGATATTAAGGCTATCAACGAACAAATAAGGGAAACTTTTATAAAGAAGGATCAAAAACCAGTTGACAGTCCGAAAATAAAAGAAATCAAAATCGAAAAGCTACAGCCCGTTATGGACTCCTTCAAATTTGAAATAGATCCAAATGACGACGAAATATTGGATATTTTCGACGAAGATACAAGCTTAGAAAAATATGCTACAGCTACCACAATAAAAGACTCATTATACGATTCTCCAGTGCATCTCAAACTGGATTACGACCACGATGTATCGAAAGATACATCCGTCGATGCCAACGATGATAATTTCCTAGAATCAGTTATAAACGAGATTAAACAGGAAGAAATGAGTGACAGTGAAAGTCAAGATAAAGGTTTAGTTGAATATGACATGTCTCCTGCAAAAGATGATGAAGTGAAGGACCCTCCAGGATCCGTGACCCCGGAATTGGATGACAAAGTCCTTCAAAGTCAAAGGAGTGATTATTCAGATTGCAAATCCACTGATAGTCGGAAATCTGTGGAAAGTGGCTACAAATCTACTGATACCGGTTATAAATCGGCAAGTGAAGGCTATAAAGATAGGTCAGAGTATCGTTCGTCTGTGGAAAAGGAATTAGATGAAGCACTCGCGGACAAAATGGCTACGTCGACGGTGGATTCTTTGGAAACTTGGAGTTTTGTTTTGAAGATCTGTCAGCCGTTGCTGTTTAGACATGATAAGAATAAATGTTACAAGTAAGTGTGATTTTCCACCAGAGCTGCGCGAGGATGCGGGTCGATTCAAAAAAAGATTCGCCATTTCATAAGTATGCTTCAAGTTCCCATATTGAATCAATTATGTTGACTTTGACATACGCATACCTCGCACGCATCCGTCCCTCTTATCTTATTATTGGCAAGCCAGCAACACTTCAACCTAATCTAATGTGATCTTTTGTTTTAACCCCTAGACCAGGCCTCCGTCACTCGGCCGTAGGTATCAGGATAAGTACCTACACTTTGTCGCATCGTAAGCGATGTGCTTGCTAGATTTCTGCTACTCGCTCCAGACGGCAACGTCGCATACGTCGCTGGCTGCACGAAGTAATAATAACGCTGTGTCAAGCTTCCTTAGATAACTTTTTGCGCGTATCGTCGGGCAGAAGGCGGTTAAAAGCGTGGGAATGTATCGTTTTCCAAGGAAGTGATGTATCTGTTAAGTAGTAACAGTAATCTGTGCCTAGACATTTATTTTCTTTACCCTGCCAAGACATGGTAAATGAGGGAAATACCGTTTAGGGGAAGGAATCTGTAATCTCCCGGTTTTGGGTAACCATCTCCAGCAAGCACTTTTCCATCAGAGCTGCGCTGTGCGAGGTTAAGAAAATGAAGCAATGCTATTGCTGGACTTTTTCCGCAATCGCAGCTTAGCTTCCTCACAAAGTTCTTGATTGATTGAACTGTTTTCAGAGAAACTCGTACGTCGCCAAAACTGTGGTACACGGAGAACCCCAAGTTGTGCTCATGCGTGAAGGATCGCGCAGTAGTCTACGAGGAGCTTGAGATGTGCAAGATGAACCTTGTGGACCGGGTGTACGGATGCGACCAGTGAGTTGAGTTTCTTTTAATTATGGGGGAAATGATAGGACGGTGGACGTTATTTTGTAAAGTTATTAATTCAAGAGATATTTAATACTAAACTTCTCAATCTAGACTGAATGGTTCTGTTTGATCATAATGGATTATCAGGCAGGCAGAGGCACGAGGCAGAACCAAGAGGTACAGGTTTAATCAATTAGATTGAATATGGAATTCAAGCAATGTAGGTACATTTTACTATCATTGTTATCATCATCTCAACTGAAAGACGTCCACTGCTGGACATACCCTTCTTCGACGACCGGTGTAATGGTTAACACGCCGGACTGCTAAACCTGGGGCATTGGGTTTGTATCACTGTTCGGTCATGGATGTCATTATAAAAGCTTAGTAATTTCAATTTGGGATCAGACCAATGAGCGTTATTTATATTATTTACTATCAACTGTTCACGTGTCCAGAATCGCAGACGCTCATACCTCGACAGCCCGAAGCTGGTACCCTCCGCACCAGCAGTGTCTCGCGGAGACCAGGAAGCCGGTGCCTCTCTCCTCGGACTGGGAGAACGACGAGCCTCCAACCAAGAACTTGCGACGGTCAATGACGCCCGAGCGCAACGAGGAGGTGTTCCTGGACAGGGAGTATCAGAGGTACGTTCCTTGTTAGATAGCCTGAAGCTAGTACCCTTGACACCAGCAGTGTCTGGTGAAGACCAGAAAGCTGGTCCCCTCGAACTGCGAGGGACTGCCAGCTAAGACCTTGCGACGGTCAATGACGCCCGAGCGCAACTAGGTGTTCCCGGACAGGGAGTATCAGAGGTACGTCTCATGTTAGACATCGCGGAGCTTCCCTCGGCACCAGTGTCTCATGGAGACCAGGAAGCTGGTCCCCTCGGACTGAGAGAGCGATGAACTGTCAGCTAAGACCTTGCGACGGTACATGACGCCGAAGCGCAACGAGGTGTTCCACGACAGATGTACGTCCCATGTTAGACATCGTGGTGCTACACTCGGCACCAGTGCCTCGTGGAGACCAGGAGTCTGGTGCCCCTCTCCTCGGACTGAGAGAGCATTGAACTGCCAGCTAAAACCTTGCGACACGGTCCATGACGCCCGAGCGCAACGAGGTGTTCCTGGACAGGGAGTATCAGAGGTACGTCCCATTGTAGACATCGAAGGAGCTGCAAACGGCACCAGCAGTGTCTTGCCAAGACCAGGAAGCCTGTGCCACTCTCCTCTGACTGGAAGAGCGACCAACCACTACTGTAATACCTATGTTTGTGCCAACCACCGAGTTCGAAAAGAGTTGTGAATTGATAGTAAATAAACCTTTTTCATCACTCATACTCTGAAAGTAGGTTATTGTTTATCTAAGAAGCGGGTTGAAAGTGATACATTTCTTCCCTAGGGCGGAAAAGAAATTAAAAAAAAATCTACGTCTATACTGAGCAAAGGCAGAAACCTATACAGCCACACTTCGATAACATTATATTAAAATTATTAATTTTTATAATTATTATGAACTAAAATATTCGAATTTAGTAATAATAACAATAATTAGTAACATTTCGATACTTTTGTATAAGTTATATGCATTTTGTTTTCTGCGTGAAGAACAGGTGAAGAAAAAGTACCTAATTTAAAAAACAGGCTAGTTTAAAAAAAAGGTTTTTCTTTTTCGCGCAAGGCTGCGTTCAGTACCTTTGGGTGCGGTTGTTTTTTCAACTCGCATATGGTAGAACGTTTTTCACCGAGGCTCTGAAGTGCGATTTTTGAACATCATATGAGCGAATCGGCAGTAGAAAGATGCATAATCTCGTAGTAATTATGACATTTTCGACTGCCGAGTCGCTCGTATGATGTTCAAAAATCGCACTCCTGAACGGCGTTAGTGCGAAAAGTTGCGGTCGGGGTGCACCTGGGGCGTAGGTTCGGAACACAGCCTTGCGCGAAAAAGAAAAAAACTTGAAAAAAAACGGAGGGAAAGCCACATGTTGCAAATTTTGCGGATCTTTTCAAAACGTGTAAAAATCACTAGGGAAGTATATCTGTCTCACTCTAGCATCCACAATCTTCGTATGTTTTTTTTCTACTTCCTATTGGTCCCCGAGTGATTTTCAAACGTTTTGAAACGTAGCCTAAAATGAATTCATCGAGCGAATATCGATTTCAGAAGTGCGATTTTTGAAAATCATACGAGCGACATGGCAGTAGAAAATGTCAAAATTACTATGGAGATTATGCATCTTTCTACTGCCAAGTCGCTCGTATGATTTTCAAAAATCGCACTTCAGAAATTGATTTTGCATTATCAGGTTTTGGTTAATTTCCTCGTAATCATGATGAAAAGCAGAGTGTTTAACTCGGGTGAAAGTACCTCACGTTCGTTCGGGGCGCCAAACATCTCGTGTGAAATGGGTTACTTTCATCATGCTTTCATCCCTTGGTTAACAATCTACTATTTAGTGCTGTTGATTGTAAACTTTTTACAATTTTTTTTCGAAATCTATACTTTTTCGGAGTCATTCAAAGAGTACTTTATTATAACCGGAAATAGAGACATATCTCTGCGGTTTTTTGTGGCAATGGCAAGCACGTTCGCGTTCCCGTGCCATCTATATCTTAATGTTTGTGGCAAACCTAGGATTTTCGCCTACGCTAGATGGCGGGGATGGCGGGCTTCTCAATTTTATAAAAAAATGAATATTTACAGTTACTTTATAAATAATAGGTATCATGTATTTTATGTTAACATCAGTAAGGATTCACAGAAAATTAAAGCAATTATCGTTGCGTAAACACTTCAAAAACATAACATAATATAATACCTATTATATGAATGACTGATGTTAACAAGTAGTTACATGGAACCTGAAAACAAATAAAAACATTATTTTTGTCATTACATATTTATTGTTGGGGAACAATAAAATTTACATCAAAAACATAACAAGTACCAAACATTCGTGTCCGTATAGCTAGCGTACACATAAAAGGGATCTGGCTGGGATTAGTTCCAATAAATAGTGCCTAATTAGTACCTAGGTCAAATAAATAGTGCCTCTGTACTTTACGAGATATCGATTTTTTTTTTACCTGGTACGCTAGCTTGACGTCAAGGTAGCGTACACATTTTTAACGCAAGCCGTCTTAGCCACAGAAAATGTGTACGCTACCTTGACGTCAAGCTAGCGTACCTACCAGGTAAAAAAATCGATATCTCGTAAAGTACAGAGGCACTATTTATTTGACCTAGGTATTAGTTAGGCACTATTTATTGTAGGCCAATCATTTTAGCGTGTTTAGTATGGAGGACGTCGAAGTAATCTTTATTCGTACTTTTAAATCGTAATTGGCATCATTTAGTAATGAAAGTATAGCCTGAAAAATTATTATACAAAATATTTGTATGGAACATAGAAAAAAAAAACTCCTGAAAGGCTTGTAACTCATTCAGAAATAAATCTGTAGCCCTCATAGGTATGTAATGAATGGTATTAAAAGCATGTAAAAATTGTACATACAAAAGGGAGAGACCGCAAAACAGCATTTGTGCTGAGGCTCCCCCTGTTCAATCAGGAAATGTTCATGATAGTGCTAATCCTTGTATCTTTTTTCTGGTGAATAAATCTCTTTTTATTTTTTTATTTAATCTAAGATACCGAAAAGAAAATGCAATTCTTAATTATTCCCGGGTCAAACCGTAAAATGACTGGCCTATTGGCACTTATCCCAGTCTTACTTATCCCTTTCATGTGTACGCTAGCTATACGGACACAAACTAATAAAACTACCTACTTTATCACCTATCCTTTATATAGTTAAGTTACATTATTGAGCTTGTAACAAAAGAAAACCCTTCGACCACCATTATTTACACAGCAACTGCTATATTAGACAGTCTGTTATACCGGCAACAAAACTTTTGTTCGAAATGGGCATGGCATACTCTACGATAGGTACTTGTAAACATGTTCCTTTGGTAATTCAAGGATACGTCCCCCAACACATGCAATCCAAAAATCTAAACGGTCAGGGTCCTTCGTTGGGTTCGGAAATAGGTGAAGAGTTGGATGAGAAGCTGAAAAAAAAAAGTTTGGTCAATATTAAACAAGAAAACTAGATAAAAATAAGTACTAACCTGAATCTTTCCGTAACTACTTTTTTACGTACCACCAGCTTCAAAGCATCTAGAAACGCAACACTTCTTATCCGACATAATGAAGTAAACTTATCTGTCCTTTAATCCCCGACATTCAAAACTTTCCGGTGATAATAAAGTACTATTTGTCTTTGTTCAAAACAAATAATTTTTTACATTTTTCAAAATCGCGCTCCATGACAGACATGACAGTTTTTTTTAAAAGTGTTGTCAGAAGCAAATAGTGAATTTTCTACCAATTTTATATATTGTTCACAACTTGGATGGACAATCAAAGAAGGATGTCACTTTAGACCTGTCAAATAATTTGACAACTATTAATCGTTATAACAAAATGATATTGTTAAAAAAATCGCTTATTTTTAGTTATTTCAAAAATAGCAACTCAAATAAAATAATGTAGTGTGGAAAAATTAAAATGATTATCAAAAAATAGCCACTTGATTACAATTGTTCTGAAGTGCGATTTTTGAAAATCATACGAGCGACTTTTCAGTAGAAAATGTCAAAATTACTATGGAGATCATGCATCTTTCTACTGCCAAGTCGCTCGTATGATTTTCAAAAATCGCACTTCTGCATTTGAATGCAGCCATTATGAACATTCTTTCTTTTTTTCGTTCCGTTACAAGCAAACACGATGTCGCTCTGAAGTTGTTTTCACATTGCTTGTTGCTTTTATATACAATTTCACTATAAACTAACTGCGCGAAACGGAACTTATACCTATGTCAGAAATACATAGAGCGTTTATCTTATGCGAAACTTCTTGGTCAAAAGCTATTTTAGTCAGAGACAAGAAGCTTATATAGTATATAAGCTTCTTGGTCAGAGACTTCTTTATAATAGAAGTCTTTGATTAATCAATAAGGACCAAATTATACCTACTTAACGCGCCGAATTATTATGCGTCCGTAGGTAGAACGCTGCGTTTGTACGCTCGAAATTGTATGAATTTCTATGCAACGAATTACATCAATCGCTGCCGTTCGTAGGGCGTGCGCCGCGCCGTGACGCGACGCTCGGACTCAAGATCATTATTAGTCTTGCCTAACTATCAATAATTTCGATTGATTTAAAACAATTGATACTATCGACAGTATTAAGATGCAATAGAGTTATGAATAGTATCAATTTGTCATAAAGTAACTTGATACTATCGATAGCATTATAGCTTTTTAGCGTTTCAGGGTCACAATAGTATCGATCCTACTTTCACTATTGTTAGGCAACTAATAGGTATAAGTTACTTTTCAGTGCATCGCAAAAAAAGCAAACAGAGTACGCGCGTTTGACGAGCGTTTCGCACGCCCGTTACCTATAATTTAGTCCTTAATCGTCTTATTGGCAAAGTGATTGGTAATCATTATGACAAATAACCTCAACATTTTTTTTCGATTTAACTAATATTCCGCATTATTAAATTACATTAAATTACTACCATTGTAAATGGAATATACCTATAGTTTTTCTATATCAATATTTAACTGTATAATTCAACAAAATAAAAAATTGTTTGACAGGTTTTCTAATGTATGGGAAGTGGTCGTTCTTCGTTGTCAACAACTGTTGGTCTTCCAAAAACAAATAGATGATAAGAAAAAAGTTCTACTAATTAGAAGAAAATATAATAATGGGCAACATTATTTCACTAACATACGTAACAGATTGACGTCTATCTAGCTCTGTCACTCTTATAGCAATCTGTGTGAGACTGCAAGGATTGACTATATCTGTCTAGTTCTGTCACTCTTATGACTATCTGTGTGAGACTGTAAGGGTTGACGATACATGTTTTTGTACAGTTTGATAGTGGAGAGTGCTTGGTGCTACTTTATCTTTGGATTATAGCGCCACCTATAAGTCTCAGCGTGGTCAATTGTTATTTTCTTGTTGACAAAGTCGTTGTTCGAAGATTGAAGTCACTGGAGTCATTGACATTATACGTCATATAACGCCAGTCATAATTATGATTTCTTGTGTGGCTCAATTATAAAATTATTTTGAAATATATTCACAAACAGGTATAAACAATATGTAATGTTGAAACATTTAGTCGAAAAGTACATTAGAAAATTATTATTTACATCGGATCAAATTCATGTGGATCGAATCGGATCCGATTTGCAATATATGGCGACATGTTGGCTGTAGATAATTTGAAGATTATGAAGCAGATATAGGATGCTGCACTTTAAACCAGTGTTTTTCAGAGTTTTTGTAAGGTTTTTGTTTGTTAAGGTTTGGGTTTTAGGAGAGGAGTGTCATATTACAAGACGAGTATTAGATATGAATGTGGATGGCTGTATGAAGAGAGGACGACCAAAGAAAAGATGGATGGATTGTGTGAGGGATGACATGTGTAAGAAAGGAGTGTGTTCTGAAATGACGGCTAAAAGAGATGAATGGAGGAGGACCAATATTGCGCCGACCCCAAGTAATGGGATAAGGGCAGGAAGATGATGTAAGGTTAACCAGTTTCGGGTGGACTAGGTAAATAGTAGCCGATTCTATGTTCATATAGTTCTAGGAGTAATCAAAAGAAACCTAACATGCTGGAGTGCGATTTTTGAATCTCATTCGCTAAGTTCAGCCGTTGAAAATGTCAAAATTACTGTGGAGATATGCATCTTTCTATTGCTGATTTGACTTTCAAAAATCATACTTCAGGAGTGCGATTTTTGAAAGTCTAATCAGCTTTAGAAAGATGGTTTTATCCATTGTAATTTTGACATTTTCAAATGCTGAACTCAGCGAATGAGATTAAAAAATCGCACTCCTGGTCGCTTCATTCCTCGCTAACTTAACCGACTGTGATGTCTGTGTCTGTCATCTGTGGCCTAAAACCGTGTTTTATTTAGAAAAAAGAAGGTTTCCTTACCCTTTTAATTAATTTAATTTTAAAATCACAAAAATGAATTCACAGATTCATGCAAGCCGTATGGCCGGACGTATCTGAACCTAAATCAAAGGCGGAAACGTCTAGAAGTACGACCCCAGTCAGACAGGAGAGCAGAAAGAAGAAGAAGAAGGAGGAGAAAGAAGAAGAGAAGAAGAAAGTGAAGAAGATAAAGCTGAGCAGCGAGGGCTGGAGCCAGGAGTCTGATATCGAGGTGGAGGTTGTGAAAAGGTGAGTGGAAGATGAAGTGACATTTCCATCGAGAAGGACAAGTGCGTAAAATTTGTGTTGCTAACTATCGATAGTTTTAAGGTTCCATCGAAAAATAGTAACAATATCGATATTGCTATCGATAGTATCGGAAAATGTGAAGGAAAACATCGTGAAGAAACAGGCATGCTTCAATTTCGAGATTTGCGAGGCATGTATTGTACCCACTGTCCAGTGGCGACGGGCTCACTATCCGTCACACTGGATGTCTGGACAGAGTTTCAATGATACTCATTGACATTGATATACAGGGTCCTTCTTAATATACTGCCACTTTTTTATGGATTATGTTCTGTTGGGTGTAACTGCCTCCATGGTCTAATGGTTAAGAGCATTGGCTCTCGATACGGCGGTCGTGGGTTCGATTCCCACGGGGGACACCTAGTGATATATCACTTTGTGCGTTTTTCCCCAGTTGGTTAGGACATTGCAGGCTGAATCACCTGATTGTCCGAAAAGAAAAATGATTCCGTGCTTCGGATGGCACGTTAAGCCGTTGGTCCCGGCTACTATCTCTGGTGGTAGTAGTCGTTACATAAAAACCACGTCAGAGGCCGAAAGGCGGTCTGAAAAAACTGACACTAGGGCTCTGCCCACACGATAAGAAGAAGATGGGTATGTTCAGACCATCAAACTGAACAATTATCTCTATGGGACCATCATCATCGAAATCGCGGTTTAAAAAAAAGAGCAGTCCCATAAATTTGGCTCGAGTAGGTTCGCAGCTTTGTATGGATGAGCAGACTTTCTTTTCGCGATTTCGATGTTGGTGCCATAGAGAAAGTTGATCAGTTTGTTTGACGGTCTGATCAGCCCCTTAAAAAAGTGTCAGCATATTAAGAAGGACCCTGTATAGTATGTCAATGGTGCTGGTAAAACACTTCTAAAGATCAAAGTAAAATGAATGGATAGGCCCAAAGCGCTTTAAGTTGAAGCACGCAAAACTAGGACACCTCAATACAAACTAAATCTGTCATCTCGGTACAAATTCGAAGTAAAACTGTCAATTGTTTTGCCTCATTTTTCTGGTTTGAAATGTTTGCGTAAGGCCTGTCCAAAGGTAAAACGTGGATGTTCTAAGTTTTAAAAATATCTCTTGACTACCTCCTTGGGGAATATAGTCGTGAGCATATGTTAACTAAGCATATGTAAATTATATTTGTCCCAAACAGTAAGAAGCAGAAGGCGTCTAAGGAAAAGACACGCAAACGGAAGCACTCCACTTCGATCTCTTCGTCGGAGAGCGAAGATGATGCTAAGAAGAAGAAGAACTTGAAGAGGAAGGTAACTTGTTTTTATTTATACCCGCGACATGGCAACAACAATTGACAAAATTTTATTTTATGAATGGTACCAAAGAGCTTCGAACATTTCAGTATGGAGGCTGGCATACCTACTTTCCGCCATTTTGAAAAAAATCACGATTTTGCGGCCACTGATGAAACACATGCCAATCGACAGGGAAAATGATTACAAACAGAAAATATTCTTTGGTAAAATGACATAAGTGGTATACTTTCGGAGATATAGGGGTTTGAAAATTAAAAAAAAAAAACATTTTTTTCCACCCAAATTGACTTTTTTGGTCAGGAATAGATCGGCAAAGCTCAGGATCGATCAGGACTTAATATAATTATATAATATTATTATTATAAATAAGTTTTATTCATTAATTTACTAAGATAAATAAAATACCTACCTACAAGCAAGACAGCTATGAGCAAGACGGTTGTTGTAGCAGTGTTGCTAACCATTCCGAGAAAGATTCATTCGTATTTACCTATGTATTAAATACTTGATCATCATCATCATCATCTCAGCCGATGGACGTCACACTGCTGGACATAGGCCTCCCGAAGGATCGACTCAACGATCGGTCCTGCGGTGTCCTTATCGAACGGGTTCCCGCCGCCTTCATCAGGTCGTCGGTCCACCTTTTGGGGCCCCACCTACCCACTGCTGTTACCCGGGGTGCGGGGTGCGGGAGCTACCCACGCTGCGCTTTTCGGTATGAGATCGCCACTCAACGGCTCTTTGGCCCCATCGGCCATATCGGTTCTGCGAGAAATGAGCCCCGCCCATTACCATTTTAGTTTAGCATTTTTTTGGGCTATGTTTCAGCGGATCTCTTCATTTTCGATTCGATCTTGCCGGGAAACTCCGAACATAGCCCGCCATTGCCGTTTGGGTGACTTTCAACCTTTTTATGTAGCCTTGAGAGAGCGACGACGTCTCAGTTTTTCATCTTGAGACACTGCGGTATTTGGGACGTGAAGAGACTACGTAGCTTTCCAACGCTGCCTTGCCGAGTCGGATTCAACAGTCAACCGTTGAATCCGACTCGGCAAGGCAGCGTTGGAAAGCTACGTAGTCTCTTATAGATACAATTTCGAGAAAGAGGTCAACCTCTTTCTCGAAATTGTATCTATCTAATTGGATAGGTTTGTCTCAGGTAAACATAATTGTCAACAACTTCAAGCGCAGAGAGGGTGGGTACACCATCGATATTTTACATGATCGTCCATGTTCATTTTCATTTTGTCCGTAGGCTAAGAATAGCATCATCCCATTTCTTCCTCTGAGTGTCGTATATGGCGACTATGGGATCCACCAAGAGGTAGGCAGCAGCATCCTCTGAGTACACGCATTCAATCTAACTGCGATCGCCAAACCCGCCTACGGGTGGCCAGGGCCAACACAACCAAAATCAGGTTCCCATTCCCTAGCGGCCCTGCTATTCCTTGCTATTCCTGGCTACGATAGTGGCCAAGGTAACGGCGAGGCAAGGTGCGCGAAGAATCTCCGGCAGAGATCCGGCTACCACAAAACCACAACCGACAACAGCTGCACCTGGTAATATGTAATACTCGTTCACAGCGGACCGACGAGTCGCGCGCTCGACTCGAGGAAAAGCTGAGCAGGATACGTTGGTTTATCTGAAGTCCGAAGAGAGGGAGGACTCGATAATCCTCAAATCCGGAAGCCTACTTTATTTCCGAGAGGGCGACCTAAAGTCCTGGGCCCCGGCATGGTGCCGGGCTTATGGTTTACAAATCTCTTGTGAACAACTTGGAGGGGATCGTAAACGTGTCGAATAGGGTGGTGTAACTTATACTCAAAATAACCAAGCGGTAAGACTATTCGTTAGAGGTTATACAGGACAGTATACCTGGCCCGGAAATCAGATCAGAAATACGATGACCGGTAGGGATTATGTATGAAGGAGGAGCCATGTATAGTTCCAAAACACACTTCACAGCTGTTGTCATGTGAGACTTCAACACAAAACTGAAATGGGCAAATGACGGTGGAGATCTACGAGTGGGACAATTAATGGACGGCTTCATGGAGGAAGAACTCTATGTGAGGAAAACTCCTTCTGTATGAAGCGGGAGCACAGGAAATGAACCTGGATGAGCCCAACGGTACAAGAAATGAGATATAATTCATCATGTTGACGAAGAGGTAAAAATTCAATGTTCCTGTGTTGAACGCATTTAAAACTGGAAGCTATCATCGCAGATAAAAGTCAAACTTAAAAGATCTCGACAGCTGAAATCTACGCTTTGCCCAGTACCGATCCAAATGTAAAACCCCTGTAGTTTTCAGCTCGAACTTCAAAATCGTTTTGATTGCGTGGTGACGATTACAGCGACGGGCTTGTGGAACTGTCTATGCGGCGGATCCAAGTTCTTTAAGACCCGCCCTACAAATAGAAACAAGAATCTCTCAAACCCTACTCTTAAGCTCATGGAGGAAAGGAAAAATGATTATGCAGCCCTCAGATAATCTGAATGAGAACCGGCAGCACAATAGGCAGATTTCAAAGTCCGTGACTTCGTCGGTTCAACAAAGGCCCCAAAGTCTTCGCAAAGGATCTGTCGATTATCAAAGGCAGCAAAATTGAAGACCGAAGATGGCAGGATCTATCATCCAAGCTAGAGCTTCTGAGAGAGGTTGACAAATTATATGGACAGTTATACACGTCAACACGGAGACTCACTAAAAATCTGGATAACGACCCAAGAGAAAGAGAGAGATATGAACCCTGCACTATACCGAAGATATCCCGGACATCAGCATGTACTCGATTAGTATGGCTCTCAAGCAGATAAAGAATAACAAGGTGCCGAAACTGAGGCCCTTGAGAAACTGCTCAATTACGTCATACTCGAGGAAAAAACGCCGCAGGGTTGTGGTTTTTCTCAAAAAGGGCGTTAATGCCCTGCTGAAGAAATATAGGCCCATATCGCTTCTTAGCAATGTCTCTACGAGGATAATAAGCTGTTTTTGAGAGTCATTACAAACCGTCTCGCGCGGGTTTGACGATTTAAAGCACATACATAATGTTCCAGCAGGTTATTCAGGATTTTTTTTAATGTATGGTTTTGCTCTTGACCTCAATCCCGTCCTCAGGACGAAGATGGGGTCGAAGATGTAGCGAGCTTACCCAGAAGATGCCTAATCACTCGTACTTTAATGGAATTCGGGTTGTAAGTGCTCGGAAATACTGACGCAGGCAAGGCATTCCACTCCTTGGCAGTGCGCATTATAAAAGATTCAGAAAGACGCTTGGTGCGGATATTTGGGATGTCAACCAAGAAGGGGTGATATCCTGCGGTGCGCCTGGAAGTCCGATAGTAGAAAGGGGAAGGTGGGATGAGCTCATGTACCTCTTGGGCACACTCACCGAAGTACAATTTGTAGAAGACCGACAAACAGGCCACTTCTGCAGCGGTGGGCTAGGCTATGAAGCTTGGTCTCCACCAGCTTACTGTCGCCAATAAGCCCCCCCTCAAACGAGTCGAGTGCAGCAAGTTGATACTTGGCTGAGCCATCCCACAGGTGGCAGCAGTACTCCATACATGATCGGACCTGAGCTTTATACAACACTAGCGGCCCGTCCCGGCTTCGCACGGGTGGATGTCTAATCTTTTCTAGCAATAAATATAGCCTATGTTACTCAGGGTGAATGCAGCTTTCTAATGGTGAAAGAATTTTTTAAATCGGCCCAGTACTTTTTGAGCCTATTCATTACAAACATACAAACATACAAAAATAGGTACAAATCTTTCCTCTTTATAATATTAGTGTAGATTAAGAGCTGTCCAGGAGTGAAATACCGCTTCACCTTGTCTGAGAGAGAGGCGATACAGGCGTGTTAGAACAGGAGACAACTCAAGCGTACAATATCTCAGCACTCTTGCAGGTATACCATCAGGACCACTGGCCTTATTCACATCCAGACTACGCAATGCTCTGCAGACCTATTTTGTATGTATTGTGATCTCCGGCATCGTAGAATCACAACGAGAGATGGTTGGTGGCTGTTTGGCACCAGCATCTAGACGTGAATTGCTCGCAAACAGAGAAGCAAATAAATTAGCTTTCTCATTTGCGGTGTGAGCCAGCGACCCATCAGGTTTCTGCATGGGAGGCAAAGTGGGACGGCAGAAATTGTATTCGACCGATTTTGAAAGGGACCAGAACTGTTTACTACCAGAAGGGTAGGATGCCAGTCTGGCTCCAATGCGGCTGACATGATCGAATTAAGCCTTCCGGGTGCACCCGTTTGCAGAATTAGCGGCAGAATTAAAGGCCCTCTTCTTCAAACCTTACGAGCTCTAACTTTGCGGTCGCGAGCTTGGACCCATGCTTGGTAGGCGGATTCCTTTTAAGCCTCAGCGCGAACACAATCCGCATTGTATCAAGGTTGGGCTTTGTGACCGAGTGCGATGTTGGAGAATGGAATATAATATTCCATTCCCTGTCGTATCACGTCCTCAACCACATCAGCAGAACTGGCAGGGTCACTCGATGAAAAACACACTTGCCGCCACGGGTAAGACGCAAAGAAGTGCCGCATCTCATCCCAATCTGCCGACCCGTATCGCTAAAATCGCCTCGTGCCCTTAGGGCTGTTATCGGGAGGAGAACATATCGACACGGATTTCACCAGACAGTGATCGGACGTTCCCAGTGGGGCAGAGACCGATACTGAGTGCCTGTCTGGATCTGATGTCAGCAGAAGGTCCAAGCAATTGGGCGTATGGCCATCAACATCCAGTACCCGCGTTGCTTGATTCACCAGCTGGGTGCGATCTAGTGATAATGCAAACTTGCGCGCCACTCTTCCAGCATGGTCAGTTTTCTGGAACGGGAACAGCTCGCTATGGGTATTGAACTCCCCAGAAAAAAATGCTCCGCCGATGGATAGCTTCGTCGGGCTGTCTCTGCCGTCTCAGTGAGCTACTCCATGAGCCTGGTTGTCTTCTTGTCACAGTCGTGCGATCGATAAACACCGATGTAGAGAGATTTC
The DNA here is from genome assembly GCA_922987775.1 of Agonopterix subpropinquella. Classification (NCBI taxonomy): domain Eukaryota; kingdom Metazoa; phylum Arthropoda; class Insecta; order Lepidoptera; family Depressariidae; genus Agonopterix; species Agonopterix subpropinquella. Next base: position 4,828,236 of record OV277716.1, on the reverse strand, counting down.
TCCATCCCGGTGTCCACCAAAAGCCATAGTACGGAGAACCCGGAATCTTCAAAGCAACGGAGACGCCGACAGCAAATATCGTCGCGAACATACACACAGACCCCAGCTCGCCTCTTGAACTTATGTTCCAACGAGTATCCTGGGTAGTTGAGGTACGCCGTATCAGATGGGGTTGCTATCTGCGTCTCCGTTAAAAAGAATAGGTGTGGCCTCTCGGTCTCGAGGTGGTGATGGACCGGATCGAGATTTGAGTGCAGACCTCGTATGTTACTGAGGTGCACTTTGAGTGGGAGGAAGTGCAGCCGTTGTTTAACCTTTTTCTTTTTGGTAACTTTGTTTTTCATTATTTTTCGTAGAGTGGTGGAGACGTGGAAAAAAAGTCGAAACGCTACTCAGGTACCCTAGAAGACCTCTTGGGCTCGACTGACTGGAGAGAAACTCATTTGGAGACTGCGGGGACGCCCGAACCCCCCCGAAATGGCCACCGGGTCCTCCCTTCCGGCCGCCAACTGGCACGGTGGAGCATTGCGGGATTTTTCGCTAGTTGTGTGGGGCAGCCTTTCACACGTGGCTAGCGCACTACTTAGGTCCCGTACTAACGACTAACCAACCAACCAACAAACCAGCCGCCAGCCAACGACTATCACCATGCTTCGGATCCCGCTACCCTCCAAAATGAGTTGCCCGGTACAGTGTTGCTAAGGCCGGCCGGCCAATACCGGTTCCGAGCAGCGCAACTGACTTTTTCCCACACCCGCATGGATATAAAATTAAATGGGACACTTACTGAAAGGGGTGTTTCAGACCATCAAACTGAACAACTTTTAGTACGGGACCAACACAGAAATCTCGAAAAAAAAAACGTTCTTTTAAACTCCAAACATAACTCGACTAAAATGTATGGGACAGCAGATTTTGTTTTTGCTATTTCGATATTGGTCCCATAGAGAAAGTTATTCAGTTTGATGGTCTGAAGCACCCCTTTAAGTAAGTGTCCCATTTAATTTTACACCCTGTCTAAAAGATCGAAGAGTAAAAAATATGTTTCTTTGCTTGGTGTCCTACTGCAGCGAAGTGTAAGGCAGAGAGACATTATATTATGTCCTAAACTGTTCAGCTGCGCTGTGAAGATTTTTTCAATGTTCTGACCTGGAAAGAGCTAGGCATCTACATATACGGCGAGTAGATCAGTCTCATCTGGTTTGCCGATGGTAAATAAACCAAGCAACGACGCAGATTATACTCTTTTCCATCTTCTGTATAACGCGCCGGAGCGTATGTTATGTATGTGGGCCAAGGTGCTGAATCCTTTTCGGAACCCGGCTTATTCGCGAGGCTGGAAGTAATTGAACTTGCGTGCGAGACGGCTTGTAATGAATCTCGGAACAGTTTATACTCGTAGACATGCAGGCTAAGAAGCGAAATGGTCTTCAGCAAGACATTGTCGCTCTTTTTGAGGAAGGGCACCTCTAGACTTCTGTTCCATGCCTGCGGCGTTGCTCCCTCGAGTATGACGTACCTAAACGATATTTCCGAAGGATCGGTACCCGCCTTCCAGAGCTCGGCCGTAATCCCGTCATCACACAGCGCCTTATTTATTTATTTATTTAACAAATGTATTACAGCCTTGTTGTTCATTTGCTGTTTGGGAGCCATCCTAATCTCGTACTGGCTGACGTCCGGGATATCTTTGGTATAGTGCCGGGTCAATCTAGATCTATGGTTGTTATCTAGATTTTAAGCGGGTCTCCGTGTTGACGTGTATATCTGTCCAAAGGATTTCTCAACCTCTCTCAGAAGCTTACGCTTGGACGATAATGATCCTGCCATCTTCGGTCTTTAATTTTGCTAGCTGGCTTTGGCCAATAGACAGATCCCTTGCGAAGATTTTGAAGCCTCTGTTCCGCTCTATAGCCCCCCTAATGTAGGCTCGGTGATCATAAGTTACGGACTTCAAAATCTGCTGCTGCCTAGCTTCCGGTTTTAAATGCGTTTAACACAGAAACATTATCGAATTTTTACCTCTTCGTCAACATGATGAAGTCTATCTCATTTCGTGTACCGTTTGTGCTCATCCAGGTTCATTTCCTGTGCTCACGCTTCATGAAGAAGGAGTTTTGTTTTGATGACATAGAGTTCCTTCTCCATGAAGCCGTCCATTAGTTGGCCCCGTTAATTCCGTCGTCAAACATCAAAATAATTAACCCACTCGTAGATTTTCACCGTCATTTGCCCAGTTTTGCGTTGAAGTCTCACATGACAATGTGTGCTTTGGAACTATAAATGGCTCTTGAGACATCCTCCCCATACATAGACCCTACCTCGTCATCATATTTCTGTTCTTATGTCGGGGCCCAGGTATACCTGTATAACCTTTAATGAATACTGTACGAGATTTGTGGAACATAAACCCGGCACCGTGCTGGGGCCCGAGACTTTAGGTCGCCCTCTCGGAAATAAAGTAGGCTTCCGAATTTGAGGATTTTCGAGTCTCTCCCTCTTTTCGGACTTCAGATGCTCCAATGATAACCTGCACAGCTTTTCCTCGATTTCAGCGCGCGACTCGTCGGTCCGCTGTGACGAGTGTTATATATTACCAAGTGCAGCTGTTGTCGGTTGTGGTAGCCGGATCTCTGCCGGAGATTCTTCGCACACCCTGCCCCGCCGTTACCTTGACCGCTAGCATAGCCAGGAATAGCAGGGCCGCCAGGGAATGGGAACCTGGTTTTGGTTGTGTTGGCCCTGGCCACGCTTGGCAGGCGGGTTGGCAATCGCAGTTTGATTGAATGTGTGTACTCAGAGGATCGTGCTGCCCATCTTTTGGTGGACATAATGAAAATGAACACGGACGATCATGTAAAATGTCTGGTGTACCCTCTCTGCGCTTGGAGCTGTTTACAATTATGTTTACCTGGAACAAAACTATCCAATTAGATCGGTGCAATTTTGAGAAATAGGTCAACCTGTCGAATCCGGCTCGGCAAGGCAGCTACGTAGTCTTTTCACGTCCCAAATTCCGCAGTGTCTCAAGACGAAAGTCTTTGACCAGTGTGTATCGCCAGTGATGAAATACGGAACTGAGACTACGTCTCGCTCACTCAAGACCTCATAAAAAGGATGAAAGTCACCCAAAACGCATTATTATTGATTATTTGTGGTTGGGCTATTGCAAGCAAGGGTCGTTGTAATCACCCAAAACGCAATGGAGAGGGCTATTTTCGAATCAGAAATGAAGAGATCCGCAGAAGAACCAGAGCAGCCGACAAAAAGCTACGTAGTCTCTTCACGTCCCAAACACCGCAGTGTCTCAAGATGAAATACGGAACTGAGACGTCGTCGTCGCGCTCTCAAGCCTTCATAAAAAGGTTGAAAGTCACCCAAACGGCAATGGCGGGCTATGTTTGGTGTTTCCCGGCAAGATCGAATCGGAAATGAAGAGATCCGCTGGGACATAGCCCGAAGAATTGCTAAACTAAAGTGGCAATGGGCAGGGCACAGTTCTCGCAGAACCGATATGGCCGATGGGGCCGAAGAGTCGTTGAGTGGCGATCGCATACCGAAAAGCGCAGCGTGGGTAGCTCCCGCACCCCGCACCCCGGGTAACAGCAGTGGGTAGGTGGGGCCCCAAAAGATGGACCGACGACCTGATGAAGGCGGCGGGAACCCGTTCGATAAGGAAACCGCAGGACCGATCATTGTGACAATCCTTGGGGAGGCCTATGTCCAGCAGTGTGACGTCCATCGGCTGAGATGATGATGATGATCAAGTTATTTAATACATAGGTAAATACGTATAAATACCTCTCGGAATGGTTAGCAACACTGTTACAACAACCGTCTTGCTTGTAGCTGTCTTGCATGTAGGTAGGTATTTTATTTATCTTAGTAAATGAATAAAACTTATTTATAATAATAATATTATATAATTATATTAAGTCCTGATTGATCCTGAGCTTCGCCGATCTATTCCTGATCAAAAAAGTCAATTTGGGGGGAAAAAAATGTTTTTATTTTTTTTATTTTCAAACCCCTATATCTCCGAAAGTATACCACTTAGGTCATTTTACCAAAGAATATTTTCTGTTTGTAATCATTTTCCCTGTCGATTGGCATATGTTTCATCAGTGGCCGCAAAATCGTGATTTTTTCAAAATGGCGGACAGTAGGTATGCCACTAAGGCAGGTTGCTCTTTGAAAATTGTTTGGAGATTATGTGATTCAAAGCTTATATCAAAATTACCAGATTTTTCTATCCATTATTTCTCGAGATATTTGAAAAATACTGAAAAATAAAATAGAGGTTGAATGAGATTTTATTCCTTTGCATGCTTGGCTTTTTATTTTTAATTTTATTGCGGCTCCTTAGCCGCAATCAAATTAAAATTAAAATTATAATTAAATATAATTAAATTTAAATTTAATTATAAAATTAAAATTATAGCCATAAATCCTGCGTTTTTTCAGAAAATTCAAAAGTAAATTAAAAATAGAAATATCGGTCAAAAATTAAATCGGGAAAATACGTATCTCTTATTTTATTACCTATTTTTATATTTTTCATTAAAATCAGGTGGTTAAAAAATTAAATGTTGTCAATAGGTTAACACATCTAACGTTAGTCATAAAAATAAAGGTGAGAGATAACAACAAAATTGAAACGATTTTCAAGTGTATTTCTTAAAAACATTTTATAATATTGCTTCACTGGGAAGCTCCCTCCGTGCCGGGATTTTAAATTAAACGAAATTATTTTAATTGAATTTTGTTGTATTACCAGCTTTTACCCGCGACTTCGTCCGCATAAATTATATACCAGATTTTAAGTCAGATGATAAGCTATCAAACAAAAAAGTTTCATCAAAATCGGTTCAGTAGTTTGCGTGAAACTAGAACAAACAAACACCCAAACAAACAAACAAACAAACAGACAGACAAAAAATCCAAAAATTGGTGATTTGGAATCGGGGACAGGTAAAAACCATGTCGTAATTTTTTTTTTGTAAATATCTTCAATGTACAGACACACTTCTGTTACAGTTTTATAATAGTTTAGATATGGTGTCTGGCAACACATTCACTGCCGGTCCTTTCTTCTGAACCTTCACCAGGTGCCGCACCTTTAAAAGCTAACTAACTGAACGCACAGACGCGCAACAAAGTTTGGTTGTGTAAAAAACCAGTCGATGTATTAAATTAATTAAGCGCATTATCGTATTTATTACTAATGTAACAAAATTTTTTTTGAACGAATAATTATTTCACAGGCCGTCAAAAAATCAAAGTCAAAATCGGCGAAACGTCGCCGCCTCGGTAAGAAGATGCTGAAGAAGTTGAAGGAAAAGGAGAAGAAAAAGAAGAAGAAAGCGGTGAAGGTAGAAGAAGAATCAGAACCCGAGGAGGAAGAGAAAGGTATTTTTTTATAAAGATACATACTCACGCCTGTGTCCCATTGGCAGAGACAATAGATCGCCATCGGCTACGATCCTGACACACCTCTTTCGCCTCTTCCACACTCATAATTCGTTTCATACACGCTCGTCGGTTTCTGGTACATTTGATCTGACCCTTCTTAAGAGGGCTATCGCAGTTCAGTGGCGCCCTCAACACATTAAAAAAGATTTCTCAATAAAGAAAGCCTAAATTAAAAAAGTAATCAACACGAACACTACATAAGCCTTCAAGCTATTTTCATAGAATACTTTTATAGGTTTTTTAAAGGTCTATAAAGGACATACAAATTTTGAAAAAGAAATAAAACGGCCGCTTTTGTTTTTATTCGCAATTGTCTAAAAGTGGAATGTTTAGAACCTATAAAAGTATTGTATAACAATGGCTTGAAGGCTTTAGTAGTGTTCGTGTTGATAACCAAACCATCTCAGCATTCCCTTTTAAATCCTTGTTACTATATCCTCTTTCCATACACATCTTACAATAATTTTTATAAAGATCTGGGTTATTATTGTCTTGGTTTATCGATCGGGATCAAATCGATATGGTTCTTTTGAAAGTACCACCAACATCGCATGAAGAATTAACAAAAACAAAATTAAATGAGGATAATATTGTACACCAAATGAAATGATTTATATTTCTGTCCTTTACTTTCAAGCTTTCCTAGAAGGAGATACAGGTATTTAATCTAAACTGTTATAAAACTGTAAAAGAAGTGTCTGTGTACATTGAAAATATTTACAAAAAAAAATTACGATATGGTTTTTATGTGTCCCTGACTCCAAATTACAAATTTTTTAAACATATTGCAGAAACTAAAAAGAAAGAAAAGAAAGTGAAGAAGAAGAAACAGCAGAAGATTAAGAAGAAAACGGAGAAGAAGAAGAAAGTGAGAGCGAAATCGCCAAGCAGTTCAGATTCGTCCAGCAGTAGCAGTAGTTCGGACTCGGAGTCCGAGGATGAGAGGACAGCTAAGAAGGCGAAGAAGAGAGAAGCAGAGGCCAGGAAGAAGAAGGTAGGAAAATACAGTATGAACATAGAGATATTCTATAGTAGTACTACAGTATAAGAAAGAGTATCATACTAGTACTTCATAATAGTGCGGACTCTCGGTGCCCTCAAAATGTAGGCAACGGTGTATCGCTCTCTCACACGCACTCACTTAGTATCGCACATGCTTACGTCAGTTTTTCCCATTTGAAAGTCGCAGCCATGTTTCGAACCAAGGTGCTGTGTATCAAAAACAAAGATTACTTTGACGGATGACTATGACTTTCATACTGGCAAAATGCTATGTTTTGTTCGCGACTTTCTCCGCGTAGGATAAAGAGTCAGTTTTCATATTTGGCTTTGAAAACGGCGTATTTAAAATATATTTTCTGGTCCAATATAAGGTATGAAAGTTTAGATTCAGATAAGAGTAGATAAATGTTTATTTTAAACTTTTGTTTACAATTATTACATTAAAAGGTAGACCAAAAACTAGGCAAGCCTGATATGCGAGATTGAAGATTGAATTTATCTAAGATTAATGAGAATAAAATACAAGATGTAAAATTAAATAATCTACATACTTATCAAACAACAGAAATCGCGAGAAAACAATCTGCTGTTCCATAGAAAACGTAAATACGACGATTCGAACCAAATGTATGAAATAGTTTTTTTTTTCGCGATTTCGTTGTTGGTTTATTAATTAATATTGTTCAGTTTGATAGTTTAAAGTGGCCAGCAGACCATTTAAGTTTACACCATTTATTGACTCAAATACCCATTAAAAGGACAAAAAGAAGAAACGTAAGCTATCAACGTCCGAGTCGGCGAGCGAGGACCTCTTCGACGTGAACATACTGAACAACATAAAAACGGAACGGCTGACCGACGACGAGAAGCACAAGCTCGACCAGTCGCCCAGGAAACATAGAGAGATCATCAATGTTAAGGAGTTACAGGATGACTTCAGCAGCACAGTGCAGGTCAGGGTTTATAAAATTATCATGATATTTTTTGTAACAACCGTTATCTATCTCTTCTTCTTCTTATCGTGTGGGCAGAGCCCTGGTGTCAGAGTTTTTTCAGACCGCCTTTCGGCCTCTGACGTGGTTGTTATGTAACGACTACTACCACCAGAGATAGTAGCCGGGACCGACGGCTTAACGTGCCATCCGAAGCACGGAATTATCTTTCTTTTCAGATAATCAAGTGATTCAGCAATGTTCTAACCAACTGGGGAAAAACGCATAAAGTGACATATCACTAGTTGTCCCCCGTGGGAATCGAACGAATCGAACACACGACCTCCGTGTCGAGAGCCCAATGCTTTTAACCATTAGACCACGGAGGCAGTTAGTTGTAGCTATCAAACAAAAAAGTTTCATCAAAATCGGTTCACAAACCGACAAAAATTCTTGAAAAGGTTGATTTGGAGCCAGGGACACCTAAAACCATATCTTTATCTTTTTCCTGTAAATATCTTCAATGTCACACACTTCTGTTACAGTTTTATAATAGTTTAGATGATTTACAGGTTAAGCAGGAGATCGAGGACGAAGCTAAGAAGGCAACGGAGGAGATGATGAACATGTTCGAACAGGATAAGGAGGAGCCTGCAGAGGTAGAGGAGAAGGTCGTGGAGGAAGAGAAAGTGGAGTTTAAGGTATGGTGTTCATTTGTTTGTTTTATGCATTAATAGGTTTTGCGAACACGAACGAAGTCGAGGATTTCGGAAAACTTTGAAATCCCCTTTTGTATCCCCCATGCTTGCATGTTTTATGTCCCCTGTTGTTTTGTGTTGTTTTTTTGTGTTGTGTGTGTTGTTTTGTTTTGTTGTTTGTGTGTTTGTGTGTTTGTGTGTGTGTGTTGTGTGTGTATTGTTTTGGGGTCGATTTTCGAGAAATCCTTCGTGAGTGCACCCCTACATTATCTCTGTAGACTATACAGGGTGTTACAAAAATACAAATAAACATTTAAGGGGTTGGTTTAGACCATGAAACTGAACAACTTTCACTATAGGACCAATATCGACATCGCGAAAAAAAAATCTTATATGTTCCATCATCATCATCATCATATCAGCCGATAGACGTCCACTGCTGGACATAGACCTCCCCCAAAATGGGGAGATTTGCCATAATCGCCATGATGCGACGCGTTTGCGATGTTCCATATTAAACTATAGATCTACTCGAGCTAAATGTAAGGGACAAAAACATTTTTTTTTCGCGATTTCGATGTTGGTCTCATAGTGAAAGTTGTTCAGTTTGATGGTCTCAACAACCCCCATAAATGTTTGAAATGTTTATTTTTACTTTTGTAACACCCTGTATATGTAGGGTGTTCCACAATACAACGTCAAGCCGAAACAAGAAATAAGTCAGATTATAACTGTTCAGGGTAAAATATATAAAAATTGTAAGTTTGATCGTATTCGAGATTTTGTATTTTTTTTACATTATTGTGAAAATCACCACCATGCGCTGATATTTTTAGATGTAGTGACTAATAATTTTTTCATTGAAATGCTTGTACGCAATCCTGAATAACCTTGCCAGTTACAATTCAAAATAAAAGCATTATTTTAAAGAAAACACAATTATAATAATCACGGTAAAATTTGTTTCTTTGGCAACTTTAAGAATACCATGTAAAAAACATGTATGGCGGCATTCTGGCAAGGTTCAAAACTTCGCCCATATAATAACGTTTTCAAAATGGTATTACCACTTACACCAGGCACATATTTTGAAAAACTAACATAACTATTTTTTTGCTAACAAGTTATTTCAATATTTGTGTTTGTTTGTTTTGTTTGTATTAGTATTTTTGTTGTTAGTTGTTTGTAAAATATCTTTGAATTAACCCAAAGCCTCGGACGTTGACGGTAAACAGCCAACGCTTTGGTCGCTTTTGGGGGTCAGTACCTAACCGACCCCCTCGGAGATTATACTCGTGAGCATATACTATGATAACAATGTAAATTTCCAGGAGCCCCAAGACATTCCACCGCCCCCAACCCGACCAGCCGACGAATCGAACCTCTCACAATCCTCCCAGGAATCGACCTGCAGCATCAAGGAGACCGCCTACGAGAAGGACGAGAGCCACCTCCGCCCCTCCTCACAGAACAGCAACTACAGCTTCAACGACGTGATCACTGCGAGCCAAAGTGGACTCTATACCAAGGAGATAGAGGAGGAAGAGAAGTTTGATAATTATGAGCAGGGCAACTATGAGATGTATGAGCATTTGGCCATGGCTTATCAGAGCGATGTGGCTAGTCAGGTAAGTGCGATTTTAGACTCTATTACTAGAAGTATAGTAAAGTATTAATTAATTGAAGTAAAATCTTTTTGGAATGGGTAAAAAATGTTAAACTCGCGTCAGGACCGTGACGTCACCCTGATCCTGATCGAAAATTGGTCAGACATATCCCCCTCTCTACCGCGCGGCGAAAATGTATGCCTGTTCCTGCTGTTTCGTTTAAGCGCCATTAATTTTCTTGTTTGTGTACGATAGCGCAATAAATGAATATTGTATTTTACCACATAAATGATAGTACTTTTATAGTGATAATTAAAGTAATTAGTGCGTAATTATTCCTTAACCTTTCCAAAATATCAAAAATGCACAACGTTATTGTTTAAGTTTTCACTTCCGCTGGCACTCCTGGGTTTTTTATTTTATTTTTTTATATATTATGCTATTTCGTCCCACTACTGGTGGGCACGTCCACTTGAAGTATAAAGTCTTAATTAGATTTGAATGAAGATGTGGTAGATAAAGTTAAGAAAGGAATGCTTGGATAGATTGGACATATCGAAAGGATGACAGAAAATTAACATATGCAACGGACTTACAGGCTGTAACAAAACACCCTAGTAATACTTAAGGGGGTGCTTCAGACCATCAAACTGTATAACCTTCACTATGGAGCTAACATCGAGAAAAATTAAAATAATCAGCCATCCCATACAAAACTGCAGTACCAACTTGACTAAAATGTATGGGACAGCTGATTTTCTCGATGTTGGCTCCATAGTGAAAGTTGTTTAGTTTGATGTTCTAAACTAAACCATCCCCTTAAGTATTACTAGGGTGTTTTGTTACACTCCGTAATAGGGCGAGTATGGATGGAAAATATAGGTGGAGGCCGACCTAGGAGGACGTAACTAGACCAGATTGGGGACGTCATTAAGAAATTTAGGTTAAAGCGGCCACAGCGTCCGCATGTTCAAACTAATTCTGCGTACGGCGCGGCTAGGTGTGCGTTCACCCTATAAGTAGGCGAAATCTACGAGAATGGCCTCGATTCGGAGTGTACCACGACTAAACTAAACTAAATGTATTCCTGTCACTTTCTAAAATAAGATTAAGAAAAGAGACAGAAAACCAACAGCTGACTTTAGTGCTGTCAAAGTGACGTTAAACGCCCAAAAACGACTTAAATAAGATGGCGTACATTATGATGGCATCTTATTTTGCGCATTTAACGTCACTTTGACAGCACTAAAGTCAGCTGTTGGTTTTCTGTCTCTTTTCTTAATCTTATTTTAGAAAGTGACAGGAATACATTTAGTTTAGTTTAGTCGTGGTACACTCCGAATCGAGGCCAATGTGTGACGAGATGTATGGATCTCTAGACGAACCGAAAGAGGTACGTCAGTACCTCCCAAAGTGGAGATCTGTAGTCTCTGTCCTCCTAAAAAGGCATGAGAGTATGTATGTTTGTATCGTGAGTTGTACATTAACATTAATTAATAAACAAAATTTTAACAAAAAATTAAAACCGCCTTCAAAAAAACATAGTAGTGCTTTAAATTAACAAACGCACTAGTCGGCACTCAAATTTTCAAAGGTTCCCCTCGATTCCTCTGGGATCCATCATCAGATCCTGGTTTCCTTATCATGGTACCACACTTGGGATATCTCCTTTCCAACAAAAAAAGAATCATCAAAATCGGTTCATAAACGACGAAGTTATCCGCGAACAAACATAAAAAAAATATATATATACGGTCGAATTGAGAAACCTCCTCCTTTTTTTGAAGTCGGTTAAAAACAAAAAAAAAATCGTATTATAAGAGAACTTACGAGATGAGGTTACTTCTATGGATTTTTAGAGACTGATATTAAAATTTTTTCGTTATCATTATTCAATCTTCCGGTAGCCCTTTTACTTTTGCTTAAAGTTAACCTACAAAAACCGCTTACAAAGGAAGGTAGTTAGTTGTAGCAAACTGATTGATCAGTGATCACCCCTGAAATGGAAAACAATATCATTGAGTGTTACATAGATGTATGTTTAAATTGGTATTACAGCAAATCTCGCCTCCGTCGACGTCTGGCGAGCAGCGCATAGAGACTGTAGTATGCGCGCGCAGCCGCGGAGAGATCAAGTGTGACTGGCGCGCCACCGACCCGCCTGCCTTGACCACCTCACATAGACCCTCCAGATGGGGTACGTACATTTAGTTCACTGATTACTCTTTGTGTAAGACTCTGTCAAAGGTTATTATGTAATATAGGGTCTTTAGAGCCTTATCAGGCCTCCGCCACTCGGCCGTAGGAATCGAGATAAGTAACTTCACTTTGTCGCGTCGTAAGCGATGCACTTGCTAGATTTCTGGCACTCAAAAGTTTCATTAAAATCGGTCCAGTAGATACCTATCTACTCTCAGAGGAAGGATCTCTTTTTACTGTAAACCATAGAGACCGCATCAATTTACGACTGTAGTTAGTCTCTTTTGTCTTATGAGGTACCTTTAATAGTAGAAGGAGACGGAACTATAGATATTTGTTTATGCGGCTGTCCACTTTTTTTCGTGCTAGTGTGTGTGAAAAGTGACCGTAAAAATTAGGGCAAATGCCACTTTGGTCTAATTGGTACATAGATTTATATATTACTAGCGTAAGGATAGGCCCGTCAGAATATTTTACAAAAACCTTCTTCATAGAAACAAAAATTTGCGCCATCTGTCATAACTCGTATACGAACTATATCATGTCATATATTTGTAGTGCTCTAAATTGACATTTTTCCTTGCATTTTAGAGCCAACGAACTGGGGACAATAGTCAAGCTCATAGGCCTTGTCCTTACGCTAGTAATATATATGTCTTTGAATTGGTATCTTCTTTTTCCATACTACTTGACACCACACACTCAAACACAAACGTGAAAAAAGTGGACATTCTTGAAATGGTATGCCTTTAGGTATAATCTCTTTGTATCTACTGGACCGATTTTAATGAAACTTTTGTGTTTAAAAGCTCATGATTTATTTCGCTACGATGATTACCGGTGGTGAGGACAAAGTCGGGGAAAAAGCTCTCATTGACTAGCGAGTTCTCAATGTAATTGTCTATCGCAGGTTTGAAACCGGGCGACGTGAACATAGTACTGACGGGCGGGTCTGAACAGTTCCCCATACGCAGCGTGGTGGACCCCGAGCCCGTCTACAGGATACAAACTGTAGCAAACAGGAATGATAGCAGGTGAGTCACTGTGGCATGCCACCTTACGCCTTAATTTTAATTATCAACGAGCTTTTACCCGCGACTTCGTCCGCATAAATTATATACCAGATTTAAAGTCAGATGATAAGCTATCAAACAAAAAAAGTTTCATCAAAATCGGTTCAGTAGTTTTTGCGTGATACTCGAACAAACAAACACCCAAACAAACGAACAAACAAACAAACAAACAGACAGACAAAAAATCCAAAAATTGGTGATTTGGAATCAGGGGCATCTAAAAATCATATCGTAATCTTTTTTTTGTAAATATCTTCAATGTACAGACACACTTCTGTTACAGTTTTATAATAGTTTAGATACCAAACTTTTGTTTAGAATCGTAGAGCATGTAACTAGGGACACGCCTCGCGTTAGCATTTCCCCTCTGCTATGCTACAAGATCAATTAATCATGTACATTTTCATACAAATTTATAAATAAATGATATACAATACAATAATACCTTATCACTGGAGTCACGTTGCAGGAACTGACACGAGCACACGTCTCGCGTGGTTTCGCGCGTCGCATTTTTGCCTGCCACGAGGCTCCGCATTCCTCAATCTCTTCTTGTTCTTGTCCAAAAACAATCCCTGAGCAATCTCAGATCAGATCAGATCAACACATATTGATTCATTCATTCATTTGAAACCTGTGATAGATTCTCCCAATAAACTACTTGACACTGGCGGAAATGCAGTGCTAACGCACAAGCAAGAGTCCATTAATTTATATTAAAAAAAAACCTTATCACTAAACGAGACAGCCTTTAATTGCGGACCAATAGCTTCAAACTAGTCGCGTTTCGGGTTCACCCGAGACTATTTTTATTAACTATCTAAAGTAATGGAATAAAATGTAAGGTTGCAGATTTCATGCTACCTCCTTCCCCGCAAAAAGTGACAGAAAAGTTGGTCTTTGAACAAGATTAAATTAAAAGATAAATAGTCTTAGTCTTGATCTGAGGTTTCAGAATACCTCTGACTACCCCCAAGGGGAATATAGTCGTGAGCATATGCTTATGCTATAAATAGTCTTAACACAATCCATTTCATATTCTGTTTTACGTTTTTAACTACGGTGCGGTACTCTTATGTGTGTCATACACATGAAAAATTTCATTTTGCTTTATTTTGCAGCTACGACGAGGCGTACATGGATATGTATGGCGCGTCAGACCGGCTGCAGTACGGGGACTGCTTCGCTACCGAGGCGCAGGAGCAGGCTGACGCCGCGCTCTCTGAACTGAACCCTGCGCCCTCCGCCGAGCGCACGAGCTCGCTCGACGCCAGGATAGACCTCGCACTGAGGAATACTGGTCGGTTTTAGTTATACTGTACTTTTCAGAGAAGATACGTACCTCAAAAGGAAAAAAACGGAACCCTTATGGGATCACTTTATTGTCCGTATATCAACACCGTTTTTCTCAAGAATTGGTGGGAGGTATCAAGTTGATATTAATACCTAATACTAAGGTCCACAGTTTCTTAAAGGTGTAACAAATTCAAGCTTCTATGTCTTTGCAGTCAAAAGATATAGCCATTTAGGGCATATAGGTTGTGATTTGCAAGTTGATACTCACAACTTGCAAATCTTAGAATCATGAAATTGGGCATGAGGCAAGGTAAAGAAATTTCAGCACAAGTAAAGCAATAAATTCGAACATCTTCAATTAGAAGTACCATAAAAAAAATCGGTTACTCGACCAATGTCTGGGAGAACATTATTTTCCTATCGTCGTGCCACGCGTAAAGTAAATTGTCTGTGTTTGTTTTTTTCCACTGTATCGAGTGATCGTTGACGTTGTAATGTTTCAGTTCTCGGAGAGGTAGCTAAGGACAACAGTGCTGACGCCGACAAAGATGGACCGGAGAAAGGGATACTAGTCTCGTAAGTGTATTTTATTATACACATTTCTCTTCTACACATATGCGCAGCTTGGGTAGGTGTAGGTACTAGACTAGGTGAACCGACTATGCGAAGGCGGCGGAAACCCGTTGGATGAGGGCAGCGCAGGACCGGTCGTTGTGGCGATCCTTGGAAGAGGCCTATGTCCACCAGTGGACGTCAATCGGCTAAGATGATCATCATCATCATCATTTTCAGCCCGTATCCACCCACTGCAGGGCATAAGCCTCCTCCTTATTTTGCCATTCTTCTCGGTCCCATGCCAGTCGCATCCAGGTCTTGCCAATACTTTTCCAGATGTCGTCAACCCACCTGGCTGCCGGACGACCCACGACCCGGCTGAGATGATGATTTACACATATTGACTGATTTAAAAATTTGAAACCGGGGATTTGAAATGCATAGTTTTGGGGATACCGGCACATGCAATTCATGTTAATACGCACCATGTATCAGAATTGTAGCGTTGTTATGGTTCTGACGAACTTCTTCATTTATAAATCTTTTCATGTGTTACGAGCCCAGCCACATCAACACGGTACGGCGCACGAAATTCACGGATTCGTAAAAGGACGAAATTAGTCCAAAAATCCAAGTCTAATAAGAACAGGATCAGGAGGATATCTTTAACACGTTCCTGGACAGTGATACGTTAAAAGTTCCATTGTGTCTCGTTCTATTGGGCGCCGAAACGTGTTAAAGATATTCGATGAAATCAGTTTTTAATGAAGTAATAACAAAATGTTGTCATCATTCCTATTCCTTCCTTTTGAAGAAAGTCAGTGTCGGTGAGTGACCCGCGCGGTGCCAAGCGTGTGAGCTTCGCGGACGGATACAAGCCTGGACAGGACTCAGACGTCGAGGAACCGCCCGCTAAGAAGGTACAGTAATAAACTGACTTATCTCCTGTTTTCAGCTTGACGTTGAAGTTGACACCTGCAGACTGATTTAGTAGCAATCTACTAGGGCGCGAGCGACAGGCTTCGGATGCCCCCTTGCCGGCCTACAACGTAGTTTTTAGGGTTCCGTACCCAAAGGATGAAAACGGGACCCGTGACCCTATTACTAAGCCTACGTTCTCCGTCCGTCCGTCTGTTCTACCTATTTAGGGCTGTAACTTTAATGCTAGATAGTCGAAATTATGCGTTATTACGGCGGATTTGATAACAAATAATAAAAATTTGAAAAAGTTAAAAATTAAGGGGGGTTCTCAACAAGAAACTAGTTTTTATCAACGTTTTTTCTTCACGCTCTAACGTAAAAACGGTAATACATACAAGCGTCAAACTTAGTGTGATTATAGAGCAAACTCTACAGAATAACAACAAATACTAAAAACCGGCCAAGTGTGAGTCGGTCTCGCTCTAAGGGTCCCGGAAAAAAATAGTTTTATTTCTAAGTTAATAATGTTGTGTTCTGTAATGGTGTGGTACGGAACCCTCGGTGTGCGAGTAGCCCGACTCGCACTTGACCGGTTTTATTTTTCTTCTTCGATAAACAACCTTTGACGTCACCATATATTTATGACCGTACAGCGTCAAGCACTGAACCCCTGTGTAAGCTTTCACTTGAATAGATGTCGTTTACCTAACAAATAGGTGCATAATTTTCTTGGGATCTTAGTATTGGCTATGTGCACGACACTAGCGCCATCTAGCGCAACCCGGCCTCGTGAATTATTATTATTACATAAAATGTTAGGATAAAGTTTATAGGGATATATAAAGGAAAAACTAAATAAATGAGCAATATTAAAAATATTATAATACCTAATTGGCTAAAATTCCCATTATGTGTTGCGAAATTCTCATACAAACTTTCACCCCCCGTTTTCACACCTTTGGGGGTTGAATTGCGAAAAATATTTTTTTTTGTGAAAACCTAGATGGCAATAAAAACATCCCTGACAAATTTTAAGTATTAGTATTTGCCGGTTTAGATATTTGAGAATTGAATGAGTGTGCGGATTTGCATAGATTCAAGCAAATCTGACACAGCTTCGCCCGGAAAAGTACAAATTTCTGCCACAGCGTGCGCTGCGATCGACTTGACAGTTCCCAACACCCACTTCGCACATAGCCAATATTACGTACGGGGCTATTGTTTTGATATAACTGTCGGCCGCAGCGCAAGAAGTCGCGTCGCACGGGGTGCGCGTGGCCGTGCCCGGCGTCGCACCCCGACCACGTGGCGCTGTGGGACGCGCTGCCGCCGCCGCCGCCGCCCCCCGGCTCGCCGCCGCCCCCGCACCGCGCGCCGCCCCCGCTGCACCTGCTGCGCGCCGCCCCCGCCCCCGCCCCCCACGCGCTGCAGTACCCCGCCCACAACCAGCTGCTGCCGCCCGTGCCCCACGCCTTGCACCACAAGTTCGGTGAGTACATTTCATTTATTATTGTAAATCTCAACCGATAGACGTCCACTACTGGACATAGGCCTCCTCCAACGATTACCACAACGACCGGCCGTCTATCGGGCTATCGGCTAAAATATTGATTATAGTAAATGTGTTATCATAGTGGAAATGCGCTCTTTACGAAGTATGTGTGGTGTTACAGTGACCGACCGAATCAAGAATAGTGTGATAATATTCCGAGAGATAAGTGTACTTTTTGCAACCATAGCAGCAAGGCTAATTCAGTGTTTATGGGGTGTAGAGCTTCTCTGTGATGGGGATGGACCAGGTCTGCCTGCATAACTTCAGTCGGTTTAGGAGTTACTGATGATTAAAGGTCTGTAAAAAATTTACGAACAGCTGCACGCCTAATCGTATATTATTGTTGTAGTATGCACTGTAGCTAAGTGAACAGTATAAAAACTGACATGGTTTATCAGTCGGTTTAGGAGATACAGCCGTTCAAAGGTCGAAACTTTGACTGGCTGTATCTCCTAAACCGACTGATAGAACTTGACAGTTTTTGTACTGTTCACATAGCTACAGTGCATACTACAACAATATCATACGATCAGTCGTGCAGCTGATCATAAATTTTTTACAGACCTTTAATCATCAGCAACTCCTAAACCGACTGGAGTTATGCAGGCAGACCTGGTCCATCCCCATCACAGAAAAGCTCTACACCCCATAAACACTGAATCAGCCTTGCTGCTGATGGTTGCAAAAAGTACACTTATCTCTTATACTATAAGGGATCGGTGTAAGTTAAAGGATGACGTGGTAACCAGGATTGAAAGAGATGCTTAGATGGTTCAGTCACGTACAGAGGATGAATGAGAGTAGACTCACTAGGGAGATTTATCGATCGAATGCAATGTGAGCGGAACAGTCGAGAGAGGGCGTCCAAGGAGAACTTACCACGACCAAAATAAATGGTTTAATAGTTTATTAGGTACACCGACACATTCACAAAAGACAATGCGATTTTTGTATGGAAGGCTGGCGCCCTTTTTTTCGCCGTTGTTTTTGGCGCGGCCAGCAACCAAACTTGAATATTTAATTTCAGAATAAAGTAACAAACAAAACTTATTAACATTTTTATCTCTAAATTCAGTCCGGACGGAGATATAAAGGCTTGAAGTTGAAAATATTACCATTACGTGCACTTCAAGCCTTTATATCTCAGTTCGGAGTGAGTTCCGAGATATTTGTAATAACAAGTTTTGTTTTTAACTTTATTCTGAACTATAATATTCAAGTTTGATTGATGGCCGCGCTAAAAAAAGAAAAAAGGCACCATTTTTAAGCATAGGCTTTTGATTTAAAGGTTGGTTGGATGGTCTTCTCCGAAAAGGACAAGTGCACAGTACCCTCAACCGATGGAAGTGTATGAAGAGATATATTAAACTGGATGAGTCGCTCTCCCCTCTAGAAGTATGTCAGGATCGTAGTGTGTTGCGAGCCGTAGTCTCTGCCTACCCCTGTGAGATAATGGCGTGAATATATGTATGTTATCATAGTATCTGAGCTACCCATAGATATATTATAGGGTAGATAAATATTATGAAGCAAGACATAACAACACTACTTGCCATCTATTCACACTTATGACAACCGCCCATTAGATTAAGTGAAATGTCAATAGTAAACAGATACCGTCTTGAACCATTTTGTCACCAGACCTCCAGCTGGAAGACTCCGCTATTTCCTTACGTTAAGAACGAATTTTGCTTGAATTTGCTTAAAAAGTGGTGCCATTTGTGTTACTGATATTGCCGGTCTTTAGTTTATACGTCTATGGAGCTACCTAATATAAGCATGAGAAGGAAATACGGTCGTGAGCTTATGTATGTTCTAAGAGACTTTTTAGAATTTAAGCTAAACTCACATTTTCAATTTTCAGTTATTCATTATCTTGAAAAAATAGTATTTTTTATAACAGGATGAACTGTCGATGTCTTTACTTTTTACTATTTAGTACAATTTTTCATACAAAGCGCGAGTTTTGACGTTCGATTAAGAGTCGCTAATTTAACTTGTGATCTCATCCCCATTAGTTAGCAAGAACTCGTCAAACCGCGGTCACATATTCATCTAAACTATTATAAAACTGTAACAGAAGTGTGTCTGTACATTGAAGATATTTACAAAAAAAAAGATTACGATATGGTTTTTAGATGTCCCTGATACCAAATCACCAATTTTTTTTATTTTGTCTGTCTGTTTGTTTGTTCAAGCATCACGCAAAAACTACTGAACCGATTTTGATGAAACTTTTTTTTGTTTGATAGCTTGTATCAAGTTTTTATCTGTTAATCAATCTTTCATTTCTATTACCTAACCTGACGAATACTTACAATATTGTGTTTAACATGTTTGTCGGCAGACCCGAGCGTCTCGTTACCGAACTTCATGCCGCCGGAGCCCCCGCCTGGCCTCATCTCCTTCCCGTAGAGATGCCGCCACGCCTCGCCTGCGGCAGCGTCTCGCCTCAGAGTGGCTTACGTTAAGTTTGAATTATTTTTATATATACTGACATTCACAATAAATAGATTTGATCTGACCTTGATGTTTTGTTTAGTTAGGTCAGACTTGACGCCACACACTTTAAACACAAACGTCAAAAAAAGTGGACATTCTTGCAATGCTATGGCTCCCTCTATGCCTTTAGAATAAAGGAGATCCTTGCTCTTAGTTCATAGTATAAGAAAAAGTATGATACCACGGTCATAATTATAGTACAGGTTATCCCAAACTAATTTTTACCTCACCTCGACGCTTGTAGTAGGCAATGGTTTAGTCCTCTCTCACTCACTATTTATATGTGTTTACCTCTCAGCAATCAGTGTCAGTGTGAGCCCATTTATATGAAGTATCTAGGGTGTGGTAAGATATTAATTTAGCAGTTTTAAAAGTATTTGCCCTGCCCGATAAAGCTTAAATTTACTATGAGTTTGAGTACCTGCATTTACTAGGAGATTTGGTAAACACTTTCCTAATTTTAACCGACCCACACACCGTCAAACTGAACAACTTTTACAATAGTAGACATCTTGTTAAATGGACCGATAGTTCAAACTGAATTGTTTAATATCTTGCTATTGTTCAGGATGGATAAATATATTTTAGTTTGTGATATAAGGCAAATGTTTAGAAAAATTTCCATGGATCCACTTCACTGCCCTCTTCAAAATATATTATGGAGAGATGATAAAAATGCTCCAATCCAATGCTTACAGCTCCAGACTGTTACTTATGGCATGAAGAGTTCATCGTATCTCGCCACTCGGTGTTTGATTGAATTAGCTAACAGGTACGCTGGTAGCGAATACAGTAAGGCAGCCGCAGCATTAAAGTACAGCACGTATGTTGACGATATCTGTTGTGGTTGCAATGATGTTGAGCAGTTGATCAAATTGAAGAATCAATTAGTTGAATTACTGGGTCTTGGGGGATTCCAGTTGCATA